>JAQJVK010000010.1:16291716-16959894 GCA_035578135.1 Flexamia atlantica
ATAAATTACTCGGGAATAAGTTTTAAATTCAATGTATTCATAAAATAATGATATCTGTACGTTATACTATAGCTTAAATATTATTTGATTTAAATTTCCATTCACACGCGTGCCGTACCCGTACGGAACCTTTTTATGTCCTATACGGAAACTGAACACTCAAATTTAAATCTGGACTAACATTTGATAAACATTGAATATTTCCCTAAAAGAATTATAGAAACTTTCCTTACATTGTTCTATATACTTTCAAAACCTTTTTACCGATAGATCAAAACAAATTTTACAGAACTTGGATGACACGTAATTTAGTGCGTCCCGCATGATACCAGCATATTGTTAGTTTTTTCAAAGAACATAAAATCTTTACAATAAATCCAAAATATACTGGCCTAACATATTGATAAATTTATATTCAAATAAAAGTATATTTAACCAGTAAAACCAGTGATAATATTTTTTAAGCCCATGAAGTAGTAGACATAGTTAAACTGTCCTGCACGGAACTTGGAATGGCTGGATTTGTTTACCAGTGATGAGTGCGGGAGTCGTATATTTCCCACGTCAGACCCAGAGGGGGAAATGAAATGCATTTATCACTGTCTCGTTCTTATTCCAATTTACTCGTCTGCGCTCCATCATATTTTTATATACCAATCATAAAGTCTTCCGACCTAATAATTGTAAAGTTACATCGAACACTAGTGGTCGAGCTCCACGGAGGTGAAGTGGGTTTAACCGAGTTTTATCGCTCTATCACGTCGTGGCAACAATAGTATTATTAGGTTACAAGCCCGGTAAGTACCGTTTTGCCGTGCGAGCATGATAGTTCCCGCGCAAACCGCTGGGCAAGTTCGGGATTTCCATGCGAGTACGGTAAAACTTACCGGACGTGTGAAGTACGATACTTTACATCATACTACTCAGAAAAAACATATTTGTTAATCATAACGTATTCCTTGCATAAACCATTACGTTTCTCAATTCCTCAAACCTAACCCATAATAAACAAACAAACATATGCTACCGCTACCATTGCTGTCATTACATTCCTCTGAAGCGACCAATAAACATGTGTTAAACGTCAGTTTACTACAATCAGCTGATTGTTTTGATTGTTGACTTCCGTTATTTCCGTTTCCTAGTGCACGGTAAATTTACCGTGCAGTGATGGACAATGAGTAACTTTCCAGCCGACAGTAAGACACAGAAAACAGATGTTTCTGTGTAGTATGATGTAATAGTAGTTTATGCAACGATTGTATAATGAATGCCTTTAAGCCACGAGTGAGATGTAAGTTAGAACACGAGCGAAGCGAGTGTTCTAAATATCTCACGAGTGGCTTAAAGGCATAATACAATCGTTGCATACACTATTTTATCTACGACCAACAATATACGAAAAAATTTCCCCCGAAGTTAAACAAAACTCATGACTTTTACTAATGATGGAATAGGTCAACTAAAATTTGAGGTTAGGCAAATAAGCAGACTGAACCATGAGTCGTTGTGGAACAATCAGCTGATGGGATAAGTAAACTCAAACATGAATCGTAATGCAACAATCAGCTGATGTGCGAATTTCGTAATTGTTATTATGACACTACTTCCGTCAAATGCCGAGCTCTCATTGGTCTAGAACCAGTACTCTAAAGTGACTCCAGTACTCTAAAGTCGTCATTAGAGTACTGCTTGGTTTTCGGTGTTTTAATGTATATCATTATAATGTTTACTGTAATACCATAATTGGTGCTTATTGCAATGGTCGTAGATAATAGTATATTACGTTACTAGGCGGAAAGTACTGATTTACCAGACGAGTATGATACCGTGGGAGCGGAGGCGAGTGCGGAATTTTCATGCGAGTACGGTAAAACGTACCGGCCGTGTAACGTACGATACTTTTCATCATACTGCTCAGAAAAAACATACTTTCAATCATAACGTACTCCTTGCATAAACCAATACGTTTATCAATCCTTCAAACCTAACGTTTAACAAACAAAACAAACATTTGCTACCGGTACCACAGCCAGTGCTGCCACTACGTCATTCTAAAAAGTGACCAATAAACAAGCACTAAACGTCGGTTTGCTGTAAATCAGCTGATTGTTTACTACCGTAAAGATTCGCGGCCCGTAAAAAGTTTTTACCGGACTGGAACGGCAATGGGTAACTTTCTAACCAACAAAAAGGAACAGAAAATGTATGTTTCTGTGTCATTATGATGAAAAAGTGTTTTTGATTGGCACGGCAATGGGTACCTTTCGAGCCAACAAAAAGGAACAGAAAACAGATATTTCTGTGTCAGTATGATGAAAAACATAGATTCTGAATTAATCATGTGAATCGGTGTAGATTGAACATCTAATCTTAATAATAACCACAAGAAAGTCCATTATCGAATCTTTAAGGGTGTGAATGGTGTAAGCAACTATACTAGGTTTTAACGACCTAGTAGTATAACGGTTTTATACTACCGTACTTTACGGATTTACGAATCAAGTATTTGTACAATGGAATATTTAGAAGCCTTGTGTACTGTCAACTGCATGAGCATATAACATTACTCATTTATCTGTGGAAAAATCAGTTTTCTTTTTGCTTTTTAAATGCTCCTTGAATGGCTTGGACGTAAGTTTGTAGTTTGGTCATACTGCATATGTTGTTATATCTTAGTCGTGACATGTCTGTATTTTGATGTTTCTTCTCAGGTACTGATGCTATGCTTTTAAGGTGGATGGGTTACTTATGCTTTTAAGGTGGGTACTGGTTACTCTTTACGGTAAGATCCCCATATTGTAGCCTTTGATATCAGCGGTCCGATCAACCTCTTGTCATGCTTATTTAAGAGGATTAACCGAGAAATACGATTTTGGTTTTGTAGAGAAGCCTGTATAAACTCTAACACAACAGCGAAACCCCAATCCCGAGTTATGTAAGGTCCATGTTATTAAAACTCATAGCAAAGCGAACAATAGCCTTTGTGTGTAGGGACAAAAGATAACTAATTTGGAGCTAGTTCAGGCTAATCCCTATCGACTGTTGAAAATTTCCATATTAATCCTATCGTTGGAATGGAGCCCACCATAATCATCCTGTTGTTGATCAGCGTTAATAATAAATAAATCCCGAACTACTATGTAAGTCGATTCAAACTAGTTTAAAGCAAGTCTGAGTAGTTTTTAAAACGTTTTTTGTTAACATCAGATTACAAATCTTTCACAAAGTCTAATCTAAATAAATAACTGATAAGCTCATCTCAAACTGAAACGAAATTGAAAGTAACTAATAACTAAACTGCATAATTTGAGTTTCAAGGTGTTTTGTTAAAAATAAAAAGTAAGATTTTACCAGCATTTTATTCACGGGTCGTCAGTGTAATACTTAATTATTCATTCTAAGGAAGACAATACGAAGTAACTTTTCTTGCTTGGCTGATAATTTTAATCACCTAAACTTTTCAAAATGTTCAATAAAAGAGAATTGTTTTGTGTTTTCGGACGCATTTTTTAATGAATTTAATTTATAAGGAAGAGTTAATTCTGTATGTCTCATGGTAAGATCTGTACCCGTGACCATGATAAATTTTCATTTCGAGGTTTCCAGATGCCAAAAACACAATTCATATAAGAACGAATGGTCTTTTTGTTATCTTGGGACCTCAAAAAGAAAAGGTATTTTAGTCCCAGGTATTACCATACGGTAATAGTTTCTTTCCAAGAAGATTCGCTAAAAATGGTAACTATCGTAGACTATTATCATTTTCTGCAGATTATTTTCTTATTGCTGAGCTTATAACTTATAGACGGAAATAAAGAACAATAACATGAAGAAGGAGTTCTTTGGAAACCGAGCAAATCAACGGCAGACTTTACGAAGCTAGCTCGAGAAAATCAATTTCTATTCTCTTGTAGTGATATCCATAAATGTATGACTTTGCAAATCAAATATTGACTGGTTTGTTCCTTTGCCAAGTTATTCTGGGATCTATTATAGAAACAAGTTTTTTCCTTATTTTGTTTTTTATGTCACGGTTGTTTTTTGTTAAAGAAATTTTTCCCGTTACATATGCCTAAATATTAAAGGTAATGCACTAATATAAAACACAAATATAAAACGTGTGCCCTACTAGTACAATACTCTTACTAGTTCACTGATATATTTTTCTATTTACTGATACATTTTTTTATTTATATTTTTTCTATGAAAAACAAGTCAAAAGGAAAGATCGTCTTACAGTATTTTGATCACACAACTAATCAAATAAAGTATATATACAATGTCTTACTTAGATTGAAATTTTAATTGTGAAAAGAGAACTCGAAAAAAATATAAATCAGGTTAATACAAACATTTTTATCGATTATACAAAATTGATGGTTTAGAGTTCTCATTTAAAGTTGATGGTCAAGTTACATTTAACTTGACTTGTTTGGAGTTTCACAAACTAAAGGAAGGGAATAGTTCATAGCCGGTGTATACATACATCTTTGTAAAAATTAATTATCCTTCCATCCTAATCTAGGTTGAAAAGCAGATAATAGCATAGATTTGTCGAATAAAACAATCTTTGTTTTGCAAATTGGTTTCGGGTAGTGGCTTAGAGTTGACAGTTTGTCAAATCTCTAAACCTTAGAAATCATATTTGTTTCAATAGATTTATCATTCGTATATAATTTATCAAACATTGAAGGAACTCGTATATAAATTAGCAGGACCAATAATTAATTTTATCATGAATATCCACTGATAATTCAGATTTTGGTTTAAATTTAGCACCTAAAGTAGGGTGTTTTGGTTGTTTCTGTGTGAGGAGGGATGATGAGCTACCCCCTCCCATGTTTATTGATTTACCACCCTATTTACATAATTCGTCACCCTATTTGTACAATGTATGACCCTGTTTGTATAATATTTTACCTATTTGCAAGATTGTTCTACATTAGCTGCGGGGACATGGACATGCATACGACCAGACTGAGTGGACATGATCGCTTATGTGGACACCACACACGTACACACAATGTTTTACATGAAATTCATTAACTGTGGGGATTCAATTATGACTAACTAGGGGCGCATCCTATGGAATTTTGGGGAAACTATACGATTCTTCTGATTTGATAGAGGAAGAGAAAAATGTTTTGGCTGCTACAGAAATGGGACTTGACCAGATCGTTTAACTGATCGCCTGATCTCCTGTCAGTTGTCACAACTATATACAATAAATATTAACAATCAGTTAATTTGGTTAAATATGAAATAAATAAATTATACTTTATGAATTATAACATAGCTATTAGTCAGTAATTGTAGGTAATTACAAATTTTAAAATTATCAATTAAATTCATTGTTTGGATGAAAATTTTAAAAAATCTTTTAAATTTGGGTTAAAATTATATTTAATTTTAATGTACGTATTATTAAATTGAAATCTATTTAAGTATAAACCGTCAGAGGTTTGACCTTGGCAATCTAGAGGAGGACTTGCCTTGGTAGTGCCCGTGCGCGCGTCAGTTTTATTTAGAATGGAAGCCGATTTGATTGGCAAACGGAGGAAAATATACCTACTGACGACTTCTCGTATTCTCAGGATAGTTAATTTTATTCCTTTTACGAGTAAGTCGACACACTTTTCTTACATTAACAAAACATGACCTCAGAGTTTCATTTATCTACATAATATTGAATCATGTGACACTTTTTTCTATGGATTTGTGCCTATATTTAATTTGGTTTTTTGAAAATAATTATTTATGTAAGCTCAGAACTAGAATGGCCTGGATAAAGTCTTTAATGTGAGTTATAAATCAATTACTGGGTTATTTCATGCATGGCTGACTTAAGCGGGATAAAGACTGTGGGTAACCGAGAGCTTGGAAACAATGAAACACTTAAATTCGTCTCGGAAAACTCAACAAATATCCGAGCTTGTTATTGAAACCGTGCCAGTAAAAATACCTAGTTAAAATAATCCAATTTTTTAAAGCCTTGAGATTATGACAGCTAATAAATTCAGTATTTGGCATTACCCTAATGTGCTTTATTTCTTCATAGCTTACTTACTAAAAACGTTACCTGATTTAATATATTATAAATAGCCATAAAAGGATTCAATGCAAAGTTTCTCCTGCTAGCAAGGCCTAGATAAATCTTTGTATATCCAATACCGCAAAGGTTACCTGTTATATTTTGATCACAACAAAAACTGTTTTTAGCATTTAGGATGGATTCAAATGACATATATTACATAGGTTTCTTTCGGGCATTTCGGGCAATCAAGTTTAATTATGAATCCTTTCTATTTAATTAAATCATTTTCACTGACATGTATCACTAATCTAATGATTATAATAAATCCTGCTAATGGTCACTGGAGTGTCCTTCAGGAAAAAACTTCACTCAATTCACGAAGTAATTCAGCTCACAATGTACCAAGGAACACGATTCGTAATTAATCAGGTAACATAATTCTATCATCAAGCGACACAATTCGCGATGCACCAAATAACAAATTCATAAATTCGCCAAGTATCTCTCCTCTAAAAGGCCGTAATTTTCAGCACAACACTTCCATTCTTTGCTTGAAATTCATGGTGATTTTATGTTTTGATTTTGACCTTTGCGGACATTTGCCATCACCGATCTACTGAAAACAAGTTTCACGACATTCCGGAATCTATAATCTAACCTCGTCTTCAGGTGGAAAATAACTAAGAACATAACTAGATTGGTAACTTACAGCCAGGAGACTGGAAAAAACCACAGCTAAACAGAGAACTGTAAAAGCAATCACAAAAGCTGAAAACAAAACTAGAACACAATATAGCAAAGAAATCTCAAGTATCACAAGTATCAAAAATCACCGATCAGGAGAGAGCACGTCCAGACCCAATCAGAGCAGAGCTAAGACTGGTGGGAGGAGAGGAAATGGCGGTGGCGAAGGGAATGGCGGTGACCACAGGCAACCAAACGTGGCGCGCTTCCAGAGACGATGATCTGAAACGAGCCACTATGTGATATGCAGATTCAGTGTGTCTGTTTGTGTTTTTTGTTCATTTGTAACGTGATTTTGGCCCTTGGTCTTGTTAGGGGTGTACATGTTGGATCCAGGACAACAGTTACGTTTCCTGCATCATTCATTTTTGAAGCCAACCAGAACTGTATTAAATAATAATATGGTACATACCATATTATCATTTCCTACATCAACATGCAATATTTTGATAGTATCATCAAAGAATTGATTCTCTTTTCCTTTAGGTTTGGCTTCGGGTCAAGAACTTCATTTTATTCAATAAGAGGCTGGCCTCGAATCCGAAACTGATCCACCGGGGGCCGGAGTCTCTTTAATAGCCCTGAAGGGGTATGTGAAGTCTAAATTATTCGTTAAACACTTGTTAAATGTAGTGAACATCTCATTAAAAAAAAACAGAGATCCAAGATCCTTCCGTGGATTCGTGAATCATCTCTTAGGAATGACCACGTCTCTCTTTTCAGGTTTCGAATGAGAAGATTGACATTTGAGGGCTGAACAGCCCGTTTGAATTTAGAAATAGGTTTTTTTAGGTTGCCGTTTTTCTGGTGCCAACTCCTTAATCAGCACTTCAACTAAGAAGTGGTCAGAGATGGCCCCATATATAACTGTGACTATCGTGTTTGTTATGTTCGTGAAGGCGTTGTCAATGGCTGTTTTGGATGTTGGGGTTAATGGATTCACGGACCAAGTAAGACCGAACGTTGTTAGGGTAACGCGTAGCCGCCGGGTGAAGGGGTGTGTATGGTATAATACTACATCGATGTTAAAATCACCGGTGATCAAAAATTTTACATTTTTTACTTGAAAGGATTTAGAAGACGTTCGAGGTTGAGTAAAAAATATTCAGGACAGCCATGTGGTGACCTGTAAAGCCCGATAATTGAAAGTACACCAGAATGCTCCGGTGGAATTGTAATGCCGATTGCCTCAAATTCCAACTAAGAGTTGTATGGTATTTTGAGAGGTTAAATTTTAAATTTTTTTTTGAAAATATGACCAAACCCCCACTTCTTTGAATCTCTCGTTCAAATGAGCTTGCCAATTGATAATTGTTGAGTTTGAAAAGATGAGTGGACTGTTTTTCCAACAAATTCTTACTGACAACAACAAATTTCAGACTTCAGTTCGTCACATAAGAGAGCCAGTTCCTCAATTTTGTTCGTGGCTGACGGGGCATTCCTGTGAACAACTAAGAATATTTTTGATGGATTTTTTTAAATTTTGTTTGCATTTTTGGGGAAAAATTTTGGCTTAGGCAATGTTGTCAATAAAAAATTCGGTGATGCTGGAGAAGTGCAAAGACTAGCATTATTTAAAAGTCCAGTTTTCAGAGGAGTAGTGGGTTGGGCTGCGTCTCACTACGTCGGCGTGGGACAAGGGCTCAGTGATGGCGTGGGACGAGGGCTCGGTGATGTCGGCGTAGGAAGAGTGGTCGGTGATGTCGGCGTATGGGACGAGGGCTCGGTGATGTCGGCGTGGGACGAGGGCTCGGTGATGTCGGCGTGGGACGAGGGCTCGGTGATGTCGGCGTGGGACGAGGGCTCGGTGATGTTGGCGTGGGGCGAGGGCTCGGTGATGTCGGCGTGGGACGAGGGCTCGGTGATGTCGGCGTGGGGCGAGGGCTCGGTGATGTCGGCGTGGGACGAGGGCTCGGTGATGGCGTGGGGCGAGGGCTCGGTGATGTCGGCGTATGGGACGAGGGCTCGGTGATGTCGGCGTGGGACGAGGGCTCGGTGATGTCGGCGTAGGACGAGGGCTCGGTGATGTCGGCGTGGGACGAGGGCTCGGTGATGTCGGCGTGGGACGAGGGCTCGGTGATGTCCGTGGCTGGAGTAGAAGTGGAATTTTTTTAGTGGAAACCCCCGATGTGTTTACATCAATCTTATCCAAGACGAAATGTCATAATTATCAACAGCCCTAAACATTTCAATTGATGACCCAGTAATTTTAGGGCTGATGAGGTTGATTTTCTCAGAGTCACGTTGGAGAGAGGTTTGAACTGTTAGACGGAGATGAGGGGAAATTGGCTACTGGAACTTTCGTTTTGAAAAACCTGTCAAAATTCCGAGTTCTAGTTGGAACTGCTCAAGACTGTCTACTAATGCTGGCTTCAGAAACACAAATCCTACATAATCATCCTGGGGGAGGGTACAGGGTAAAATCTTAAAAGTCTGGCAAAAACAAGAGCATGTTGAGGCTTACTCACTAGGATGAGTGCAAGGATGCACTCATCCTAGATTAGATTTGCACTGCTCACAGCTCCATCTCTATACATTTTTTAAGTTGCCATTAATATTAAACCCCAAACTTAAAAATATCTCATTATTCAAAAGACGTGATATACGATTGAAGCACAACTTTTCTATTTAACATAACCTGTCTTTATTTTAAAAAATTTCAATTTATACTGATTTTAAGATTTTAAAATTTTGTTTTCCCAACTTACGCTAAACAACAAGAAAACTAAGTAATTTAAGAAACTTCTTTGTCCACAACAATATTAGTAGCCTGAGTGACTTTTTTATTTATGTATTATATGGCACAAAACTACGTTTTCCCTTTTCTAACCTGAATCTTATACACCAACACTGAAAGTTGGCCTATGGTCACGTTTCCACGACTCCTCACGCCTATAACCGGCCAAAAAGACGAACATCCGAGTATCCATACAAGTATGATAGTTGAATACAGGGCAGCACTGAAAGGTATTTCAGGCGAGGAAGGGAAACACATCCGAATGGTACGAATGAAGAGCAAAACATTCGGAGCTTGTTTTGTCGCTTTGGGAGAGTTCTTTCATAAATAAGTGATGGCTGACTTTTCTACCTCAAGTAACATCACCACCTTACAGTTGCAGTTGAAAAACCACCTTAATGTTGAAAACTAAACCGAGGTGAATTAGTGGATTGGTACGATAAGATGTATTTATATATAAATAGTGGAACTCATTTAAGGTTTTCAAGTCCTATTTGAATATTAAAAGTCTCTCAGTTTTTCAAAACTCGATCAATTTATTCTGTAGCTTAACTCATTATATGTAAAAGTATTGATTCTAATATAATAACAGTTAAAATATTAATTCCTTAAATTATTTTTAAATTTAATATTGTGTTTTTTGTGAACCCTGACAATGCAATTCAATCACTAATTATTGTAACTCTTGGATTAAATTCTTTGTTAGAAAAAGGTGTACACTTAATCCAAAGACATTCACAGAAATCTAAGTTCCGTTAGCGAATATTTTAACAAATAACTATTGACTAGACTTATTTTCCCCAAATACTTATTTCGGGATTCAATTTATTTAATATAGTGTTTCGTAGTTCCAAATTCATAGTACAAGTGTTGATTGATATTTTAATGAATGAATGAATGAATGAAATAAAACTTTATTTATTACAAAACTTATAAAGATCTAACAATGTTATACATACTTTAAAAATACAGTACATACTGAAAATGCAAAATAAACAAATATTGTTACAAGTTATAATGACCATTAGCATGATAATTTCATTTTATACTATCTTGTTTGTAAAAACATTCATAGGCACAGCCAGTTTTGAGACTTCCATCACTAAAAATAAAAAAAAACAAATGGCTACCAATTTGGTTTTATTACAATAAAACAATTTGTTACAAATACAATAAATATGCATAGAAAAGGCTTACAAAGAAAGCATGTTAAATATTTCTTTGTAATTTTAAGAATTTTTTTTCTGTCTGAAAGTTAGAATAACATCATACCAACTTAAACAATAAAATCAAATACAATAAACTGTACATGAATCAATAGTACAAAGTATCAAATAGGTATTTAAAACACATGATTAATATTGTGCGTTGAAATTTTAAAAAACCGTTTTTATAATGTAAGTACTGGACGTGTACATGCACTGAATTGAAAGTTTCGAATACTGTATTTAAAATCGCTTTTTAAGTTTTCATTAACATTTTCTTGCAAAACAAACAAAGTATTTTGTAAACATACAAATGTCTGAGTGGAAGAATGTTATAATCAATAAACAATGGCCAGGAATGCTCAAATCTGTTATTTTTTTAGAATTTACTCTAATTATATTTTTTGGAGAGAAATAAGAGGTTTAATTGTTGTAGGATAGACTCCCACCCCAGCAACTCAACTCATATCCTAATTTTGAACTTACTAAAGAGTGATATACATAAATAAGAACATTCTGGGGGCAGAGATTGCTTAGTAAATCAAATTTGCGTAAGGCACTAAATAATTCCCTGCGTAGCTTTTAAACATGACTTTTCCAAGAAAGATTGCAGTTTATTAAAAGACCAAGGTATTTAATTTTTGATACATGTTCAGCTTCAAGGCTATTTTCTTATAGCCAATAGTTGTTTTTAAGTTTAATAAATTCTATAATTTCTGTATATTTTAAGTTTGTTTCCTTAGTATGAACAAAAAGTGACTGAGGGACTCTTCCCCACACACAGATGTGTATTCTTGTGGGGAATAACTTCCTTTTGTATATTTTAAGTTTTTTTGTAAATAATGTACTTTTTCTAAAAATAAACTTCTTGATTCTTGAAGGGCCTTTGGAATTTGGATTGTAGATAAAAAGCGGTTTATTAAATAAACCAATTAAAACCTGTTGTAAACCAAAAATCATATACTTAGTTTTCTTCACTGAGAATTAGATAATTTTTATCGGACCAATATCGTAGTATTATTAAATCTTTATGCATTAGATTCCTGATTTACCCAAAACTATTTTCAGGAATTACAAGATATGTTTGTGCTGTGTCATCTGCAAATGATGTGAGCCTACTAATAAACTGGCATTACAAGGGTCATTTACATAAAGAAATATTATTGGACCCAAAATTGAGCCGTTGGGAACGCCGTGTTTAAGGCAGCCTCTGCAACTAACTGATTGTATCACTTCTTAATTTAGTAAACTGGGGTCTATATTAGATAAATAACGTGGTAACCAATCGAGTGATACTCCTCTAACACCAGCATATCTAATTTTTTCTAGAAATATTTTTATGGTAAACTGTGTCATAAACTTTAGATGGCCTATCCATAAATAAAGCCGTGCAATTAAAGTTGCCATTTAAAGACTCATACACTCGATCTAAAATCAATGAAAGGATATCTTCAGTAGTAAGACCTTAACTAAATCCTAACTGCTTTTCACTAAAAAGGGAATTTTTGTTCAAAACGTTTACTAGCCGTTCAATAATGTTCTCAAAAATATAAGTAAATGTTGAGAGTAAAGATAATGGCGATGATAATTATCGCTGTGATAAACTAGACCCATCCAATTATTGACTGGGTCCAGTTTATCACCTCGCTTATACAGTGGAATAACCAATACAACCTTCAAACAATCTGGGAATTCACCTTTTATAATAATTAAATTCAAGAGATGCACTAAAATATAAGCTATGTTTAAAATCATATTTTCTTAATGAACGCATTTATCCAGTCGGAACCAGGGGCTTTTCCGGTCTTAAGTAAACTAACAACTAACAATACCCAACTTTCATCCCTTTTCGTCGGTAATAAAAGCATTATTGACCTGTCTTGAACTGGATTTATAAATTCTTCATGAAACGCAATAAAAGACGGTGTATTGCTAATTCTTAAGCAAATCCGGAATGCAGAGCAAATAATCGTTAAATTCTTACGTCATTTCCTTGGGTTCTGTTTTAATATTATTATTATAAAAACTCTTTTAAATTGAAGAATTTACCTTAGGGTCTATTATTATATTATTAATTAAATTCCACCGAACTCTAGAATCTCCTGCATGCTTTTCAAAGTGGTTCATTTCATATAACTTCTTTGCTCCATTAATTTATATTTCAAGTCTGTCCCTAGATGTATTGTAGCGCTTTTTAAGTGCAGTATCATTTGATCTCAAACGCAAACATTAAAACAATTTTTTTTGTTGATTCACATTTTTGCAAAGAGTGATGGAAATCCATTTTTTTAATTTTTTTATTACATGTTATGTCTTGGATCTCTTGACGGCAGAATTTAAAATATTTAAAAACAATTCAAAACCAGTAGATGAACTATTTGTTTGATAAATCGGAGTCCAGTCTACAAAATTAAGTTCGTTACGAAGTATCTCAAAGTCTATTTTACCTAATGCAGCAAGTGATTCACCCGTTTGAAAGTTTATATTCAATAGAACATGAACCAGAGAGTGATCAGAGATGTTTAAACTATTATAAACCTTCCCCTTACCATTCTCCAAATTTGTTAAACTACACATTTACTTTTTGGTTACATTTACAACCTCTAACGAAGTCTCATAATAATATTATTTTGTAAACGTGCATGTTTACGCCTAGTCAATTTAAAAAGCTGATTGACCTACGAAGAAAATGAAATTGTTCATGCACCGTTAGGGACAAATTTGATGGGAAAATATTGATATACCAGCCGGAGGTTATATTGTTACTGATATAGAACACTTTGCAAAAATTGATCAGCAAATAATGAATGGAACCTTTTCATCAATTCTATATATAAACAGTGACTAATTTTTAATACGGATTGTTTCGATATCACATCAAAATCAAAATAAATATCTAATCAAATTTTGGGTTCGACAGGAGAATGAGAATATGCTCAAGTTGGGCTTAACCAATAACTTAATTCACATTGGTAAATCGATATTCATAAAAGGTTACCTACCACATAAGAGAAAGTTATGTAAAACTACTATTTATAAAAAACCATGAATTAGTTTACAAAGTACGCAATATTTTTTCAAAGAGGTAAAGAATAACCTTTTTAAAATAATTAGGCTTTGTATCTTGGGTTTTGTAATCAATCCGCATTGTTTGCATGGCAGTTATGTATAATGATACATGATCAAACATGGCTGTGAGTGCCGATTGATCGGTAAACTTTCCTTATGGAAGTTTGATTAAGCCCTCGTGTTCGTGTTCCAACAACATATTCATATTAGTTTGACGGTGTTCCTTATTGGAGAATTTGCAGCATGATCATTGGAGCTCATGTGATTACCTTGATTAATTTTATGGCCGAATGTCATAAATGTTATTGCGAACTTAGATATATATATAAACAAAAGGCATCCTGGAGCACTGTTTTATTTAACCTCTTAACGGCTTATAATATCCCATTCACAGTTTGTCGTTTACAGGTAAAATTGTGTAGCGAAACGGTTAGCTGAGATTGGTCACCGTAGTTTTATTTATATTTTTCTAAAGGGTGTCCGGAAACTATGGTAAAATATTTTAGAATATATCTTACGCTAAAAGACCAGAGACACTAAGATTATGAGGATCGGACTGCTAATAACGGAGGAATTGTAAATTTTCAAAATAAATACATGCAAATATCAGACAGTACGTACTGAAGAACTACGTTTTTATTCAGGGAAGTTATAATTTCCCCGTTATTAGTAATCTTAATAGCAGCGTCAATTGGATTAAATTTTGCAAATTTTGTGTCTCTTTTATCGTTTTTTCTAAAATTTACGTTTTTAAGATATTTAATAAACACAGACACTCAGACGGAAAACGAAGCCCTTTAGGACCTATGTTTACAAAAACTGTTTTCTTACTTTCACCTCTACAACCATATTCATATTCATACTAAAATACAATCATATTCATACTAAAATATTTTACCCTAATTTCCAGATACCCTGAATAAAGGTGTTTTTGTACAATAAAATCTTACAATAAATATTGAAACGTTTTCCCTGACACTAGGTATATTGCTATGTCAGGTTTCTGGTCAATTCATCATTCATTCATTGATCCAGGATAAGGTCAATGTTATTGAATATTACATACAGAACGGCAGTTGCCGACGTGTATGGGTCTCTAGGGTGATATCCTGCTGACTGAATAAAATATGTAAACTATCAAATCAAATCAGATCAAAATTGGTTTTATTTCCCAATATTTTTATTTCAGACATTAGGGTTTATAAGAAATAAATTCCTACATAGGTCAATGACCTGAGCGTGAACTGCGAGTTCAGTTGAAATAAATTAACGAATGTACCCTCTTTCCCTTTCTCTATAATGGAAAACTAAGACTATTAACATATGACAAGAAAACAAAGGGTACAGCCCACAGATGTATGAAATATATAGCTCTAAATATTTTACCAAAGTAATTATTTAAAAAAAATCATAGATGGTAAATTTTAGTCCGTTGTTTTTTAGCAAGGCATTGTTTTTCAAATTTCAAAAAAATATTTCATTAAAAAATACTTTAATAACAATATTTTATTTAAAAAAGTAAGATAGTTTTGTTTGAAAATTTATTTATTAATCATTCTGATGGTTTATCGACTTGGTTCAACTTTGATGGGCACGGTCGGTAGTCAGTTGCCAAGAGTCAGTCAAGCAATGACATATAGGCTAAATAGAGGTCAGTAGTTGGGGGTTGTGTGCGCTTATCTCTAGGTCTCTTTTATACAGAGTGTCTATAAAAGAACTCATCCGGGATTTTAAAAATTTATATCTTAATAACTATAGAAGATAGCAAAATGTGGTTAATTTATCTGAAACGAGTAGCTCATCAAGTGTTACTTATACCAATCGGGAATGTTTTCGTCAAGAGGAGGCAGCGCTGCAGAATGCTAACCTTGAACAACGTAACGCGGCTGTCAGTGCTGTCTGGATTGCCGCGATATGGCAACGCCGGCGCCGTAACAAAAGGCTCAATGCGTTATTTGGCTAATAGAAACGAAATCTGCTGTTACGGTACAAGGAAAATTTCGAAAATTCGTGATATTAATCATCTCAGGCAACGAATAATCCATTTTTATCAACCGTACCCCCAGACATCCTGTCCAGGACATGGGAAGAGGTGGAATACCGTTACGACGTGTACCGTGCCATTAATGGAGCTGTAATTGAATTTTTTAAATTGCCAAAAACTTGAAAATGCAACTTTTTTGTTCATGTATTAAACATTTATATAAGTTTTTTACTTCATTAAAATATTTTTTCTCAAAACCGCGGAGTTCTTTTATAGACACCCTGTATTAGGCCACAGCAGTTACGAGTAGCAATGGCCGGCCATTTTTCGTGAAACGTTGTCGCTTAAGGAGCCTCTTACACAAGTCGGATATACAGTAGAACCTTGATAAGAAGCCTCTCAAAGGGATTCTGGGATTCTGAAAAGAGTCTTGTTATCAAGGGAGTGTTCTCATTGAGGTTCGTGCTAACAAGACATTAAGTGTCATTACAGTATCAAGGAGAATTGAAAAGTGCACTTTTTATCAAGGTTTTTGTGCTATCGAGTGTCTTCTTATCGAGGTTCAACTGTATCAATCAAAAACGCTCAAGACAGTTAGGACATCTTAACTCAGTTGACACTCGCCAACAAAAGACACGTCGGGTATTTCGGGCTTGGAGATACCGTATGTTAAAAGGTAACATAACAGCTGTCCACAGATGTAAGTTAATGTTATTGAGTGTTACATGACCCCTTACCACATGTCACATGTGAAGCGAATGAAGCGATTGATGGTGCTGTGATGGGGGTTAGGATTGTTTGTTACGCTCAAATGCCGAATTCGGACAAGGTCCGGAATTTCTACCTACTCCGCGACATGTATACTGAAATACTCACACCGCGGAGTGAGCATTTTATTCGGTCATTGTCCGACGCGGAATGCCCAGACCGCGAAGTGGGTAAACTTTGCTCAATCGCCGAAGTTATAGCGCTCGGGGTTTGAATAAAATCTGAATACCCACGTCGTCGGCGCGGCGCCAGCGTCGCGACGTGCGCAAAACAGATTGCCCACTTCGCGACTTGAGTATTTCCTATTTGTGAAAACTCCAAAGCCTATGCCGTGTGTTTTAGAAGACCCACCCCTATATTAATATTAATATTTGTTTAGTTAAAAAGTATTAGCTTTTAAAAATGATTATGTGGCCAAAGGAGAGTGTTTTTGTTATGTAAATAATTTCACCTAGAGTAGACTAGTTTAACAAGTTAAAAATTCCCTGAAACTTAATTTTTAACTTATTTAATAGAAAACGCGGGAGATAAACATTTTTTGAAACACCATATTGACTATGAGACTAAGTGCTACTTTTACTTTATGATATTTAGGTAAAATTAAATACTAATTTCTTTATAAATTGGATTATTTTAATGAAAGGGAATGAAAATCAGTAACATTCATGACTTAATGTAAAAAATCCATAGTATAGTAAAAGAGTATTAAATAGCGACCAAAATATAATTCAGACTGGCCTTCCCTAAGCACAATACACATTGGTCCTTGAAGCCACTTCTTCGCTTGGCATTAGAATAGTTCATGATTCAACTGGATTGATCCAGGTGTGGTATGTAACACCACATTTATGTTCTCATCCAGTTCTAGGGCTAAACACCAAAAATGTTGTCAGAATATAAGCAGTCGATTTTGGCTAAATACAACTAAAGTTAATACTATAAGATATAGACAGTAGTAACCATGTTAAATATATTGATTAAAAAGCACAAAATAATAGATAGTCCTTAACCAATATTTACATAAAAAATTTGAGAAGTCTCTGTTACTTTTGTCAGTTTTTGATTTTTCACTTTTTTTGTCCTCAGGAATACATTCTGATGACAGGAGCATAGGAAGTATATTCCTTCTTGATTTAGGTTGTTATAAAAAGCTTTTTGTTCATGGATAAAAACATACTAAATTTGTATTCTCCCTGCATTTAGCAAGAAAATCTTCCTTTAATTTGTTAAAAAATGCCTTTATTACTAATCTACAAATCAAGGAACAATTACTAATATTAAACTTATCCATTAATATCGATACAAAGTAAATCAAGTTATAATAGTTTGAATATTGTTGTACACTTAAAACACTAAATTATATATAAAATGGTACAAATTACTACTCTTTGGATTTAGGGTAATTTTCTGAAAAGTTAAGGTAAAATTGGTTGGTTATGGTGAAGACACTGGCGCAGTAGCACCATCATAGAGTAACAATAACTGTATGGTGAGCACTTTTTCCCCAACTAAACTTGAACGTTCTTTACGAATCGATTCGCGTGACTCACTCAGTAAAAAGAATCAGAACGGTTGGGCTTCCGAACAGAAGCCGACTCAATTGACTCAATAATTGCTCTTTTTAGATTTAAGTCTCTCTCTCTTGTTTCGTTACTCAGAGAAGATGGAGTGTGCTGAAGTAATAGAAAATAAGAATTTCTGTACTACTTTTGTAATAAGTTCATATATTTAGAATAACCAGGAGGTGTATAGGCTCTTATAATTAAAATATATCTAATATAAAGACCTAGTCATTTATACCTGCTTAAAGGTCCATATCTACCACTGTAGACAAAGTATCTATTTGGCTTGCATCAACGCTGGTTGTGTATATAGACTGGGAGCTGGGAGGTCAAAAATTACGTCATAAGGTGCACATGTAAAAGCTATCCCATTTTGAAGGGGCATCCTGGAGGGTGTCAAAAATGAGTTTTTGAGCCCTCAATCTGGGGGCTTTCTCCAAGGTGGACAAACTTGAAAATAACCCATAAAAATGGGTTTTTTGCAATTTTCATGTAGAACAATTTATATGATCAAATTTTAGTTCACACCATTGAATTCAGCTCAAAAAAACAAACAATTTGGTATGTTGAATCATTGCTCTATGTTCATTGGTTACCGAGATAGTGAGGGTGATGAACTCAAAACGTCGTCCTATGTTAAGCTTATGGGAAATAAAAAATCGTATATTTTGCTTATGTCTCAACATATCTTAATTAAACTTGATATGTGGCTTCTTTTAGTTAAGAAATATTGTATATTAGCCTGATATCCCCCATTTCTGCATTTCCGTGGCAGTAAACTTGCACACATTTTTTCCATTATATTCTTATGGGGAGAAAATAAAAGTCTATAACATCCTTATTTTTTACATATAATGATAAAACTTGGCATAAGGCTTCTTCTAGTCGAGGTTTATTGGATATTGACTTAAAACCACCCAATTTGTACATACCTGTTGCAACAAACCTGAAAACGTCATCCCCATGTTATTCTTATGGAGAATACAAAAAAGTCACATTCAAGTTTGTCCACCTTGGAGAAAGCCCCCAGACTGAGGTCTCACAAACCCATTTTTGAAACCTCCTAGGATACCCCTTCAAAATGGCACAGCTTTTACATGTGCACCTTATGACGTAATTTTTGACCTCCCAGCTCCCGGACTAATATGTTTCTATGTCAGAAGTGAATGTTGTGCGTTCATACCTAGCTAAACCTTCAACAGGTAACGGCTTTTTCACACCAGGTTCTCATGAGCACTGGCAACCAGTCTAGCCCATAAGAGCCTTGAGACCAGGATACCAGGATCCGACATAGGCTATTATTTTAATAATCAGAACTTGAAGTAACATAATGGGTGAAATAAGTTACTGACAAAGAACGGTCAGAAACTGATAAGGTTTGTGACTGACAAAGAACGGCTGACTTTATGTTATGAAGTTAATAGCCCAATAACCAACGGCAGCTAGGCCCAGATTTGAAACATCACAAATTTTTGTCGTTATCTTGCTCAATAAGATCGATCTGGCAGTCTTTTACAAAGCAAACATGATTATCTACCTTATTTAGATTACTAAGAATTTTAGTGAAAATTAAGTTTTAAAAGGTTAACTTAGGCCCTATAGATACACTTTCAGTTGTAACCTAATTTGTACTTGTGAAATAATTTATAACATTCCAATTTTACATTTGAATAAACAATACAGATGATGACTTGTTATATGTCATACACTAGTTATCAATAAATAATTAATTAAAGACAAGTTTGTTAAAGGTTATAATATTAATCAGCATGATTTAACTTAATTATTGAACTGTAATAGTACGCAATTCCGGACTGACTTTGGAAATCAACTTCCTACAATAATATAATAAATAAATATTAAATGTACTAGTTTATACTTTTTATTAATCTTGAGCAACGAGTTCTGAGAAGCTTAAGTGTTAAGTGATTAAAGTGTTCACGCCAAGCGATTCGAAAATTTCGAATTCGATTCAGATGAAAGAACGATATGAGTCGGTCCGTACTCCGAACTGAGTGAGTCACGCGAATCGATTCGCAAAGAACGTTCAAGATTAGGTGGGGAAAAAGTGCTCACCTAACTGTATTTATCCTTAAGGTCGTATGACATTAGTGCAAGTTGATTCCGCGAAACATTTCACGCGAAACATAAAAACGTCTTAACATCTCTACAACTTGTCGGGAAACAATGTATTTCATTGGGACTAAAATTTCGCATTTCTTGCCGAAACATTTCGCGACATTTTGTATGCAGATATACCGAGATATACTTAACATGGTATCGTGAATGTTTCGCGAAACAAACCAAGTTGCACTAATGTCATACGTCCCTTAGCTTATTACACCGTGGACACAGCGTTACCTAGCGTGTGTTTAGCGTGACGTGAAGAGCGTAATTGAGGTTAAGTTTAGAAAGTTATCGGCAACTGCAATGTTATTCTGTATCAGAATTAGTACTTAACTATTTAGTCTTAAGTCTATGTAGGAAACTTGCGTTTCATTAAATTGATGATCTCAAAACAAATCGTCTGGTTTACATCATTTTAATAAATCATAATTTTCATAATGGCAAGTGCTTATGCTAGTCTTCGCGAGTTCATTGGTAAAGTTATTGAAGTTTCCCCGAAATACAAAGCAATAGTTCAGTTTCAGTTGGACAATAAAACAGAACGAGCCCTATTGTGGTATGATAAACTGAAGGTGGATGGACAGCCTTTACCCGAAGGAGGTTCTATTGCCGATTATATTGATTTGAACACCACTTTAAAGTTTCAGTGTCATGGATTTGATGATAGTGGGGTTGATAGATGCAGGTGGTACATAACATGTGCTTGGAAGCAGGAAGATAGAGAAGTTGCTTTAAAAAATAATGATACAATATGCACCGGCCTTTACAATTGTCAAGGAATAATACAAGTGGTTAATAAACGGCAAGGTGTGTTATCTTACACTAAAAATGGAGTAGAAGAAAATGTTTTATTTTTGGCCAGTAAATTGTTTATTTCAGGGAAACGAGTATCCGCTAAGGCCAATCTTAATCAGTTGCATGGTATAGAAGAAGGTAGACCAATCATGTTTGATGCTGTTCCATGTGATCCTAATGATAATGATGGTCGCTGCAGTTGGTTTGCCACAGTGGTGTGGAAAGGCCGAAAACCAATTATGGAATATGATGATGCACGTAATGTCCGTAACAAGAAATGTGCAACTTTACCACAAGCCTCAGAAATTAAACTAATTACTTCAAATCCACATTCCCTTTTTCTACGAAGTGAGGGTCATGTGATTAAAATCATTAATGCAGAATATGGCGTCGCTTTAGGCTCTATTAAGAAGAATCGTTGGGAATCAGTTTTATTTCATCGAAGCGCAGTTACGCTTTTTGACCGCAGTCTTGCAAATGAAGATCTTACAACTATTTTTGAGAAAGGAGACAAAATTCGCTTAGTAGCTGCAGCTGCACCTAAGAAAATGGGTGTGAATTGGGTAGCTTCCCAAATACGTCTGTTTATAGATCCAAGTATTGCTTACAAATTCCAATTCTAGCTTTTTTAGCGTGACTATATTCGATTTTGAAGAGAAGTGAGATTGCACATTCATAATATGTGAAAATGCTTCTAGATTAATTAAGTTAATGTTAAGTAATGTTGATGGATTTTAAACACATTAGGGGCCTACCATACATACTGAAACATTTAGGCACTAATGTTAAAAACATTCCCTAATACTGTAATTCTCTATCTGAACCGAACAAATTTTTCATGCCTTTGAAAGAAAGCCTATTGTAAAGCATTTGAAGCAATGTGTGATGATTTAAGGGACGTAATTTGGCCAACTAGGCATATCGTATTTTTATATAGCCTACTAAGCCTTATATTCCTGACATAGGTAGGAATTTTTTTTACTGTAATTTTTGTATGAACAAAATATATAATGTTTACTAGTGACCTACTGATATTTTTATTTAAGCCCTTAAAAAATAATGTTTGAAGAAGAGGCAAGGGTTTTTACATGTAGCCTATTACACTGTAATTTGTTTTGAAGGTAACTTTGTATTGATCAGAAGTTTTTGGGGCCAGAACCCTTATCTCCTGTCAATACATGGGGGGCTGGGCTCCCTTTCCCATAACATTGAGGGAACTCGAGCCCCTTGGAGTCAGCGCCCATGTAGTTTTGACACTTCATTTTGTTTATAGAATAATGTCCAAGACAGTTCCTTGCCAAAGTCGATTCTCTGTAGGATAAAGGAACTTTTTCATTGTATTTTTAACTTTCTGATCACTGAACATTGTGAACACAAGTTTCAATTTAGTAAATTTCTTTTGACTCTTTCAGCAGGGACGAAAATAGGAAATTATTCCCAGTATTGATGAGGGCATAATTAACCATCCCTCATTCATTTCAAACTAAAAAAGTACTGAAACTTATATCAACAATGAAATCAATATAAGCTTAAGTTATTTCAGTTTTTGCTATATAACCTTCATGCCTATAAGGACCATGAAAACTTCCTGTATTAGACATTGTTAGGCCTACTAAAATTGACTCTTGCTAACTCGAAATTTCATGAAATTAGGATTTTTTATTCGAGGCATATAGTTTGACTGAGGTATGGTTCAGGTTTCAGAGGTAATCCATGATTTCATTTAACTTATAGAGGCAGTTTGAGCTTAATTCGAGGTACAGAGGTAAACCAAGTGAAAATTTGAGTTACAGAGTAGTTAAAGAACAGTTAAATGACTCATTGAGGGCGTTGCGACCTGTTGACAGGCGATTCAAGTTATAAAGGTCCATTGAGAAAACTTCGAGATGTAGTGGTAAACTTCGGCTTATCTACTGAAGTTTGAGTCAGAGGTAAAAAATAACTGTTAAATTATTTTGAGGTTAGTATGGCTATTTTTTTAGTTAGACAGGTTTTTTGAAAGAGATTGAAATTAATTCGAGAATAGATTTTGAGTAATGGAGGTTCGAGTTAGCAAGAGTCGATTGTGAATACTCTACGCCAGAGGTTCCTAACCCCTGAGTGCTGGTGTACCACCTGCCACATTTTCAGTGAATTAGTGTACCACTGCTAGGAACCCCCTCCCCCACAAACACAAGGATCCCCACCAATAATGCTAATATTCATCCTTTTGCGAATTTTTTATTACCTGCTGATATATTTTAATTTACTTGTTATTGTAAATTTTTTTATCAAATTTTGATTATAACTGACAAATTGTATGTTTACCCCAGCAGTGCTAAAAATGGTATACCAGACAGGAGAAAATAGAAAAATACTTTTGTGAAAACATTTCTAGGTGCATGAGAAAAAATAGGCTCATTCCTTTCTACTATTTGGAATTTTAAATAAAACATTCATTTTTGACATTTAAAAAATTAGCATAAACAAGTGGTACAAGTAGCCATTAAATCTATACTGTATTTCCACCAAACTTATATTAATTTTAGACCTGTCACAAAAATATATGCGACAGATGGATTATAGTATCACCGCCAAATTAACAGAGGTGCTAATTTTTCAATGATTGTTTTAATTATGCCAAACATTTGATTGAAAGAATTGCTCTTGAAATAATAGAGTTGCAATATTAGGCCTAATTGAATTTTGCAGCTAAGCTGTAGATCATGAGGCATCTAGATGCCTCATGACAATCATATTCAGTGACCCAACTCATACTCTCTAAAGAAACAACTAATTAAAACAATATTTTTTAATAACTTGAATACAAATACTAAGCAGAGTTTACAAGTGAAAAGTGAATAATTCTACGTAGAAAGGGCCAAATTAATATTCTTAAACATCTCACTCATCATACATTGTTGTTGTGGAGTCCTTGACTGCGACGTACGCCTTGTCACTTCTGCATTGTGTATCTTCTGTTGCTAAATTCAGATATATCTACTATACTGCTTGAAAATGGATTATCTAATAATTAATTTTGTTCTAAAAGTTGGCACCAAATTGGCATATTATGATAGGTTCATAAATTGAGGTTTGATAGGTTCATTCTTACTTATGTTGGGTCACGGTTTTTGCTCTTCTGGATTATTCCAATACCGTTATTGAAAAAGTTAATAACCTCTTATAACATTACATGCTGCTTAACTGTTAGGCAAAAAAATGCATGTTCGGAGTCGTAGTATTTTAATTTGTATTGAATCTTAATCTTTCACGGACCACCTGCAAGACCTTCATGTACCACCAGAGGTGCGCGTACCACCCCACCAGTGGTGTGCGAATGAGTGGTACACGTACCAGTGGTTGAGAAACACTGCTCTACACTTGAGTGCTATTTTACACTTTCCCACAGAATGGGCTGGATGCATCGAGATGAGACTCAACTGCATATTTGGGTAATGAAACGGGATTCAGGTAGACCCAGTTACTACGTTTGTTACACTGAGGTTAAAAAAGCTGTTAAGCCTTGTTGAGGGCTCAGTTATATTTGTGGAATGAAATAGGATTCAGGTAGACCCAGTTACTAAGTTTGTTACACTGAGGTTAAAAAAGCTGTTAAGCCTTGTTGAGGGCTCAGTTATATTTGTGGAATGAAATGGGATTCAGGTAGACCCAGTTACTACGTTTGTTAAACTGAGGTTAAAAAAGCTGTTAAGCCCTGTTGAGGGCTCAGTTATATTTGTGGAATGAAATGGGATTCAGGTATACCCAGTTACTACGTTTATTACACTGAGGTTAAAAAAGCTGTTAAGCCCTGTTGAGGGCTCAGTTATATTTGTGGAATGAAATGGGATTCAGGTAGACCCAGTTACTACGTTTATTACACTGAGGTTAAAAAAGCTGTTAGGCCTTGTTGAGGGCTCAGTTATAGGGCTGCCAATCTAGCAGGATAGGGGAGCACATTAAGCTTTGGTTGACGTGCTGAGACCCTCTGGGTATATTCCCTTCAACTCAAATACACTTTGACGTTTAGGTTCTCTCCACTCAACTCAAATACACTTTGAAGTTTAGGTTCTCTCCACTCAACTCAAATACACTTTGACGTTTAGGTTCTCTCCACTCAACTCAAATACATTTTGAAGTTTAGGTTCACTCCACTCAACTCAAATACACTTTGAAGTTTAGGAGAAAACAATTTGTTATGTAGAACTGACAGTAAATTTCGCTATTTCTGTAAAGGTTTTACATCGTTAAATATCTTGTTACATCAAGTATATTTGGCTTAATTAAGCTCTCAGAAATTTAATGTTACATTAAGATTTTATACAAATATTTCTTCAGGATTCACACATATTTTTGAAAGCAAAATTCCAGGACTTTTCAGGGACTAAATAATTGTGGAATTCCTGGTTACTCACGGTTTGAAAACTAAAGAGGTTTTGACGCCCCTATTAAAGAGGCCGCTTTAAAGCAGGGATGAGAATAAATTACTTCATTGGTGCTAATAATTTTCATGATGAACTTTGTTCCTCCATCACCTCAGACCACCACTTTAAAGAAAGGTCTTGTGATAATACAGTAGAGCGCCGATTATCCGAACTAATTGGGGACAAGGGGTGTTCGGATAACTGAATATTCGGATAATCGATCATGAAAAGACAGCATTTTAAAATTATATAAGTAACGTAATTCTTAGTAGTAAAAAGGCTAAAAAATGATCAAACAAAAATTGTTCACGTAATTTTATTATGAAATATATCAGAATACATGGATATCCCGGCGCGACGGGAGTTTAGATTGGCGCGCGAATTTGAATTGCTTGAGAATCATGTTCAAAATATGAATTATTACGGCGTTCGGTTAACCGACGGTTCGGATGACCGACGTTCGGATAATCGGCGCTCTACTGTAGCATGTTTTCATCATAAACCATTTTACTCAAACTACCATCCTATTTTTCTCACCTGTTTAGTAAAATCACATTAAATATTTGTTAAGATCCTTCCCAACCAGATTTTAATCTTACAATTTTAATAATTTTGCTGATAGTTGTTTTTACTAGGGGTGTGCGAGTAGTGATTTTTGAAGTCGAGTTGAGTTTGAATACTCGCCCGACTTTCAAGCTTTATTCGAGTAAAGAGTTTTTTTTAGTAAGAAAGATAGTAGTATACTTCTGCATACTTTTGCTTGACTATAATGTAAAAATAATAATTATTCAAATACAATTTAATTAAGTAATGTTATTCAACTTAAGAGGTATTCTTGAATAAATGATAACAACTAAATTAAGAATATTTTTTCATTAAGATCTCTTGAAATTGATTTGGCTTACATGTGTTTTTAAATAAAATGACTGGAACTCGGACCATCTAGGGGAAAGTCGGCTGATATCGGACAGAACCAGTTTCCGGAAAACTACTTTAGGGGCAGCAGCTGTCAGGCTGTCAGTACAACCACCTAAATGAGCAAGTTGGGCCATCGCCATATTGGACAGTTATTGTACACGGTTTTTGTTGTGGTTAGAGTTTTTTGTTTTATTGAATTGGGACACGTGCACGGTTATAGTTTTCCCAAGCTTCTGCATCGATTGAAGTAAATGATATCGGTCATAGTTAAGTTTAAAATACTTAGTATACTTTACACTAAGTAAATACGACGTTTAGGTCCAGTCACATTGTAGATTGCGGCTTGGCAGCCATTACAAACTGTGTTGTCTGGCGGCTGGTATTGGACAAGCTACAATCGGGTGGTATCGGACGATGTTATGACCGCTTCAATTCACGGATTTTTTAGGTTCTTTGATTTTTCAGGGAACATGGGGAAAATAAGAGTAAATTAGGATGAAGCGTCCATCAAATTGGCCATAGGCAAGGTTTTGTCTAAGGAAATGACACTACGGACTGAAAATGAGAGATTTGGTGTACCGAGGAGCAATCATTTAGGAAATAAAGAAATCATCAGAGAAAAATCATTTAGGAAATAAATACATTCTTAATGTATTAAATTGTATGATTTAATATCGAACAAACCTAAATTTAGTACTATTTTTAGGTCTGTCCGATACCACCCTCCATAAATTGAAAGTCGCATTTTGTAAAAGGGTAAACTTTAAAAAAAAAATAATATGTTGTTATTGTCATTATCATAAATAATTTAAACTAGTTGTACATGAAATACTGAAGTATTATTTTATGCATAAGGTGGTTATTTATTGTAATCCTTAAACTGAGTAGTCAAAAAAAAAGCTAAGGTGTCCGATACCTGCCGACCTTCCCCTAACTCAGGCATTTTTTTACCAATGGCGGTTTAAGATGGGTCTGAAAAACAACCGTAAAACTAAATCAAAAAAATTTTTTATTACTATGAAACGTGTTGTATTCAGTGGATGTAAATAAAAAACATCTAACATTTTATTTACATCCAGTAAACTAAATCACGCGTAACAATTTCAGGTAAACGGAGGGAAAACAACTCAGTTCGAACTTCGAGTATTTTCCGAGTCGAGTAGTGTAAACTTGCCTCAAAATTCTATAAATATATACTTGAGTACTCAAAATATAAATTCTATACTTGAGTACTCACACCCATAGTTTTTACAAAGTTCAGAATTACTTGAATAATGTTGATTGGTCTTGATTTGCTGAAAATATAACTTTATTTTATTGTTTTGATTTTAAGTACCAGTATGAGACCGATCTTATAATTAAGGTATTTTCAGTATTAGAGGATGCAATACAATGTCAAACAAACAAACAATTTATTTAACAAAACAAAGATTATAAATTTAAAATAATAGTATCATTAGTTTAATATCTATCATTTCAACTTATATTATTATCTATATAGTTAATATAAGAACAGGAATAACAAGTGTATTTTTATAAAAAATATAATTAATCATAAATAACAATCAATTAACGTTATGAGGGCCGCCATGGGGGGGGGGGTAAAGTGGGCACTTTGGCCCCCCAGTCTCCAGGAGTTTTCATATTCGGTGGCTAAAATATTGCATGATATGAAAAAAACCTATTAAAAATTAATGCATATCATTTAAATCAAATGAACATGAAGTTTAATTTTTCCAATATTTTGTCATGATTGATAGCTCGGTATTATTTATATTTATTTTATTATGTTTGTTTTGGTGCAAGAACTTTCAATGAATTATTGGCATTCGTTTGGGTTAGAGTTAATTTAGTTCTGATATATGAAGTGAACTGCGGACATGCAAACAACAAAAATTTTATGTTTTTAGGAGTGTCCTGCAATTATTGATAAATCATTCTATTTTTATCAAAGTTATTTGGTATGTTTTGGTCTTAAAACACTTTCCCAGTTACAGACTTTCATTTGAGCTATTGATCATTTAATTCAAACAAGTTTTAGACGAGTTATAAACTTCAAAACATACATTAATTTTCATTTTTTCAAAGTTTGCTTATAAGATACACTTATTTGCCCTTGGTATGTGTATGTTATTGTTATTAGATTGTCTAAAAAATACTAATTTACAGTTTTAATTTCCAGAAATGTCCGGGAAGAACCCCCCTCCACCTATTAAATTACATGGGGGGGGGGGGGCCATCAAAACTTTTGCCCCAGGCCCCAAATGTCCTTGTGGCGGCCCTGAACCTTACCTTGTAAAAAGCTCCATTCATAACTCAATATAGGGAAAATCACAGTGCACACATTATCAGTCTTTCAAGCAAAATGTCTTATGACAACTAACCTATGCAATGTGTCAATGCTGACTGTAAATCTTTAAAAACACTTCATTTTTAAGACCTCAAATGGTGCATGATTATATAAAAGAACTTAAAAGTAAATACAAGGAACATTGATAGAGTAATTCATAATACAATCGGAACTTGGTTAATTTGAACTTCTATAACTCAATATCTTCTTTATTTGGAATGTTTTCTCCGGTCCCCGAATTCTTTATGTCAACAAAGCAAGAAAATCGTGGATAGTTCAAATTTTTACATTAAAATTACGAGATATTAGAAGTTTTCAGGGTTAAAAAGTTTGAGAAAAGACATAAAATTCACTTTGATTACAATATTCTTACAAGTCAATAATACCAACCAATTCTGCACCTATTCAATACTACCCCAACATTATTAAATAGTTCATGGCCGATCGCCTTTGGTCTACGCATCTTCAAGGTCATCGAACTCAACATTTCTCACCTTAAATAATTCTGCTAGGAATATAGAGGATAATTTAAATTTTTACATTAGAATTACGAGATATTAGAAGTTTTCAGGGTTAAAAAGTTTGAGAAAAGACATAAAATTCACTTTGATCACAATATTCTTACAAGTCAATAATACCAACCGATTCTGCGCCTATTCAATACTACCCCAACATTATTAAGTAGTCCACGGCCGATCGCCGTTGGTCTATGCATCTTCAAGGTCATCGAACTCAACATTTCTCACCTTAAATAATTCTGCTGTGAATGTGGCTAACATAAATACACAAATGACACTGGATCACCGACTCAGGTGGAGGAACAGCATAAAAAACAAGCCGGCGGCGCTGACCCGCCGCACTAGTTGTAGTGCTTATGTCTGTTTTGCAGTGGCGTCGCACTGAAAAATTCAAGGGGGGGAGGTCACCTAATTTTCCCAACTGTTGACCTTGAATTTCCCTACTCTTGAATGTGAATTTCCAAACTGGAACCATTAATTTAAACACACAAATTAATTGGAAAAATTTTTTTTATCACACCCCCTTAAAGACCTTAAGAGTGGGAAATTTGTTGTTCCAAAATTGCCATGCGTAATTACTGGATGCTTAAATTGTCATGAGCCGTGCGTCTGTGCGTTATCTTCATACTTTGGAATTGAATCTTAACCAAAAATTGAATAGTAGGACACAATATTACAGCACCTGAATGCCATTTATTTACACTAAAATAGAATATACTTTTATCAGTTATACTGAAGGTTGATTTCCCATAAAGATTGTTGGGAATTCAAGAGCTAAGAGTAGTAAGAGAAGAGAAATTTGATTGTTGAAGTAGAATTAGAGTAAAACAGAAATTCAAATTTGCTTGTAAAATAAATGCTAAAAGTGCAAATAAATTTTAGTTTTAAACTGAATTAACTGTGCAATTTACATTCAATTTCAGTTCAATTTTTTTAACTAGCTGGCTGGAGATTCCTGACTTTTTGATTTTCAAATTCTAGGGGGAAGGCTCTCCCCTCACCCCTCCCAGAGCGATGCCCCTGCAGTTGTGTACCGTTGAGACTTTGAAACCCAATATTGCAACAATAGATTTTCAAATTAGGCTCTCAATTGATTAAATCAAAATCACTTTATAAAAAAATTAAGATTAATAATGGCGTCAGGATACTACCAGGCTAAAATACCAAATTAACACCAGGCTAAAACCAGAAAATTAAATTAAGTCTATTAAAGTATGCTTTAACCAATACCTTCAAGGGAATATAGTTTTTAAATGTTATCAGTTAACAACACAGCTATCTAAGTTTGGTCACAGTTTTAATTCTAGACAGCACACTTGTTTTCTTTCATACCTCTTATGACTACTGCTGCACTGCGGGTCTGTGCAGTGGTGGGGGTAGTGGGAGCGCCGGGGTCAGTGATCCAGTATTACATCTACACTGTGTGTGTTGGTTATGTACAGGGTGTTTTTTTTTAAAACGCAACCCAAAATTTTATTTCATCAGTGAAGGTTTATTTCCCCCATGATCCCGGATTTGACCCCACTATATTATTTTCTTTGGGGATACATAAAAAGTAAGGCCTACGAAAACAATTCACAGGATAGTCAGCACCTCAAAACAAACATAACATTTTCAATGCAGAAATTCAAAGAGGTACCTTGCAACACGTGTTCGGGAATTTTATGGAGAGAGCACAACTTTATACAAATGCCAATGGCGGATTGTTTGAACACATAATGTAAACTAAATGTGATCAAACTTAAATAATAGGTTGTATAAAATGTTATGATAAAAAAACAACACTCATTTAATATTTATCTGTGTATTATTCAATCTTGAAAGTGGGTTGCGTTTTAAAAAAACATCCTTGCTTGTGTATGTCAAGCATAAGATGTCCAGGGCCGGGAAAGTTAAATATTACCAATAATTACTCAAAGCTAAGATAAAACAATAACAACAATAAATATACAACTAAAGCACAGTTTAAACAGTGTTTAGCAGTCTCCGTGACTAAACATGAGTTGACTCAATGATATTGTCTTGTGAGCTTTTCTTATTCTTAGAATGAAGTTCCAAGAGCGCAGAGTGTATCTGGAAATGCAGCCTGGACTCCAGCGAATATCCAGTGTAGTTCTTCCTGGAAATTAATGAAAAGTATGGAAATACGTTCATTCAAATTCACCACTCATATAATATCGATTAGATGTATGACAATGCAAAACTTATCCTTGGAAGGATTTAAAATGAAATAAGACTGAATTTTATGGTTTAGAATGATACAGTTTAAACAGCTCTTTAAGATAGAATATGTAAACATCTATATTAGGCTATTAAAAATAGGTAAAATATTTAAAACACAATAAGATGAAAGTGTAATTATTAGTTACCGGCAAATTTCAGCATTTGATGAAAATAAATAATTTGAAACACTCCTTTTCTAACAAAACTGCAGAGTTTCCATTTCAATATCTTGATTGAATTCCCTGACCTATTTCAACAAATTTTTCTGACCATGGCATATTTTTAACATTTCATTGCTCAAGACAGAAAAACTGGTTACCCGAAAATCAAGAAGTTTATTTCCGGAAAATGTATTATTTACTAGAAACTAAAAATATTTTTAAATGGAAGATATTCCCCACAAAACTACAAGTCTGTGTGTGGGGAAGAGTGCCTCAAGTCACTTTTTGTTATTACTTAGGGAAAATCGGTACTTTGGTATTATACGGAGACCACCCTTATTTAGCGCGCTGCGGCAGTTATGTTAAGTTGCGTTATCATAAATATGTTTGTAGGACCTTCCTCGTTTCGTTACAAATCTAACGATACCAGATGAGTCATACGTTTGCCCGCCAAATCCCTTCCAAGTAGGCCAAGGTCAGGTCGTTGACCGGAGTGCGCGCATCACCTGTCACCGCCGAAAGTACGACTCATCTGGTATCGTTCGATTCGTAACGAACCGAGGAAAGGCCTAATAACGTATATATGATAACCCAACCTAACATAACCGCCGCATCGCGCTGTATAAGGCTTGCCGTACATGTGGCGATCGGATGTTGCCGCTAGCGAAGGCGATGCACCAACCCTCACCAACATCCCTGCCTTCTGGGAGGCAGAACATAAAGACCGCTCATCATAATTATGTCAAAATTGGACAGTAAGTCAATTAAAGTTTGTTCTTTCCAATTTTATGGTTATTTTTGGTATCCAGTGAACAAAATGTCTCAAAAAATAGTGGCCCCCGTATAATACCAAAGTACCGAAAAAACCTTAGACAATAAAAAAAACTATTCAATAAAAAAAAACAACTAAACAAATGTATCATAATCATTTAGGGGAATTTGTCAGGCCTCCAACATTATTCCTAACAGTGACATTAACATGTCAACTGCCACACCAGTCCAATTGGGTCGGCATAGGTAGGTCGAGAGACCAGCTGACCCGAGCGGGCCGGCAACCGGATATGGCAGTAGATGTCTCTGGTAGACACATAGCAGCACTCTAGCGAACTAACACGACGTGGTACATCCCATGGCTCCTAAATAGCGTTGCAGCAGTTTTCTACACCCACTAGAAATGTCGTCAACTTTGCCGATACGATCGGGTTGGCATAATGTCAAATCAACATTTCTCATTATTATAAGTTATCTAATTTTGTTCAATAAACCTAATACATCATCGAGTTTATCTTATTTGTCGCATGCCAAAAATGTGGTAACAAAGACATTGACTGGTATATAGCATTGTATTCATAGGTTCAAGTTTTGCCCCAATAGGCAGGTCACAATATTATCTAATATTCCCTAAAAAAAGTTTAATGCCAACCTGATCGGTCACCAATTTTTTTACATGTAATCATATGTACTGAGAGGAGAGTCAGCGCCGGGTATAGATGGGGTTAAGGGAGACATTATTAAAAAAAATTTTGAACTTTTAAAAATCCCACTTGTTACTTGTTACCAAGAGCAGCATTTTGTAAGGCATATTTCCAGATATTTTCAAAGTAGCAAAAGTTATTCTATTCTACTCTTTAAAGGAGGGGCGAAAGGGGTTGACAGTAACTATTGGCCTATTTCATTACTCAATATTGTGACGTCAGTCATAGCCATCACTCCAGCTTATTTGAAACTCGACCCAGCCCTGTTCGTAAGGTCAGAGTCTACATGTTCGTAAGGTCAGAGTTTACAGTGTAAAGGAGACACCAACAAACTGAGGTAAGGAATCGCTCTCTCGCCTGCCGACCGTCGTCCGATCAACATTATCCACCACTATGGAGGAGTAGCTTTCTTCAGTTCGGTCATGGGTGAGAGCGGGGAGCTGGAGCTGGTATGTCAATTAACTGGTTATTAAATTAGGCCCTAATCGAACCTTCCAAATTCCAAATTATAACATTATTATTATTTTTTGTAGAAGATCATTATTCAGAACTGTCCCTGTCAGAGCCAGATCCTTGTGGCAGCAAAATGTGACCAGTCTAGTTTGAATAAATTAGGGGGTCAAATATTTAATTCCTGCTAGTGTTACTATTTCTTAACGAATCAGTTATCGTAAAAATGGCTCTCCGAGGGAAAATATAATTCATGGGTAAAGATCCACATAATTACGTTCAGAGGAATCAAGTTAGGAACCGAACCGTACTGTAGCCAATTATAATATCAGCCCAATACGCTACAGTATATTAGCTAAAGTTTTTGAGAAATGTGAAGCTAAACAACTTCTGCAAATCAATTAATGTTTGAAAATCAATTTGGTTTTAGGAAGGGTTTGTCTGCTCAAGATACATTATTCAATATAACTATACTTCATAATTTGATTGCCAAAGTAAGTGTATTTTGTTGATATTTATAGACTCAGGGGTGCCCACAGAGGGGGGTCATGGTGCAATTGCGCCATCAAAATTGTTGGGAGGAGAGTTGTGAAATTTCGAAGATGAAAAACAAACTAAATACTTAAATAAATCTTTCAATTATAAGGAGGAGTAGCTAATACCTTGAAAATAAATACATATTCGTTAATTTTGTAATATGCTAGGCTAGGGGCCTACTACTACATGGAGCCTATTGTATTAAGCATAAACCAAACAATTTCAGCAAGACCAACATAGTCCAGTTTTATTATAGTATTATATAATTTAATTAACTTTATTTAATTTAAATTATTCACAACAGAATGACTGCTTAGGACTCAGCTCCAGCACGCGGGGACCTTTCTCATGATTGTATGTTTCACTGTACGTAAAATTGTATTTTGTTGGAGAATAGACTTATTTTGACTTTGATTTATTTTCTTAAAAGTTGTCACAACTAACCTCAAAGAGTACAAAAAGCATCACATAACTGAAATGTCAACGCAAACTGTGTGTGTGGCACTACAGGAGACCAAAAATAGACATGACAGTTGTATTAGTCACTGATGTTATACAGCGAATATCGACTTACTTGACATCCTCTAGTATCTGAATGGCCTTCTGGTGGTTGCCCTGCTGGAAGTGAATGATGCCGAGCTGCACGAGAGCGTATGGAACGAGGTAGAGATCCTCCTTGATCTTCTTCTCCAAGGCCAGGACGTTGGCCAGGCACTCCTCCGCTTGCAGGGGGCTGTTCATCTGGTGCAGGCAGCCTCCTTTCAGGAGCAGAAGTAGCGCTCGATTGTCCGCTTCGAATGTCGTGCTGATCTTCACTGAGACACAAATAAGACTTTTGGTACTTTGGTATTGTACGGAGGCCACTGTTTTTTGAGAGATTTTTTAACTGGATACAAAAAATGACTACATAATTGGAAAGAACATACTTTGATTGACTTCCTGTCCAAATTGGACATAATTATTATGAGCGGTCTTTGTTTCCAGCTTCACAGAAGGCAGCAATGTTGGCAAGGATCGAGTTGAACGCGTCAGCCGCCGATAGCGACTTCGCCCGATCGCTACCTTTAAACAGCGTGCTGCGGCAGTTATTCTAGGTTAGGTTATCATAAATACGTTAGTAGGACCTTCCTCGTTTCTTTATGAATCTAGCGATACCAGATGAGACATACTTTTACCCACCAAATACCCTTCAAGTAGGCCAAGGTCAGGACGTTGACCGGAGCGCACGCATCACCTGTCAACGGGATTTGGTAGGCAAAAGTATGACTCTGCTGGTATCGTTCGATTTGTAATGAAACTAGGAAATACTAACATATTTATGATAACCTAACCTTACATAACCGCCAGCGCCTTAGCACTGTATAAAATGGCCTCCGTATAATACCAAAGTATCAAGACTATTTCGTTATACCAATGTGAAAACAGCAGTTTTCATTACATGTGCGGGCTTACGAAGCTCTTTTTCACCCTAGGGAGAAAAAGAATCGGCTGATGTCAAGGACCTACTGTTTGTTTATAATGTACTCATACTGCAAACGTGTGTACTTCATTGTCGATGGTGAGCATCGATTGTAGATTGCATCGATAGTGGTTATCTATTATTATTATAAATTTTAATTCATTGTTGCATTGTTATCAGTTTAATCGATTTGTGAAGCTCGCTCGTTTCACCGATAGATGGTTCAATGCGTTCGGTACATCGATAGTTGTTCTGTTTTCAGTCTAGCCTAATACAAATGAAACAGACAATCAGCTGATTGTTTTTAATAGCAAGAACAAGATGAAAGCCATTTTTGGAAGATCTTTAAAGGTAATCAAGTGGTAACATTTTGGTTTTCTTAAGTAGTTAGTGTGTTGTATTGAGAGGTATAACAAAAAATATAGATCATCATACAGGTCCTAAAGCTGCTTTTCGTTACTCGATCAAGTTTTGATCGTAAAGCTTGACCTCTGAAAAGCATCACTCTGGTCCCTAGTAACGAATACTATTATTGACAATTCAGTAACATACATTATCACAATAGGTCTCATCAAAATAAAAGCCTAAAAGAAGGTGACCATAATTATTAGAGGTGTGCGGGTATCTGATCTTAACAATCTGATCCGTGGGTTTTATGACTATCCAGTAAGGTTAGTCAGATATCCGAGTATGTCGGATGGATTGCATATTTTAGGTAAATTTTAAAAAAGGTGATCGCTACCGCTACTACTACCACTTTTATTACGACTACTAATATTACTACTTACATTTTCCAGAGTCCATAAGACTTAGAGTTTTATCAACAATTAGATAAACCGCTTCAACCAATTTCCATTTCTTTCCCAAAATCTTGAACATATTCCAGACATAAATAAGTTCAAACATGGGCAAAAGTAGCTTTCTGTCTTGGCTCCAATACCTCTCAGCCTTTCTGATGCAAAACTTTTCCATCGGCAGGGACTTTCCAGCAACCCTCTTCTTCCAATGTGATAGGTTCCTGAAAAACAAAAGTTTCAATGAGTGACAAATTTATTTACATAATCCATTTGAGTCCTTTCATGCAAATCCTGCTCGGACACTTGGCCACTTAGCTAGTTTAGACTAGTGATGTGCGATTCGCGAACGAATCGTTTAATTTGAACGACTCATCGAGTGAATCAAATGAATCATGATTCATTTTTCGAAAGAATCTATTCGTGGCGCGAATCAGTTGCAGAAAAACATGCCACAGACAACGCGCCGGTTATTGGATACAGATTACAAAAGTAAATGGAAGTAGTCAGGGCGGTCAGGGTGAGGAACGAAGGAGGGGAGGAAGGGTAAAAGGGTGAGGGGGTGGTTAGGGAGGGAGAGAGGAGAATCACGTGACAGGTAGAGAATGTTAAAGGAGACAGGAAACTGTTTGATCATTGACTTTATACCTAGCAATATGGTTTAATGTTTAAAAGTGCAGTTAAACCAATCAATTTTAGGTTGGAAATAGTTTTAATACACCAAAAAAATTAATTAATTGCAATTAAACATTTGAAAACCACTTTATATTCCATAAAAACCGATTAAAGTCGATGTAATTTGGTAAGCAATGGATAGTGAGTCAAATGAATCAAAAGAATCGATTCAATTTTCGATTCTTTGGAACTGAGTAATTCAAATGAATCGATTCACCGAAAAGAATCGAACTGCGCACCACTAGTATAGACCCTTTTATGCATGCAGATCGGTTGCAGGCCGAGAGCCCTTTTAACCGGACATCAGTTTAACCAGACTACACTCCACGGAAGTAGCATCTTTTTTAACCAGACGATTCTCATCGGAAAGATTATAGACTAGTAATCAAAAGTCTAAAACAGAGTATTTTTTGCTTATAGAGTATGCATTAGAGTTATAATTTAATGTGTTTTAGGGCACTTTGGTTTACCGGAAAACCCGCTTTCTGTACGGGTCTCTGTTCCGTGGTGTCCAGGTAAGAGGAAGACTACTATATTACCTGGTTTCAAGAATTTTTCACATGACGCTCTTTTAATTTAAAAGATGTGTCAAAAACTTTTTACTCAAGGCATGAAAGAACCAGATAGTTAAAAAAGTTAAAAGATAGAGAAAATTATCTTTTTTTTATCTTTACTGGCATTATATTTAAGTGATCCACAAAATTCAAATTTAATAACATAAACTCACTGTCATCAACAATGAACTTCAAACAAAAAAATTTTTCAAAAATTTGTATCTAGGGTGCTGAAAAAAGTTGCAAGCCTAATGAAAGCTTAGCAGTAAAAGTAACCTGGAGTCTTAATACCTAGACTCACAACAGAATACATACCAATACCATTGAATCTGAAAAATAACTTACTTCATGAAAACCTGAATCTTTTCTGTGTGCGGACTTGAAAACTATTTTTTCTGGTAAGCTGGCTGAATTCTACCCCTATCCCAACCAAAATCTCAATCAACCTAAGGCTTTTCAAAGGAAAAAAACTTACTTCATGAGAGAGTCTACGGTGTCCTGCATTTCCTGAGATAAGGGCTGGTCTGACATGAGCTGTATGGAGCATTTCTGGTAGGCGTAAGTAGTGCGTGACCATTTGCTTTCCTTCATCAGGAGTGTAGCATACATGTCAGCCTGATCCCATTCTTGGGCTAAACTACAGAACCACAAGTAAACTAAGTTAAATAAAAAAAATAAACACTGACATTAAAAAATCTACATATGTGTTAGTGCAAAAAAATGCTTATTTAGTGTGCAATTGAAAAACCTGTCATCAGAAAAATAACATTTTACAATAATAAAAATTATGTAAAAATTGGAATGTTATCGATTCGGAATATCTATGGATTTATCCAAAATATTAACTTCATATTTTATTAAACCAAATAATTTTTCTTCACAATCTGTATCAGAAAAAACAGGTATAAGCTTATTTTTTACTTAGGCTAATAACTTAAAAAGCTTAGTTGCATTTCATCAATATTAACCAAAGGCCTAACCTATATGCCTCGCCTATAGGCTAGGCATATAGTTTAGTATTTGTTAGTATAGGTTAGTAGGCTATAGCCTATATTGGTGAGTTGAGGAGCATTTGTTTACCAGCAAGAGTTTAATTTTCACCCCCCTCCCCCCTTCCAAAAGGCACCTTGGTACTTTGGTATTATACGGAGGCCACTACTTTTAGAGAGATTTATTTTGCTGGGCGTCAAAAATAACTACATAATAGGAAAAAAACATACTTTAATTGACTTACTGAGAAAATTTGACACAATTATGATGGGCAGCCTTTCTGTTCTGCCTCCCAGAAGGCAGCGATGTCAGCGAGGACTGAGTTGAAACCGTCACCGCCGCTAGCGGCCACACCCGATCGCCACATGTACACAGCCAGATATGAATCTAAGTGATGACACACAGTTCCCCCATGTTTCTTGTTTTCCCACTTTGTGCTGCCCCTCATCCACTCAACTTGTTGGGTGCTTGCCCCAATTTTGGGATCCACAAAGTTATATCGGTGGTTCACAGTGAAGTGGGTAAATCCAGCATTTTCCAGTTCCACACTACTATAACCTTTCCAACAGTCAGAAATTATGTTTGTTCCCAGATGGATATGGTTTTTTATTTCGGTAAGCAAGGTTTTAGCTCCACGGTTAGGCACTTTCACAAAAAATCATTCCCCTGTTTCACAGCACAAACCCGAACACCCATTGCTGAGGCAGCACCCTCCCGGCGTTACTTTTATTTACATTTAGTAGACAAGCTTTCATCAATTTCAATAATTTTACCTTCCCCCCCTATTTTTCCACTGAAAATAATGCTTCAAACACTGAACACACAAACCTCTCTCATGTAATTGCTCCAGTCGACAACAGTTTTACCGGCCATAACTAACTGCTTTTCACAAAATTTCACTGATGTCAGCTCCTCAGCCCAAAAATAAATTAAACGAACAACTGTGGTAAATGATAGTTTGCTATGTTCAAACCAAGTACCTACCCTAAGACACATTTTTTTATGGCACAAACGTACATTACACTGCCAGAACGGATATTCCTTTCTAAAATACAGTTTCATTTCGTGATTGTTACAGTATTCTCTCGATTATCCGAGCCCCGGTTATCCGAGACTCCGGGTTATCCGAGGCAGCTCTAAGCTTAAATATACGTTTAATTTTCTTACTAACCTTTATAATAATGCGTGAAACTAGTGTCTTTATTTAAAAATCTATTATTTGCAACTCTAAAGGACTTTCATTGTCTTATTTATTGGTAAATACTATATCTAATAAAACATTTTGAAGTGGTCTTAATACAGCCCAACTTCAAAACACATGTAAAATCCATATTATCCGAGGTTTGTGTTATCCGAGGTAGCCTTGGTCCCGAAGACCTCGGATAATCGGGAGTGCACTGTACCACACAATTGAGACGAAGGCAATAAATGTCTTTCTTGAAGGAAACAAACACTTTCCTCTTCATTTCGGGGTAAATCCCACAGCAAAAGAACGTCACTCATTATGTAAGTAAAACTAACCAAGCACACGACAATAAATCACTCATGACACTGGCCCAGACACAGACAGTGACAGGTGATGCCCGCACACCGGTCAACGACCTGACCTGGGCCTACTTGGAGGGGATTTGGCAAGCAACATAGGACTCATCTGGTATCTTTCGAATTGTAACGGAACGAGGAAAGTCCTAGTGACATATTTATGATAACCTAACCTAACATAACCGCCGCAGCGCGCTGTATAAGAGTGGCCTCCATATAATACCAAAGTACTGGCACCTTATACTCTTTCAATAAATTTTTTATACAACAAATAACATGGATTTATCAACTAACAAAATAACAGAAAATTAAGAATTTTAGGATTAAGATTAATTAGGGGTGTGCGGGTAGTGATTTTTTAAGTCCAGTCCAGTTGAGTTTTTAAAAATACTTGGGAGTTTTGAGTTATTTTCGAGTCAAGTATTTTGAATAGTAGAAATTAATAGTTATCATACTTGACCACTTTAATTAAAGTAAAATGGTGGCTAAGGTAATTAAAGTTTAAGGTGGCTGTTCATGACTGGTGTTGACTGTGTGATAAATGGCCGTAAAATGGGATCGCATGTACCAATTCCGGGTAAACGGCGGGGGTAAACTATTCTAATCAAACTTCCAAGTATTTTTCAAAACTTCAAGTCGGGTCGAGTAGAGTGTTAAACTTAGCTCAAAAAAAGCTCGGTAGACAAGTACTTGCAAATTCCTAAGATAAATCTAATTTGGAGAATGTAAAGGCGGTGAGGGTGGCGCACCTGTGGGTCCACATGAGCTCCCAGAAGCAGAGGTGGTGGAACTGCGGCCAGACACTCTGCGACTCCCACGACTTGATGTACCACGAGCAGCTCTCCGCTAGGTTCCCCTTCATCAGCTCCAGGCGACCCTTGAAGTACAGGAACCAAGCTCCTTCCGGGTACAGCTGTCAAAAATATCCATCAATACAGGAACCAAGGTCCTTCCGGGTACAGCTGCCATAAATATCCATCGCTACAGGAACCAAGCTCCTTCCGGGTATAGCTGCCAAAAATATCCATCGCTACAGGAACCAAGCTCCTCCGGGTACAGCTGCCAAAAATATCCATCACTACAGGAACCAAGCTCCTTCCGGGTACAGCTGCCAAAAATATACATCACTACAGGAACCAAGCTCCTCCGGGTACAGCTGCCAAAAATATCCATCACTACAGGAACCAAGCTCCTTCCGGGTACAGCTGTCAAAAATATCCATCACTACAGGAACCAAGCTCCTTCTGGGTACAGCTGCCGAAAGTATCCATCGCTACAGGAACCAAGCTCCTTCCGGATACAGCTGCTGAAAATATCCATCACTACAGGAACCAAGCTCCTTCCGGGTACAGCTGCCAAAAATAACCATCACTACAGGAACCAAGCTCCTTCCAGGTACAGCTACCAAAAATATCCATCGCTACAGGAACCAAGCTCCTTCTGGGTACAGCTGTCAAAAATATCCATCGCTACAGGAACAAAGCTCCTTCCAGGCACAGCTGCCAAAAATATTCATCACTACAGGAACCAAGCTCCTTCCGGGTACAGCTGCAAAAATATCCATCACTACAGGAACCAAGCTCCTGGGTACAGCTGCCAAAAATATCCATCGCTACAGGAACCAAGCTCCTTCCGGGTACAGCTACCGAAAATATCCATCACTACAGGAACCAAGCTCCTTCCGGGTACAGCTGCCGAAAATATCCACCACGACAGGAACCAACTCCTTCCAGGTACAGCTGCTGAAAATATCCATCACTACAGGAACCAAGCTCCTTCCGGGTACAGCTGCCAAAAATATCCATCACTACAGGAACCAAGCTCCTTCCGGGTACAGCTGCCAAAAATAACCATCACTACAGGAACCAAGCTCCTTCCAGGTACAGCTACCAAAAATATCCATCGCTACAGGAACCAAGCTCCTTCCGGGTACAGCTGCCAAAAATATCCATCGCTACAGGAACCAAGCTCCTTCCGGGTACAGCTGCCAAAAATATCCATCGCTACAGGAACCAAGCTCCTTCCAGGTACAGCTACCGAAAATATCCATCACTACAGGAACCAAGCTCCTTCCACGTACAGCTGCCGAAAATATCCACCACTACAGGAACCAGCTCCTTCCAGGTACAGCTGCTGAAAATATCCATCACTACAGGAACCAAGCTCCTTCCGGGTACAGCTGCCAAAAATATCCATCACTACAGGAACCAAGCTCCTTCCGGGTACAGCTGTCAAAAATAACCATCACTGCAGGAACCAAGCTCCTTCCAGGTACAGCTACCAAAAATATCCATCGCTACAGGAACCAAGCTCCTTCCGGGTACAGATGCCAAAAATATCCATCGCTACAGGAACCAAGCTCCTTCCGGGTACAGCTGCCAAAAATATCCATCGCTACAGGAACCAAGCTCCTTCCAGGTACAGCTACCGAAAATATCCATCACTACAGGAACCAAGCTCCTTCCACGTACAGCTGCCGAATATATCCACCACTACAGGAACCAGCTCCTTCCAGGTACAGCTGCTGAAAATATCCATCACTACAGGAACCAAGCTCCTTCCGGGTACAGCTGCCAAAAATATCCTTCACTACAGGAACCAAGTTCCTTCTGGGTACAGCTGCTGAAAATATCCATCACTTCAGGAACCAAGCTCCTTCCGGGTACAGCAGCCGAAAATATCCATCATTGCAGTAAGCAAGCGCCTTCCTTGTACCGCTACGACACATATCAGTCACTACAATAACCCTGAAAAGTAGTGTTTTGCCAAGCAAACTTGATAGTTTAAATGCAGATGTTCAAGCAGGTATAGTAAAACTCAACGGGCAAGTTACATATGACACATTACATCTTGCTACACAGAAAAAATTATACATTTTCTGATCATAAAGTTTTTTTTTTACAAACCACAACATATCTCAATTCTTCAAACTTAATCCATAATAAACAAACATTTAACATAGTGATCAGTTGTTCATCTACTTGTAATTCTGATCATTGGGGTACATTAAATTATTTTCATCATACTAACACAGAAACATATGTTTTCAGTTCCTTTTTCTTGGCTTGAAAGTAACCCATTGCTGTCCTAGTCCAGGAAAAACTTTTTCCTATACTAGGCCGGCAAAACGGAAGTAAACATTCATCTGATTTGCAGCTAACCAACATTTAATGCTTGTTTATTGGTTACTTTTTAGAGGAATGTAGTGGCAGCAGTAGCAAATGTTTGTTCTGTTTGTTATAGGTTAGGTTTGAAGGATTGAGAAACGTATTGGTTTACGCAAGGACTACGACCACGTTATGATTGAAAGGATGTTTTTTTCTGAGTAGTATGATGAAAAGTTTCATAAGTTACATGGCCGGTAAGTTTTACTGTACTCACATGAAAATACAACTAACATGCTCGTCCGGCAAAACAGTACTTTCCGGCCTAGTAACGTAATATACTATTACGGTACTGTTTAGGTCTACTTATGAATTAACCGTGCACTACATACATGACAAAGAGTAACTCTCTTGCCAACCACAAGGCATAGGAAGCAGCTGTTCCCATGCAGTACGATGTAAAAATCATGTACTTCTTAGGGGACTCTTGATTTTGAAGTTGTAGGTGAACCAGTAATTTGATTATTTAATATTGTTTTGTAAACGACTTTTTAATTCTTCTATTGAAATAAACCTCGTAAAAACGAGCCATATCATTGATATGTGATCCTGAATCCTCATTTCATTTTCCATTACACAAGTTGATTATATAATTTAGAAACAAGGGAGCGGAAGGGACTGAACCTTGCAGTATGCGTGATTGTGAGTGCCCCATCAGGTCTATGCCCACTGGAGCACAGAGCGATCAAGTAGTAGACCATGACTTCGACAGAGTCCAACGCAGTATGTCCTATAATTAATGCTACAATAAACCCGTACCAGGAATATTGCACAAACTGATATGGACGTGATGAAAACACATGTACTTTAAGAATTTTTCACAAGTGTATTTTGACTAGAGGTGTGCGGATAGTGATTTTTTGGATCTGATCGGATTCGGATCGGATAGCTTATGTTCGGATCGGTTTCGGATCGGATAACAACAGGTTCGGATCGGATAATACCGGATTCGGATATTTACGGCGCGGCGTAATGAGCAGATTTAAGTTTTCTCAAAAGCCTTAGGTAATTGCAAGGAACTACCATATCATCCTAATGTGTAAGGTAAGATTTGCCTTGATAGGGTTGAGTTGTTGATTGTTGTGATATATTGTTTCCAATATAGCCAAATGTCAATTATTAAAGTATGCAAAGGTTCAACTAAATATCTGTTGAGAATTTAGAAATTCGTTGATTCCCCATAAGCATAGGTAGTATATAATTAATTGAATAAGCTTATTAGGCCTAAATCAATTTCAGGATTTGCAACTTAAAAAATCCTTTTCCAATGCAACCTAAATTTGTTCACTATTAGGCCTCTGTCTTTTTTGTTCTTTTCCTTAGCCTATTTGATCAGAAACTAGGCCTAAGTGACTAGACAAAAGAATTAAATATAAAACTTGATTCACCAATCACCATTTTTATTTACCTATGCATTAATGCCTGACAACCTAGATTTTGATTCACTACAATAACACTAAAAAAACAAAATAAGACCGCAGTAAACTTAACCTAAATTTCAAGATAAGTTTCAAATCTTTAAGTTTCGGTATCAAAGCTTGGTCATTTAATTAGAACAAAGGTCTAATTGTTTTATATCACAAACAACAAGCAAACTCACTAATTATTTTCATAGACGTAGGCTGTCAAGTCGCATTGTTATCTAAGAAAGTCCATTTTAAAATTTTAATCACGTATTGAAAATTCGGCCGGCCGGCTTTGACTAGGCTTAAATCGTCAAAGATAAATATTTCAGCAAAATAAAAACTTATTTGTGATCGTTCAACTTTCTATTTCTAGGTAGGTAATTGTTTAATTGATAAATAAAGTAAGAAGAAAGACGTTCTTGAGTTAATTCAGCTTTTAAGCAGACGACGACATTCAAAATGAAGTGATTTGGAAAGACAAAACAATGAATGAACAGGTTTGCCAAATCTTTCACAGCCCAAAATTATTGTACGCTTTTTATTTTATCGTATCGACAGGCCACGTAAAATATTTACGGCCTGAAATAGTCGTACGAAACATCAACACGACTATTTATTTATGGGGTATTTACGGGATATTTCGTTTTGGAAATTCAAGACGACTGACTGTTGGACACTGTCGACTCTGTCGGTCAATGGCGAACACTGATTTGCCTTGATTGCGATTCTCCCTCATACCAATCGATGTTTCGTCGGTAACGGATACTAATCGAGACAGAACTATTACAGGATGTACTACTATTTTTTTGTTAACTGATCTAATGCTACGATACAAGAATTTATCTTAAGAAAATGTTTGTTATCGTGTCGGGTATTGCGCAGTAATCTGATCGTATACAAAGATCTCGATTCTCGATCTTATCACAAGTCGCAATATCGGCAACCGAAATACATCGATTGATGCATACCACTACATAATCGCATTGTGTTGAGGCGTTGTTCTGGCCACTATCGCAACCGTCGCATTTCAAAGCGTCGTTTTTGCTCCGCGATGTTTTCTGTCACTAATGTACTTTCGTCGGCAGTGACTTCTTTTGTTTGGAAGACTTTCCTTACTTGAAAATTTGATCTTACTTTACAATTTACCCCAAAAAATGCAGTCTATCCGATAGAGTCGGATATCTAGTCAGTCTTACCGGATAGTTATAAAACCCTCGGATCGGATTCGGATATCCGATCCGATCCGAATCCGATCCGAGTATTCGGATATCCGCACACCTCTAATTTTGACTTTATTTATTGTAGACGTTCTAGGACAAAGCCTCAGAAAACCTTTAGATCAAATATGTTTTTATATTTGATTGAAGAACTTTGTCTGGTCTACCTTAAGCTTTATTTGGCCTACCTTAAGTTGAGCTTTGAGTATTTGATCGCACAGTTCGAGGTCTCCGTCGGAGTGGCCGAGGAAGTAGACGATGATGAGGTGGTAGGAGAGGAGCGTCATGACGGACAAAACGTGTCTGAGACCTTGCTTCAGCTCGTACCCCATGTGTAACTCTTTCAGCCCGACATCCTGAGGAACACGTTCAGACGATTACAAATACAATTCGAGAATGATAAATAAAGCACAGCAGGCCTCGACTGCTCCAGCCCGTCATGAAAATTTCAAAATGTGCGTAGTTGTATGGGTCTCAATCCCGGACCTAAATTCCGATCCCAGGGTTTTGGGATTGACAAAAGACAATCCTGGAATCCCAGGATCAGTTCTACGATTTCCATTTTCAATAAATCTATGAAATATTGCTTTGTAATGACAACGCTAATAGAATTTTTATCAAAATTTAAAACTAACAATAAGTTTACCTTATAAACACGTCAAATCTGGGTAGCTTGACATAATTTGGTCACCCATATTAGTTCACTAGTTACAAATAATTCACGGATCACGGATGGTTATTATTAAAATAACGAATTAACGATACTCATTACGGTACTTTGGTATTATACGGAGGCCACTATTTTTAGAGTTTTTTTTTTAACTGGATACCAAAAATAACTGCATAATTGGAGAGAACATACTTTAATTGACTGACTGTCCAAATTTGACATAATTATTATGAGCGGTCTTTATGTTCTGCCTCCTAGAAGGCAGCGATGTCGGCGAGGTAAAGCGTCACCGCCGCTAGCGGCAACACCTGATGGCCACCCTTATACAGCGCGCTGCGGCGGTTATGTTAGGTTAGGTTATCATATATATGTTAGTAGGACTTTCCTCGTTTCGTTGCAGATCAAACGATACCGGATGAGTCATACTTTCGCCCGCCAAATCCTGTAGGCAAGTGATGCACACAATCCGGTCAACAAACTGACCTAGGCCTACTTGGAGGGGATTTGGCGAGTGAAGGTATGACTAATCTGGTATCGTTCGATTCGTAACAAAACGAGGAAAGTCCTACTAACATATTTATGATAACCTAACCTAACATAACCGCCGCAGCGCGCTGTATAGGGATGGCCTCCGTATAATACCAAAGTACCCTCATTACTCACTACACCAAACATTCCCAACCCGCACAGATGTTCACAAAACGAAAGCCCGATAGCAACTGAAAATGTTATCAGATAGATATGAAAATTTTGTAAAATAAAAAATATCAAAATAAAGTCACCTGTTCGGCCATGGCCAGGGGGACCCCTCGATTTGTTGGGATTCACTGCAATGGAAGTTCGGAGCGATGAGGAACTATTCAGTGCTGTCCCATTATATTCCAGGAATCAGTTGTCATTTTTTAATTATATTTTGGTTTTGGACAAAGTAAACTGGGAAAGGTGAATAACAGTCTAAATTAACGTGAATTAAAAAAAATAACTGTGGTATTAATTACCTAAAACATTTTTAGTTCATATGTATGTAAAGACATCTTCTGTAATAGTTAAAACATTCAAATCACGCAAAATTTGTGAAACAATTATTTTTTTGCAATCCTGTCAATCCCGCGATTGAGAGACTCTAATCCTGGGAATACCAGGTACCCAGAAGCATTCGAGATCCCACAATCCCGAATCCCGCGGTTGAGAACCCTACATAAGAGGCACTGCACACTAGGTCAGACCTCACCGTCTTCAGCTTAAGTTGCCCCGCGGTACGAGAGAGCCCAATTCGGTTGGATGGCCAAGGTTCTACTAAAAGTTTTCTTAATTTAGTATCATTTGATATATTTGCTTTTAATTCAGGGCAACTTTAAGTTAAATAACTTCAAAATTATCACTGAGATATTACATAATCACCTGTATATATAAAAATCCTTATTGTTTATTTATTTAATTATTTATTTTTGTTACGTAGAAGTACATAAACTGTTGACTCCTAATGTAAAAACATCTACTAAAAAAAGCTTAACCTGATTCAACTTAAAAAATCACTAACTTGTAGACCCTTACTAAAAATGAATACCCTAATACACAATAAGAAAGTGCAAAAACCGTAGTAATCAATAAAAAAGTCGTTTAACACAGACAAATTCGATCCAATTTCAATCCCTCAAGTGCCTGCAATATCAAGAAAAATTAGTTGCTGGAAAATTCAAAGTGAGAACTGTGTTTAAGACTTAGAACAATTTTAGACAGTCTTGATACAATCAAAGTCAAAAAGTGGCAATCAGGAATCTAAACACTGTCTTTAAAGATTATGATAATCTTGTCGGATGATAAAAGTAACTAATGCTTTTACTCACCTTGCTTCCAGAAAATCCAATGAATTCTAGGAGCTTGATTATCCTACTGGGGAGCAATGATATCATCTGTAATGAAAAAATTAAATAGTTAGTAATGAAAAAATAGTATTACATGATTTGGCATGAAAAATACGGGAATTATTATAGCCTAATTTTGTGTTTTATAGTGTGATTTTGTGTGTCCACAAAATTTGCTATAAATATTCCCGTATTTTCCACGCCGAAATCACGTTTTTCACGCTGGATAATAGTTTGTCTTACCTTGGGTATGCACTAAAGAAACCACTTTTTCATAAATTGCATTTTTTATTTCAATGACTGGTTGAAGAATCACGGATAACCTGATCCTGGCACCAATAAGGTATTCAATCAATTAGTAAATGAGTCAGAGCACACAAACACATGATTATCTACTCTCACGAAAGAGGGTGCAACAGCCATAGAACGGTTGAAAAAATACTTGAGAAGGAATCGTCCTCAAAAGTTCTTGTGTCAAATTCAACTTTTCATTTTAAAATGCAATGCAAATGCACTGTTTATATACCATAAGTTTTATTAGAACAATACATCTATCGGATATTAGCTAATCTCCCCTATAGGGAAGATGAAAAGGTTGAAAAAATGGTTGTCTGAATCAGACAATACTGATTTTCTATTTATACCAAGTTGAGCATGAATAATACATCATGAATCGCATACATTTTTTCCATTTTCGGAATTAAGTGTTTGAAATGTTACTTTGGTGTTATTTGGCTAATATTCACATGCAAAAATGTAACCAGTCCGTTAATGGGAAAATGTTATTACAGATTATTTACAGTACATAGGAGGTTTGAGGTTCCTTAATAAATTAATTAGACTAAGAACCTAATCTCTAAACAGGCATAGGGCAGCGGTTCTCAACCTATTTTACTACATGAACCCCTAACTCAATTGTTTTTATATAAATTGAACCCCCATACCAATATACTAAATGTATTAAATTTACTACAATCCTGATCTTATTTTAATTCAATATCAAAGTTTATGACTATTACTAGTAGGGTATAAAAAGTTCAAGAATCTTTAATTACCAAGTTGAAAGCTCCGATACCCATTCGAACGCCACTTTCAAAATGCACCTTGTGAGCTTCATCCTGCCACTGTCGCTGGTGTAGGATGTTGGCACACTCTCTGCATCAACAACATCCTATTTTTCATGTCACATTGTACCCAGGCAGGGAATTTCTCTTATCATTATTATGAATAGACAAAATAAACCTTAAACTGGTAAGCAATATCAGAGAAAAAAGGAACTATGGCCTCTTTTAGACTAGGTCACTGTTACCCGCCAAAGGTACCCACCACAGTTACCCGCCACAGTTACCCGCCACAGTTACCCACCACAATTACCCACCACAGTTACCGGCCACAGTTACCCGCCACAGTTATCGGCCACAGTTACCTGCCACAGTTACCCACCACAGTTACCCGCCACAGTTACCCGCCACAGTTACCCACCACAGTTACCCACCACAGTTACCCGCCACAGTTACCCGCCACAGTTACCCACCACAGTTACCCACCACAGTTACCGGCCACAGTTACCCGCCACAGTTACCGGCCACAGTTACCCACCACAGTTACCCGCCACAGTTACCCACCACAGTTACCCGCCACAGTTACCCACCACAGTTACCCGCCACAGGTACCGGCCACAGTTACCCACCACAGTTACCCGCCACAGTTACCCGCCACAGTTACCCACCACAGTTACCCACCACAGTTACCCACCACAGTTACCCACCACAGTTACCCACCACAGTTACCCACCACAGTTACCCGCCACAGTTACCCGCCACAGTTACCCGCCACAGTTACCCACCACAGTTACCCGCCACAGTTACCCGCCACAGTTACCCACCACAGTTACCCACCACAGTTACCCACCACAGTTACCCGCCACAGTTACCCGCCACAGTTACCCGCCACAGTTACCCGCCACAGTTACCCGCCACAGTTACCCACCACAGTTACCCACCACAGTTACCCGCCACAGTTACCCGCCACAGTTACCCACCACAGTTACCCGCCACAGTTACCCGCCACAGTTACCCGCCACAGTTACCCACCACAGTTACCCACCACAGTTACCCGCCACAGTTACCCACCACAGTTACCCACCACAGTTACCGGCCACAGTTACCCGCCACAGTTATCGGCCACAGTTACCCGCTACAGTTACCCACCAAAGTTACCCGCCCCAGTTACCAGCAACAGTTACCGGGCACATTTACCCGCCACAGTTATTGGCCACAGTTACCCACCACAGTTACCCGCCACAGTTACCCGCCACAGTTACCCGCCACAGTTACCCACCACAGTTACCCACCACAGTTACCGGCCACAGTTACCGGCCACAGTTACCCACCACAGTTACCCGCCACAGTTACCGGCCACAGTTACCCGCCACAGTTATCGGCCACAGTTACTCGCTACAGTTACCCACCAAAGTTACCCGCCACAGTTACCAGCAACAGTTACCGGCCACATTTACCCGCCACAGTTATTGGCCACAGTTACCCACCACAGTTACCCGCCACAGTTACCCGCCACAGTTATCGGCCACAGTTACCCGCTACAGTTACCCACCAAAGTTACCCGCCACAGTTACCAGCAACAGTTACCGGCCACATTTACCCGCCACAGTTATCGGCCAGTTACCCGCTACAGTTACCCGCCACAGTTACCCGCCACAGTTATCGGCCACAGTTACCCGCTACAGTTACACACCTAAGTTACCCGCCACAGTTACCCGCCACAGTTACCCACCACAGTTACTGGCCACTGTTTCTACTCGGGCAACTGCAGCGGACACGGACACTGTTTTCTTCAACTAACATCCACAAATCCTCTCCGTGCCATTTATGAAAAATGCTGTCAAGAGATGAGGAGTACCTTGTTCTTGCTCACCTAATTAGAAAAAGAAATCGAAGAAGGAGGCAGGATTACCAGCAGAGTGGCAGTGGCCTAGTGTAAAAAGGGGCCTACGAATTCTAGGAGTTTTTAATTTAGAATGGACCAAGGACATTTGAAACCTGGGTCAAATGATGTACACCCAGTAATTTATACCTACATAGTTATAGGTTGCTACAAGTTTTTTGAAAAATTTTACTAATAATATGCATTAGGGGTCGGCGGTGCACTGAAAAAGCAGTACAATTCATAGTACAACAGACAATATGTTCTTTGTCAACTTATTCTTAGGTGTACACACATTGGTTTCGGTACACTAAATTTGGACGTTACCAAGTTGGTTTGGTATTAAAAATTACAAATAAAATAAAATTATTCTCTCTTAATTCATTCTTATTTAAATATTTTCTTAAAATTCATAATGTCCATTACTTGAGAGTCGATTTCAATATGGTCCAGAATCACAAAATGAAGAATAACAACATGAACACGACACGATTAACAGCAACAAAAATTCCTTGTCCTTCCTTTATTATTGAATGACAACAGATTCAACTGATCAGTGTTCCCACATTTTTAAACTATTGTGACTTCATGCTCATGCTAAAGAAATTATACTGATTTCTTAGAGTCATATGACACAGTGCAACTTTAGTCGTGCAACATTCACCGAACCATGTTAAGAATATCTATATATATAAAAAAGGTCACAAAATGTTTCGGCAAGCGAGGCGAAATCCAAAAGTTTTGGATGAAATATTTACAATATTTAAAAATGTTTCATGCAACATAAACTTTGAATAATAAGTACGCATGAACTGAGGATCATAGAGTAAGAATAAACTAAAAAAGGCTATTTTTAACGAATTTCCTATGGAATAATGTGAGCTATTGATATGTCCTGTGTGGCTCTGCAGCATGGTACCATAAAAACTTGCTATTTCAGGGCCCCGAGATGCAAAAAACGTTATCAGTTTAAAAGTTTACACATACATTTCATCACTTAGTGCCCAAAATTTTTGTCTGCTTTTATTTAAATTTGGCAGGAAGGTTTACTTCTATGACATCTTGACAGGATGCATACTACATTGCCGAATTCTGCAACTACAAGTTTGTTGAGCAAAAAAGTCAGAGCAACTTAACTCCACTTTGGGTGGGTAAATGCTTCAAATTTTGAATTTTTAGGCCCTAAGAGAATAATCAAAGCCCCAAATGTAATTTTTATTAAAGAAAATAAAAATAAAAAATGTCATAAGCCCACTCCCAATTTGTTCTCTATTTTAATCCTACTCCAATAATCTGCTGCGATCTTGTCTATTCAGCCCCCATTTTAAACGCTGATTACACAAAAGTCCAAATAATCATCCACTTATTTCAGCAGAAATAAAACGTTTGGTGAAATTTTCACGGAACTTTGTTATGTGGTAAGCTGCAGAAATATTTCAGACATATTTGTGTTCTGGTGTGCAATATTTTAAGTGAAATATCGCACCAGTGTCATACGACCCTTAGTATCCTGAACAAAACAACTTAATGGACATTCATTGTGGCCCACGGTTGGAGTACACATGATTATATAAATATACATATCTCCTTATAATATACACATACTGATTAAAACCTAAGACAAGCTGGTCAGCTCTAGTCTCTAGTTTTCTTGAGAGAGATTACATCTGGTGTTTTGCAAACAAATTCTAGGTGATGAGATTTTTTTAAAACATAGTTTATGAGAAAAAAATAAAAAAGAGAGGCAGCGCATGTGCTCAGTGTATTTTAATTACAGGCTGCTTGTGTTGCCTAAACAGACATATAAAAATGGCTACCACACAAATATAAATACATGAGCTGTTACTAAAACTGACAATAAAGCTAAAAATAAAATAATAAAAATGATGAACTTAGTTTTTATTCATCCCATAATAAAGTAGTTGAAGAAAAATTATTTGCAACGGGAAAGTAATGTGAAAATCTTTATCCAAAATTATAATAAATTAAATTATTCAAGAAGTACTTACTTGTAAGAATTATAACAGGAACGTATTTTTAAGCTACCCTTAATAAAATTAACTAATGACTCGTCTTCGATGAATGTGAGCATAGACTTTAGCAAGAGGGACTCAGCATAACAGAGTTCAGCATGTATCGCCTCTGAAATGGTTGAAAATATGTAAGTCTACAGACAACCACTACAAGACAGGTGAATATGGATTATTCCAGTTTAAATTGTTACAATCAATCACACCACAAACAATATTCAAGTAGTTTAATTTAAAGAAAGTATAAACCTAGAATGTAATTTTTTTAAGTTAGGTATAAACTAGTGATGAAGATACTGTAATTGACTAAAAATAATCAGGAACAAGTTTCGATCTTAAATAAGAATTTAAAAATTGCCAATACAAATATAACTATGTTCATTAATTTCAAAAATAATAAAATTCATGATTGACTAATCTTGTCACATGATAAAACTGTAGTCTAAAAATAAAATCTCATAATCATGGTTTTTTTGTTGCTTCTTTATTTCTTTAAGAACTCAAGTAATTTTTTTATTCAGTTTGCTGGAAATGTCTATCACTGATGGCGGAAATATTTTACACTCGAAAATTTCATCCCAGCATCAACCCCTCACTCACTCACACCTTAAACAAATTTTAAATTGTAAAGTACTCTTTGTGATACATCAAATTAACAAGCATAAACAAAATTTTTTGGTGAAAGAAAAATTTGAATTGCATCATGCATCCTAAAATAATACTTTACATGGTGAACATGTGTTTTCACCATTGTAATCTTTGCTAGATCTTTATTTATTTTAAAAGAAAAAGAGATTCTGATATGCTGATTGAGACAGGTACTTTTCATTATAAAAATTTAAGCCCCTCTTCAATCCCCTTGATGATGTGATAGTTACGCTTGTGACATCAAATTAAAAGGGATGAAAAAAGAAACCTTTTTTGAAAGAAAATAGAAAATTTAAGATTTCATCACACGTACTCAAGGTATTGATTAATTATAGGAAAAATCCTTATAAAAGTAATTAATTAGCTAATATCTTGAGAGCGTGTGATGCAATTCTAAATTTTCTTTCAGAAAAATGTTTCCTTTTAAATTTTATATATTACAAGGAAGAATTTGAAATTTTTAATTTTCAAGTTAGGGTGGGGGTTGAGAGAGGGTTGGAGAGGGTGTAGAATATTATCATGAAAAATATTGCCCCAAAGGTTCTAGTTGTTTCTTTCAATCAACATTTTCTGAATCTCTTTTGGTTTTTTAATTAATAAAGGTTACAACAGTTAAAACACACTTTCTTTGACATTTCAAGTAATGTATTATCTCAAAGATGAATGATGCAATTTAAATTTATCTTTCACCAAAATTGTTTTTTTTATACTCAATTTGATGTAACACAAAGAATACCCTACATTTAAAATTTTATAATTTGGGAAAATTGGGGGTTGGGGATGCAATGCATGTGTAAAATGCTTCCTTCATCGGTGTAGACACTTCCAGCAAACTGAATAATAAAATTTACTTTGGCTTTTTAATAAACAAAGAAACAACTTAAAAACCGTCCTTGTAATTTAAACCCGGATTTTTATTACCTGGAGTATAATGATTGTAGTTTTGTTTTTTCACCATTTTCCCAAAGGACTCAGAAAAAGTATTTCTTCTTCTGTAAAAGTTGCAGAGCTGAATACTTTGCTTCAGGGCTGCTGAGGCTTTGGTTATACTTTCCTAAAAATATTGATACATATATAACAGAATTAAATATAAATGATCAGTACGAGTGTTATGGTATAAGCACCATTACTGGATTGGTCTGATCAAGAGCAAGAGAAGATTGTGCATGATTTAAATAGGTGATTCAAAATGCAAACTACTTATCATACAACTACAAATTACAACTCATATTTTTTGTCTTATTTTTATAGATCAAAAGAGACCAAAATTAAACCTGTACAACATGTCATTCATGGATAAACCATGATTAAACAATAGACTATAATGTCGTATTTCACAGTTCTCCAAGGTCAACCAGATATAGATGAAACACTCCAATTTTTGTCAAATTGGAGATAATATTTCCTGTTACCTGTCAACGTCCTTTCCCTATCACTTCTAGGAATATTGTTTGTGTATGTTTGTCGTGGGAAAGGATCACTCTTCTAGTTTCACATGTCAAAAAATAGATTGCAATACTTATCTTCCCGATAAGAACTCTCGTAAAATAAGCTCAGCTCGAACTTCGAGCTTTTCCAACAAGACTTGAGCTGAGTCAAATACTGAAAAGATTGATTAAAAAGCTTGCACACCCCTAAGTAAAACCATTGAAAACCAGACAATGAAGTGATGCTAAGCTTCTGCTGTTTCCATAAATACCTAATTCAATCCAGTTCAATACAACTGGACTGCATTCAGAACTTTTATCTGAAAGACTCATCAAGAGCTAGGCTCGTGACGGGGCTTTTGAGTCACATAACCCTATCACAAGTCAGTCTCTTGAAAATTCTCCCAAATTAATGTAGACACAATAAATTAGATGTTAGAGTTCCCATGTTTTTTAAAATGAAAAAAATTGTTGAGTTTATCTAACATTTTTTATGTAATTAATTTCATATTAATAAGCTTACTTGTTTCATTTCTCATTAATAAGTATCATATTGCTACTAACCGGTTCTAATGTGAGCACAGCCTCTAGGAAATGGAACACTGCATTGCCAACAGTGTGGTACACACTGGACCCCACCCTGCAAATACAGATGATCATTAGTTCATTCACAAACTGAAATATAAATTCCAAGAGCAGTGCTTAAAATGAAAAAGTTATGATGAATAACATAAAATAAACTAAATAACTATTTTTAAATTTTTGTATTTATTATGTGTTTGCTACTTCTATGTTGACTGAGAGGCCTGATCTTTTACATCTTATCTTTATCTTTCATCTTTTTCCATTTATCAAGGTACCTTTTCATAGTTTCAAGGTCTTATGTCAGAACAGCTTCCGTTCGACCCAAGTCTTTGTTCTGAGTCGCCAGGGCAATATCACCTACATAGACGAACTTCCTGCATTGTGTTTGAGGAAGGTCAGCGGTATAGACATTGAAGAGCAGGGGGGCAAGTACCGACCCCTGGGGCAATCCATCTTTAGGTCTCCTAAGAGGGCTTTCATTTATTTGGCAGATGAAAGCATGACTCATCTGGTATCGTTTGGTTCTTAAAGAAACGAGGAAAGTCCTACTAAAATATTTATGATAACCTAACCTAACATAACCTCTGCAGCGCGACAAACTCAATCCTCGCTGACATCGTTGCCTTCTGGGAGGCAGAACAAAAGTACCGTTCATCGTAATTAAGTAAAATTTGGAGAGTAAGTCAATTAAAGTATGTTCTTCCCAATTATGTAGTTATTTCTGGTGACCAGCAAAACAATCTCTCTAAAAATAGAGGCTTACGCCTAATACCAAAGTAACTATTTAGCGATTAATTTTTTACACACCAGGGCCGCAGCATCTCCCAAGCCTCATCGAACTTGTTGTTGAAGAAGAGGTGAACCGCGACCTTGGACTCCTGCATGGCCGTTTCCAGGTCCATGGAGGTGGGCCTGTAGATGACAAACAGAAATTCAAACAACAATCATAATAATTATTTTATTTTAACCTAAATTTAAATTTTGAAATTTATTAATTCGAATCTGGGTGTCCACCTTTGATAGTAATCAATCAAGTACTATCAATTGATAGTAATGGATAGTAATCAAGTGTCCACCTTTGAATGTCCGAAACAGTTTTAGTTCACCCTGATTCCACACAAATCTCACACATCGAATTTGTTCGTACAGGAAATATTTGTGCGTCCAAATTCCAATACAGGACCATTGAAGGGCATGGGAGCTAACACACACATTGAATTGAATTCTGACCGAATAAAGTTCGTATTGCAGCCGAGTAGTGCGACTGGAGGCACACCGGCATCGTCCATGCAATGGACCATGGGGGCAAATGGGAGCTTACACACTCATCGAATTTTTTACATATGACCACCTTGTTCTCTTTCAGATCTCCCTCTGTCTTTTAGTCAACAGGTAGAAGAAGTCACGTCACGTCAGGTCACGTGCTTATCGTGAAGAAGTTTGAAAGTTCTAATTTCTATATTTTGCGAGTTTCCATAATGGAGGAGGAGTATATGACTGATAATGATGAACTTATAATAACACTGGTGCACGAAAACCCTGTGTTGTCGGACTAACACAACGCAACATTGGAGACTTACAAAGACAGAAATGTACAAAGGAATTTGTAAGAAGAGGGGGTTTGCTGCCACACTGATTGATATTTTACACATTAAAAAGTTCAGTAGAATTCAGATATTGTTAACTCCAATGAACAGTTCAACGATAATTAACAGTTTGAAGCTATCTTAAGAGTTGTAATATAATAGACATATAGAACTAGAAAAGTGTAAAAAAATTATTGACAACAAAACTGTTCATTATTATGATTGACAAAATAATATGTTTCAAGACATTTACTATTTTACAAATTAATAATTTGTTCAATTTTTGTTGTTACTTCATTCAAAGGCGATCAATCCGTCTGTACATTAAGAACAATGCCACGTCTTGGATTCTTATTACCACAAACAATGAGGAACTGATCATTTAGTGGTTATAATTTGGCAGTAAATAGTTCAAATGAATTTTGATTTATGTGTAAGCCTTAAAAGAATAAAGGCATATTTATGTGGAATTTATGTGTGCATACCAAAGAATAAAATTCAAACAAATTTCCTCCTTACAAACAAATTCAATGTGTATGAAATCAGTGTTATTAAACCTATATCAACAAATCAAAACAAACAAAATGTCATTACGGAAATGGTCTATCTAACTCTCGTTTCCATCTGTCAGCCGATTAAAACTTTTACACAATTCATTATAATTTTAAAACAATTTAAGGTACCGAACTGACGCAAATAAAACATGGTACCTGCACGAGGGTCATCCAGAAATTAAAGAACGTTTTGTCACCTCATCCAGCCCCATTGCCCCACCTCAACAACTGAGAGTGCAGTCTAAAGGGCTACTCCCGGTTTTAATTCGAGCCGAGTCTTGTTGCCGACCAATCATGCATTTCATTCTAGCAGAGTTTCAAAATGGCGGATTCCACTGAAATTCTCGCCAGGTGGATTTAACCTGATACGGTTGCTTATTTCAGTTCCTTACCACAAAACAAACATTTTCCTGCCTAAATATTTTCTTAACACATTGACTACTAACATTTTTTTAATATACCGCCACATAGCTGTAAAGGTTTATTGCTAATTCACATAGTTTATGGTTATGGAAGGTCAGTCATGCCGAGTAAATGTTTTTTCGAGCCACTTCCGGTTTGTAGGATGACGTCAAAGATTTGGTCGTCTTTAGACGTCTTCAGCCTCACTGGTTGGATTAAAAATTAAAAAAAGGTTTTTCACATGGTTTATATGTATATACTATACAAATATTGGTTTGTTCAGTTTTTCTAGTCAGTTGTAAGTTCGACTATGTCACCATATACCACATAAAATCGTGAAAAAAAAACAAACAAGAAGACGTCTTTAGACGTCCTACGGTTTACAGCACACACAAAAACTCAAAATCTCAAAATTTACTCATCTTATTTACGCACTATCTATAGGATAAACAAAACACACACAAACTAACAAAAATCCTCACAGGAGTACGTTAAAATAGGTTGGGAGCACGTGCCAAACTGCTTTGATTACATGGGAAGAATCCCACATGTGCCGCTAGGAGCGCCACTAACTGGAGAGCGGAAACTGAAAGCGATGGTGATGACATTAAACTATAGTATGTCCCCCAGTGGCTGACAGAGTTTCAATCCCCTACTACCAAAACGAAGACGACAGTAAGTCTGTTTGATAAACCTTGCATAAGGACGTCCTCCGCTGTTCATCAATGAATCGAAGACGTCTAAAGACGTCCTACGCGGACAAAGTGTTAACCTTGAAAAAGCAGGTAATCAGTAAGGGTCAGATAAGAGTTATACAGGATTTATCTGAAAATGTCCCACTTGAGGCAGCAAAGTTTTGCGAAGTTGCTGCAGTTGCATGGGGGCGGGCATCACACCAACATGTATCAGTAACACCCTTGTCTGCAATAGGTTTTTTTAACTCTATTCATTACATATAAATTACATGAATAGCGCTATATAAATTAATCTAAACATACTATAACTATTAAATAAAGTTAAAAAAATACAGTTTTTGTTTTACATTTAAAAAAGGTTGTACATCTTAAAATATTTCTTATTGGCTTTAAAATAATTTAGTGAGCACAAGGAGAAGCCTATCAAGTATTGTTCTTAAAAATATGAAGAGTTTTTCATTATTTAAGTCTTGGAGAATATATTTCAAAAAATCATTTCCAGGATTTACTGGTTTTTTCCAAATAATTCCAATTTAGGGTGATCTATTACATGTTCATTTTTATGGCGTGTGTTTTAGTTGTGAATTTTGGTTGTTGCATTGTTTATTGTATGAGATTTGACAAACATGATAACACCCATTATATAAAGTCCATAGACAGTGAGAATATTAAGTTCTTAAAAAAATGTTTGAACTGAGTCATCATAATTTAACTCCAGAATCACTTTGATTGCTGACTTCTGAGCGTGGAAGATTTCATTTTAGTATGAAGTGGCACCATAAATGAAAATACCATATACCAAGTGGGAATGTATATGAGAATAATAAATCATTTTGAAAACTTTAGTGCTGCAAAGGGATGACATACTCCTTATAGCAAAAAGGTCAGAATTGATTTTATTCAAATCATTTTTTGAATGCAAAATCCATTATAAGTTGCTATCCGGAATCAACCCCAAGAACTTAACTTCATCATTTATTTCAATCTCTTCATCTTTAATTTTGATACTAGGACTTATACATGTTTTATTTTGTTTTGTTTTAAACATTTTTTTCTTTTTTTAGTTTAGAGTTAAACTATGAATATCAATGAATTCATTAATGTTCGCTAGTTTGATAAAGGATAAAATTTCAATTTCTCCTTCTGTTTTTCTGATACTTTCGAATCGGAATCATCTGCTTAGAGTCATAAGCTTGTGGAAGGAAAAATGCAGACACTTTCCTATATTTTTTAAATTACAAAAAAACAGTTTTGGCCCCAAAATGGAACCCTGGGAAACTCCCAGCCAATATGTCTTAAATTGGAATCAAATTTAATTTTATATTTCTTTTTTGTTAGAAATTTAAATTGTATGTATTGTTGCCTGTTTGTCAAATAGGACTTAAACCAATTCAACGAATTGTTTTTGACTCTTAATTCCTGTAATTTATAACGTAACATCTGACGATTTATACTATCAAACACCTTAGAAAGATCCATTGAGAGGCCTAAGACATGTTCACCTCTATCTATTGATTCAATGAGAGATTCAATAAAACTAACTGCAGCTGTGGCTGTGGATTTTTGCTTTCTAAACCCATGTTGTATATTTTCAAAATTTTATTGTTTTCCAAAAAAATAGTAATCTACTGTAACCTATACTTGTTCATATATTTTGGATATTGAAGACAGCAATGAAATTGGTCTGGGGGTCCAAAGGGTGATTTTTTTCATCTTGGTACTGCCTTGGTGATTTTTAACTTATCAGGAAATATGCCACTAACAAAAAAAGTATTAATCAGATGAGACGAAATGTTACTTGGCTGCAGTGAAACAAACTTTATCACTGTCATTGGTATGTCGTCCGGTCCGTAAGGTGATTTATTTTGAAAAGAGTTTATCATTTCATAAAATTCTTTTTCATCAATATTGGTAAAATAATTTTGCTGTGTTAAATGATACTGAGCCATTAGATAGAGATTATTTGGAAACTCATCTTTCTCTTGGCATCACAAATAATTGACAGGCCTTTCCCTTATATTGTCAGTGAAATAATTACTTAAAATATTACTTATCTGAAATGGATTATTCCACAATACATTTCCCATTTTTAAATCTATATTTTTACAATGATTTAACTTACCAGTTTCTGAATTTGATTTCAGGTTGTTTTTTTATAAAATTTTTTGACTGTTTAATTATACCATCAAAGAATTGTTTTTTTTAAAGGTTTTTTTGTACTTTTTATTTCTAATTATATACATGTTTCCCAGTGCTAGGTTCTTTGCTCTCCATGCATGTTTAAAATTATTTATATATATATTCCTCTTTCAACTCTCAGGTATGTTTAATGCTTAGGGTTTTTTAACTTCTTTGTACTATTAAAGTAGTACAATAAAGTTTAATACAATAAATAATATTTGTTTTCCACTGTGGAATTATAAACATTGTACCAAGTCTCTACAATCAACAATTAATTTCTTAAACAAATCAAGGTTTTCATTTGTGAATTGTTTCTTTACTTCTGTTACACAACCATTATTACCTTTTTCCTTTGGTAAATGTAAAAGCTCTACGATTTGGCCATCATGGTCAGATAATAATTTTATTAATTCACTAGCTTTAATCTCATTTTCATTAAAATTGGTTGAAAAATTATCTATTGCAGAAGTAGAACAATCAAATACCCTTGTTAGAAGGTAAATTACGTATGTCATTTAAAAATTTTTAAGAATATTTTTGAGTTTTGTAAGAACTTTTTTAGCTTGTGGGTTGTTATTATACCCAAGCACATCAATGTTAATGTCACCTGCTAAGATTTTGTTGGGTATTTTTGATAAAACAGAGCTAATTAAAATATTTAACATATATAAAAATATGCTAACATTTGATTTTGGGGAATTATAGACATCTAACAGAACACATTTTTTATTTTCAATGGTGAATACAGTAGCACAGCTCTCAAACCACTTTTCCTGATTGTTCTGTATGCAAAGTCGCTTGTTTAGTTTGACATGTCAAGTTATCGTAGGGTCTTACACAAAACTCAGAATCACTTTTTTCTCCTCTAGGCATTAATTGAACATGGAATAAATTTTTCAGGCCGCAAAACACTATTGAAAGTAGCTCATCCAGATTCTGCAAGATTTTCCACGGGCGTTGCCATTTTGAAAAAGCTTTAAAAATGAGATGAGTGATCGATTGGCTAGGAGACTTTGCTGAAATTTAGACCAAGGGAGGAGCTTTAGACCACACACTTAGTCGCGGTGTTGGGGCAACAGGGCTACATGTAGGGACAAAACTTTCTGTACTTTCTGGACGCCCCTCGCATATGATGACTGATGGACCTATTTTTGTGCGAGTTTTTTATTTTGTACCATTTTAAAATGGCAGGAATTTTTTTATTTTCAAAGCTATGTTCATAGCTATGTTTATGTTCAAAAACTGTGTGAATGTTACCAATAATTTTAACAGGCTAAAAAGATAACAAATTTTATATTCTTTCCAAAAATGTAAAGTTTTTAGGTTTATAACACAAATAACCAAAAATGAATAATGATTTATTTCCATCCTTTACAAAAACATAAAAAACAATAAATAGACTGATACTGTAGGGACGTTCTCAATCTCTCTCACGTTTCCCTCCCTACACCAAGAATCGGCTTGTAACGCAACCAAACTGGTAGAATGAAGCCCTACTGTCCAATAAATCTATTAGTGGTGGCTGTTCCATTTCAGCAGAGAGATTATATAAAACACAGCTCAAAACCATAAGATTTGAACTGGGATTTTTATGATGAAATTGAAGTTTGTAGTCAATTAATTATATTTATTCAATTCAAACATCTTTATTTGACAAAAATATACATTGTACACTATAGATAGTGTCAAAAACATCTATATTATAGTTCAACTCTGCTATGGCATATATACGAATCCAGGACTAATACAAAAGTTCCCTGCATAATGAAAAGTGTTATATTTCTTATATATATAGATATATATTACAGGGTGTCCACACCCTGTAATACATTTTGTTTGTACATAACATTTTCTCTCCCTTGGGTTTATAATCACTGTAAAAATGGGGGGGAAATACAGGGTGTTTTTTTTTAACGCAACAACGCAACCCATTTTTAAGATTGAATAATACGTATATAAACATGTAATGAGTATTGTTTTATTGATCTTTACATTTTAAACAACCTATTATTTAAGTTTAATCACATTTAGTTCACACTACGTGCTCAAACAGTCCACCATTGGCATTCATACAAAGTTATGTTCTTTCCATCAAATTCCCAAACGCGTGTTGCAAGGTACCGCTTTGAATTTCTTGCATTAAATTTGTTGTTTGTTTTGAGGTGCTAAAATATCTTGTGAATTTATTTCGTAGAGTAATACTACTTTACATGTCTGTGGCAAATATCATTCAGATCGGACCACTTTTACGTGAGTTATCGTGCTTAAGGACATACACATTAAAAACGCAACCCAAAACTTGATTTTATCGGTGAAGGATCATTTCCCCCAAGATCCCGGATTTGACCCTAATATATTATTTTATTTGGGGATACATAAAAAGGCCTACTAAAACAATTCACAGGATATTCAGCACCTCAAAACAAACAACAAATTTAATGCAAGAAATTCAAAACAATACCTTGCAACACGTGTTTAGGAATTTGATGGAAAGGACATAACTTTGTATAAATGCCAATGGCGGACTGTTTGAGCACGTAATGTAAACTAAATGTGATCAAACTAAAGTAATAGGTTGTATAGAATGTAAAGATCAATAAAACAATACTCATTTCATATTTATATGTGCATTATTCAATCTTAAAAATGGGTTGCATTTAAAAAAAAACACCCTGTATAAGCAAGCTGAACCCGGGCCATTACTCTGGCCACATGCTACCGACTGAATAAAAAAGTAAGAGGAGTGAGTTTAAAAATTGGTTATTAATAACTAACTTCGAAGCACTAATAAAATTATTTTTTAATCAGCATTATTCATTCATTCCTACAAGTTTGTTAAGTAAGGGCTTTTGAAAAAAATACTAAATCAAAGCACATAAAATATGTAAAAGATAAACAATGTGAATTAGGCATTTCTAAACTGTAAACTAACAACACTTACTCGACGATATCCTCGATGTCGGAAATAGAATCATCATCCTGAATAGCGTCTGCCATCGTGCTGTCGTACTGATTGAGATTGTTCCATCTCAATCAGGCTTTTAATATCTCTCATTAATCAATGACCTCGCTTTGATTTGGAATCTCTTACTGTTAATGAATCTAACCTACACGACAAGAGGTGCACAGGACTCTTAGGGGGGATAAAAAGGGGTCATCATAAGACGAGACTCCCGCTCTAAGAATTTAAATCCTAAATGGGAATAACAAGCCTGTTGAAGTAAGAAATGCTGAAGTAGAAAATGTGTCTAAAATTATTATAAATTGAAATAGGTTGTTTGATTGGAATACTATACTACACCTTTATTTTTATGTACTGAATTGCTGACAACTTCAAAATTCAAAAGATTCAAAAGTAAGATAATCAAAATATTTAAAAATTTGGCTCTGTATTACACTAAATAAGGTTTCAATCATTCAACTCAATTAATTTTATTCAGATAAGGTACAAAATGTTGGCCTCGCTAAGTTACGAAGGACTAAAAAGGTCCTACAGCATCGTAGAGGTCCTAGAGGTCATAGGATCAGCGAGGTCCAAAAAGTATTTAAATATTCTATAAGTAAAAAGTTTAAATAATTTATGTTTTATAATTTAAGTAAGTATTTAGATATTGTAATTGTGTCTATTTCTCTGACCCTTGTGTCGTGTGGCGGAGTTAAAAAAATTAATGCAGATTTTTTCTTTTTTCCTTAGCTTAATACAATGTAAAATATCGTTGACTAAAGCCAAATTAAAAAAAGAATCTTTATGAAACTCATCATAAAATTCCTAGAGTGAATATGTTATGGTAAAATTTCCTGCATATGTTTATAAACGGTAACGGAGAACAACCAAATTTCTAAAATCAATAAGTTTTCAAATTCCTAACTACGATTTTGATAAATCTGCCTAAACTAACTAGTCAATATATACAGGGTGGTCATAAATTATTGGACACATTTTCAAACTGAATTGCTATGGCCTGCTAAATTAAGAGCTGTTTTACTACTATAATGTAGCAAAAAAATTCCAATAAAATTATTTTTTTTATTGTTAGGTTCTAGATAATAATCATAAGAACTTACAAAATATAAGGTCTGTAGCTCAAGCTGTTTTCCCAGTGGAGTTACCTTTGTCTGTTTTGGCACTTTTAACCTCTCTAGTTGTCAGTTGTCATGATTAACATTAACATTTTTTTTTGCAAATTCCTAGTTTTGACAGTGACGGAAGTGTATTTAAACACTTTTAACACAAAGAGGAAAAAGTTTGAAAATAATTTTCGACCACCCATCCTTAAAAAGTCATCTAAACTACAAAAAACTTCTGCTTCAATTAAAAAGCTTCTTCTTTGAGTTTATGTAAAAGTTTTAAAAGTAAATTTTACTTCGAGGCTTGCATCCTACTTACATTGGTTGTGATTCATATGCATCTTCAAACTGAAACAAACACAATTTCACAGTAGCACATTAACTCAGTAACACAGTTATGTTAGTAACTACAAAGCATAATACTTGACCCAATCAAAGCTGCACAAATCTTTAACGTTTTAGGGTGATTTTCTACTTGACACAAGGGGCATTCAGACAATTTATACTACTGTAAATAGTACAAAATACTAATTAATATTTTTTTAATTTGTCTTCATACAGGTGTATTTCATTTCATCCTGTAGATTCTACCCAGATGTATATACAAATTAATTGTTGTGTAATATATAAATTATCACTTGAAATCTGATCATGGTGCACGGGACTCAAACAAAGTACTAAGTTTCCTATGCTGCTTGAGTATACAAGCTATTTTTCACAATACGGTGGAAAAATAATACTGTTTTTACCATTAAATTTAAAAACTTCATTTAAGATATCATTAAATTTATAAATTTTACCAACAAAATACACCCATTACATGTACTAAACATTACTTTCAAAAATACCACATCAGTTTCACTTTCCACAGAATCGCCCTTTTGTGACGGTAAATGGCACAATATTTTGGAAATATTGACTCAGCAACACATGGGATGGAAGAATGTCAAACCTAAAACAGTGATTAAATAGGTTAAAACAAAAAGAGCATGACTTGCAATAACTTTGTATGTAATTGTTGAAAGTAACGAGCCATCCCTAGATCACGTTCCTTTGCACTCAAAAATGTCATTTAACATTTGTCCAGTCAGCTGTGCTGGCTATCACCATTTCCTTGTATGCTCAAAATTGGCATTTACAGACCCCCCACCCCACCCCTTGTGACAGGATCATAACTGTGCACCCAAAATTTGCAAAACTCAAATTTATTTTATCACTTTTAACGGTTAGAAATTACCCATAAGACTTCAAATGTAGAAATGAACTGATTGGGATACATTTTCGAATTAATATAAAACAAAAATAGTAATAGCATTCCTAATTATATCCTGATATATTAGAAGAAACGGAAGGGACTTTGTCTATTTCAGACCGTCATTGTACAATGGATTGCCAGGGTGCATCAAAGAGCAGTCAGGCACCACCTTTAAGCTGGAGATTAGTTGACAGCTATGTTATGTCATTATTGATAAATTTTAATGATTGTTTTTTCGTATGATTAGCATAAAATGAAACTGTTTGACAAAAGTTATTTTAAAAAGTATTTGTTAACTGACAATTATTGAATGAATAAGGATATTTTTACTTTTAGCGAATTTCGCTTATAGGGAAGAAGGTGTTACCATAGGTCTCATGGTAAGACTTGATGATGATAATTTTTCGTTTTGGGGCTCCAAGAAGTAAAAAACACCATTCGATCATTTTGCATATGCCCACAGATTAGTTTTAAATGTCCCCTAAAACAATTTTTCCTAACGTAGTAAATGATGCTCTATTTCCGGAGTTTTATTGTCGGGAAATGATAGAAAATAACTAAAAATCTTAACAACGGAAAATACCTTTTTTTAAGGAAATAGGTTATGGCAGGACTCAATTGTCGGGGAGAGCGAAGTGAACAAGAATATGCGAGAAATTTCAAGATTTAATAAATATTAACAGAAATACGGCCATTTCCGTACTGTTCCTATAATTGTAGCATGTACAGAATGTTGTTTTTCACATTTAAGACTAATAAAAACAGATGAGAATGACCATGATAGATAGATAGACTTATCATCTTAAGGGATTCTAACAATTGAATGTGACATGGTTAATGGAATGAACTTTGATGAAGAGCTTGCTGAAAGAAAGGCAAGAACATTTACCTTTTATTAATTGGATATACACAAACAGATTGTCATTGAATGAAGCAGTCTTCTTTAATTCCCATTAAATACTACAAGAGGGCTGATTTTCTTCAATAAAATCTTGCAAAAAACATTTTACAGGTTTAGAAAATTTTTTTTATAATAATTTGAATCAAAGATCTATTTATTCATACAAGTTTGTGTTTTCGTTTATTCGTATGTGTCTGTGTTGTGACTGTTTTTTATTTGAATGTTTGACGACGTTGCAAAAGCTTTGATAATGTTGGATTTACAACGAAACATGTAAGCTGATATACATTCGTTTTGGACTAGTGACGAAGGTAAGAGAACCTATTTCTGAGTGGGGGATTTACCACTAGGCCGACTAGGCCGTGGCCTAGGGCCGCGCGGCGATCAGGTCACCACTTTTGCGAGGCTGCGGGGACCTCTGGGGGCCCACATACTGATCTAGGAGCTAGGGCCGCGCCAGCCGTAAATCTGCCACTGTATATGTTTTCACCAGTTTTTCCCTCTTCACTCACCAGCTATTATAAAACATCTGACTGTATAGTACTTTAGTTTGTAGTTATTTTGTCATCAATAAAACAACCCATAGTGTCCAATGATATTCTTTTTTTTTAATATTATCCTCAAGTGATTAGATTAAAATCAATATTACCAAGAATAATGGTTAAAAAATAAAAAATTAACAATAATATAACAACACAATCCATTGCAATGTAAGCTGAAGCTCTAAGCTGCTATTTATGAAATAAACAAATTTTCATCTCATTTTAGCGAATTTCCCCCATAGGGAAGAAGCTATTACCGTAGGTCTCATAGTAAGACCTAAGCTTCAGACCATGATAACTTTTCGTTTTGCGGCCCCCAGAAGCAAAAAACACCATTCGTTCGAATTTATATATATATATATATATATATATATATATATATATATATATATATATATAGCGGCCGCAAAAATGGCCCGATCGGAAGGAAATTTGGTACAGACGTGTAAAGTGGTAATCACTCGGACGAGTTTGTGAACCAGCCCGATTGGACCACCGGAAGGGGGGGGGGGGGGGTAAAGGGGGATAAACCCCAAAAAATGGGTTTTTTGAGTTTTTTACGTAGAAAATTTTAAATTTATCAAATTTCAGTTGGCACCATTGAATTCAGCTTGAAAAAACAAACAATTTAGTATTTTGAATCACTACTCTATGTTCATTGGTAACAGATATTGAAAGTGTTAAACACAGTACGTTGTCCCAATGTTAACCGTATGGGAAATAAGTAAAATTCTATATCTTGCTTATTTCTCAACATATCTTGATAAAACTTGGTTTGTGGCTTCATCTAGATGAGATCTAATGTTTGGTAATCTAAAATCCCCGATATTTCCATTTTCGTGGCAGCAAACCTGCATACTCATTCCCAATGTTATTCTTATGGAGCTTACAAAAACATGTCAAATCTCGCTATGTTGGCTTGAACTATGTTCTTTTGCACTTGAAATTCGCTGAGTATGCAGGTCTGCTGCAACGTGGGTATTATTTTATATTTTTTTATGCCTGCTGCCATCAAAATTCTACCGTTTTGTTTCATTAATCCAAAAAATTATTTAATCAAAATCATCTAAAAAAACTACAGATGACTAGCCTAGTTTCATAAACCGAAAAAAGCATACTACTGATTCAATTTATGCAGCCTTGAGCTTAATCAAGTGGTTTTATATTGCGGTTAACCTTGACCTTCTAAGACATCCTTGTTATTTTGGCTTTTCCTTCCTTAATAATGGATATCATGGATTTGGCCTTCATTTGTTTTTTGCTTTCTGATTAAATTAAGATAGTTCAAGATAGTTCAAACAAGTTTTCTGGATTAATTTTATTCTTGTTTATTTTTCTTTGTAGTTAACTAAAGCAAATTGAATCTACAATAAAAATTGATGCTACGAAATGGGGATTGGGGTGAAATATTCATCTGGCTATGGTAGAAAATAATTAATTCTTTTCAACAACCCCAATGAGTGATTTTACCCCCAGGAGAAAAGCATAAAATGGCAAAATACATTAGTACCTTGATAAGACAACATTTATGTTAGCTAATCTTTCTAGAGTGTAACATAAATTAATCATATGTATTAACCGTATCCTTGCTTATTCAGTTCAAACACTCCCTGTATGCTTGTCTCATAACCAAGTTTGAGGTAGAAAATAAGTAAAACCTTCATAATAGGCAAACAAACTTCTTCTAATCTTTATTTTGCTTTGTTATCAAACAACTGGTGTTATCTTGTTTGACCACACTTCATTTTTTCCCTGGTTGGCTCAGAAATATCTGGTGACCTAGGCATGAGACTAATTTATTAGTGAGTTTGTCTGAATATATAACTACACATTATTTTATTGTGCCGCTTTATTGTATTTGCAATAAGCATATCTCTCCTCTCTTGCTTTTTACCAGCAGCTTATTTTTTTGCCTCAGGCATTAATTTTCTGTTAATTAAATCACACATTAATAATATGTTGGGTCATTAGTGGGTAGTGACTACTGTAACAGGGGCATTACTGATAAGATGTAGAGAAGGCAAAACATATCAATCAAATCATCCAAAATTGATTTATCATCTAAGGTGTAGACAGCGAATAACGTACCTCATCATCTGCTTCAATTTCATCTGGATCCACAGCCAATGACATTGCTGAACCTGTCAAAATGATTGATAAGTTTTTATCGTGACATTATCTCACTTTTTATATAGTTATGACACACATGATGCATTAACTGTGGAAGATACAGTAGAGGATTTTAAGAAGTGGGCTTGCACCTGAAGACCCAGAGAAATGAAAGTAGAAAAATAAGGTGAAGCTAGGAACATGTGTGGCCTAAAAAATATTTATTTCAATTCATTTTTGTATAGCTAGATATTGAAATAATTACTATTCTTTGTTTGACAAATTAGGGGGTCAAAAAGGGGTTTGTTTACTATCCCCCCCTCTACCGCAGCAGAAAGACAGTCAGCTGAATCATTCAAATACTGTTAGAAATTTAAATTTTTTAACCACATTAAGCTTTGTTTATTATTAGTTGTCGACGTTTCAGACGCAACGCAGCAGTCCATTATAGAGGTTTATTTCTACTGTCATTCACTGGCCGGTGAGCCCTGCCTCAGGTTATATAGGTATGGGGTTGGGGGAGGGTTGTTTACATCTCCCACTATTTTCCCAGAGACACGGCTGACCTTGGCCTTTCTTGAATAAAATTACATCTCAGATTTTCTTTAACGTGAACAAGGTACAACTTGGCTTCATTCCACTGTTCAATTGAAATTATGATGATGTTGTCTGGTTTCTAGTGCTTGAAGAATCTTCCTCTCAAAATAAATTTTGCTAGTAGCCAGGACTTGAATTTCATCAAATTAAATTTTGTGTCTAGTTGTTTTATCATGTACAGCAACTGTAGAAGAATTACTATTGAAATTGTACACCCCACCTATGTGCTGTTACACCCTGGTGAAAATAAAAAACTTTGGTTTTGCAAAAAACTTACGCCGACACATTACCTGTAGAGTTGACTGCAAGATTTTCATATGACAAGTGTTTCAGTTTGCCGCTGTTAGCATAGTAATCAACATATGCGTAACCAGACGACAATTTTAAGGGTTAGTTTGTTAATGAAATTTGAGCTATTAAATTTGATAAGTATTATCATGTATATTAATATTATTTTACCGAAATATCAAAACCAAGCACCCATGTAAAGTACTTGAACAAAATTCTTAAGACTATTAGGAAATCACTGCCACCAGATGCCACAGAGTAGAAAAACCATTCAAATTAACATACATGTTGATACATATATCAAATTTCACAGCTCTATCTACTCGGGGACACCAATTTTCTAGCCTATCAGGAAAATAATAATGTCAGTCGATCAGTCAGCACTTTAGATGAGTTGACCCTGTGGGTTGTTTTTGGAGGAGATTAATAATCCATTATTAATTTTAATTACAGTACCTACCCCATCTGAAAAAAAAATTTTGTAGAGGAAGTAACACGTTTATTCCGGAAATTATAGTTATTTTTCATGCAAAAGGGCGGAAAACCCAGATAATTGGGCAAACTTTTGTCTCAGAGGCAGGTCATGTGGGTAGGCCTACTCAAATTAATCACGAGAGCGAGCTGAACAAAACTGTGAATGAACTGTCGAGATTTGATGAATTCCGATAAATATATGTGGAGTAACAGCAAGAAAAGAGTCGGAAAAGCTGTAAATTTGCACAAAATAGGCCCTAAGTTATTTTTGGTTAGTTTTAGGTGAATATGGTCTGAGATGGCTAAAGAAGGGTTATGATTTTTTAAGTTAGTACAGATAAGTAGCCTGGGTTAGGTTAGGTTAGGTTAGGTTAGGCTGGGTAAGAAAAGATTTTATTTGAGTTAGGTTAGATTAAGTTTGGTTGAATTAGGTTAAATTAAGTTTAATAATGGCAGGATTTGTTTGGTGTTGTTATATTTGCATTTTTTTCATGTTTTTACTTTCCTAATCCTATTCATACATGATTAATTGTGTTTAAACCAATCCCAAAAAAACCTATAAAAATAAGTCTAACCTAACTTAACTAAACTTGACCTAATCAGATCCAAAGTAGAATATTATTGTTCAGCTCTCAATTTCTGTTAATTTGAGAAACCACATGTCATATTTTGGACAAAGTTTTCTTCGGCTTTTCCAGTGCTTAACCCGCGAGGACTGACTTACCTGTCTTAAAAGACCGGGTTAGTAGTTTTTATGATAAAAATTATATTTTTTGGGTGTTGGCAGGGCTGGCTGTCACTACACCTCTCATATGTCTTTCCAGGAACATCATGACTCACTTCCCGTCATTCTCTAACCCTTACAGTCAGTTCAATGAAAATTTCTTTAGAGGTCTGGTGTTTTCGACCGTGAGTCAGCTAAGGCTTCATGTTACATATAAATATTTTGTGTGCACATATTTCTTATATAAAATATTCAAAACACTAATGTACAATACTGTTATGGGGTTTTTGTCAGTATAAACAAATCGTTGTACAACATAACCTACGGACGTTTTTAATGCAATAACAATAATTATTGAAGTACCTACTGCAATTCAAAATACATATTTTTTATACTACATAGATATTTTGTATGCAGATATATCCTACATAAACTAGTCACAGAACTAATGTAAAAGACTTTAGTGGAGTTTTAGTGCAAATGAACTCATCATTCTTCAATATACTAACTTTTATTTGAAACCTGGTCCAAAAGACCGTGAGTCAGTCATCGCGTTTTCAAATCAAAGTCAGTTCTGCCGAGTTAACAATTATCCAGCCGGATCGACCCATCCAAAGAGGGGTTAAGAGAGGATTTCCCCACAAAATTGGAATTTTTAAATTTTACATATAGTGCCTATGAGACTAAGCTTAATATAATGAATCTTGATTCAGCTAGGCATCAAAACAAGTTTTAATGTATGCTTAGGTCCCATACATAACACACATGATGACAATAGTTTCAATAGTTTGTGAATGAAACTATTGAAAGTTTAAACTAGGCCTGAGAAGAAGTGATAAAAAGTAGGCTCTGTCAAATTGAGTACAATAACAAATTTCTCTTGGCAGTAAATATGATTGGCATTTCACATTAAAAGTAGAAATCGTATAATCTCACATTGAGGATCAATGATAACTCACCAAATTTTATCTGACAATAAATAAAACCACATTAATAGCTTTCCAGAATGAATTGTTTTTACTGAGCACAGCAAACATCAACTATCTATCTATCTAGCTTATTATCACCACATCACTGTCACTGTCATCGTCGTCATCTGTCATCAATTCTCCCATCAACATGTAACGGAGTCACACATGGCCAGTGTTGCCAATCGCAAGTAATTTGTTTACCCGGAAACCTGAACCAAAATCCCCAATTTTACCTGGAATAAAAACCCAATTACTCGAATTATCCAGGTAAACAAGTAGCCAGATTAACCGAATAAATCCACGCAAACTCCACAGAGAAGAATCTAACAGAGATCGCTTTTAAATGGGTCTTCTGTTGCGCCCAAGTGCTTGCTAGTTACAATAAAATCCAGTTACAGATAAGTTACTATTATTACTAGTTAGATCCAATGGATCCAGTTACTAGCTAAAGTTAAGTTAAATTAGGAAAGGGCAGCGACGGTGCTGCTCTTTCACGGCGGTAATGGTGAACTATTTTTTTATTAGTCCTCGACACCAGCTGAGCGCAAAATTAGAAGATACCAATGTTTGATTCTACTCTGTGCAAACTCTTAACTGCCGTCCATTACTGCATCTGTATAATCGTGTATTATTTAAAATTAATATAATCTGAAAATTTTGACTTAACTAGGCTGAAGGACACCCGTTCTCACTCGTGGCCGTAACCTTAATGACACAGGGGCGGTGCCCCAGTGCCACCGAGACCAAGTGCCCCCCAAATCAAAGTACAAAAACTTGCTAATCAGCTTTATAAATTGATAATAACGTGGTTATTTTAATGTCAACGCTACAAAGTAATAATTCAATATTTTTCACATTATTTTATTATTTTAGGGGCCGTCCATAAATTACGTCAGGATGATGTGCATGGGAGTAAATGCTGACATGACGTCATTTTCTAAATTTTGTTTTAGATCTAAATTAAATAGGAAAATTGAAAACATTCAATGTAAATTCACCAAATTATAGTTTCACAGCTTCGAAAATCCATTAGCAACTATCTGCTGTGCTCGAATTTTAGCTTCAGGTCAAAACAAAGCTAAAGTAAAAGTAGATTTTAATGATCGATGTTTTTTAGATTTGCAATTAGCCCAAAATGGGGTTAACATTTAATCTGATGGTTTTAAAAACCCAGTATAAGAAATATTTAATAGGGCTTTTCCAAAAACTGGCATTATTTAAGGAGTTTGTACCTGTAATAATACGAAATAAATGCGGGAATATCTTTATTTATCACTTTATTTTTTTTATTTTGACGGTTAAATTGCAAAAAAAGTCAGTTGGCAAATGGTTTGCAATTTTCAATGGCGACCTCAAATAAATCATGGCCCAACAATTAATAAAGTGGAACGTTTGTCAACCGTAAGACGCAGTGCCGTAGTGCCAACCGTGGATAAGAACATTGAGCCAACAATTTTCCAATGGTTATATTGCTACTGGGAATACTTTGTACAGCTTTTGGTTGCATTACCCACATTCGTGCTATGGGATCATCATTTGGGGTGCTGAGTTAACAGACCCCCCCCCCCGGCTTTTCCGTTTGCAAAAGAGGGTGATCAGATTGATGTTTGATTTAAAAAAAGTTAGATTCTTAAGGGGTATATTTTCCGTACACAATATTTTAACGTTACCTTATTGTTTGTACATCTCTGCGTTTTTTTCTTAGTGACAAATATTTACAGAAACTTCAGAAAAACAATACTCACTTTGTCATACCATAACATGTCTTTCTTTTAAAAAAAAATTTTTTCTGCCATAAAAATTTTTAATTTCTTACCCTTGCTTATCAAGTAAGTCAGAATGAGAGGTGGGCTCATTCAGGAGAGAGCTGAAAGCTTTCTTAATTTCTAAGGAATTATGCAGCATCAATGAATATTTTGTGTGGCAAAAATACTAGGCAGTTTCTTTAAAAAATTCTATTTCATAATCATGTAGTTTTTTGCATTGTAGAATAATTATGACCCAAATTGTATATATTTATGACAAATTGTCCGCTGAATAAAGCATTCTTGATTCTTGACTGATTGATCTTAACAAGTGATGAGCCATCGAATGTTTGGGTCAAAAGAAGAAAACCAGTTTTACAAAGTAGCTGGAACATCGCAATCCCCCATAATTTCTAAATAAAAGGGTGTGCCTGCTATTGCAGAACGGGGGGGGGGGGAGGATAAATAGGACAAAATCAAATATATATGTGATAGTAAAAATTTAAATAATAAGTCAATAATAAAAGAACAAAAAAATTTTGAGGAATTTTTTTCGGAAAATCAGGGGTGGCAAAAGCTATTTTGTATATCAACATGGAAGGGTTGTAGGTGACTGATTTGTCCCTTCATCCACCCCACCTTCTGATGGTCTGATCGGGCTGGTTTGCAGAATCGTCAGAGTGAGTACCTCTTTACATGTCTGAACCAAATTTCATTAAGAACGGACTAAATTTAAGGCCGCTATCATGCTAACAGATATGCATATATATTTGAACAAACAGTGTTTTTGGCTTATGGGGGCATCAAAACCAAAAGTTATGGAGGGCTTAGGTCTTACCATGAGAGCTTCTTCCCTACACGGGAAATTCGTGAAAGTATAAACATAAAACTGGTCTTGAAAGGTTCCAGTTGGACAGTGTGACGTGAACGGCTGCACAGGCTTGAGAGTAGGTTGACTCACCGTCGGCAGTCGAGTGGAGCTGATGTAGGCCCTCGCCAGAGCCGATGCGGCGTCTGTTTAATCCTGTGGTTGCTGGGTTCAACTCCCGTTCGTTATATGGTTTCAGAATGAGGTGTCTAGAAGCAAAAGTGGACATTTCCACTCTCGGTCAAAATTGAGCTGAATGTACCATATTATTGTATTCATTGATCCTTGTAAAGGAAACCACAAATTGGGGATCAAAACTGGATATTTCCCGACTAAATGAAGGGGTTCCCCCGTAAAACGTTCTAAGCGACAAAATTTCAGAATCGGAGATATTCAGTGAAAAAGGTTCTCGGGGACACGAGCTAAACTGTGGTACATTTTGCTTTTAACATATTTGAGATGGCAGCCCTGATTTCGTCTGTCAAAGTAGGCGTGCTTCGCGTTACTGCACGGACTTTCTGGGGAATAACGTTCTATTTGCCGAAAGATGGACTCCCCGCCGTTCGTTGCATTGTCGTCCAGCGACCAAAATCGCGTGAATAAAAATAAAATACGTGAAGAAAATATTAGAAAGTGGAAGGATAAAACCGGGAAGGAATAGAGAAAAGCTGGATTACCCTATGTTTCAAGAAGCCAAGGCCTGGAAAACTGCCCCCAAAAGAAGTGGGTAAAATAACGTTTTAAGCACCACATTTGGATAACATTTAGCAAAATTATAGATCACGTTATGTAATAACATCAGATTTTTGAACTTTTATATCAATAAAATATTTTTATATTCAGTTTTATTTTCGTTTCTGTTGTTATTCCTACATTCCCTGATGTTTTCTTCCAAAGCAGAAGAGCAGTCCGTCAGAAAACGTTTAAAACGCCAGTCATTTAGAAAGTTTTAACCCAAAAAAATCACGTAAAATGTTTTAAAATGCTTAATGTCAAGTAAAAATTTTAAAATAAGGCTACATTATGATGATATAAATAGGGTATTTAAAAATTATACATGATCGCACGTTCTAATCTTGAAAAAAACCGTAAATTTTCAACTTTCAACGCTTGATTATTCGTAATTGGTTTTACGGGGGACCCCTTCAAATATTGAAAATAAAACTTGACTCAGATGTAAAAGTGGACATTTCCAACCAGAAGTAAAGAGCAAAATAAAACATTTCTGAAGACCCGACCAGAATGGCCCAGGCAGACGCTGATGGGCCATTCTGATTGGGTCTTGGGGAATGTTCAGGATTGCTCCTTACTTCAGGTTGGAAATTTCAACTTTTCATTCTTAACATAAATTTAAATTAGGAATAACAATAAATAAGTAATCGATGAGTAAAGTATTTAAGTAAAAATTATAATAACAACATTAATATAACAACGTAGAACTTAAATGGCAAGAATTATTTACTAGAATTTTATATTCTAGTCAATTTCACAGTTCAGGGGCTACCACAATGGATTTTCAGAATATATTTTTACAGTTTATGAGGTTTAAATGCAGATATTTCCTAAGGTCAGGAGCAAAGACTGTTATTTCCAAAATGAATTTTTTTTTATTTCCTGAAATTTGTCAACAGTTTTAGTTATTGTTTTACATTTTTATTTATAAGACCTAAGTTGTTATAGAAGATAATGTCTAGGCAAAGATTGAATATTTTAAAGTGTTTTTCAGTTTCCCTAAAGTTAAGCAAATTGGAAATATCTACTTTTGTATCTAGACACCTCAAGGAGTAAAAAATCCATTGTTTTAGAAGTGTAAATTATTATTTTAAATTTTTAACTCCATTTGTATTAAGAATAGGCAGGTCTCGAAATTTCCGGGAAAATGAAAATTTCAATTTTTGAGTGGGGTTTACTATTATACTGCAGCAAATTACCGTGACACAATAGTATTTTATTGATCTTGGGTAAATGGTGGGTGCAATTTTCAAAACTCGCAAACGGCCGTGAAAATGATCTTAAGCTTAAGTATGCCTACTAACAACCATAATACACTGATGGAATCGAGCATGGTAATATAGTAGATGTAGTTACTCTTGTAGTAATGAAAATGTTTTGTTGTAAGAAAACATTTTGAATAAGTTTTATTTATTTTAAGTTTTTTTTAATGGAACTAATTGGATTCTGGTTAAAATTTGCATGCTGACTGATTTGTAGCCATTAAATTAAATTACTTAATTATACTGTAGAAAATGATTTAGCTCCTAAATCAGTTTATATCAAAACTTAAATAGGAACAAACAATATAAAAAGATTTTATTCACCACCTAATAACATTGCATTTTTCCAAAACGAGAAACAAGTAATATTTTTCCTTGACTTTCAATGTTAATGGAAACCGTACAAAACTGGGTTTAGCTATAATAATTGCTACTGTAAATTCCACCCAACTGAATGTTATTAAATAATGCATTTTCATAAGTTTTCATTCATATCTTTAAGTGTTACAGTCACTAATATTTTAAAACATAGAAAATAGTAAATATTCATATAATTAATGTGGTTTTTGATAAAGACCTCTGATTAAAAATTTCAGGTTATGTTTTACCAGCAATATCCATTTTAACATAGACTGATGAAAAATATTTATCCTCACACTACTCTAAGGTCATAACATGGAAAAATATTTTCAATACTTTTGCAAGTAATGTAAAAAAAGAAGAGCTTTCTTATATTTTTTAAAAGTGACTAAGACTTCAAGACTTTTTAGGACACTATTAAGTGTATTAAATTAAATATAAATACCCCCGTTGCAGCAGACCTGCATACTCAGCGAATTTCAAATGCAAAACAACATATTTCAATCCAGAATGGCGAGATTTGAGATGTTTTTGATAGCTCCAAAAGAATAACATGGGGAATGAGTATGCAGGTTTGCTGCTACAGGTATATTAACACTGGGTGGTTTTGATTCAATATTTAATAGATCTGAACTAGAAGAAGCCATTTACCAAGCTTTATGAAGGTATGTTGAGAAATAAGCGAGATATACAATTTTACTTATTTCCCATAAGGTTAACATTGGGACAATGTACTGTGTTTACCACGCTGTGATTGAAAATACTAAATTGTTTGTTTTTTGGAGCTGAATTCAATGGTGAAATCATAAATTGGATCATTTCAATTTTTCCATATGAAAAATGCAAAAAACCCATTTTTGGGGGGGTTTGTCCCCCTTTACCCCCCCTTCTGGTGGTCCGATCGGAGTGGTTTACGAACTCGTCCAATTGATTACCACTTTACATGTCTGTACCAAATTTCATTTAAATCAGACCATTTTTACGGCCGCTATCGTGCTTACAGACACATAGATATATAGATAAATATATCTAAAAATTCAAATGAATGGTGTTTTTTGCTTCTGGGGGCCCCAAAACGAAAAGTTATGATGTCTCGGGCTTAGGTCTTACCATGAGACCTACGGTAATAGCTTCTTCCCTATGGGGGAAATTCGCTAAAATGGTGCTACTGAAGAATAAATTTAACTATGCTACGATCTAACTCGAATTCCTAGCAATTTAAACAGAATTACAAATAAAGACGGAACTGCTTTTACAGATACTGAATACATTGAAAATATAAACTTGGAGGATAGGTTAATTCTGAAAAGCTCTAGGCAGTAAAGATCAGGTAAAAAGAAAGGGGATTGTCAGCTAGCTTACATGGTAAAGAAAGATGAAAGCAGGTGAAGCACAGAACACTAAAAGAACAAAAGAACACACATAAATTCTTGATATTTCGTCCCTTTAGTACTTCATCAGAAGAAAGAGAATGAGAAAATTCTGGTACAGGACAATGGCTGCTCCAGTCAGTGAGTAATTATAAACTTGAACTAATATATATTTTAGTTTATATTTTAGTCAGAGACTAAAATATAAACTTGACTAATTTTTGGGCAAAATAATCATATTGGTGGGCCCTAAGAGAAGTATGGACTAAGACAGAGTTTTAACCCTTTGAAGCCCAAATTATGATGCACCAAGAAAAAAAAAATTTTTTTCCTGTTTTTCTTTTATTTAGGGTCTAAATAACACATTAAAACTGTTTTTTCAAATTTTCCCTCACAGGTTTAAAAAAAAATTGTTGTTGCTTAAAAGCAACTACGGGCACTTGTGGTTACATCGGGCTAGACCCTAATGCCAAAGTCTCCTATGTCCCCCACTTCAGACACGTTGTCATCAGGTATTAATAAAAACCGTTCTATTTCCTTTTCGTCCAAATATTCTTGGTCCATTGTGAAGTTAAAATCATGTCCTATACAAAATGGCCAAAAAACATATAATTAACACTAAATATTAGCTGTAAATGAATTTAATATTAGCATGGAGTTATATGGAGAAACTGAATTAAACTAGTGAAATTTAATGTCACATACGCCCATAGTTGCTTTTTGGCAACATGGAGATTTTCTCATATAAATTATGGAAATACTCGCTTAAATTACTAAAACTTATTAGAAACATAAACTAGAATAACTGAGGATTGATAAGATATTTTTTCCCACAATACGAAATGTCTAGAACTATAGTAAAAGATCGCTTGAAAAACCACAACTTACCACTAACCTCCAAACCATGTTGTCGCTCTAAAGAAAATTCTCTAATGCAAAGACAACTGGACTAAACTCCCATCTAGTGACCGTTTTCTGAACTAAAGTGTGTTGACAAAAGGCAACTGTGGGCTTTTGAGGTTCAAACAAAATAATTTTAGAGAAAAATCGACAGAAACATGGCGTCGCCAAAAGGCAACACTGGGCGTTAAAGGGTTAATGTTCTAATAATACTGTGCAAAATGTTCTATAAAAACTAGAATTTGAATGTAACAATAAATAAAACTCAAAATAAAGAATACTGTGTATATTTAAAATAATTTTTCTCCATAATGGAAGATAACTTTAACACATTCATGCATGTTTTTAAGACTAACTACCCATAGTGCAACTGAAAATTAAAGTCAAGAAATAAATAGACACATTAGACAGGTATAAACTAAAAATTAAAATTGATTCAGTACGTTTACATATTTCAGAAATAACAAAATTTCTTACATTTTTATTTTTTACTATCACTACATAAATAAAATAAACAACTGGAAGGGGGAAAAAGTTCATGTGAAGGAATGCAAGTGATTAAAAGTCCCACCATCGGGACACATGTTGATTATAAGGAGAACTTGTATGTTTACACATGATGTACACTGTACATTATTTACATAGGTTATTACAGTACATAAAAATCTATCAAAATTGATTAGAGATTTTATACAGTAGATTGTGGCTAAGAGGCAATTAACAAATGAGCAGATTTATTCAAGCTTAAATGCATACACTAAACATACAGGGTGAATATTATTTATGGAAACACCTTTTTAGCTTTTAAACCAAATCAGAGAAAAGAACTAAACTCTACAATCGTTACTGGTGATGAATGAACCCTTTGAGGACAGCCCACTAGAAGAAAGCACAATAAGCTTATAAGTAAGCACAAGTTGATATGTAACAATTAAGATCTCTTTTATAAGAACAATGCTGCAAATCAGGTTTCAAAAGGAAAGAATGATTGAGGCTAAACTGGCAGCTAATCAGACGGTACTTAAATGTAACATTCGACTAACTTCAAATTGTTTTTCCATTTTCGGTTTATTTTTTAAACAAGAGGTTAGCGCCCTTTTTTACCTTGCATTTGCCCCGCCCACATAGACTTGGCGACAGACTTGAAACCATGACACTGCTGCCATGCTCCGAAGTCTGGTACGCTACCAACTGCGCCAATTTATGGTGATCATGAGCATCAGAGTCATCCTCTTTAGATGCAGTTTGCAGCGCTGTGATACCCTTCACGATACCTTTAGAATTCAACCTAACCCTATCATATGGCAAAACAACCTTCACATACACGATGCTGACAATGGAGAATGAATGCCATAAAACAAAATGTTTGACTCGAGAGGCGATATTAAAAGTATCACAATCCCTAAAATGACAACTTTAGGGGCCATCGATAAATTACGGCATATGAAAACAGGGGGGAGGGGTCCATAATGGAAATGACGGTAGGATGATGTGCTTGGGGGGGGGGGGCGCTGAGATGACGTAATTTTTCAAATTTTGTTTTAAAACTAATTTAGATAGGAAAATTGTAAACATCCAATGTAAATTCATTAAATTAGGCCTTAAGTTACACGGCTTGGAAAAATTCTTAACAATGTACTCTATTTTTAAAATATCCGTTAAAATGGTCATTTTAGCTTTAGACTCAAACAAAGCTGCGGTAGATGCAGATTTCAATGATCAATATTTTATGATTTGCAGGCAGCATCAGCTTCCATCACTACTATAAATGTAGTACTACAAAGTTCAAAAAGTTCTGGTTTGCAGCTTTGATGAACATCAAATCGCCCAAAATGGATTTAACCTTAATTTGATGGTTTTAAAAACCCAATAAATGAAACCTATAATAGGGCTTTCCTAAAGACTGGCATTACTTTAGGAGTTTGTACCCTATGATGTCATTTTTTATGGTGGGGGGGGAGGTCAGGCAGATTATGACGGTAGGATGATTGTGGGGAGGGGGGTCCAAAAATGGCCAAAAAGCGATGACGTAATTTATGGACGGTCCCTTAACACTAATAATCATAATTTAAAGCTCATCAAGATTCACTTTTAGCAAAGTTTAATCATCTGCCATGTTTTACTCAATGATTTTTTTACATCTGGTTTGCGGCACTGAATCTAGTCAAGAGTAATTTAATTTTATGTAAATATCAAACTACACTCACATTTGAGATTTTCTTTTGACTCCTCATGGGCCGTCCCCCAGAGGTGTCATCTGACCGTTAACTGCAAGGATGTGTAGGTTACTTACCAGTAATAAATTTTTGAACTCAAGAACGTTTTTTGCTGTGTTATAAAAGTTTAAAAAAAAGAATTTCCGGACTAGATTGTCACCCTGTATTTTCAAAAATAAGAATCACGAACAATATAATAAACTTTTGGACATACAAATAGCCTCAAAAATGTGGAAAATAAAAATATGTATAAAATATATTTTTAATCTCAATAAATATAAATCTGGGAATAGGCAATGGTTTAAACAGTATTTCAATTTTATGAGGTAAAGGGATAATCCTAACAGAAAATAAAATCATAGTCATAGAGGAAACAACTGGCTTACCTGTAGTCGAGAAGGCCCATCAGTACACCAAACAAAACTTTAAAGGAAAATACCCAATATTTTTTAATCCAGCTAGTTGGACCTTCCTAAAAGGCGAAGAGATGGAGAAAGAGATCTGTCTCTCCATTTCTTCACCCTTGAGAAAGGTCCACATAGCTGGACCGTAATACTGAGACTTCCAGTAAAGTTTTGTGTTTTGTGTACCGATCACCTACTCTATTACAGGTAAGCATGATATTTCATCTATAATTCTAATTTCAAACTGACCCTTTGAGGTTTTCCAATAAAAATTACCTTATAACTATATAAATAATAATTTATTATTATGCTGTCGGTCTGGAATTGTGTAATGAGAACGCAGCAACCGTTGAGTGTGTAGACTTAGCCGACTAAACCTAAGTGGCTCTGAGGGGCTCAGTTGGTCCTCAGTTGGTAGTCGCCGTTCTGTGTTATGTATCGGACCCACGGCAGAGCTTGGTAGCCACTCTTCTCTATGATCTTTAAGTAGCGGACCTGCAACATTACAATTAATTAATATTTCTTCTGTAGAGGGGATTTGGTAGTCTGGGTTGCCCCACCCCATAGGAAAATCATGTGAGGGTACTTCAGCCATTATTTCGGTTTTTTGTACGGCTACCCGAAAGGAAAGGAAGCTTCCCCTATAATATCCCTTAGGTCGTAAGCCTTTAGCAGATTAACACAAGGGAAGCAAAGGAAAAAGGAATGGGTAGAAGGTTTGGCCAAGCTTAGACTGGGTGGGCAAAGATATACCTTTATCCACTGGATGAAGGAATAGGGTCTCAAGGGATAGGTGGCACTCATATTGGCCCTCATCTTGGTCACCCACCCAACCTGCCATCACGCCCAGACTCCCCTGGTGGAGAACTGAAGTTCACTGAAAGACAACTACAACAAACCTCCAATCGTAACAGCTTCCGTTACTTTGATCAGTAATGATATCTAAACTAGCAAAAGCCAGTTAGGATCCCACTAGGGGTTTTAAAAGTGGTAATGAAATTGCTTTTGAGTTTACTTTAAAATCACTCTAAAATGTTTTAATTGAGTCTGTAATTCGATTGATTTGTGGATAACATAAAGAACACAAATCAGAACCTTTACACAAATCCACAGAATCTGCACAATCTGTGAAGAATCTGTGTGCTGATTTGTGGTACTCGGATCATAAAGCGTACCTACTGAGGGAGAGTGTGTTTTAGCTACTGTTCTTACAAACATAAATGGCACCACAAGGCACAAGGTCACAAGTTCCATGAATGGATGTTTACATTCTGCGGACGGCTTGTCCAGTCTATCAGCCTATGATCTTGTTCTTTCAAGGTATTGCTAATAAATTTTCATTTATTGATATTTTCAGTATTAACTTTAATAAGCCTATGGTACAGTAGGCCTTGGATTATCCCGATCCGGGTTAAATAAATAAATACATAAATAATTGTTGTCACATTACTTTTTATACAATATCAAATGTAACAAACAGGTGATATTGTCAAAATTCATAATCTTAACCGTATAATAGATACAAAAGATACAAAAAATAGGAAAAAACTAAATCATAAATGACTTTTATAAAATTGAAATGATATAACAAAAAATATTATAAGATTATTCGGATACCAGATTATCCATACCCCAGATGATCTGGACAGGGTTGAGGAGTAGATGGAAAATGTGGGTTTCTCTTGGGAATAGAAAGAGTACTCAACTCATTAGTTTCAACCTAAATGCAATTATATACAAATTAGTCAATGTTATATCTGTAACAGGGAACCTATTGTGACTTAATAATTTTGTATCTAACTTCAACAATTGCTAAAGGTTCGATTTCCAAAATTCGACGGCCCAATGCAAAATATGCTGAGCTTTGACATAATGTGTGAAAGCGGTGAGACTCGTTTTCATACAATGTAGACTGGTTTTCATCTGACGCAATAGTGCTATGAGATCGGCCGTCAAACATTTTGTGTTGTGCACTGTAAAGTTCAAAGCGAAGACAAAAATCCTGCAGTCCTTTGCCATGATATGACACTGTGATTTTTCTACACCCACAATATTATAATAAGAGAGATTGTCTGTGGTGATCTGACGACGACAGCGGCATACAATATTTCTGTGATCACATTTTTTATGCTGCAATATGCACTGTTTTTAAATTATTTTGGATTATCTGATCTCTTCGCTATCCAGATCAGGACTCCCCCACATTAATCCGGATGATCCGAGGTGTACTGTATTTAATTTACAACAGAAACCCATATTTGTACTTATGTTTACATTGAAAAATAAACAAAATATTTGATGAAGCTGCCTCGGACAACACGGAGTCTCGAATAACCGGGGCTCAGAGGGTTGGGAGAGTAATGTAAATATTACCTGGATGCCTGAGGTGGTGAAGTAGGGGATTTCAAACTTGACTTGAATGGGGGGCTTCCCCTCACTGTCCTCACACTCCACACTCGGCAGGCCGAAGTGAGCTCTCATCAGGTACTCCTTGCCGCCCTGGAGCAAATAATACAAACATCAAAATTAATTAAATAAAAACCTTCACTTTTAGCGAATTTCCCCTATAGGGAAGAAGCTGTTACCGTAAGACTTAAGCCTGAGACTATCATAACTTCTTGTTTTGGGGTCCCAGATGCCAAAAACACCATTTGTTAATTTTCATATACATATATATCCATGTCTTTAAGCATGATAACTCACCTAAAAATGGTTCGATCTGGATGAATTTTGGTACAGTCATGTAAAGTAGTAGTTATTCAGACGAGTTGAAAAACCAGCCTGATCGGACCATTGATAGGGGGGGGGTAAGGAGGGACAGACCCCTAAAAGAATATGGTTTTTCAGGATTTTTTATATATAAACAGAAAATTACCAAATACTGGTTTAGACCATTGAATTCAGCTTGAAAATACAAATAATTTAGTTTGTTGAATTATTGCTCTAGGTTTAATGGTTACCGAGATATAATTAGTGCTAAATACAGTACGTTGTCCCAATGCTAATATTATGTGAAATAAATAAAATTCGATATCTCGCTTATTTCTTAACATATCTGAATAAAACTTGGTATTTGGCTTCGTCTCATTGATTATTGCATTACTGCAAATTATATACTGGGTTATTGCAAAAAATCTCCCAATTTCAAAATTCCATAGCAGCAAACCTGCAAACTCTTTTTCCATGATATTCTTCAAAGAAAATTGTTGTATGCTCATTCTAGGATTTAAGCATATTTTACTTAATTTTGGCCCCGTCTACATGATTTATTTGAGCATTAGAAATTCGCTGAGTATGCAGGTCTGCAAATGGGGGAGTTATAATCATACATTTTGGATAGTGACCAATTCAAATTTCAGAGCCCATTGTAAACCACTCTTTCCCCCAGTGGGATCCTTACCGGCTTTTGCTAGTTTAGGTACCAATACTGGGTACAGTAACGGAAATTGCCACAATTGGAGGCAGTGTTGTAGCTGTCTCTCAGTGAACGACTACAGTTTCCCGCCAGGGGAGGCTTAGCTCAATGGCAGGGTGAGCGGGGGTGTACTGGTGACCAAGATGAGGGCCAATATGAGGGCCATCTTATCCCTTGAGGCCCTGTTCCCCAGCATCCATTGGACAAAAGGTATACCTTTGCCCACCCAGTCTAAGCTTGGCCGAACCTATTCCATATACCTATTATTTTTTCCTTTTGCTTCCCTTTTATTAATCTACTAAAGGCTGTGAGCCTAAGTGATAATAGAAGGGAAGTTTCCTTTCTTTTCCGGTAGCTGTACACGACAGTAGTTTGTTTGTATATTTATAGATTGCTTTTGAAAGTCAAGCTTGAGGAATCTAATCTTGGTTATAACAAAAACAGTCATTCTCATAACACACAAAGTATTAGAAATGTTCTATTGAGCAAATGAGGCTATCCAAGACCCTAAGAAGTCATTAAGGTGTACGCATAAGACTATTTAATCACCTGTCTCCTGAAGTAAGAGTTTTGCCTTTTGTAAAGTTTAAGAAAACTGTTCATAGCCTCCTTGCAACCAATCCTTTTTACAGAATTAAAGAGTTTTACGAAGTCTTTCAATTACTGTTAACCAACTATACTAGTCTATACTAGTTACTAGGGGTGTGTGAATAGTGATTTTTGAACTCGAGCCGAGCCGAGCCGAGCTTTTTCAAAAGTTTTCGAGCTCGAGCTTTTTCGAGCCGAGCTTTTTAACAATCGCCAAATTATCAAAAGAAATTATGAAGCTTGATTTTAATTTTAAAAGATACAATAGACTAATGTTTACCTTAAGTGACCGCCAGCTCAAAAATAGAAAGCTTATCTCCAAAACAAGTGAATTATCTGATAGGTTCATCAGTATTTTGTATTATGTTACATAAAATTAATCATACTGGCTCAAAAAATAATTTATGAAGAAAAATACCAAATTTGAAATCCATTTATCTACATTATATTTAAGTAAAAACCAATCCCACAATACTACACTTTAAAATAAATAGTTAAAATTACATAATTAGACTAGTTACATATAGGTACTACAAAATTTAATTTCAAGAGTAGAAAGGAGGAGTTGAAAGGTTTTAAAATAGTTATATCAAGAAAAAAAATCACACATTTACACTTAGTCAAACACAAGATTGATTTTTTTATGATCACTAAGTAAAGATGATACAAAATTAAATAGCAGTCCCAGTTGTGGCATAATATTCATGGCTAAACTTATTATTTCAGAATATAATACATGAATGAAATAATATTTAATAACAAAAATAATTTATTGTAATCCTAAAATTACTTGCATTTCTAAACTGTTGTGAAGAAAATAATGTACAATTAAGAAGAAGAAAGATCATAAATAAATAAGGACTAAATAGAGAGAAAGAAAGAAACAGCTACCTCTCTCACTCTCCTTATCAGTGGCCAATGAGGGGGGGGGGGGGGGGGTGGAGGTTGTTTACTCCAAGCCCCTTCCCTGTTTTTTGCTATTGTATGACTCAGAGCGAGAGCGTGAGTTAATTAGGAGATAAGGAATCCTTCTACACAATGCAAAAATGCAAACTACTTGTTATACAACTATAAATGGCTCATATTTTTGTCTTATTATAAATCAAATGAGACCAATATAAATCAGATAAGCCTAGATAAAACAATAGACTTGAATGCTGTATTTCGTGTTCCCCAAGGTCAACTAAATATAGCTCTGATTTCCGTCTAAATGGAGATAATATTTCTTGTTACCTGTCAATGTCTTTTCCTTATCACTAGGGAATGTTTTTTGATTGTTTTTTGTGGGAGGGAAACGCTCTTTCGGTTTAACGTGTCCAAAAATAGATCGCAATAATTATCCTTCCGATAAGAACTCTCTTATCAAAAGCTCGGCTCGAGTGTCGAGCTTTTTCGAAAAAAGTCGAGCCGAGCCGAATACTGAAAAGCTCGACCTAAAAGCTCGACCGGTCGAATACTCGCACACCCCTACTAGTTACGTTTGTTTATTTACTATGGCTGAAGATGGCTGAAGATAAAAAGAAGCCGAAATATACCAATTTAAAACAATTTCTTGTTTTTATTAGTAATTAAAGTGATGAGTAGCCAAATCTTGAATAACACTGAAACAACCATCACAAAAAACACATACCGTCAAGAATTATACTAGTTACTTTTACTCTTTTAATCCTGTTAAATAACATTTATACAGTTTATTTCTGTTAATCATTTTAAATTTCAATTATAGGCCTATATTTTTAATTTAGGCTAGTAAATTTTGGTCTCGCCATCAATGAGATTGGCTCAGTGGATCATTTTGTGCTTTTATATTTCAAGGACATTGTAACTGAAACTGTTTTCATACTTGACGAGGTCGTATGCAATTTATGTATTGTTCTTTGACCAATAAAGATCTGAATCTGGATCTGAATCTGAAACTGTTTTTTAGTAATCCAACACCCTCCTAATTCAGAAACTCGGATCACTGACAGTCGTACTTACCGGGAACGATTTGATGGTCCATGTGATAGCGTTTTGCTCCGGAGCGTACTTGACACTGCCCACAGTGGTCTTGAACTTGGGCGAGTCGGCGTCGGCCGGGACAGGGATCACGACCTCCACGTTGTTGGCTGTCGACCGCCGCTTGAACTGCGACTTGGCCTTGATCATGTACTCCACGCGGCTGTGCACATGCCGCTCGATCACCGACTCTATCCAGATCAGCGGCTTCACCTGCCAGACACCGTCAACCGATATGAAACCATTGTGGTTATTGGCTACAAGGAATTGCTTTAACACGTTCGCTACCGACATGTTAAGAAAATGCCATTTCCACAGCTCAACGTCAAGTACAGTTGACGTGCAAAACTTCCCCACAGCCCAACGTCAACTGTAGTGGAAACACGGGTCCCAGTGGACCGACGTCAACTATTGTTGATGTGGACACACTGATATTATTGCGTTTTACTTCGTATCGGTCTGCTTTTTCGACTTAGTTTTTGTGTGTCGGTGCACAGGAGAGTCTCCAGAATAAAATTACTCTTTTTTGGGCAGTTAGCATTGATCATGCTTATTTAGACAGCTGTGGAAAAAGTAATGAGTTACGTTTGGTCTGTGGTGAGTCCACATTACTGTGTTTGGTCTCTGCTGAAAGTCAGTTTCTGGAGGTCGGTCACTAGCAATTCGTCCGGCGTCAACTATATTTGACGCTCGGTAGCGAACGTGTTAATAATAAATAACAAACTCACTGTCTTTAACAATCCAACAATTTTCTGAGCGAACAATTGTTTCGCCCCTATTCATTCAGGGGCATCATCAGCGATAATACAAGTCTTCACGTTAAAACATGTCTTGAACGTTGTTGTTCATGTCGTTAAAATGAAATTTCATATTGAATATATATAGCACAAACACAAATAGAGACATCACATAAATTAATATTGCAATTTTTATCCTAACCTAACCTAAAACTTGCAGAACAAGCCGGCCGAGCAATACAAAGTGACAGTTCTAATGCCACAGCCTTCTAGTTTTTAGACATTCTCGTCATCCACCACCCTTGGTTATTTTATTGTACATAGCATTCGCTGCAAAGTTTGTCTGTATATTCATCAGAAGTTGAGGTTGTACTTTATTCATTTATATATGAAACCACTTTTAGGATTGAGCAATTACTTTGACAATAGATTTGACTGTTTATTTTACTTAAGCGAAAAATTCAAACTATAGGTAAAACCAAGTCTGCCCCGAGGCTATTAGGCGCCCAGGGCAAAATTTTGATATGCGTGCCCCTCGAAACAACTATTTAATTGGCCTAAATACTATATTCAAAAACATTAAATTACACAATCGGGTTATACCCCACAGTTATATTTGACTTTTACACCTACTAAGTTGTCCGTAGCAACGAGTCAGGCTGATGGATAGTTAGTACTAATTGCTACTAGATCGTATTAATTATGTTTTAAATTATCAATTAACTTGTTTCATAGCCTAAATAATTCGCTAATGACAGCTCTCAAATTGATTCTGTATTCAAGTTCATCCGATAATACAGAGGAAACGTAGATTCTATTAATTCAGCTACCAGACAGATCCATCAGTCAAACAGTCATCTAGGCCTTATTACGAAACAGGTTTCACAAATTAAATAGTACTGGCCTAATGGAAAATACTCTATGGAAAATATTTATTAACTGCTTTAAATTGGTTTTGAGGCTTTTCATCCAATAGAATGAATCAAACAAAAACACTAAATCTTTTAAGCTCGCCATTACATGTTACAACCAGAATTCCCCAAGGATCGGAGAGCTCTGCAACCTAATTTTTAATATTTATAAATGATCTCCTTGAACTCCCTTTCCATGGACAAGTCAGTGCCTTTGCTGATGATGTAGATGATGCCTTTGCTGTTTTATGCAGAAAAAGAGAATACTGGGTTTCACAACAAAATCAAAGACAACTTGAAATTGCTGAATAATTGGTGTGTAGCAAATAAAATTAGTAAACATAGATAAAACCAATTATATAAATTTTATAGGGGTGTGCGAATAGTGATTTTTGAACTCGAGCCGAGCCGAGCTTTTTCGAGCCGAGCTTTTTAACAACCATCAAATTATTAAAAGGAATTATGAAGCTTGATTTTAATTTTAAAAGATACAATAGACTAATGTTTGCATACCTTAAGTGACCACCAGCTCAAAAATAGAAAGCTTATCTCCAAAACAAGTTAATTATCTGATAGGTTCATCAGTATTTTGTATTATGTTACATAAAATTAATCAAACTGGCTCAAAAAATAATTTATGAAGATAAATACCAAATTAAAAATATACATTTATTATTTGACTCCCCAATCCCACAATACTTTACTTTAAAATAGTTAAAATTACATAATTAGACTAGTTACATATAGGTACTACACAATTTAATTTCAAGAGTAGAAGGGAGTAGTTGAAAGGCTTTAAAACAGATATATCTAGTAAAAAAATCACACGTTTACACTTAGTCAAACACAAGATTGATTTTTATAATGTTCACTAAGTAAAGATGATACAAAATTAAATAGCAGTCCCAATTGTGGCATAATATTCATGGCTTAACTTATTATTTCAGAATATAATATATGAATGAAATAATATTTAATAACAACAATAATTTATTGTAATCCTAAAATTAGCATTTCTAAACTTTTTTGAAGAAAATAATGTACAATTAAGAAGAAGAAAGATCATAAATAAATAAGGACGGAATAGAGAGAAAGAAAGAAACAGCTACTTCTCTCACTCTCCTTATCAGTGGCCAGAGAGGGGGGGGGGTGGAGGTTGTTTACTCCAAGCCCCTTCCCTGTTTTTTGCTATTGCCTGACTCAGTGCGCGTGTGCGTGAGTTAATCAGGAGATAAGGAATCCTTACTTCAAAATGCAAAAATATGAACTACTTGTCACACAACTATAAATGACGGCTCATATTTTTTGTCTTATTTTTATAAATCAAATGAGACCAAAATTCAACTTGTACGATATACTGTTTAAGAGATAAGCCTTGATAAAACAATAGACTTAAATGCTGTATTTCGCATTCCCCAAGGTCAACTAAATATAGCTCCGATTTCCGTCTAATTGCAGATAATATTTCTTGTTACCTGTCAATGTCCTTTCCTTATCACCAGGGAATATTTTTTGCTTGTTTTTCGTGGGAGGGAAACGCTCTTCCGGTTTCACGTGTCCAAAAATAGATCGCAATAATTATCTTTCCGATATGAACTCTCTTATCAAAAGCTCGGCTCGAGTGTCGAGCTTTTTTGAAATAAGTCGAGCCGAGCCGAATACTGAAAAGCTCGACCTAAAAGCTCGACCGGTCGAATACTCGCACACCCCTAAAATTTTAGTTTAGTAAGAAGCTTCAGTTTTCTAAACGACATTGTTTATCATGTTTCGGGTTGCACTCTAACTGGATGCAACTGTAAAAGATTGAAAAGGTTAGTAGTTTTCGGTATCTTGGAGTAATTTCAGATGAAAATTGAAATTGGGAAGAACATTTATCAGATCTACATTCAAAAGTTCAATCGTCCATAAAAACATTTATTAAAAAAATATTTGTAACACCTTTTTATTGAGAATTCTCTACTTTTCTCTGATATATTCTCGATTACAGAACGCCATCCAGTGTTTGGGGGGGGGGGAGGGGGGGGTACTTTCAAGCGTCATATTGAAAAACTTAGAGTTACACAAAATTATTTTGTAAGATTAATTACCAAAACACAAAAAAGAGATAGTTTTTCCCACAATTTTTTAACTAGAATAATTTTGATTCACCATTTGTACGTTTACAAAGTATTAAAATTATGTTATGATCGAAGAGGAAACACCGTAACCAGTAAGCTACTTTACAATACCAGAAATTATAAGCAAGGTATTTTCAGATTACCAAAAGTAAACAAATCTTTATTTAGATATTCTTATCAGTAGTGTGGGCCTAAATATTTTAATCAGTTACCAGAAGAGATTATAAGTTGTATGACCCAGAAAGAATTCTCCGTTCAAAGGATTGGCTTCTCAAAACACCAACCGTAAACTTTTTAAATGACTTTCTTTGTTAACTGTTAATTAAATAATTTATTATCCAACAAACAAAAATAGTAAATCATTTAAGCTCGCCATTACATATTACAACCGGAGTTCCCCAAGGATCAGTAAGCTCTGCAACCTTATTTTTAACTCAAGTTTTTTGTTTTATTATTGTAATTCTAATTTGTTTACTTAAGAATTATTAATACTTATCACATAAAAACAGAGTAAGATTTACTGCGAGGAATGTCTTAGTTTTATTTTTGGATGCCACTCATCCGGGGAAAGTGGCAAAATGTGTAACTTCAATAAGGAATGGACTCAAATATTGTTTTTTTTATAATTTTCTTAAATTAATGTTTGAACGCTTGCCACATTGACTGGATACTGTGGCAACGTAGTTCCGAGGTAACTTTTGTTGCTTGTAAATTTGATATTTACTTGCGGAATAAAGTCATTATTTCATATTTCATTTAAGATTGCCAATTTTACTAATTTCAAAGTCAGTATAATTAATTTAACAATATCGTTTTGAAATCAGGCCCTGCCTGGCCCTATTGAACACGATGCAGGTAGACTAACAATATTGTCTTAGAAATTTTCTAAACTAGCAATCACTAATATTTTACATAGTGCTCACTTTAGTCTCTGTTAATGACTTGTTACAATTGGTTTCCTTATGAAGTCCGTTTTGAAACGGTGGCCTGGTCCAAAGATTCAGGCTGACATTCGCTATCATAATCATCACAACCTCCACACCAAAAGCATCGATTAAATTAATACTATATTTTTTAAATCTGATACGTAGCAAGAGGGCGTCAGCCTACACATTAGTAAAACTCAAATGCTTTCATGATTTACAAGTTTTTATACTAACTGAATTTTCTAACGATTACAATACACACATAAGTTGATACAGTATAGGTACTCATATACGATTTACCTAATGGAGTTTCACAGTTTCAGCTATAATTTATGATTAAAAACAAACCATTATCAGTACATGAACTCGGTATTATCGGTACAAATTAACATAAATACCTACTCTTTTTCATCATATATTACATCTGTGTGTTATAAATTTTTAAACATTCAATTATACCCTTAAGGTTGCAAAGAGTGATTTCCCCCCAGGTTGAAGCTCTTAGATATTGAGAATGTTCTGTACTCCCTCGATGGCCATTTATCTTTTCAACCAAAATAAAATGTTTTCAGTTTTTATAAATGGCAATTAGTCAGGATTCTCTTCACTCATTTCCAACAGAACAGATAAGGGAAAAAGTAAACATAATAAGTTTAATCAAATTTTACAAACTTTTACTTTCAATACATTTTTATGTTTTATGACACTGATTCCCATTTTCTGACTATTAATGCAGATACAATTTTGTGAGCTATTTAAACTCTAGAGTAAATATTACAAGTGAATATCCAAACAATTCATTATTCTCTCTACACCTTGGAAAATACTGGGAAAATGCTGAACTAAAAAAAAGCCCTTTCTTCCTCTAAACCTAACTCTGACAAGTTTAAGAGCTGAGATCTTTTAAGTGGAGAAATTTTGAAAACTCAGTTAGTGCTCAAATAATTTAATTAACACTTACATGAGTGTTGAGACGATAAGACATAAGCTCGAACTCGCCATCTGGTGGAATGAAAGAGATGGTGCGGTCATTCTCAAACCTAAATGCAACACAGAATGGCATCAGACCTCCAGATTCCAAATCCTAAAATCTCATGAAACTTGTTTTTGGTAATCAATGAAGGCAAATGTCCACCAAATTCATAATCACAACATAAACTCACCATCACCAAAAATGAATTTCAAACAGACATTCAGACCAACAAAGTTAATTACAACCCCTTTTAAATTGGGGTTTTAAGAAAATAATAATTCATCGAGTTCTGTTTCATGATTGAATAGCCTCCGAATCACTATATATTACCAAAGAAAGGTATAAAATTACCTGGCACTACCAAAAGATTCAATGTTGGTTTTGTTTAAACCAACATTGAATCATTTGTCAATACCAGGTAATTTTATACCTTTCTTTGGAGTTATGTTTGTTTTGTTCATACATACAACATGTATATAGGCCTAATGAAGTTTAGGTTATTTACATCAGCATTGCAATTGTAATGTCGCAGCCTAAAAATTAAACAGCAAATACAATACAAACAATAACAATAAAAATTGTCTGAATGTGATTCAATAACAATGTTATTAAGTGTAGCTTTTTAAATTAATTTAATATTTGACAATCCAAGTTCTACAAATTGAAAGTTCCAGGATTGACTATCCTTATTTTTTTAACTACAAGATACTCGATCTTACCGTGATAACCGGACACACTGATGAAACTTGACGTCTTCTAGTTCCACGGATTTTGATTTTCCTCTTCCGGTGCTCTCAAACAGAACCTTGTCATTCAGACCCAATCTCAACTCCGGCATTCCAGACAAATAAACTCTCATCTTGATGGCTCCTACGATTTCACTTCGCAACACATTACCATTCGCATTTGCCTGAAAAATAAAATAATTCGCTATAGTATATTTAATAGCTGAAAAATACAACATTTATATTTAGTTAAAAACTAAAACTAACAATTTGTAAAATAAATCTCTGCGTTGGTCCTAATCAAAGTTAGGATCTTCATTAAAGATGGCCAGGGCTCGAAATTTCGGGAGTTTTAGGGAGTATTAAGATCTCGATTTTCAGGCGGGATTTGTATTAAATTTATTCATTTTATTTGTATGTTATTTATTTTTGTGTGTGTTTGCTGATCGCAAATAAATGGCAATCCAACATTGCAAAACTCATGATTGGCCGCAAAAAACTATTTGCTGATCATGAGTAAACGACAAATGAAGCTTCATATAACTCATGAACGGCCGCAAAAACTATGGCACATATTTTCCAGCAGTAGCTAAACAGCCAAAATAGCTTTGCAAAATTCTCGAATGGCTGCGAAATATAATAGCGCATATCTGCCGATTGCTGATAAACGGCAAATGTAAAATTGCGAAACTCGTGATCGGATGTGAAAAACAATTGTAGGTATTCACTGTTAGCGGTTAATCGACGGAAATCAGTTGTCAGAAGGCATAACAGTGATTATCGTGCATATTATCGGCCACATTAGTTGGCTACAAATTGTGGTTTAGCTCACTGATTCCATTTATAAACTAATTCAAATGTCAATGAATCCCGTCCGAAAATATGATTATTTTTCATAAATAAATAAAAACGTTTTTAGACAGCTGACTAAAGTAAAGGCCTCAGACTTTTAAATAAAATTTCAGATACGTAATTAATATTTTATATAAGAAATTAAGTTTTGGAGTTAGAGAGATTACCTAACATAGAGTTGTATACTTCAAATTTATAATTTTAAGCTTAAAAAAAAACTATTCTTAACAGTTGTTACCTCGAAACTAAATGTAATAATTATTTTTTAAAGTGCTGGAAAACTTATGACTCCTTTCCTTTGAATTGAAATAAGAAAAATAAAACAAGAAAGCCTAAAGATTGAAAAAATACATTACATATTTATTCCTTCTTTGTTTCAAATTCATTGTAGGTGATAGTGATTTTATATTTTGATTACGATTTTTACGGACATTTGCCATCACCTATTAGTGTTTAGTTTAGCCATGAGTGATTAGTCTGTTTTTTACTAATCAGTGATGGCAAATGTCCACAAAAATCAAAATGAAAATACATATTTACTGATTATGAATGACAGTGTATTGTCAAAGCAATAATATACTGTACCGGTGACAAACAACTAATCAATAATAGTATCAATAAACAATAACTTTATTTGCCATTTGTATATAAGTTAATATTTTAGTTATGAACAACAATTTAGTAACTAGTTTTTTTATTATTTTGGAATTTTTTTTATTTTTGCTATTTTGTCCATTGTGTATAAGTTACTATTTTTTTCACTTACATTTATTTCTAGAAATATGGTCAGATGGTTCTGATACTGGTACTATACAAACAATTATATTTGACATTATTTTTAACCTACTGCTATTACCGTAATGAAATAAATTTGTGAAAGCAAAAAGCATTTCCCGAGCATTTCCCAAAGCTTAAGGGAAGATAAAAATCCCATCCTGTCCTGTTAAGTGATTAAAGTTGGCAGCAATTTAAAACTTTTAATGCCAAATTTCATGAAAATTACTATAGAGATAACAATTTCTTGGGAATAACAAAAAATGGAGAAATTCAATACGATTTCAATGACACCTCGAGCAATGGAATCAGGTAATTAACAGCTGAGTCATAATTAAATTACAGTAAATTTTTGGCCAATTTCTATGTTCTTTCAAAGAACAATTTCTATGTTGACCATAGTTAGAGCCAAAATGTTGTTATCAGACCAAAAACTAATTACTCGTCTAATTATTAACTGATTCCATTGATAAAGATGTCACCGGATTCCTCTTGAATTTTTTTTATATTTTAACATTCCTAAGATTACAACTATAAATTTTGTGAAATTATGTTTGCCACTTTGAAATGGTGTAAGATAAGAGTAATGCCATTTGGCACAACTATTTCCTGTACTAACATACGTGATTGTGCCAAATTTGAAATTTCTACTTCTATTTGAACAAAAAAGATATCAAAGTGAAAAACATACAGACAGACAGACAGAAAACTATTCTTAAGACACATACAGTTTTTCTGGTAAAATATTTTTATATCAATACAAGGAAAAATTCCATAAAAGGACACAAGTGAGTTTGAAAACACTGCATATATTTCTGTTATTTACATCATAGGTCAGGAATCTTATCCATTTGAGGTATTCAAGTCACACAATGGAATATCAACAATGATTAAATTCAATAATCACAGTTTGTGATTGCAGCCCACAATCAACCAAAACAACACATTTCGACATGTGACACCTTATAGATTTTATGATGAGGTATCACCAAATAAAAAATTCTAGGGTCATTTGATACGAGACATGTTTACTCACCGGTAAAAATATAACAAAGACAAAATATATCAGGATATACATTTGCTGTTTACTTAAAATTAATAACATAAATCTTGTATACTTACCAATAAATTAACAGATTCAATAACATCTAAAAACACTTCATTTTTCCTGTATTTGATTCCTTCCGATCTCCATGACACTGCATTGGTCACTGCCATGGGTATTCTGGGCTGAATTTCCAACTTGTGGCCTTCTTGAGTAATGTACCTGAAATTACATCAATATATTTGAAATTAAGAATCATGTGGGTTTATTGTTGTTAGGTACCAAGAAACAGCAGACATGGTCGAAACTATAACTAAAATAAAAAGACTCATGGCAAAGTTATTAAAAGACTAGGGTTATATTAAAAAATATAACTCAACAGTAATTTGTAAATTAGGATTTGAAAGTAACAGTAATCTCATGCCCTCATATAAGGCATCAGGGAATTTTATTAAGTTTTTTTTACTGATATTTTTGCAGTGCCAGATTTACAACTGCTGTGGCCCTACGCATAGATTCTTGAATGGCCCCCGCTTGAGGCCTGATAACGGCCTTGTAATAAGTGATGACTTCTTTAAAGCTAATATTCGTTTTGGGTCCTAATTTTCCTCCCTAATTCACTCACAATCCCTTATTTACAAACTGGTGCAGGCCCCTATTGGTGCACGGCCCTATCCCAGGCTTGGTGGGCCTAGTGGTAAATCCAGCAATGTATGTTTGAAAAGGACAAAATAATGATATTCCCCTTGTGATGATGCTGAGGGAACAAAACCAGATCGCCTTTCACGGTTTCGGCTTGGACAGTAAGGCACATTAAATTAGTACGCGATACGGAGTAGTACTATTTCAATAAGTAACCATGAACAAAAACTCTTAAAATAATTAAATAACTATCATAAAAATAAATTTTTTAAATATCTACCTAGTACAAACAATCTACGGTTAACATTGATTAAATGCAGCATCTCTTTAGGTTGTCGCCTAACAGCGCTAATTCCAATGATCAACTGAACTTCAAACCAAACTGTTCGACTGTTAGGTGCTATTGTTTCTTTACAAGGTTTGTTTGCAGCAGCTGATTACAGTTTAAATTTGGTTTCTTTTCTCCTTTAGTATACTTTATGGTATTAGCATGAACAACATTTTAGTAAATTCTTTACTTCTAAACAAATATCAAGATAAATTTGGTTATGCAAGACTAGATTTTATTCACTAAATCAAGCATTAGTATATTTTTTTCAAAAAGGGGCAAAAGGCCCCAGATAAGAGTTTTGGATATGTACTGGAATTTACACATGATTTCAAATTTTAAATATTTTGCTGGTTACATTACAGTACATTACCGGGTCAAGTTTCTTTTCTTTTCTTTTTCTTTTTTCTTTTTTTTAAGACAGGTACCTCATGGAGGAAAGTTGCAAAGTGTAACAAGTTATAGCAAAACATTTTTAACAAACTCTAAGGAAGGACAAACTGATCTAGTGACTACTCACTCTTGCAATATTTTACTGTCAGTTGTTTGGGGATATCCGAAGTCTATTAGTTCATCAAGTAATTCATAAATTACTACAAAATTGTCTCGTATACTTTCTTCTTCGATTTCTTTGAAGTACTCAGTCATAACCTAGAAAAAATTATTGAATAAATAAATACATGTGAAGAAAGAGACTAGTTGCCACCAGCAACAAGTGGATTACTGAATTGCAGGAATTTAAACCATTATAAGTGAAGAAAGAGAGTTCAAGACTCAAGATTTCACTAAACAAAACAAGACAGAAGGCTTGTATAGTTTTTTTCATGACTGTGTGTGACAATCAATTAATAAATGATCAATAGCAATTAACTAATGATTTAGGCTAAAACATTATATATGTTCATATAAAAATGTAAAAATGAACAGAATGTACAGAAAGCAACTGAATATAAATTAAGTTAACAATTGAATATATTTATGACATTAATAACAAGAGTTTTTTGCCAAATTATTCAAAGCTTAGATCAATTTTTGTACAGCTGAAGTATTCATCTATCCTGTAGAAAGGATTTTCATACAACAACTCTGGTAAACAAGATTTAAATGATTTCATACTAACATGATGAGATTCCTAGGATAGCCTGTTAAACATTTTGATACCAACATCAGAGTAGCAGTCCTGAGTTTTCACAAGCCTAACTTGTGGAAGTCTAATTTATTCCTACTCCTTGTTAAATGTGCATGGGTATCACTTCTTAAAGCGAAAGATCCTTAATTAGTTTAAAGGTATTCCTTGAAGGTATCACCAAACTTCACAATTTTGTTCTTTTGGTCGAAATAAGGAAAAATGGTCAAAGAAATATAGGTAGTCACACAAGTCTCAAAAAATATTTTTTACACCGAAAAATATTTTTTACAATCTTCATTAAACATATTTTACATTGCATAGACAAATAGACAAAAAATATCATTTGTTCCGAAAAACCCCAATAAAGTGCTTGCAACCACTACGTAACACACTGTTTGAAAGTAAAATAAAGCGACTTTTATGAAAATTTCACATAAAAAACCACAAGAGAGAATTGGACAGCTGAAGGGAATCCTCCACTGCCTTATCATCTTGAACGGTAGGTACACAGGTGGTGCGGTGCTGAGTTAAAGGCAAGCATTGGGGCTGGGGTGTGGATGGTAATACAAATCATTACATTACATTACCTTTAAGACGCCGACCACCAGTAAGGGGTATTTTAATGAATGAAGGAAGAGAGTAGGATGATTGTGGCGAGATCTTGTAATCTTGTTATTGACTACGGCCGACATGATACTTAGACTGGACTGTTAATTAATAGCCCAACAGCCAATGGCAACTAAGGGCAAATTTAATTAACAACATTTTAACAAGAGCAACATTTGATTAGAGATCCGAACTAGAATTTCACCTGGTTTACAATTTACAAACTGGTCTAATTATGAGGATGGTCTTATGAAAGTAGTACTTAATAGTGTGGATGTTAATCCTTGCTAGGTAAAACCGCGTCCACAAGCCATCACTCATAACTATCCACAATTCGTGATCTCCAAGTAGCGGGATTACAGGACACGCCACCCATCAATATAGAACAGCCCATAGATTACAGTCAGGTATCCCATCAATAACAGGATGGGACTGGTTTTCACCCCCAAGACTTTAGATACTCTATTAACACGGTATCATGCACTATTACTACTTTTTCGGCCTGCTGATCTTGTCATATTGGCAATATGAAAGGTAGTAATTTTCTTCTTTTCATTACCAATCTTAAATCGAATGCCTCAGTATTGGGAGTAAAAGCGTTTTGATTGATCAATCATGAAGGTACATTTTCAAAGATTAGATGATGTTAAATTGGTTTAATCATGTTACCAATTGAGTAATTTGATTTGAGAAAATAAACAGAAAATAATTTAGATTAATCAATCTCATACCATTTCTGACATATTTTAAAGAATTTATTCAAATCTTTAATCATTTTTTTAAGATCCGAATCGTTTTAAACTTCTGTACAAAGAACAATATATTTCATTACTAAATTACTACATTACTTCCCCTCATATTTCCAAACTTACAAAATGAAAGGGTTGCTTTTTAATCGACCAATGCATCAGTAATAGGATATAACCTCCTCGGGTGCATATGCGGTCCCATGAACCGACGCAGTTACAGTGCGGGAATCACAGAGTATAAAATGAGCATTAGTTAAGTACCTGGACAATTTTATGAAGAAACACAAAGACAAGGGCGATATTTGCGTTTTTCTTTGTCGTTGACACAATGTACAAGTTATTGTACTTGATGTAAGCGAAGGTGCATTCCGTCGTTTGCAGCATGGGGGTAAGCATTCCCTCCTCCTCCTTTTCCATGAGGAGAGGCATGAATTTCTCTATAACCCCGAGGTCGATATCCCCTCTGTAGTTTCGTGATATCAGCACCTGAAATATATAGATTTTAACAAAATTGTTGGAACAACTTCTCCGGGGGGGGGGGGGGCCGACTTCGTAGGACACAAGGACATAAATTAAAATCATTTTTGATAAATAATCCGCATTACTCGTTGGAAGAGTTTTATACTATGAAGCAATGAAGGAATTTCTATTTTTTCAATTGTGTATTAGTAACTAAGGCTATTGATTGTAAATAAATATTGACACTATTTTATGTAAATTGTGTACTATATAAATAAAGATATTTGAATTGAATTGAATTGAAGGTTTCAAACCCACCTTACTTGAGTGAGGGGGGCTCGGGGCTCAAATCCCCCGTTTGTTGAAGGAGGGGGGCTCGGCCCCTGCAATACTAAGAGAAGAGGGGCCCAGCCCTAATTACAAGTTTAATTCTTATTCTAAAAATCAATCAAGGAATCGGTAAAGCAAGTTGATTTGTTTTTTATGATTAATTTAATAAAATGGTTACTAATAAAAAAAAGTTATGGTTTTGGTTATTATAAAAAAGTATATTAATGTATTTTTTATTTTTTGGATACATATGGTAGTATCTCAGTATCTCGAAGTTCTACAATCGATCGAGGAAATACTTTTTACTTCACCACGGGTGAGCGCAGAAGGTAGCAAGACTTAGTAATAGATATAGAATTTATCCATGCAGCACACTCTTTAAAGTATTTAAAATGTATTAAGATGTTACCTCATTGTTAAGGTATTTAGATTCCAGATAGAAAAATAAAATATGAAAACTTACAATATATAGGCTATATGGCTTGTAAAAATTATGAAGTGAAATAGACAAACAGTGATTGCATTTTTTATAAATCTTATTACTGTATTACTTATGGCATCAACAGTAAAGGACAAATTATCTTCCGGCACACAAAGGTTTACAGTGATTTTCTTAGAGGTTTAATATCGCTTGGGAACACTTCCTAACATCATTTACAATGTAAGTTTGAAACTGTATTTAAATTTGTATAAATATATACAATTTCAACAATTTTCAAATTTTTCATAGTCATAGAAATAAGCTAGTTATCAGCTTCTGTGCTTAAATAATCTTGAGGTATCAACTAGGAATTTAAACAAGCAATAACAAATATATAAAGTAGTAATGAATTTTGTTGCTTTAAATAATTCATTATCATTATAGTGTTCTGGGTTGCATAAAAATACTATGCTGAGCTATTTCATCACTTAAAAGCATATTGATTAGCGACCATAAAAACTCTTGTTCAGGTATGAAAATAACACCCATTTTTGAACGTGCAAACCTTGATCATTAACAGCACAAAAATCGCCTCTGATATTATAGTTTGGTTGTTAAAAGAAAAATAGAGCACATTCAATCCTCTTAACGATGATAATGGAAGTAAAAACTTTATTTATTTTGGAGCTCGCCCATGTGGATGTAAAAAGTCGTTACCTCAAGGGGGTGCCAGGTATGATATAAGCCTATATGCTCTTAACAACAAATTTTTAAAGTTCTGTGGAAAAACAAACAAGGATTTTAAGTCTGTAGTTTACATTTAATTTATTGATTTAATAAACTTTCCTGAAGTAGTTGTAGTATTGTTATTTTAAATTATGATCTTTTGAACTCAGAAATTTATAATATAAACTATGTAACTATTTTTAACTTGATTTAAAAACGGTAGTGCTCTAAAATGTAGTGGTAGTGAATTAAGGGAAACCAAAAAAAATATTGGTAGTGAATTAACAGAAAATGTCCACCATTTGTGTTATTCAAAATTCAAAATATAATACTCCCCTTGCCATCGGGGGATCTTACAAAAGAAGGCCATTAGGGTTATTTTTAGAATACCACCATGGGCACACTGTTCTGACTTATTCAAAGAATTAGGCATAATGACTGTCCCTAGCTTATATTTTTACGAGCCTGTTCTACATGTAAGAAACCAACATCTTATAGACTATGGAAGAAGAAACCACAATTACGGTACTAGGTTTAAGGATCATTTGCCGAATCACATAACTTAGCCATCTTTGAAAGAAAGCCTATGTACCAAGTTTTACAATTTTACCACTCCCTTCTTAAATTTGTAACAGAAATAGTCATTGATCATAGATTTAAATGAGCTTTGATAACCTATCTAATTAAACATTCTTTCTACAACTTGAGCAGCCTTACAGACCATTTTCAATTAATTGCCATTTTCTGAACTGACTAATCTAACCTGGCCTACCCAGCCAACTCCTGTTGGCCATGAAGATGCCACCTGTGGCACTAACTGAACCTGTCTACAGCCCCTAGGGGGCCTACGGACGGAAAAAACAAGTATGCAAGTAAGTAAGTGACAATAATAATATTAATATAAATGTGTATAATGAAGAAGTGATTTAGGCTATAGCTAAAGGTTTTTTTAAAGACTACGGACAAATCCAGTTAATTATGTGTAAGTTTGTACAACTATCAAAGTTGTAAAGGTCTTTTAGAAACATCCAAACAGAACGACCCTTATTTTATTTTATTACTTTATTAATTTTCAACTTGAGTTCAATGAAACCCCAAAGATCTTAAGGAGACCCAAAAGATTGTTTGTGGAGTCTTAAAACAAAAATAATTAACAAATATGACAAACCATAACTTACCTTTCCCTTGACATCAAGGATATAAATGGCTGAAGCTGACATTGTGACAATCAATCAATAAAGCACTGTAAACCTGTGAATGCAAAATGAAACATTAAACGCCATAATATAGTATAAATGTAATACATTAAACTATATAGTAGAACTCTAATTATCCGAACCCCAATTCACAGATTCCCTGATGTAAGAATCAGTTTTTGGCAAAATAATAAATATTTAAATTATAGCACAAGAGTTCAGACAATGCTCAAGTATCGTTACTGTAGCAACGAAGCTTTCACTATTCTTCGATAATAAGTTCGATAGTTCAGTGTGAAGTATGATAATTAAGAAGAGCCTGTGCGAGAATTTGGTTCTGATGAGTTTGCAACACTTTCGCCGCTACTCTTTCGGTCAAGTTTGGTTTCAATACTGTCTACATTGCGTTTAGCGTCTCCTGCTGGATTAAGTGCCTGAAATTAGGACAAAACTTCAACATGTTGGGAACACATATATTTTTTCCTCTAGTGACATTTAAAAATATAAGTTAAGCCTATGCATTATTTTACAGAAAAACCTCAAGTTTGATTTCTTTTTCTGGCCAAAAAGGAATAAACTGATTTTAGCTAATTATTAATCTTGAAATATCAAACTGCACATTGCTTTAAACCCTGGTAAAATCTGATCGACAAAATTATGATATCATTTCTTTAGTTTTGGGGAGGAGGGTAGGATTAATAATGATGGGGTTGAAGAGGAGGGGCCAGGGGGGATAAAAAAATTATACAAACTGATGACACAATTATTGGACAACCTGGTACTTTTGTATTATACGGAGGCCACTCTTATACAGCACACAGGCAGCAGTTATGTTAGGTTAGGTTATCATAAATATTAGGACTTTGATTTCCTTACTAATTGGAAGATTCCAGATGAGTCATACTTTCGCTACCCAAATCCCGTTGACAGGTGATGCGCACGCTCCGGTCAACGACCTGACCTTGGCCTACATGGAGGGGATCTAGAGGGGGAAATATGACTCATCTGGTATCATTTGATTCGTGACGAAACTAAAAAAGTTTTACTAACATATTTGTGAAAATCTAACCTAAAATAACTGCTGTAGCGCGCTGAGTAAGGGTGGCAATTGGGTGTGGCCGCTAGCGGCGGCGGTGACACCTACAGCTCAATCCACCCCAACATCACTGTCTTCTAGGAGGCAGAATACAAAGACCACTCATAATTATGTCAAATTTGGACAATAGGTACATCAATAAAAGAATCACTTAATCACTTAATCACTTTAATAAGACAGGTATCAGATAGTCTCAGTTCTTGGTAAAAACAGTTCTCCAAAAAAGATAGATTATGGGGTTATTCAAGGCTCGACCTTGGGACCTTTGTTGTTCTTAATTTACATTAACAATCTTGGTAGAGTTGATATAGGTAACGGTCAGTTATTTCTTTATGCTGATGACACCGCTTTGTTATTCGAGGGAGACAGCTGGAGGGACGCGTTTAGCAATGCTGAGCACGGCCTCCTCACCGTCAAGCGATGGTTTGATCAGAATAAACTAACTGTCAATCTTTCTAAAACAAAATACTTGCCAATTTCACTTAGAGCTGACTTTGATCCCTCAGATCTTGTAATTAAGTTACACAGTTGTGGCGCCGAGAGTGAATGTAGTAGTTGTGAAACGATTGAGTGTGTGAATGAGTATAAATATCTTGGTGTTGTTTTTGACCATAGATTTAAGTGGACTAGTCATGTCAATCAAATTAGGGTTAAATTGCGGAAATTCGTTTTCACTTTTGCAAATCTGAGGAAAGTTCTACCATTTAAACTCTTAAAAAATATTTATTACGCGTATATTCAGTCTATTTTGCAATATGGGAATTTGGCTTGGGGCGGAGGTTATAAAAGCATTCTTGCACCTATAGAAATAATGCAAAAAACTATATTAAAAGTTGCTCTACGCAAACCTCTTCGCTATCCAACGAATCTTCTTTTTGATGAATTTAAAGTTTTGAATATTTCACAGCTTTATGTAAGGTCGCTAATAGTTTACATTTTTAAGAATAAATTATCTATTTTCGACCATCCCGCCCATAATTATCCGACTAGATCAGTTATAAATACAGGAATTCAGTTCCCGAAAGTCATGAAAACTATTAACAAAACCTCTTCTCATTATATTGCTAGCATTATTTTTCAAAACTTCCAGATGAATTAAAATATCCTGAGCCGTGCAGTTATCTTAAATATAAGCGTCTGGTAAATAAGTGGATTGTTAGAGTCGGCCGTGAACAAATAAATCGTTTCCTCATATCAATTTACGCATAGTTTCCTTGGATAGAGATAAGGGTTTTTTGTGAGCAAGCGCGCGTCTGTGATTTGTATGTGCGTGTGCGGGCGTGCGTGCGTGCATGTGTGTATGTGTGTGTGTGTGTGTGAGTGTTGGTCCAGGTCTCTGTTGACTCATCATCCTACATATTGTTGCAGGTGTTTGTTTTCCTTTGTCTTTCGGCGTGAATGCTTTATGCTTGCATGCATCTTGATATTTTTAGTTTAATTAATATATTTTTAAGTCAATTTTTTTTTTAATTTACATAGTTTTAGTTCTTTTATGAAAGTGATGAAGTGCTTGTGGAAGACTCAACTGATAATGAACTCATTTCCCACGCACAGGTTTACCTTTGTGGGAAATATTTCCAATATAATACTGTATATATATTTTTCTATGTCTTCTGTATATTCAAGGAAATAGAAACAATTCATTCATTCAGGTACCTCATTGAGGACGTTACCCTGAATATGAGTGAAGGATGAGTGTGATGATCGTGATGATTGTGGCGCGATCTTGTAGCCTTGTTACTGACTAAGGTTGGCATGTTCCTTAGACAGGATTGTTAATTAATAGCCCAACAACCAATGGCAGCTGGCTCCAGAAACAACCCTTCAAAAAGCTACTAACTTTTCTCGGGATCGATCCGGCTACCTACAAGTTTGTAGGCGGGCACTATAACCACTACACCAACCAGCCAGTCTAAATTATGTAATTTTTTTGGCATCCAGTAATAAGTATGATTTTTCCAATCGTGTAATTATTTTTGGTATCTAGGAATAAAAATGTCTCTAAAACAGTGGCCTCCGCATAATACTAAAGCACCGACGACCACTTATCAAAATATAAGCACACTCACTTAATCATTCATTTACTCACTCACTTATACTCACGCTCGCTTCGCTCGTTTGTGTTCCCCGCAGTTGAACGATACTCAATATTGATTGACCCCTATAAAGCGTTGGTTGCCAGTGTTAAGGTAATTTAATGGTCCTCTAGCCTAATGTGGGAGACTTAATTGGTATTTAACGAAGGAGGTCGTTAAAGACTGTGTTCTTCACATATGGAACTCCATCGTGAACCCTCTCTGGGCGGACAAGAACCACGATGTGGTCCGGGTGCCTAACTCTACTCTGCAAAATGTAGAGCTGACCATGCGTGAAACAATCCGTGTGTAGATAAACACCTACTGATTCTATTGTCTGACCTTGGCTCTTGTGGCAATTGGCCAACATCTGTGGGAACTGACGTCGACGGACCCGAAACCACAAACCTTCGACAAATGCTAACATAAAATTTATTCTAGGATTACATCTTGGTAACGTTTGTTCAAGAAGTCTTACAGTAACCAAGTGGTTGGTGATTATAGTCACTATGACTTTAGTGCTGCTTATAAGTCCATCAGCGATGTTGAGATTCCTCATAACGAGGCACACAGAACCGACTTTCGGTCACAGGATATGATCAGGAACACCATTTCCACTGGCTTGGTTCAGGAGTTACACATCAACTAGGAAGGCTCAGTAAGTGAAATACACATTATAAGTACCGGTATACACAGCCTTTGGTTACAAAAGTTCATGAATGAAATGCAATAACCCTAAAAGCAATAGCCTAAATCACTAGGCTAATTATTCTATGGTTCAAAGTTAGTTCATGAGCCTATTTTAATGTGCTTAAGCCTTTTACAGCAGTCAACTATTAATATTCTTCTTAAGAAAGTTATTAGGCCATTACTTGCACTAAAAAATTATCTAGGCCTCTCACTTATTTCCATAGTTAACAAACAGCTAAGATTTAAAAACACTCAAGTCTTAAGGTGGTTTTATAGTGCTTGCAATTTTGCTGGCAAAGGTTGTACTGCACTAAATTGTGAACCAGCATAACTTATAGTAAATTTATACATATCTATTTTCGATTACATAAAATACGTAGCCTACATTGTTCAAATTTATAAGTCTAAATATTTATTCATGGTTTGCCTCCTGGTTTGAAATCCAACTAGGCCCTAGAAATAAATTATAGAATGCAAACATTTCTCGCCGTCAATCCGTGTTGGTTATGCAGGATAACTAGTTTCGGGTCTCAATGACCCAATTTCAAATCCTTCAGTCAAACAATGAGTTTATAATTATTGATCACTCATCGTCGTAATTTCTTGTAGGCCTAAACAAAATTTTTTTACACACACATGGACAGAGATACAGACACTGAAACATTAGCTCCTAAAACTAGAATACATTAATTTACTAAAACTCACAAGGACCCCCAGAGGGGACCCACCGGCCCCCGGCTTAGGACTCGCAGAGGGTCTGGTTTTTGTCCTTAAGTGGCCGGCCTCACCAGTCTTTGTAATTCAATGATTCTGTGTCTGTGTCTCCGTCCATGTGACAGCCATTCCATGACAAAATGAGCCTCAGTGTCAAAATTATTTTTGCTAATTTAACAGACTTTTTTTAAAGTAAAATATCTTAAGTTTCATTAACTGAAAGAGTTATTTTGATATTTTATTTCTTTCTTCGGTTTCTTCTTTTTTCTTTTCTTTTTTCGGTTTTTTTATTAGGATAGGGCCTCCCAAGGCTTTTACAGTAACTCCGCAAATGCTCCCTTAAGTTATATTTTTTGTAAGTTAATTTAAGTTTTTTGATGTAACGAAAATTTCTATGCAATATAGAAGTGTTAACAAATCATGTTGTTATATTTTTTATCTCCAAAACTCATTATCTTGGGAAATATACGTGGTTTTTTCACACACATAACTCACCCGTTACTAATACTGTAACACCCGTTACCAGAAATATTTGCTCATAAATCTGAGAATAATGTTTGAATTAAATATTTTTATACATCAATTTAAAGCCTGGAATTTAAAATTGTTATGTAATTTTTTTCAAAATTCTACCTTATTTCAATTCACAGAGTTTTGAAGAGAATCACTGACACCTCAAATAGCAGGGTCATTTACTGCAACACCCGTTACCCTATTTTTTGCACTATTTTTCATGGTTAGTTTGCTAGTAACAATCTTACTCTATGATACTCTTAAAGAGTTAGATATTAAGTATCCTCAGGCATGATTGATACATAAAAAAAAATTCTTGATTTTTACTCATGATTGATACATAAAAAAAAAATCTCTTGATTTTTACTTGAATTTTTTGTTGTCTGGTGTAACACCCGTTACTCGTGGAATGGCTGGTAAGTAAAAACAGTTTTTACAAGAAATTATGACGATGAGTGATCAATAATTATTATTGTTTGACTATAGGATCTGAAAATTAGTCATTGAGACCTGAAACTAGTTATCCTGCACAACCAACACTTGGATTGACAGCGGAAAATGTTTGTAGGCCTAGCCTATTAATTTATTTAATCTATTGATTATTGCATGGCCTTGGATCAATATTTGTATTGTACAGCGTAACTTTCACCTGAAGGTAGTATAAAACCACAATTACATTAGTGATAGGATCATGACTACACTTTCCTCAATCAGTTTTAGTAAATTGTTGATTAGTATCAAACATGTTTTATTAGTCTAGGCTACTTCGTTGTTTTCACTAGTCAATTAGTCACCGCATCAAACATCAACTAGTCTAGTTGTTCAAACTAGTCGAATGAGTATAACCAGTAAAAATCCCTAAATTATATCTGACCAGTATGGGCCTATGTTGCTGACTAGTCGGTTAAAAATGTTGAAATATCAACTTGTTGGAATAATTCAAGTTAGGCCTACTAGAAATATCAACTAGGCAACTCAGAACAATAAACTAATGACCAATAACTAGATAACTACCATCCCACATATAGGTAAGTCGATAAACCCACTAGCAGACTACCCCATTAGGCCTATTACTTAAAGCTTTTTTGGTCCAATGTTACAAGAGGAAGCCAAATCCCATTGAACTGGTTAACCTTCTAGGAAATCATATTGTGGAGCTTAATGTTAATGTGCAATTTATTTTTAAAGCGTTGAATACATAACAAAAATGTTTCAATTGGTAACCAATCTTATGCCAGCAAGTAAGGAATCGAGTTTTGACTTTATTTTTATTAGTAAGGATCAACATTGCTAATGTGATCCCCGAGGACATAACAGTTACATAGATTTTTAGAATGGAAATGTATCTAAACCAAACGTTTATTAAAACTATTACAAATTTGAATCTAAATTTATATTATAGTACTTACAAGTGCAATATTAAAATTAAAACTTTAAAGTTTAAGTATTGTTGACGTACTCTTTCATAACCTATATCTTGTACCAGACGCCCAAACGCTGACGCTGTCGGCTGACGGCTGACGGACGGCAAATTGATTCAGCGTTGCCAACCGCCAGTGATTTTTTTACCCGCAAATAAGAACCAGAATCCCCAATTTTACTCGGAATAAAAACACAATTATCCGAAAAGATTTACGGAGGCCCGGAAAAATTCACAAACCACATGAACTCGTTGTCTGTCGTCCACTGCCTCTGTATCATCATTTTGCACAGTATTTAAAATTGAAATTCAATATATGATCTGAAAAATTTGAACTCAACTACAAGGCTGAAGACAACCCATCCTCACCCCCATAGTCAGCCTACGTCAATGGCAGGCGTAACAACCACAGAGACCCAGGGCCCCCGAGGCAAAGGAGCCCCAAATCAAGTATATAACACTTGCAAAACAGTTTATAAATTGAAAAAATTGGTTATTTTAATACCAACATGTTTATAAAGAAGGTAATAATTTAATATTTGATTACATAATTTTCTTATTTTACCTTCTATGTAAACGTATTTAAACATATAAGTAAATATATATAAATCGTAAAATCTATCAAAGTTTGGATTTTTTTAGAGTAAACCACTAATTTAATGAACCGTTCCCTTAGTGTGATGTCGGCTTGCTTTTAAGTGTGGACCCGAAGAAATTAATTAATTCCCCCATGTACAAAACTTATACTTAAATTTAGGGCGGGCCTCCTCACAAGTTTTGCCCTGTGGCCCCCAAAGTTATATTGTTACGGCCCTAGTCAGTGGTCCAGATGATGTACCTTGGGTAGTTGTCTAAACCAAAATTTTTTGTTGAGATATGACTAAGTTTGATTAAGCTATAACAGAGCTAGGGTGATCAGGAATCTTTTAACTCCTTAGTGGTGGTTTGTAAAATCACTGATTACAATCTTGTAATAGTTTCCAAACAGTGAATGCTCTAATGAAAGTAATGATAAAGCTATTTCATTTGGATACGGTATATATTTGGGTGTAATTTTTGACTGTCAACTAAAATGGTCTCATCATATAATCAGTTTGTTAATAATAAGGTCAGGAAATACTATTTTTGCTTTTAAACAAATGAGTGAAAATGTTTTATCGTGCATTTTTAGGAAAAACATTTGCAAAATTTTTTTTTCAAAACGTTTTTGATTTTTTTTATCGATTGACAATTGAAGATTCATAGATTAGCCAAGGTAACGCAAAATCTTGTGTGTATATTCAATGATACAGCATCTTTCATGAAAGAACATGAATTTTTGTCACTGACCGTAACCAACATAAAAATATTTAATGTGGTTTGATAAATATGATTTGCTGTAAATAGATTTAGTTTTAGGGCAATATTGCAATAAACAGCTCATTAAGCCTTTAGTAAATTTGGTATTTCTAAAAAAAATTCGAAAAACTAAAAAAAATCGAGAAAAAGCAAAAAAATCTCTTAAAGTTTGTCTAGCTCCAAGCAATCGTTTCTGTTATATGAAAAACCTTTATGTCCTCATAGGGGCGTCTGTTTTGTGTGTAATTATAGATTTACATGATGATATATCAATTTTTGTACTTTTATAACCCAAATCATGATAGATACGGTCAGGTTCAAGGGGTACGGTCTGGGACAAACGAGAATCGCCAGTCGATTTACTCAATTTATTTAATGCCTTTGTTTTAAATTATCATTTTAAATTATCCTTGGCACTTTAATGGGCCAATGCCCTGGTTATTTGGGAGTTGACTGTACTCTATTCCACAAAAATTTATAATAAAATATAAGCATTACCTTCAATATTTACAAATTTCAAAAACTACAATTTTACTTTTTCATAAATCCTTCAATTGTACTGTTATAAGATAAAATTGTCTTTCACTTCAACTGAATAGTGCAATTTACAACAAAATTTATAATGATTGTCACGACCGTACCCCCGTACAATCGATATGGTCGTGACAAAAATGGTTTCGGTCGTGACAAATACGGTCAGTGACTTTACAATTATTCGTCCCTATTCTGGTGGTAGCCCTGCACCTCGTGTTTGAGAAGACAAAGTGGACTTCTAGGTTTCCGAAGCAATTAAAATATCATATCAACAAAAATTAACACCATGTCTACTGTAACAAACGACTAGTACGGTCTTGGACACATCAAAATTACCAAAAACACAAAATTACCTTTATCAACCTTGATAAGTTTAAAAACAACGAAAAATCTCTGGAGCAAGTAAAACACTCCCGTTCATCTATGTCTCTTCAAACCAACTGACTCTATCGCCACCAGGCTCGCCACTGTCGTGTTCCAAAGTTCCAAATTTTGCCGTTACGGTCGGGACTTAAAATCGAGGGACAGACTTATTTTGTCGTAATACTCAGTTTGCAATAAATAAACAATTATTAAATACTCTTTTTTTGTAAGTTTAATAATTAGTGTTGATATAAAAAAATAGCATTATTTATTTAAGCACGCATAATTGTTCTAAAAATAGCACGATATTTGAAGAATGGACCCTAGGGACAAGTTACGGTCGTGACATTCGTGACTTTGAAAATAAGGAAAAAATACCTAGAACCCATTAACAACCAAATAAATATTTGCAAAATGTTGCCCCGTCCCAAAAAATATTAAAATACATAATATGATACTAAAAAAACAGTATCTACGAAATAAGAGGCCAGGGACATTAAAGGGCACGATAAAAAATTTGCACTCAAATACATGGAATTTTATCAATTAGGGAAATCAAATTGGCTTATTTTGCTTATTCCAGTCTTTGCTAATTTTTGGATTGTAGCTTATTGAGGCGCATGCTTGAGAAGTATACTTGAACCTGTGCAAAAATCAATTTTGAAAGTACGATTCAGTAAAAGCAAACGATTTCCGTCTGACGATTTGTTTCAAAAAGCGTCCGTTCTTTCTATTGACAACTTTATATATAACACTTTCAAAACTTCACTAGCATTTTTCAAGAAACTTCACACACATAATACAAGGTAGTATTCGTCTAGAGTCAGTATTCTTCTCTACAATTAAACTACCTTTCCTACAACAAATTCTTTTTATATTTCTCTTATTATTTTTTGAAATACTTGTACAACAAATTCGGGATTAAATCTATTTGAATCACCCTCTCTTAAGATGTTTTAAGTTTGTGCAAATAATGGCCAGTGATTTAAATTCAGCATCAATGAATTGGATCAATTCCTATGGAAGGTAAGATCGATTCCTGCAAGGGCAGATTTATGGGGGTGCCTAGGACCCCCTGATATTTAGTGGATTTGTTGGCAGTGAAAGGGGAAAATGTTTTAAACATAACTTGGATTGAGGTATTTTTATAAATTATGATTGGTTGTTGTTAAATAAAATAAGTTCCTATTTGGAATAGGCCTTAAAACGGACTATTTAAATAGGAGTTTGATGTTTTAATTTGAGCATGCAATACTTGAAACGTTAGGTGAGATGGCACGCCCAAATATGACCTAAATCCGCCCATGGGTAACCGGCGTGCCAGACCCGACCCTTGACTTGACTGACCTTTGACCACCCTCTCCGGACCGCCGGTGCTCCAACTTCATTCCAGTGGCTCCATTACTTTGATTTTTGTATACTTTAAAATTAAAATTAGATACTTATGAAGCACAAGCTGTAACCATAGTTCATGGAAATAAATCTTTTCTCTGTCACTTTTTCTCTTCTTTCTTTAACTTTTTTTAAAATCACATTTGTTGCATTCTACTTTTATCTAACTAGGTCAAACTTATTCTATTGTTTTTACTGCAACACCGCAGACACACAGGTAAAACGCCTATGTCTGCTGATTCCATGAGACCATTCTCTTTTGATTTAAAAAGCTTATATAAATTGTAATAAAATCTCATGATTTTTTAAAAAATATCTTAAGTATTGTATATTTTTAAATTTGACGTCAAAAAAGCTTTATGTATACTTTTTCGGGAAAATACGTTTCTTTTATTCATTCATTCATTGTTCATACGGCATCGATAACTACACATTAAAAAGTAATATATCAATGATGGATATAGAGAGGCCAGGGCTGTTTTTAGGGGTCCGGAAGCCCTGGGCGGAATTATAAATGAGGCTTCTACGTCCTCGGCCAAAGTGGTGACCTATTTTTTTCAACTACTCACCTCCAAATCCCTTATTCACATGTTTGTTTTCATCCTGGGTTCCCCTTGTACACCCGAGGCCCCAGGCGCTCGCCCCCAGGTAAATACGGCCCCGAGAGTAACAGTCAACATCTCCACTGCGGTGGATTTATACCCTGATCTTCATTCTAGTGCGTCACGTGCAACAGGTTCTTCGTGCCTAATCATAACCTGTGATGTGAGTCGCTAGAGCGCTCTAGTTGATATCACAGAAACTAAGAGGGCAATGTTTATCATACTGCAGCTCAGGATTCATTTCTGACATCATCCAACGAAGGAAACATGAAAAAACTAACAACAGTGTTTGTTTGTTCAGGATTTAAAAATTGTTGAGTTCAATAGCAAATGATCAGGGAATGCTAATAACATATTTATATGTTTATATTTCATTTTATGGAATAATAACAAAAAACTAAATTTAATGTTACATAAAAACCACATCGCGGCACGAGTAACCATTTACTCCTGTAGATTTAGCAACAAAATTGTATTCTCTGAAAAATTACGAGTTCAAGGATATAAAATTTGTAGCGATCACATCATAAATAACAGAGATACGCAAAACAAACCCGAGGAATGATTGTCGATTTCAGCCGCCGCACTCTTGGCAATGGTCGTCACGAGTAAACAGTTACCCATGACACAGTGAAGGTGTTAAAAGAGTGATGGCCAATCGAGGTTCAGCTGTTTAGTATATCAAGAGATGGTGCTAGCAAACATTCGATTGGTTTTTCTGATTAAAATCTGGTTAATACAGTGACAAGCAGAACCTGGCAGTAGCCAGTTTTCTCAACAAAGGACCACTTGTTTTCACTGACTATGAAAACTTGCTCTTGTCAACTTGTAAAGTGGGCTCAAGTATATTAAGGGTGTCCGGAAATTATGGTAAAATATTTTTGTATATGATTGTAGAGGTGAAAATGAGAAAAAGTTTACATAAACAAAGGTTCTAAAGTGCTTTGTTTTTAATCTGTATGTCTAGGTGTTTTTTATATTTAATTATATCACACGAACCTCTTAACGAATAAACTTCAAACTCAGTACATTCATGACCACTATTAAGAACTATTTTTATAAGAAATATCAAATTTCTACTTAGTACCATTTCAAAATGGCGATTGCTTTTAGTTTTAAAAGCTAAAAATCTTAAATTTTAGAAAAAACTATACGAGAGACAAAAAGGTTGCAGAATTTAATCCATTTGACACCAGTATAAAGATTATGAATGATCGGACAGCTAAAAACGTAGAAATCGTAACCTTTCCAAATAAAAACATGGTTCGTGTGTACTGCCTGAAATTTGCATGTATTTATTAGAAAAATGTATGATTTCTCCTTTATTAATAGTCCGATCATCATAATATTCATACTAGCGTCAATTGGATTAAATTTTGCAAATTTTTTTACTATTGTATAGTTTTAATTAAAAAAGGTTACATACCTTAAAACTGTCTTCAATTCACTTGCCAAATCTTACAGATTTACTGGAGTTTCAGCATAAATATGCCATTGCAATATCTTCTATATAGAACATAAATTGGTCGTCAATAATTTAATTTAAAACAGTTAAAATACATACATTTAGGTTACACAGCACACACGGACACACGCGACACATAATCAGCCGGTACGATATGAGCTCGAGACTCAGCGTCTCAGTGTAGTTTTTCTAAAATCTACGGTTTTTAAGATATATAGCTTTAAAAATTAAAAACAGTTACCATTTTGAAATGGTACAAAGTAGAAATTTGATACTTTTACAAAAATAGTTCTTAATGGTGGTCATGTATGTACGAAGTTTGAAGTTTATACGTTAAGAATTATGCGAGATATAATTAAATATGTAAAAAACATGACAAGCAGACGGAAAACAAAGCACTTTAGGACCTATGTTTAGATGATATTTTTTTCTTATTTTCACCCATACAGACATATACTAAAATAGTTTACCATAATTTCCGGACACCCTGTAGAAGCCCCTATTAGGGCTTGAAAGTGTTATACCCTTTCAAGACTTTGGATAAAGCGATCTTCATAGTTCTTGATATAAATTTGTACAACACTTCTGCAGAAATTCATTGTTGTAATAATGTTTCATCTACTGTAAGTGTGAAACGGACAGCGCTGTAGCTTAGTTTGTAGCGTTCTGAGTTCTGACTCAGCCGGCCAAAGTTCAACTCCCGGCTGCAGCTCTAAGCAATTTTATCACATGGAAGCGCTGTGATGTTCAGGTACCTTCGTCAAGAAGATCTCAGGGTTCGTTAAGGACCTTTGGATTCGATGGAGAGTGAAGGCCTGTTGACAGAGGGTGCACAATAAGCTAATTCTGCTGCATTGCAACACCATGGTCAAGTAAAGCTGTTGCCCTCTTAAAAAAAATATAAAAAGTGTGAAACATATACTAGTACTAAGGGGTAACTAATTGGTACAGATTGAATTTGTTTTAAGTATTTATTAACAAACGTACAATATGAACAACCCTTAAAGAAAAGGCACATTTTCACATAGGCAAAGGCTAATTTATTTGGCATAAATACAGATTGCGTTGCATAATATATACTTAACTTAAAAAGCTATTATCAGCTACTACGCTTCCAATACCAAAATTTGATTTTAGTTAAAAAAAGAATCCTAAATAAATAATCTAAGTAATAAGTTATATAGCCACTGGTCTTACCATCCACAAAAGTAATACAAACTGAAAATACTATGAGACAGAATATATTAGCAGTACTGGAGCATAGGCTTCACCTCGTACATTAGAGATTCCTTTGTAGTTGTCTCACAAACCCAACTTATGTGGACTTTGACATTGTTGGGTTTGGGATATGGAAATATTCTATTTTTCACAACAGACGAAGGAATTGAAAAAACTGTAAAAATAGCTTAAAAAACATAAAAATCTCTTTGAAAATATAAATAGGTTATAAATTAATGTCCTTAATGCTAAACATTGACACGCTAATAGTCAAAATGAAGGTATCAAGTGACTAGGACCTAAGTAATTGATGTTGAACCGTAGTAAATATTTAGTTTTGAAAAACCGATATGACATGATTTTAAGGTAACAATTATTTTAGAGAAATTCTAGTCGCCGACCAAAATCAAATTTTATTTAACAAATCGTACAAAAATATTGTCTGAGAAGCAAATTAAAATTATAGTATCATGGTCAATATTGCACAAACTGTACATTGAGGTCTATGTAAATAGTAATCAAATTTTGATTTTGTCATATTTTTTACCCTTAATGACCTTATTTGCTCGTTGATATTCAAGGAGCAGCAGGATTACTTGACAATTTCTGTTTGTGCTTAGTTAGGCACTGATGTGTACAAGGGAAACAGCGAAACAGGGAACATGTACTCAAGGATATCTGATGTAGTTACAGATACCATTGAACAGTGGTTCATTGAACATTGTGCATATGCCCTAGTCATATTTAAATAATGGTGATACAGTGGACTCCCTCCTATCCGGACTCCTCGGGACCGAAGCTTGTCCGGATAACGGGTTTTCCGGTCAAATTGACATTTCCTAAAGTTAACGATTAAATAAAAATATTTAAAATTAGGCATTTTACAATAATATCCTTGTTATATATTTCCTGCATGAATCATCGATATCGTTCCTCAATCAGTCAAAAACTAAATCATTTTACTTAAATTTTAGAGAGAATAGTTTTTAGTTACGTCATTACTGGTCTCAAATATTTTTCCCCAAGAATCGTCGACACGGTAACCGTCCATTTCCTGCCGATGACGTTTGGTTAAATCAACGTTTTGATAAAAATTGTCCTGTTAAAAAGGTGTTACTTCCACCAAGAGCACTCCCGTTAAATCGATGTCCGGCTAAGGAGTCTACTATATTGTTGTTGGAACGGTACCAACATCAGTTTCACAGATTTTTTATTTTGGTAAGTCAGGACAATTTCCGTAATGTAACACAATCAATTTTTGGATCGATGTTCTTCAGATTGTCTAGTTCAACCTCCAAACAAAAGCCTAAGAGCAGTAAGCAGCAATAAAGGTCAGTTGGAACGCTAAAAAAAAAATGAGAGCAAGCCATGATGACTAGCCCACCTCATCCTATCAGTGAAAATGCTAGTGCTGTTGAATGTCTAATGACTCAGTGTGAAAAATCCTGCTGGTTAGTGCAGTCGTGATTTTAACGGTTCATTTGCTTCTAGTGCAATATTCTTCCCATGGAGTGATATCAGACATTCCAAGAGCGAGGCCTGTTCATGTGCGGAGCAATGCGGGAATGCACTGTTGGTTTCATTCTCTCGTTGTTGTTCAGAAACTGACCTTGGACTTTTTTTGGCCATGGTTTTAAGGTTGAACCAGTCCACCAAGTCCACAACCATTAAGTTCTAAATCCACAACTTGTGTTACATGATCGAATTTGTCCCCAACCAAAATTTTAAGTCTGCTAAACAGACATTAAGTTTCAACAAAATATCACTATTTTTAAAACACTTGCAATCAACAGTAAGCGGTCCTCATGGCAACGGAAACTATTACAAATAACCTTGAGTACACCAAGTTCCCCGCCCCCTTGCCCACACTACTGCCTAACTGTGCACAGACGAAAATCATCAGTTATTTCTGCCCCTCCCTTTATTAGGCTTGTCAAATTGATTTATTAGTAATTTATTAGTGAAGACTCTTGATGGTTCAACTCTTAGTGGACTTTATGGGTGTCGACGTATCAAAATGTCAACCTTGTTGGTAGTATACAGAATTTTATATTATTAGGATTGAAAATACACGTTGTACATGTACATCTCCTAAATTTAATAAAAAAACCTAAATACCCTATGCCTAAAATATTGCACACCTTTTTACTAACTTTCATCATAATAAAGGTCCCAATATATATAACTGGACAAAGTATTGACATTTCTTTGAATGTTGATCAAGTGTCATCCTGTAACAAACTCTACAGAGTCAAAGTATTGAGTGTCGAACTATCAAGAGTCTACTGTACTAGTACTCATTATTATAAGTATAGAAAGTATTTTAGCATGTACTAAATTTTATGTTTTTAACCTCTAACTACTTAAAATGCAGCTTTTAGGTTAAATTATCTAAAAAACAAAATGATTTCTACACTTTCCTGAATATTAATAGATTGTAAAATTTTAATCAAAAGATACAAAAATATTTATAATGTAAAGATGCAACATATACCTTGGAAACATTACTCATAGGTATGTCTTTTTAAATTGTGAAATACATAACTGGTAATTTTTAACAGATTTGGATTCCTAAATTTATCGTTTATAAATTTATCACTGTGAAAACATGTAAAGGGTAAATAATCGATACTTAATTAAAAGTCAATACTAATCCAAACATTTTGAACATCTAATAAAGGAAGTCTATAAAATCATACTACACAGAAACACTGCTTCCTGTGCCTTAATATTGACAGGAAAGTTGCTCTTTTCTGATAACTGCACAGTAAATTCAAAGTGCACTTCTGATAGCTGATTGCAACAATACAATGTAAAATATTTCTTTATTATAGGTTAGCCTCCGACTCACATGGGAACTATCATGTTTGTCCAGAAAAATAGTACTTGCCGGGCTAATAACATAATACACTATTGAACTAGTGTAGTGCTTTCTAAGAATTTGATATCATTCTTCCTCCTCTACAAAATAAAGAATAAAATACGAGGTATAGTCAAAAAGTTCCCGGAATGAATATTTGTAGACATATAGCGCAATCGCCAGAGGGAAATTTGTCTTGCAGTAGTTGGTACGACTCCTGGGGAGGGAATATCGGTAGTGGTGGCATAGCTGACTTGCCATAGTGCAGCATTGGAAAGCGATTTCGTGTACCTGCAAGTCGACATTGCCGGATTTTTGAATAATGGCTTTTCATGAACAGTGCACTGGGTGATGCTGATGAAGAAAATATTGGGGGATTTCTTCATCATCTCTTCTCCATAAGCTTAAATTAACAACTCAAGAGTCTCATTGGGTGATTTTTAAAGTAAAACAAGAACAATGTTCGTGTGCTGTTCATGAAATGCCATTTTTCAAAAATCCGACAACGTAGACTTGCAGGTACACGAAAAGCGCTTTCCAATGCTGCACAACGGCAAGTCAGCTATGCCACCACTACCATTATGCCCTCCCATGGAGTCGTACCAACTACTGCAAAACAAATTTACTGCCGGCGATCGTGCTATATGTCTACAAAAATTTATTCCAAGAACTTTTTGACAGTACCTCGTAAAAATAATAGAAGAAATAAAATAAATAACCTTAACATTTTAAGACAACTTTCTTCAGAGAAACATAAATTATTTATTAGAATGACACCTAAGAGAGATCTTGAAGTTCTAAATTTGACATACAAATATTACACATTAAACCATTATATATACTTATACCCCCCCTTCATAAAGCGAAGTATTGTTGAAGAATGAGAATGTTAAAAAGTTTCAGTTCCCATGTCCGCAGCGACATGGGAGTGGTCGCTTCCGTATGGAACCCTAACGCTATCCTGGTGGGTGTGATTGCTCCAAGTTGCATTGTGTTTCATAATAATTTATTTTTAAGCCAGTATCTGAGCTAGAGATCTGAAACTTTACCCAGACTACTCAATAATGTATTGTGTGACGTCATGGGTTTCCTCTGGACATGGAATTTTTACTCTCAGGATGGTTATAAGGTACATGTAAAAACGTGTAGTTGAGAACACTGAAATTAAAAAAATATTTGGCAATAATTGAGGATTCCTTAAAATTCCCAAACTGGTATTGAATGTTTCACTTTATTTAAGAGTCTCTAAATTAATCAATTTACTTTAACCCATGGATTAACAGGTGCCGCAGCCCACTTTTTTAGCTAAATTTATGTTTTGGACCCTAAATTATACCATATATTCCCTCACAATCCCTGATTTTCTACCTTAGCGGCCCCCTTATCAGCATGCGGCCCTAGGCCCAGGCTTGACGGACCTAGTGAGTGATAAATCCAGCACTGACTTTAACCAATTTTTTTGGATTATTAAATTGTCTTATCATTAGATTCCTACTTAAATCATACAATATAGATAAAATAATAAAGATGAAATGAGTATTAAGTATTAACAAAATAGAGTGCCAAAATAATATACAAAAAGCATAACAAAGCATAGCTATTTTACTTTTTATATACTGTAATTTATTTGACAGATTACTTAGAGAAGTTAACATTAACAAGTTAAGACCACAAATAAAAAATAAAATAAGGGCATGCTACAACAACTGCTACAATAATTGGGGCACTCACATTTCAAATACCCCATTTGCAGCAGATCTGCATGCTCTGTGAATTTCAAAAGCTTAAATAAATAATTTATATGGAGCCTTAAATTAAGTCAATTTATATCCATAAATTAGCTTTCAGAAATATTCTCCATAATAATGGCATGAAGAGCTGCGATCGAGGGATCTCATGCCACGGCCACACAGGTGGCTTTATTTTGATTTTTTTGTCTTACTGATATGCAGGTTTGCTGTGTATGCTGACATACAAAAACAACATACAAACATACATGGCAGCTAGGACCTCAAAAACTGTTGTTAATGGTCTCGGGAAGGGCCTTATCACGAGACCTACGGTAAATCCTTCTTCCCTATAAGGGAAATTCACAGACACACCAAAAGCTTATGAAAATGAAGAATAACGGAAATTTCTTCCATTTTTTTTCCAACTTTCCTTTGAACTTAATTAATTAATGGTCCAAGGATTATTACTAATGGCCCAGTAAATAAAAGAATCTGAATCCAGAATCAAATCTTATCAAAATTTATCAAGTTTGTTTTCTTGGATCAATTACAATTAGGTATACAAGATATCAGGCACAATCAGGTGATATTGGATTACAACATGGGCATGATAACCACATTATAAATACAGACATGGCACTAGAAGTGTAAATATCAAGCTTGCATAGCCATTTTAGCGTGTATGGTGGCTTGTAGTTCCTGCCGCTTCAACACCATCCGTTGGCGATATCTACAAGACCTTCCATAAATGATTCATGATGTTCATAAAAGATCAAACTTAACACAAAACCCATGCAACACATACACTTGGCCCTACATTGAAAAATGGTTAGAAAAGATGGCAACTGCTATGACTTTGCCAACGATCTGCCAATAAGGTCGCTGTCTGTACAGTTCTCAGGAATCAGGATCCCAATCGCTTTTGGGTACCTGATAATCCCAGGATTAGAGTCTCTCAATCCCGGGATCGATGGGATTGCAATATAATAATCGTTTCACAATTTTTGCACGATTTAAATGTTTTAACCACTGCAAAAGTCATCTTTACAAACATATTAACATAAAAATATTTAGGTTATTAATTTTCAATACTAATAATTAATGGCGAAGATGTTTGTTTTTTTTTATTCACATCCCTTTAGTCTGTTATTTACCTTTCCCAGGGTTTGTCGAAAACCAAAATTCAATTAGACAATAGAAATTTTTTCCTGGAATATAATGGGACAGCACTGAATAGTCTCCTTATCGCTCTGAACTTCCGTTGCACTTAATTCCCAAGAATCGAGGGATCTCATGGGCCACGGCCACACAGGTGACTTTATTTTGATTTTTTTTTCTTCCTGAATTTTTATACCTATGACGTTTATTTTTTATGATGAATTTTTTGCTGTTAGGCTTTTGTTTAGCGATCATCTATGAGTCTGGAATGTTGTGTGTAGTGAGTAGTGAGTGCCGTTAATCTGTTATTTTAACAATAAACATCAGTGATCCGAAAATTATTTGTGAATAGTGAACTAATACGGGTAACCAAAATCCTTCAAACTACCCAGATTTGACGAGTTTGTAAGATAAATATATATATATATTTGGTTTCAAATTGTTATAAAAAATTCTATTTGTGTTGTTATCACACAGCAATATACTCTAGATATTTGGAAAACGTAAATCACAGGACTAAACCCGAAGATCCCAGGATCAGCTTTTGACAATCACGAAATCCTAGGATTAGAATTTCTGAGATTGAGACCCCTATCTGTGTGTGGAGTAATTTGTTGGCCAGGAACACGCCAAAGACGGACGACGACAAAGTCGAACAGCGCCAACTCTGGACTGTTTTTCCGTCCTGAGTTGGCGCTGTCCGACTATGACGTTTCTGTGCAAAAATGAAACAGTCCAGGTTTGGCACTTGACGCTCCCGACGATTCGGGACTGTTGGAAACTCAAACGCTTTGCGCACAAACGGAACTAAGCACTTTTGGCCACACCCTGATTTATGTCATTGACTGTAATCTCTGCCACATTAGCTATACCCCCAAATTTTATTGGTTGTTTTATGATAATCCTGCTCCTCCGTTACTTGAGGGGCATTTGAAACAGAACAGCTGGATACGTTTACATGATATTCACATTTTAATTATGGTGAATGTCCTCATGATTTTTCTTGTTTATGAAGAGGTAGTTTTTTAATCAAGTTCGTACAATGAGTCATTCAATATAGGTCAAACAATCCCTGTATTTGATCACAATCGTTCTACAGAATAATACGGTTACTAAACAGCTTAATTAATGATCAAAATCATTTTAATCAACACTGATCAATAACCTTGTTATACTCTTTATCATGAATTATAAAACTTTTTAAACGGGCCGCATTTGAAATCTACCAAATACTCGTAAAAATGGTCCAATCTGAATGAAATTTGGCACAGACATGTAAAGTAGTAATTATTCAGACGAGTTAGAATTAACAATATTTAGCATAATTAGTTCAAAAGGAAATGAATTACATTATTCAACAATGAGCACAAAACAAAATTATGGACGAGAAAAGGGTTGGATTAAACGGACAATGAAATTTGGCACAGGCATGTAATGTAGTAATTATTTGGACGAGTTCCGACTCACGAAAAACGGGTCGGACTCGTATATCATTTAATTATTCTTAATTGATATACGATCTGATAATTTAAAATCACAATACTAGCCCACTGTCATCGCCCCCTTTACAGCGAGCCAATGAGAACAAAAAGGAGTAGCCCGGTACAGTAAGGTTCAACAACAAAACCGTCCGGGTTTGGCGCCGTCCGACTTTGACGTTACTGTGCAAAAATGAAACAGTCCGGTTTTGGCACCCGAAGCTCCCGTCGAATCGGCACTGTTTCAAAACAGTCCGGGTTTGGCCCTGTCCGACTTTTTCGCTGTCCGACTTTGACGTTTTGGGAATTTTAAACAGTCCGGATTTGGCATTGTCCGACTTTGGTAGCGTCCCTGTTGACCCAACCGATCGAGAGCCTGTTGATCCAACATTAGAAAATAATAGATATTTTGTTTTTACAATTTTAACTATGGTTATTTTTACTACAGTGGCTATGCCAACAAATTGTTTTAAGTGAGCCAACAGTCTCACATTTCAGTAAAAACATTACATAATAATAATCAAATCTAAGGGAAATCAAATTGCTGAGATAACATTCTCTTTGCAATAATTATTAAATTACTAAAGGTCGTATGCCACTAGTGCAAGTTATTTCGCGAAATACTGTACTGCATGACTCATATTGTGTTTAAAGCGATTGATAGAAAATAAATACATAGATGTTTACATAAAAGCACTTAATAAAAATTAATTTATCCTTATCCTTCCACTTTCCAATTTTTACTTTACGTATTTTTTTAACAAAATTTATTATTTTTTTATTTTTATTTACGAAATTTTGGCTGCTGGGCGACAGCGCAATGACCGGCCAGAGTCCATCTTTCGGCGAATAGAATGTTATTTCCCAAAAAGTCCATGCAGTCCCGCGAAGCACGCCAACTTTGACAGACAAAATCAGGCCTGCCAACTCTCAAATATCTTCAAAACAAAATATACCACGGTGTAGCTATACCACCTAGAGAACCTTTTTCACTGAATATATCCGATTTTGATATTTTGTCGCTTAGAACGTTTTATGGGGGACCCATTCCATTATTGACCCAATGTGAACTTATTTGCTCCTCAATCAGTTCTGTTTATACAACAGTCTGTCTCATGCACTTTGAAACATTCTTTTTACTCATGCCAATATTCAGGACTATGGAAATCGTTTCACATCTCTACTCCTTAATAAAATCTGACAAAACACCTAATTTCCTATGGGAATAAATGAAAGATCATGCTTGTAAACTTCCCTTCTAGAAGCCTGATGAGAAAGGACCTACCTGCCATACAACATACAGCTATGCCAAAATATTAAATTTACCAACATCATATCAAAGTTAAATGTCATCACTTTTTTTATTCCCTTTAAATTATTGTGCCACTCAACAGGGGTTGCTACTTAAGTAAATCAAAACCACCACGGCGACCCCTATTTGTGTGGGGGGGGGGGGGTTGTATTTAAAACTGAGGGCCAGTTTTTGTAGTTTCTATGGACACGCACAGCTGGTATGTAAGCTTATTGTGACACTCTCGTGGATGCAACATAATCAATTAGCTCAGTGTTTCCCAACCTTTTGATGCTCGCGTACCACCTACCATATTTTCAATATTTTGGCGTACCATCGCAAAGGACCCCCCTCCTCCCATCACCGAGGATTCCCTCCAACAATGAATGCTTATAGTTGTCCTTTAGCGGTTTTAAGTTTCCCAGCTAAATTTATCCAATTTTCCTTTTCAATGTAAATGTTTAGATCGTATTTGATTATAAGGATATTTTCACAAATTATATGTTCACCCCAGCTCTGCTCAATAATTTTATAGTCATTTTGGCGAAAAAACCGTATGAATTTGAATATGAATTTCGTTGATGTGAAAAAATGTCTCGATACAAGAGGAAAAATAATTTCTGTCTGTTATTTGAAAGTGTACATATTTCTAATACAGTAGAGTCCCACAAACCCGGACTAATGTGGAACGAACGGTGTCTGGGTTTGTGAAAATTCCGAGTTATCGGGAAATGAGTAAAAATAAGAATAGTTTCTGTTATTTCTATAAGAAATCATTTATTTATTGCATAGTAAAAAATATAAAAACTTATTAGTTATAAAAAAACTTAAAGAAAACTAAAACTGTTTTAAATGTGTCACACCGTGCTCTGGCCTTGAATCTTGACGCACTTTATTGCTCTGGCAGGCTTTCCGAGTTATCCAGAATTCCGGGTTATCGAAGTCCGGGTTTGCGAGACTCTACTGTATTTTAAATTGAAAAATTAACATAAATTAAACAATTCCAAGGCATTCACTTACGTTTATGTTGTAGGTATATTACAAAACCTTTTACAACTGTTGTATACGGCCCCAAACGGAAGTTTTGGGCTGGGCTTGCTTAAAAATTCGCAAGTCGCTTTCTAAAATCGTGTAACGGGATCTGCGGGCTGGGCAAAAATACGGCTTTCTCATTGGTCGCCGTGGGCCTTGCCGGATATCGGCGGTTGCAATATATACCCCGGGAAATTGGGCGTGGTATTCACTGTCCGTGGACCAGCGCATCGACCAGTCCGCACGCCCGTCCGTCGTCGTGATGCACCATGCGCCTCGCTACTTTCTGTAAGTCTCGCCAGTTCCTATCCTAGTTTGGTCTCCACCCTCCCTATAAATGTAATAGTTCCAATCAGTCACTTTGTAATTCTAAAAGTAAACTCTAAGTAATCCAATACGTGATTCATGTAATTTCATCATTGGTGTACCTGTGGTACCTAGAGCTAACCTGGTTGTAAAGTAACTGTAACTTGAGTCAGTTGAGTCATAATAAACCGTTTATCAACCTCATGTCTCTGTGTAATTGTTCCATCAACCCTCGGACCACGTTCCCAGAGTAAAAGGTCGTTGGAGTAGCTAGGGCACCCTCCCCCTCCAGTCCCCTGGGCTCCTTGGCCTATACGGGGCATTCACCTGTTGAGTAAGGGGGTGTCCCCGTATTTCACATGTGGTGTCAGGTGTGAACGTGGGGACGAGGGGTGCTTGGAAGGGTGCAGTGACGTGGGGTTTCTTTTGGAGGGAGTAAGGGTTTAATGAGGGGCGAAAAAGTATTGTAGGAAAGGGTAATGAAAATGTACACCTAATTAAATTTAGTTAATTAAAGCACTATAATTAAGGTAGATAAATATTGTGTTTTAAAAATGTACGTTCAAACCAGGGCTTGTGAGTAGGTTATGGCAGAACAGGAAGCGATCCGACAGTTTTTGGATGAAGTGCTGAATAGGACAGGTTATATTGATTATTTAAAACAATTAGGAATACGTTTTCGCGCAGGGAACACAGACTATACGAAAGACATTATTGCGGAAATTATTTTCGAACGAATCTGGCAAGACCAGGATTTGAAAATCGCGTTGTTGTGGGCTATCGAGCGGATGCATGTGCATTTAACTGGTGTTGTAAGAGACGCGATTAACAACAGAAGCGGGTCGCAATAAATAAAACAAATGAGCAACTATTTGTTAGATCATTTTAGGCTGTTTGAACAGTTTAAAGATGAAATTAGGGTAGGACAGACAGTTTGGTTGTTTTCATTTTTCTTCGTAGAAAATCATAAAATAAGAGCTGTTAGTGAAATTCTTGAGAAACATATCAGTAAATCAACTGTGCATAAAGATGTGTTAATGCCAAACAAGAAGCAAGCTCCTTTGTCACGGGTACATCAAATAACTCAGGAACAATTTCACGATAAACTAAAGGCGGTTACCGCTGGGGAAGATTATATCGTGTTTGTAGTAATAAAAGAGGAAACTGGGTAATAAAACGAGTAAGGATCCCGAACCGCCATATATGTCGCAACCACTGGCTAGAGCATTTAATTCGGCGCCTAGTCAAATTAATATTGGAGGCGCGTCAACACCATTGAAGACGAATTTCTTTATGAAAATCGGGCCTCGAACCGCGCAGCTAATTGCTTTTTATGAGCATCTGTCGGAAACAGCGTCTAGGCCAAAGACCTTACCTAAACCAGTTCTACCTGAACCCCTGACTATTCCGCCAGCATTAGCGAAACCGTTCGTGGAACAGGTGGCTCGACAGGAGGAGTTAATTTACGATGTTCCGCGCTTGAATGCCGATGGACCCAGTCAATAAAGCGGTGTATTATATCCCGGTCACTGATCCTAACGCGCTTTTGGAAGGGACCCAAACTTTGTTGAGATCTTTAACGACACGAATTATCGAAGGAAGGATTAACGGACGCACTGATTACACAAATGAGCATGGTATTAAAAGGATTAGGATTACTAAAATCGTAATCGAATTTAATGACTGATCCTAGGTAAAAATTCAGTTAAAGACAAAACAGGAAATTGGTTTTGCTAATTTTAATAGGAATTTTACTGTTGACTCTTTGGTGTGCTCCATTGATTAAGTTTGAACTAAAGTATATGGGATATTAAATTGCTATTCCTTGATAGTGGATAAAAATGCAAGTAAAAGAATGGACCTCTGTTCCTTTTTACAGGGAGCGCTAAGCGGAATCCTCTTATCAGTAGCCGCTATCGTAACAGCTGTTGTGATAACACCGCGCGTCACTAAATACGATCTGTTATTTTGTCTATATGAAACGGCAAATAATAGCCGGATCAGGGAATAAATAAGTTAATGTTTGAACCTACGGGTCACGGTAAGTCTCCAGTAAAGATATTTAAATCAAGTGTACAATTGGGAACAATGGCGCTATCAGCCACCGATTTAGCAGAAGCGTTTAAAAACGCTATGCTAGGGGTCAAGTCAGTAGATTTGGGGCCCGCGAATTTAATAGAAAGTTTTAAGGGGGATGGAATAGGGCCAAGTGTAACCGAATTTTTTGAGCAGATTGATCAAGCTGCCATTCTAGGAGGTTGGAAACCGCAATTTAAGGTAACGGTAGTCCGACTCAAGTGTAGGGGAGCTGCCGAAGCATTCTTAACATCAAAATTTGACCTGTCTAAAGTAGAAGACGGTTTACCCGTTGTTAAATATGAGGACGTCCGTAACGCGTGTCTGGAAAGATTTTCCAGCAAAAAGACCGAACAATACCACTATATAGCGCTACAGTCAGCGGTTCAAAAGCGCGACGAGTCAGTAGAAGTATTTGCAGAATGGATTAGAAAATTAGGAGCGAAAACGATTCAAAAGAGTGAGGACCCGAACGTACAGCGGAAGCGGAGAGACGTATGTTAGCCGCTTTCTTACACGGGTTAAGTGGTAAAATCGGCGAGGTCACCCATTTTACTTTCCCTAAGACGTTCGAGGACGCGCTTAAGACGGCCATTATGGCAGAGATTGAGGAGCAGTCTCACCCTTCTGAGGCGGATACAGGTGTGTTCGCTCTTACGTGTTATGGGTGTCAAGGCGAAGGGCACATACGCGGCCAGTGCCCTAATCTAGGAATGAACCGAGGGACTGGCGGACCACCGCATTATAATAGTTTCACACCGCGGGGCGCGTCTAGAGGCTGGAATCGGGGAACATACTCTCGGGGCAGGGGAAATTACTCTGCCGGAAATAGCACGTACCAGGTGGGTCAGGATAATCAAGGTTCTTGGAATGCGTCACGTGGGCGTGAGTCGTCTTTCAATCGAGGATCTCGAGGTAACACTCGGGGATCGGGACGTGTAAGGTTCGATGAAAGAAACCTACAGCAAAATAGAAACAATTCGTTTCGGTTAGCTAGAACAGAGTGCTATAACTGTGGAAGGTTAGGGCATTTCGCACGCGAATGCCAAGTAAGACCGGAAAATCGGACAGAGACCGATAATTTAAACCCCAGTCGTCCGACAGTTTCTCAAAATTAGGCCACCCGGCTGTTGGACATTTTATTGTACAAAGTTTATGCGTGGACGGAAGGAATGATTTGTCTATTGTGTGTAAGATTGGAGAGCGTGAGTTGAAACTTTTGATTGATTCTGGATCGAAAATATCTTTGTTAAAATGGGAGGCCTATGGTGTAAATACTAAGCATATAACTCATTCGGATATCCGCGCGCTAGGTATTACGGGAGCGCGATTGAAGATTTTGGGGAAAACAGAAGTAGAAGTAGAGATAAATGGGGAAAGAAAGAAGTTGGAATTTTATGTGGTGGATAATATGGATAATTTGATGTTTGATGGAATACTGGGAACAGACGCGTTGAGGGAGTTAGAAGTGATAATTGATTTTAGCAATGGTCCGGACGAGCGTTACTGTGTGGGCGCCATTCAGAGTTCGAAACCACCTGTTCTGCAGGCGGGTGGAGAGAAAGGACAGACGACGGGAACGGACGTCATGAACCCGAGCCCTGAGTCGAGTAGTTGGGAAGTACGTAGGGAATGTTGTTCCAAGTGTAAGGTTCGGACCTGGTATGTCGTTCCGCGCAGGGAGGTCATTGTTAATGCCAATAGTGAATTGAAATTTGTTGGGGAGCTAAAGCCAGTGAAAACAGGAGGTCAAGAGGAAATCATTATAGAAGTACCGGAGGAAGTGTTTATAGAGGGTGACGATTTTGGAGAGTATTGGATAGTGTTAAAGAACACAGTGAGTAAAGTAATTAGTGATGAAGAAGGTAAATTGTTGGTGCAGTGTAGTTGTATGAATTTGAATCCGTATGAGATTGTATTGGGAGTAAAGAAACGCGTAGGTGTAGCCAGGGAGGCAGGAAATGAAGATCCAAGTGTTAGTGAGTGTAATGTGGATAAAGAAGGTGATAAGATGAAAGTGTCAAGTGAGGTAATAGAAGATACGGTAAGTGGAAACAAAGTGTGTGCGTTAGTAAGATATAATGGAGTGAAATATGGTGGAAATAGTGGATTATCGTGTAGTGGTGTGATTATAGAGGAAGTGACGGAAGACGTAAGTGAAAAGAGAAATGATAACGAGGAAATGGGTATAAGTAGTGTTAATAATCGAGTAATGGGTTGTAATAGTGATAGTGTAATGCAAGTAACAGATTTAGTAAGGACACGTGAATTAATCAGTGTAAACAGTGTTGAGAGTGAAACAGTGAATTGTTTGTGACGTGAGCGATAAGATAAAGGATATCAGTGTCAGTAATGAAGTAAACAAGGAAGATAGTGACGTAGTTATGTATCGGTTGGTAAGTGATGATAAAAAGTGTAAGTGATGTGAGGTTAAAAATGCGTGAATTAGAAAAAGTGGATACAGTTGGTTATGAAGTTTATGTAGTGAATCAGGAAGAAAATGAGTTTGTAAGGGAAGAAATGGACGGGAACAGTGAGAGTAAAAGAAGACAAGGAAACAAGAAGAAGAGGAAAAAGAGCAGTGAAATGGTTGGTGGGAAATATGCGTACGGAGACGAAGGTGAGAATTTGGAAGATGCCATGTGGGGCAAATTACATGCGGATACGGATGAGGAATGTGATTGGGACAGAATGTATGCAGCTAGTGGTACGATTGATATAGACAAATTAATAGTGAATAAATTAGCTCATTTAAGCCAGGAGGATAGGGATATAATAAGGCCGGTGTTGGAGAAATATAAGAGTGTATTATATGACGGGGTTTCACCATTGGGTTGTACGACCGAAATCGTACACCGGATACCGCTCCGCGAAGGTGCTGTTGCACCACGGTTGACACCTTATCGAATACCTCATCATTTGATGAAAACGGTACAGGAACATATCGACGAAGGCATATCGTAAAGGCATAATAATTCCGAGCGATAGTGAGTTCGCGGCGCCAATTGTGCTAGTGAAAAAGAAGCGGCCGGTAGACCCAGTGAAACCATCAGGTGAGGAGGAAGTCAGTTATCGGTTAGCTGTAGATTATCGTGCTTTAAATAAGATAACTGTACCCAGTAATCAGCCTCTAAGCCTAATTCAGACGACATTGGACTCACTCGGCGGGTGTAGAGTCTTCACGACTCTGGACCTGCAATCCGGGTATTTCCAGGTGCCTGTAGCACCTGAGGACGTCCATAAGACCGCTTTTGTGTTGCCTTCTGCGATTTATTGTTTTAGATTCATGCCTTTTGGGCTCGTAAACGTAGCAGGGAGCACCTGCTACGTTTACGAGATTAATGAATCAAGTTCTTAAAGGCTTGATAGGTCACGGGGTCTTGGTCTACCTTGACGACATAATCGTAGCGACGTGAACAGTAGAGGAACACGCTGTACGACTCGGGCACGTGTTACAACGGTTTGAGGACGCTAATTTAAAATTGCAGCCCTCTAAATGCGTGTTTGCTCACGGGGAAGTAGAGTATCTAGGTCATGTGATTACCAGCGAAGGGGTACGGCCGGACGAGCGAAAAATATCGGCTGTAAAGAACTATCCAATACCTACTAATGTAAAGGAGGTCAGATCGTTTATAGGCTTAGTAAATTTCTATAGGCGATTTATTCCAGACTTCAGTGGTATTTGTAAGCCACTAACAGAATTGACTCGGAATGACAGTGAATTTCAATGGGGAGAACGTCAGCAGGAGGCGTTCGATAAGTTGCGGGAAGCTTTAATTCAAGAACCGGTTTTGAAATATCCATGTTGGGATGAACTGTTCATAGTGACCTCGGATGCTTCCAAGGTCAGTGTAGGAGGAGTCCTGTCGCAGGTTTTAGACGTGGAGGAACACCCTATTGCGTATTATTTCAAAACGCTAAATAAAGCGCAGACGAACTATTCAGCGACCGAACGCGAGTTACTAGCTGTTGTTACCCTTGTGAAGGCGTGGCGACCGTATTTGTATGGGCGTCGGTTTACGCTGATAACCGATTGCATAGCTTTGAAGTGGCTCTTTTCGATGCGAGACCCTTCCTCACGGCTAATCCGATGGGGGTTGTTGCTCTCAGAATTCGAGTTTGAAGTTAAGCATTGAGCTGGAATAAAGAATTTGCAAGACGACGCACTCTCGCGGATAAACGCGATAACGGGACCTATTTGGTCACGGGACCTTGTAAGGCAAACGCAGCAGTTGGACGATTTTTGTAGAAGTAAAATACAGGAAGTTGAGCAAAATAAAACCTCCGCTTTCTTCTTAGACAAAGACGGGTTGCTGTACAAACGAGAAGAAGACGGTAATAAATTAGTAATACCGAAAGGGATGGATTATTACGTCTTAGAGAACCACCATGATACCGTTTTCAGGGCATCTAGGGATAAATAAAACACAGGCCGTGTTAAAGAAACGATACTTTTGGCCGTCATTAAATACGGATACGGCTAACTATGTTAAGTCATGTAGGTCGTGTAATCTTAGGAAGAACTCAAACCGTGCAATAGCGCCGTTAGGAGTTTTTGAGTCAGTAACACGACCAATGGAAGTTTGTAGTTTGGACATAGTAGGTCCATTGCCTAAGGCGGGACACTACTGTTATATTTTAACTTTTATCGATTTCCATTCGAGGTATGTTGATGCGGTTCCAATAGACAATCAGCGAGCAGAAACAGTGGCATATGCGTTCGTAACAACTTTTGTAGCTAGGTATGGCATACCTTTAAAGTTACTATCAGACCGTGGGACTAATTTCATGAGTAAACTTTTTCAAGAAGTTTGCCGTGTTTTACGGGTTAAGAAAATCCAAACGACCGGGTATAACCCAAAGTGTAATGGGTTACTTGAGAGACAGCATGCCACGCTTGCTAATATGCTATCCCATTTTGTGGAGGAGCATTCAAGTGACTGGCATAAATACTTGCCGTTTTGCCTTATGGCTATGAGGAATAGTAAGTGTGCTGCTATAAACGCAACACCTTATTTTCTGTTTCACGGTAGGGAAATGAATCTGCCGACAGAAGATCATTTCCAGTGTCTACAGGATTTAGGACCAACAGGGGATAAATTAGTAAAACGCATGGAGGAGGCTTACGCGCTGGCTAGGCGATATTCCGACGAGGCCAGGGCCAAAAGTAAGACGTATTATGACGAGGGAAAGAAATTGGTAGAATTCGAAATAGGTAGTTTAGTCTACGTGTTGCATCCGGAAATAAAGAAATTACCGGGCAAGTTTGCTAGGGCGTGGTCGGGGCCACACCGAGTGGTGGCCAAGTTGCCTGATTTGGTATATACAGTAGACTTGAATGGGAAAAACTTTAACCTTAATGTCAATCGTCTCAAGGCATCGCGGGAAAACTTAAGAGACGACATAATATTGGAATATGATAAAGTTGTGGATTTAATAAAATCACAACTCAATAAAGTAGAGCCTCACTCAGAACCGGAAACCGTAGTTGATAGGCGAGAGGCGGCGGAAAGTACGCCGGAAATAATGGCGGAGTTTCAGCCGCGGCTTGTGCCGGAAGTGCCGAAGGAAGACGATGTTAGGGAGCCTGAATCCGCGCAGGGCGTGGCAGGGCATTCGCGGCACAATACGTCACCTAGTAGTAAGGAGGCTAGTGACGCAAGCGATGGCGACTCTATTAGTGATGATGAAGAGTCGTGGTATAAGCCAAACGAGGAATTAAATAAAACACAACGCGAATTACGTGAGAGTGATGTATCGATATTCGAAGGAGAAGAGGGTAATTTAACATACATTGATGACCCGAATGACCAGGATTGGTCACCGCCGGAAGTAGTTAGTAGCCCGGAACAACCCGAACCTCCGTACAATTTGCGGAGTAAGCGGCAGGGTACAGACGGAGAGTAAATAATGTTTAAAAGTTAGGTGTAAATAATAACTTTTGTAAATAGTAGTAATAAATTTTATAATTATTGCAAGTGTAAAGTGTCTAGGGAAGGAAGAGAGATTAATTAAATTATCATTCAACAAGATAGTAAGGAAATGATGCGAGAATTGGTTAAATATAGTAGTGAAACAGGAATCAAAAAAAGAAGCAAGATAAGGAGGCATAGCAATCTGAGTTGATTATCGGAGGGCGTCTGGCAAGTGAAGAGATAAGAGGAATGCCATAGCAGCAATGGCGAGCTGCGAGTAATAAAGTTGGGCAGTCAAGTAAAATTTATGGGCCCAACCTTTGAAGCGGCCCCGGAGAACCGCTCTATTAAGTAGCATGATTCGGAAGGCTGGGCCTTTAGTAGGGGGGAGCCCTGATAAGCACCCTAGGAATGGGTCGCTAAATTAATTTGTAACGCTGGTATAAAATTATTTGGAATGTAAGTTAGTAGTACCTTATTTTATTGTAATAAAAAGAAAAGTAGCGTACAATTTTTGTTATGGAGACTAGGAAGGAGGAATGGAGGACGAAGGTACACCTTGAAAAGGTGTTCCTTCGGCAGTAAGGGGCGAGTGTTGTATACGGCCCCAAACGGAAGTTTTGAGCTGGGCTTGCTTAAAAATTCGCAAGTCGCTTTCTAAAATCGTGTAACGGGATCTGCGGGCTGGGCTGACCGCGACAACCGGGAACTTGCGGATTTGTCCATATTTGGTCTTGTTGCAAAATACGGCTTTCTCATTGGTCGCCGTGGGCCTTGCTGGATATCGGCGGTTGCAATATATACCCCAGGAAATTGGGCGTGGTATTCACTGTCCGTGGACCAGCGCATCAACCAGTCCGCACGCCCGTTCGTCGTCGTGACGCACCATGCGCCTCGCTACTTTCTGTAAGTCTCGCCAGTTCCTATCCTAGTTTGGTCTCCACCCTCCCTATAAATGTAATAGTTCCAATCAGTCACTTTGTAATTCTAAAAGTAAACTCTAAGTAATCCAATATGTGATTCATGTAATTTCATCATTGGTGTACCTGTGGTACCTAGAGCCAACCTGGTTGTAAAGTAACTGTAACTTGAGTCAGTTGAGTCATAATAAACCGTTTATCAACCTCATGTCTCTGTGTAATTATTCCATCAACCCTCGGACCACGTTCCCAGAGTAAAAGGTCGTTGGAGTAGCTAGGGGATCCCTCCAGTCCCCTGGGCTCCTCGGCCTATACGGGGCATTCACCTGTTGAGTAAGGGGGTGTCCCCGTATTTCACACAACAGATCGACATAACTAAACCATACGCTCAATATAGAAAACAATTTGGTTAGTAAATCGTACAACTGACAAATATAGCAATACCACCGAATTAACACTGTACAGTTCGCGCAATATGTCTCCGGCTATGACCACTATGCTACTAACCGTGCCATATGATATTTTTAACATATGACATTGGTAAACACAACATTTGACAAGCAGCGGTGTTTTAGAAAATGTTTTCAGAAAAAGTACCCCCTCTCCCCCCCCCGCACCTTACAATCAGCTGACTTAGTCATAGCCGGAGATATAATGCGCGAACTGTAGTATTTTTTAATTGAAAGATAATTTTTAATGACAAAATGTTTTGTAAAAAGAATTACTCTTAAAGTGAAAGGATAGCATATTTCCTAAAATATGGAACGAAAGTGACATATTATTACCAAAAAAATTCTGAAAAAGTTAATAAAGCGACTTTACTGTTCGACGGGACAGCGTTCGTTCGGAAACCTAGTATTTTATTTTGTACAACTTCTTCAATCTCTTGCGTACCACCTGAAAGGCCTTCGCGTACCACCAGTGGTACGCGTACCACTGGTTGAGAAACACTGTAGCTGGTCAAAATTGCAAAAGTTTACAATTGGTGATCAGTGAGATTTCAACCCAGTACCCTGCTGACCAAAAAGCTCTTTAAACAATGTGCTACTTAATAGGGCTGTTTCTGAAAAAAGTTATCCCTCTTATCCCTTGTTTTATACTTTTTGGCACCCTATTTTGGCCTATTTTTTAAACAGATCAATAATTTAAATACTAATTCCGTAAAAAAATCCAAACAAGTTAACTAAATGTATTAAATAATCATGCTAAAGATGAATGCTAAGAGGGACAATATTCCCTCTGATACGATTAAATTTTATGAAGTATAAACCCCTAAACTAAGAAGTAAATTCATTAGTAGCAACATAACAGATATAAGACATAGAAAAGCAAAAAAAGCAAAAAAACTATAAACTAGATTAAAAATATCACAGCGTTGGTGAATTTTTTTCGAACACTGCACGGGAGTAGTAAATGTTACCCTACCATACATGTTTATGTTTATGTTTGACGCCAACTACAGAAAAATTGTCAAAATTGTTTTCCCCAAAAAGTAGTTGGAGAAATCTTGTACGCAATTGCGTGTTTCATCCTCGCTAAATTTTGGTAACTGCTCAAAAGGATAAACACCGATTTAGGTGCTTAAAACATAAGTAACTAATATGTAAAATGAAGCCCAAATACAAAAATGTCAAGCAAGAAGCAAAGCAGCATAAGAGCAAACTATATATTTTTTACAAACATGAAGCTTAAAAACAATTGATGTTGAATAAGATGTAAACCCCAGTTCCCTACTTTTTACGGACAGCATCTAGCCTCATAAAGCTGTTGATTTGTTCTAAATAGGAATCAATTCCCATGTTTGTAACAAACCTTCATGGACACACTGTATAATAACTAAAAATTTGATGAACTCCAAAGATTAAATCCCCATCACTACCACTTAACCTGCAGCTCAGATCTACCTATCAACCTAGTTCCTCAAATTTTAAACTCTAATTCTAGTTGCAATCCTTAACATTCATAACTGAAGGGTTATGAAACTAACGAACTTCATAGAGAGACCAGAAAATATGTTTACATGCGATGTTAATATTTTGAACAGTCGAGTTACTTTTCTTTAAGAACGTGGTTTTAAGCTCATAAAGAATAGTGTAAGTTGTTTTGCAGACATTTTTTTCATTGAAAAATATATTACAGATGAAAATGTAAGGAATAGTCTATTCAACATATTTAAATGGTTATGGGCCGGTTTCTTAGCATCTGTACCCAGAATACCTGTAGCTGCTTTATTCTTCTTTGACCTAAGCCTGGATATATGTTTTAAAGCTGATAGGTTAGAGTATTTATGTTAATATCGATGTAAAATATTTATCTCGAATAAAAAGAAAAATTCTTCTGAATCCACATACATTCCTAGATAGTTTAAAAAAAGTCGCATGTATAAAAAAATATTTATTAATAAATTAACAAATAACCCTTAAAAGAACAAAGAATTTTTCTTCATATTAGAGATAATTAGTATTTAAAAAGATGTCCATCACAGGTAGAAAACACAACAATTTGTTACAGGAGACACAACGATTTGTAGAAAAATAGCACTGTCAGTCTTGAATTTTGATATTTGATATCCAGTTTGACGGCTCCTAAGTCTCTTTATCGTCGGAGCTTCCCTGAGTTTCTCCTCCCGGTCCGTGGGGCTGAGGGTCGACTTCCCTCAACAATTCAAAGTCAGAATCAACAAATCCCAGCTTTTGAAAATCGTCATCCGACTTTTCTTCATTGATATCTTCAGTTTCTGATTCTTTATTAATTTTCAGATCTGAAAACATCAACTTCCATTTAAATTATAAATAACATAAAAAAATTTGGAAATAAACTCAAAATATTGAAAAAAATGTTTGGTAGCGCTGGTACTGTTATAAAGTTTGTTGTGAGAGTAAACTGATGAGGGAGGTGAGAAAAGAAGGTAAATTGACCTTAGAGATAACATACTGACAAGAGACAATCGACCAGTGAGGTTGTGTTGACCGAACTGATAGTGGTCGATATGAATGTCTTTTAAAATACTCCCGAGGCAGCGTACCTCCACCTCCAGCAAATTTCAATTCATGTTTCATCGATTTATCGATGATTAATGTTCCTTAGTGTTCAAACATAATTAAAACACAGTATGATTTATTAAACTACTGCATTTTTAGCCACCTTGGATCTTCTCAGTCGCTGAACAATGTTGTGATACGCTGCGGCAGACGACGATGTTGCACGAAAACACAGAATACTTCATCGTCAGTTATTTACAAGAATAAAGGCTCCCCTCAGTCAATGCTACGTTTTGCAAATATTTGAAACGATTAGCTTCCTCAGGAATTATTTTGCAGCTTAGCTCTTCGACCATGTTGCCGTTCTGACCATCATACTGCGACTCAATTTTGGTCATTTATCATTTCTCTTTGTCAATTATTTTTTAGGATAAAATGGAACATGGGGTTATGGTATTTTTCACATCAGGAGTAGGCGGAACCAGTCGACTAATAGGCTTATCCCTTGGGTCTATGACATAATTGCCGGCCCTAGTTGGTGCGTTATTGCTGCTTGCCCAAGTGACGTACATTGAATAAACCACTGAATTGAATTATGTGCTACTGTGTACAAGAAACTTAGCCATACATTAAAGTGGATGGAGTTTTTGTAAATTAAATTAATTATAAAAAGCGAAAAATGTAAACTAATAATTAAGTACCATAAAAATAAAATAATAAAATGAAAATTACATTAACGAAAGCATTTTTAAATAAGCATTTTAATTTTCCATAACACACGATGACAGTACCTAAAAAAATTTAAAATTCTATAACTAACAAAATAAATGTTACAATCACATAACAAACATTTACACTGAAAACATAGCCTAAACTATCAATTACTTAAAAAAATAACAAAACCTACTTACAGATACTTTTTATACTTCTATTTTCAAAGGGGCGGTGAACTCGTCATCAGATAATCAGATACGTTGCATTCTCCCTCACTGTACTACTCCTCATCACCAGTGTACTCATCGTTACCCGCATTTGTCACAATGATTCTGCCTTGTACCTCATCGCATATGTTGTCCAATATGTATGGCTATGTTTCTTGTACACAGTAATAATTCAATTCATTGGGTTATTCAATTTACCTGGTTAATTTATTGAGGCATATATATATAATGTTTTTAATGACCATATATATATATATATATATATATATATATATATATATATGTGGTCATTAAAAACTATTTGGAAGCAAATAGGTCTGTAGGAATATATTATTTACTTTGGCTTCCTCAAACTCAACCGATTCTTATATTTTTTATTACAAAATAATCAGGTGCTCAAAACAAAGCTCAGGGTATATTCAGTTTTTGCTTTTCCTTCAGTTAAAAAAGTTTATACAACATCACCGGGACAAGCAGCAATGACTCACTGACTAGAGCTGGTGAGCATGCCCATCCCTGACCGTGCACAATAGACCCAAGGATGAACCTATTAGTACAGTTGACTGGTTCCGTCTGCTCCTGAGGTGAAAAATGCCATAGGAGTGGAACCTCTTCAACTCAAAGAGTGGGTTTGAAATTATATGGACATCCAAAATGTTGAAGGTAGAAGATCTTAATGGGACACCCAATGTGTTAGTTTCCATCACTCTTAACAAGTGAAGCTGAATTTTAACTCACCATTAGTATCAGCCTCTAGTGATTCTGCAGATTCTGCATTTACATCTGCTATTTCAGTAGTTTCAGCCAATTTGTCTTCTTCTGAAATTTTAAAATGCTATTTTAAGCTTTATTACGTAAATAAAAAAAGAAATCAATACAGAATTATTAGACTTTGGTTATTAGACTCAGTGCAAATCATTTTGGGTTGTAAAAAGATTATGTCATGTTTAATTGAATCAAATCAATGCCCCTGTTGCAGCTGACCTGCATACTCAGCGAATTTCTAAAGCATAAAAACCCATTTCAATCCAACATAGCATATGTTGGATTGAAATAATATCAAATATCAAAGACATTTCCTGTATTAAACAATATAGATAATCATGGCAGTTATGTAAACTAAACTCACTATTGGCCTGCTCATAAAAAAGGCCCAAGTAAGATTAGAATGGTTTTAGAGGCACTTCAACGCGCTAAGTCTTTTGTTCTACTCTCAAAATTTTTCTGAGATGTGAAACTGTTTGATTATAAATTTTGGCAGAATTCAAAGATATTTTGAATTATGTGCTTTGGAATATATTATACTTGCTTTAAAAGAGGAAATGACCCACATATGAGTTTTTGTCGATACAAATTAATGTGCTGGGGAAAGCAGAAGGCTGTTAAAACCTTGAAAAACATCTGAGCAAAATTTATTCCCAGTCTGACAATTTTCAATTCATTAAAATGACATCTCATGATTACAATATGAATGTGTCAAAACAAAATCAACATTATTACTTAAATTCTGTACTTTGCTAATACACAAAACAATGCTCCAGACAGGAAAAACATTTATATTAAAAGTAAAAATACAATTATGAAAAGTCAAAAGTCAAAGGAACTACAGATTACGTGCTTGAATACTGAAAGAACGAACAAATTACCATGCAAAACTTAAAGCGTGCATTTACCCAACACCAAATACAACTCAATACTTACTGTCTTGGACAAGAACCTAAAATTTTCTTGACTGAATGTTTTTTCAAACTTAAAATATGATCAATACCATTACACTATGACAACTTTATCTCGAAAAACAATATTTGACTAAACTTTGCTGAAAAATAATGACAAAATTACAATTAATTTGGATTTAAAAGCTTAAAGGTGAACTTGAAAATTACTGAATGTGGCAATGTAACTGAGAAAAATACGATACTAAATATACAAAAACTCACCTTTGTTTTCATCTAACATTTTCATAAATTGATCAAATTTTACTGGCTTTGGGAAGGAATCGTCATTATCTATCACGGACTCACTTGGTATTTTACTTGTATCATCATCTTCATTGCCAATGCGAGCATTGTACTTCAAGGTTGGAACCATCACAGTTCTGAAATTTCCTTTCTGACTTTTCACTAACTTAAATTCTTCAAAGTTAAAATCCTTACATCGGTCTAGAATTACTGTAATGTTTTAAATGAGAATAGATAAACATTTACTTGGAAGGAATTCATGTATGTTTTTGAGAACCATTTCTTTATGAATACTGAAGGAATATAATTATATTATACAGGGTGTTTCCAAACTCTCTGGGGACCTCTTGAAAAACTGTTCCTTGCACCGAGGAAAACGTATTTTCAATAAAACTCGGGGTCTTTGAAGCCTATTTTTAATCTATCTGTATATGTTTTTATTGATATTTTGATAACTTTTGTTCAACGCAATCTCAAAACAAACATAAATCATAAATGAAAACCATATACTTTATTTTGACAGAACAGTAGACCCCCTCTTAACCGACCCTGATGGGACCGGACCTAGGTCGGATAACTTAAAAGGTCGGTTAAAGCGGGTAATCCTCTAAACACCGAAAAATAAAAACTCTTATTAATTTAGGGTTTCATTAAAATAATTATCAAGCAGTTTGTGGATTATTTAGAAAATGAACTGTAATTATCAACCTATTTTTCAAAATATTTCCTGTATAAATGTAACATTTTATAAACTAAATATTAGACGAGGCGAACTTTTATTTATGATGACACTTTTAATAACATGTTCATATATTTTTAACAAATTTTACGTAATGATTGTCAAAATTAGTGATGAGAAACAAGCAATCATTGCATTATTACGGATTAGGCAGTTGATTTATAGCTTACACGTCCGTGTTTTTTTGTTTTTTCTTTACTCTACTGGTGAATTCATATGATGGTTTCCGGATGCAAAAACGAAAACTCAGACGTTTATCGTACTATGCACTCTGAAAAGCACCTACTGTACGTTTTAATAAATTAATGTATGCTGTATTCAAAATATTTTAACCTGTAACAAACAACCTGTGGAGTTGAGCGTTAAGTCCCCATCGTCGGATATGGGAACAGAAATGCCGCAATTCCTAGAAAAGGGCGGTTAAACCGAACTGTTGTCAAAATAGGGTCGGTTAAAACGATCTTTAATATCTGACCAGCAAGGGCGGATAATCCGATCGTCGGTTAAAACGAGGTCGGTTAAGAGGGGGTCTACTGTAAAGGTAATATACAGGGTGTTTTTTAAAACCCCTTCAGAACTTTGGGATATGGAGACTTATGTCAAACTAAGAAAAAAGTTCCTATAAACATAAGTCCTAAAATGCTCAGTTATCTGTCTGTCAGTACGTATGTGTTTTAACATGATTTTGCATCACTTTGGAACCACTTCAAAGTTGGTGCGTATATGATGACTAATAGGACTATTTTGGTGTGTAGTATCAAGTTTCTACTTTGTACTATTTAAAAATGGCATCCATTTTTATATTTTAAAACTTAATATCTTAAAAATTGTAAATTTTACAAGAATTGTGTACAAAATAAAAAAGAGTTGTGCAATTTTATTTACTAACAAACCATATAAAGATTACTGAGATTGAACAACAATTAACGGAGTTATTGCTATTTTTCTAACAGAATATGTACTTGTTGATGGCAGTTATAGCGAATTTTCGCACAAAAATTGGAATAACCCTGTTAATTGTAGTTCGATCTTAATAATCTTTGTATGGTTATTAAGGAAATTAAATTGTGCAACTTTTTTGTCTCTTGAACAATTTCTGTAAAATTTACGATTTTTAAGACATTAAGTTTTAAAATATAAAAATGGCTGCCATTTTTAAACGGTACAAAGTAGTTTAGAAACTTGATACTCCACACCAAAATAGCTCCTATTAGTCAACATATGCACACCAACTTTGAAGTTGATATCTTCAAAGGTTCCAAAGTTATGCAAAATCATGTTAAAAACACATACATACTGACAGATAACCAAGCATTTTAGGACCTATGATTATAGGAAATTTTTTCTTAGTTTTGATGAAAGTAACCATATCCAGAAGTCCTGACGGGTTTTTAGTACACACTCTGTGGATTGTATGATCCAATATCACCGGTAGTTGAAAGAGTAAAACCCAAGCCACACAGATTTAAACCAAATCAAAATCATGCAACAGCACCAGAGTAAAACAGACATAAATTTCTCAAGATAATAAAACACTTCCATCAAACAATAGTAGCCAACAAATTAAAAGCCACATAGTTGTAATACTATATGTGCACAACACGCCGAAGAGTGAGCACATATGTAACATTTAAAACAGATTATATACAATCTTAAACATATAACATCATCAAAAATCATTATTATTTGTTTGTAAGAAATCAGGGTAGGATAGGGGAATCGACAGGCTTATCTGGTGGTTGAAACTGCTGAAGAGCACGCAAAAACGCATAAAACACAAAAATAAAATGAATTTTCAAGGCCACTGGCTCCTTCTTCAGATAGTAGGGAGTTCATTGTAAACTAAGAAGGAAGAAGAACAGTTTCCTTCTTCTAGAATCCAAAGAACTATTTTCGCATTTTTTGGGATAATAATTATCCGAAGATGATAATTATCTGAAGAAGGAGCCAGTGGCTTTGAAAATTCATTTTGTTTTTGTGTTTCATGCTTTTTGGTGTGCTCCTCAGCAGTTTTAAACCACCAGGTAAGCCTCCTGAATCCCCTATCCTACCCTGATTACTTAAAACTCAGGCTTAGAGCCCATACTTCACCAAAATGATACTATCATTTGTTTTTTAGAGAAGAGAATTAACGAGCCGATTAAACAAAATGTCACAATAGCTCTGAATTAAAATCCAATTAAAAGTGTTTATGAAATTGCTTTTAAGTTTACTTTAAAATCACTCATTTAAATTATTAAAAAAACTTGGCTGGGTTTTTTTATATATAGCTTAAACTGCCTGAAGGCCTGGACTCTATCACTTTAGAAAATCCTGGTTGCAAACATAAAAAAATCTTTTATTGATAAAACTAAGGGTGTGCGAGTGATTTTTGAAGTGGAGTCGAGTTTTAAAATACTCGCTCGAATTTCAAGCTTTTTTCGAGTCGGGTTTTTTTAGTAACAAAGGTAATAGTTTTCCTACTTCGGAATAACCGCAATGTCAAAAAAAATTGTTCACAAACAGCTTAATTTTGTAATGTTATTCAACCTAGAGGTATTCTTGAGTTAAAAAACAAGTTAATTTTATCAATTAAATGAAGATAATTTTTAAATTAAAATCTTTAGAACTTGATTTGGCATATCTTAAAATAAAATGACTGAAACTCAGGCCATTTTAAATACATTCCTTCATTAACCCTAAAAAAAATAAGATTGTAAAACTGAATCACATGTTATGATTCAGAGTAAACGGCAGAGTAACTTCTTGGCTTGAACTTCGATGATGTTTAGAAACTTCGAGTCAAGTCGAGTAGTGTAAACTCGGCTCCAAAAAAATTCAATACTCAAGTACTGGCACACCCCTTGATAAAACCCTATACAAACTAATGCATGCAAAACCCCGTTAGAGTAATGTTTTCCTTTAGCCCTTTGTTAGAGGTAAGCCAGACAAACCCAATGGCCCTAAGCGAACATGATTCAATCACAGACCTCTCTTTGTCTCCTCCCTGATCCTGGCCTCGCCCTGCGATGGCTCCGACTTCACAGCAGGTGCTGACAAAAGAATGCATTCTTTAGCTTACATGAAATATCATTACGTTTAATTTAACAGACTGAAAATGGCTAGATTTAAGAACTGTCATGGAAGTGAAAATAAATGTTTGACAATTCAACGGTAGAAGTTAAACCTTGAGCGGGCGCTTCACAGGTAAAACTGCAGAGGGCGCTTGCGGAATCTTACCCCGCAACACTAAATCACACAAATTTATCCCATTTTACTTGTTTTATAACGAAATATTGTATTTTAATATTGACAAACTTCATTAGGAATCACATTTCATCGTTGATATAATTAATTGTTCAACTTATTAGGTGTAATATTTCAACTGAAAACGGTAAGTAATTTTATAGTGTAAAATAGGTATCACTGTCTGTGTTAAGGAAGAGAAGGGCGCTCCGTAAACTGACACTGCATCACTGAATTGCAAATAACAAGGTACAGAGGGTGGGGTGGGGGGTAAAAAATGAAATTAAATGAAAAATCGTTTATTTATTCAGGCAAAGTTAGGGCCCTTTCTTACACTTAACCTGATACAAAAATGTCCCGTAAATACTTACATCTATTAACAACACTTAATACTATTTTTACAAAAGAGAAAAAAAAATGTAAATTTTAGTCAGTCACACAAACTTCCATCCTTCAGCAACCACGCACAAGACACACCCCCTAGGATGCACCGGCCAAGGACATCTGCTGAAAGTAAAAATCTTTCAGTGCCACCACAATCCGACGAAGACTTTCCAGAGACTTAATGGATAAATAGCTCCATATAGCTATATATAGCTATATTTAGTGGGGGTATAAATTGCTTTAGGGGTTTCTTAAAATGAGGCGCGTAAAGTATGGACATGACTGCCAAAACCCTTCATGATTGTTTATTTTAATTATTAAAAAAAACATGTGCGGAGGAAAACTCCGCATGCGCCCGCTTGAGGGTCAAAGCTATCTTAGAGTTAAAATGTAATCTCCTTTTCTCAAAAATTTTAAACTAAATCATATTTTACAGTTCAAGACACTAACATCGACACTTAATAGTCTCTTTATTAATTAAAAAGGGAACTTAGCAAAATTAACCCTCCAGAGGATGTATATCGGTCGAAAAGACTATAATGGCACATTTCGGTCTTTTCAACCGATATACATCCCTTGAGGGTATATTTTACTAAGTTCCGATACTCCTCTGGGAGGAAGTGAAAATGAGATGGAGGTAGTGGGAAGAAAACACGTTAGTTAGCTCCAAAATGCCTACCCTAATGATCGACTGCTAAGGTCGGCCATTTTCACCAATAGGCCCAATAACGTCTTTGTATCGGCTGATTTTTTCATTTAACCAGTTATTCACTTAACCAGTTATTTAATTTAAAATTTTGTGTTTTTAAAATGTAAAATTATGTTTTTACATCAGAAATATAATTAAGATATCATGTCACATACTAATTTCCCTTCATTAACTCACCGTTTTATAAAAAAAAGTTGATTTTGACGAAAAGACCGATCACTCATTTGTGTTTCTAATCCCTTTGTGCTCCCTCCTCATTTAAATTTAATTTTATATTATGACATTGAAAAATTATGTCTTATACCTATAAAATAATTTAGATAAATTATGAACTGATTTAATTTTCATAAATTCTCTCGGTTTTTTTTATATTTAGTTTGGCCAAAAAGGTTGATTTAACCAATTGTGTAATATACCGGTGCAACCCAAGCGAAGCAGAGCTACATAACCATTCAGTATCTCTCAATTAGCAATGTGTGAGTAGTGATTTTTTAAGTCTAGTTGAGCTTTTTTCGAGCTGAGCATTTTTAAGAGTTATCATACTTCTTTATAATTATCATGTAAAAATTATTATTATTAATTAATTACGATCTAATATTTTAAGTTATTCAACTCAGAAGTGTTCCTGAGTTAAAAGCAAACCTGTATTTTCAAATGATGCGACAATAATTCAGAGCATCTTTAGTAAACCTTCATAGCCTTACTCAATATTCGATAAAATTATCAGCCTGATATTTTTATCACACACGCAGCTACTCTAGCACATTTTTTACTAGTAAAAATTTATTAGTAACAGGAAACTATAGCAGAACGGAACTGCTGATACTTTTATGACAACTAAGATTTTCAGATTATGTTAGGCTGTACAATACAATCGACTCGTGTTTGTTACAATATGTTTTTTCCAATGCAATCATTATTCTTGTATCATATACAGAGTGTTTTTTTTTTTAACGCAGCCCAAAACTTTATTTTATCAGTGAATTATTCCCTACAAGATCCATGGATTTGACCCTATTATATTATTTTCTATTGGGATACATATAAAGTAAGGCCTAAGAAAACAATTCACAGGATATTCAGCACCTCAAATCAAACATCAAATTTAAAACAAGAAATTCAAAGAGGTACTTCGGAAAAAGTGTTTAGGAATTTGATGGAGAGAACACCACTTTGTATAAATGTCAATGGCAGACTATTTGAACACTTAACGTATGCTAAATGTGATCAAACTTAAATAATAGGTTGTATAAAATGCAAAAATAACCAAAATAATGCCCATTTCATCTCTAAATGTGCATTATTCAATCTTAAAAATGGGTTGCGTTTAAAAAAAACACCCTTTATTTATTTATCCATACAGGTTGGGGAAAATGTGTGTATTTTGGGAGAAAAGTACACTGTTTCCCTCGTGACATTTTTCCCTGGAAAATGTGAGGAGACAATATTATCCTCTCCCTCAACACACAAATAATTCGCTATCTTACTCAGTTCAAATATTATAAAACGGTCTGGAGCTTTTAGGACAAAGAGATTGAGTATAAAGGCCCGTTTTCACGATGCTAGTTGACGAGGCAATTTGCCGGACCAGCTGACTTGAACAAGTTGCCTTGCCAGTTCAATAGAACGACACGCCGTTTACATGCTGTTTTCTATTGGCACCAGCGTATCTACCATGACCAAGCAATGTTACCCGAAATTCTTCAGAAAATTCCGCTAAATAATTCTTAAATTACCCTAAATTCAAAAACTTAATATTTTTTACCGTTTTATATCTTATTTAGCGTTTTAAGCATACAAATTTCAAAGTATTGTAACTCAATTTATTTTTTACGACTATTAATGGATGAATTTAATACTAATAAAAAACCAAAATAATACTAAAAACATATTTAATAAAAATATTATCAGTAAAAACCAAAATTAAAACTTTGACAGCTCCGCAAAAACGTATTTATCGCACAAACAGGGCGGAATGGCTCAAACAGGCCTATTTGCCTGGCATGCACCGTTCACACGATATCAATCGGTGCGGGAAGGTGTTGCTGGCGCAGGCTTTTTAGCTTCAGTCTACTCTCGGGGACAATGCAGTTCCAGTCCAACCAACCCGTCTGTTGGCACGCGGATTGGCTCAGAAGTGTTCACACGATGCCAATCGTTTGTTGCTGCTTGACTGTCTTATGCCGATTGTCTATCCGGTTGGCATCGTGAAAACAGGGCTTAATAATGATAAAGTGGTGCATCCAAGTTAGCTCACCGGGTAGGGCTGGGGTGCTGGCGGACCCTACAGGTAACTCTTTGATGTCCGGCAACTTGGGAGGGACCGGTCTCTTGCTGCGGGCTGGGTTGTATTGGTAGCAGTAACAGCAGTTAAATGCTGGAACAAATATCACTATTAGTGACTACTAGTAACTAAAGAAAATAAGAAATAGCCAGCCACCAGACAGCGCTTGAACTTGCGGCATTTCGTATTTTCTTTCAAATTCCCCCGATCAGTGTCCCTTTTAGTATTTGAAGCAATTTTATATGACAAAGGAAATAATCTAATACAGGCTCTTCAACACCCATACCTCACAAAAAATAGAAACTCAAGGCCGTTATACGGTCATTTTTAAATGTCAGTTTTAACTAATCACTTCTGTCTGTTTGAACTGAGCTCGTTGATTACCTGCATACGGTCATTTTAACTGTCAGTTCTGTCACTTGTAACTGAGCACACTACTCACACACCTCGCATGCACATGTTCATTCTGGATGTTGACAACAATGCTACAACACTGGGATGAAATCACTTGTGTGCATGCGTAGGAAGGTTGTTGACCGAACAACTAAACTGACGCGACCATACATACGTTCATTTCGGTGTAAGGTCAGTTTGGCGTGTCAGTTGAAAATGTTGAATTTTCATTGGTCCATCAGTTCTTTGGTGTGAGCACAGTCCAAATTAGGCATACACACGTCAGTTTTCAATGAGCAGTTAAAAATCACCGTGTATAGCGGCCTTTAAATCTTTTTAATCAGTCCTGAGAGTTTTTTAAACCCAGTTCTATAGGCACCAACTATTTTTCATTATTACCTTTAGAATTAAGATGGATAGAAAAAATCGAGAAATAAAAGAATGCCCTAATTATACATCTAACAGAACAGTGTTATTACAACCTGCCTAATTTTTTGTAACATCAAGTCCATTCCACCACTGCCATTTGCCAACCTAAACACCAGATTGACGATGTCAGAAGAGTGGCAAGGAGAACAACAAGACAGAAATAGATGACGGGTTTCATGCCAGCATGGTTTATGGGACAAACTTCAGAGGTAACAAACAGGTAACAGGATTTATTGAAGCATTTGAAATCTGCTGAGTATGCAGGTCTGCTGCAATAAGGGTATTTAAAATTCTCATTAGTTTTAAAAGAATGATTGAAATTTTTTTAGAACTCCACACGATAATAAAATGATACCAACTACCATTACCATTACCGATTCCTCGATCGATGGCCAATACTGGATTGATCTTGTCAAAATATCTCGAAAAAAATTAACTGACTTTACTAAGTACTAAGTAATATTTAAAAATAAATTCCACTCGCGTAAACTTAAAAAATAGTTTGGCTAGGTTCAGACCAAAATTGAAAATTATAATTTGTACTGGCATTGCAATGAAATTCTGGAAAAATGTATCATGATTAGCTTACCCATGTATGGGAACTCCTCTTTCATCGCCATCCCGTTGTGACCGCGGCAGTGTTTACAGATGAGAGCGTATCTGTACCCCGGACCGTCTCCAATCATGAACTCTATCAGCTTGTCGGTGATCCCTCTCTCTTTGGGAAACACTGGTTGAGGCAGGCGCTGTTTTGGTGCCGTGCCTAGTATGACAAAAGTCGATTCAATTAAATTTAAATATTTTTATTCATTAATTGAATATTAAATTAAATTGTGTCAATGAGCATTAAGTTAAAATTACAAAATAATTTTAAATCTAGTTATAAATCTAGTTAAATTTTAGATTCAAAAAAGTACAAAAATCTGTAAAACTACAGGAAAATCACTTTCATCATACTAACACAGAAACGTCTGTTTTCAGTTCCTTTTTGTTGGCTCGATAGTTACGCATTGCCGGCCTAGGCCGGATAAAATGGAAGTAAACAACCAGCTGATTTGCAGCAAACCGACGTTTAATGCTTGTTTATTGGTTACTTTTTAGAGGAATGTAGTGGCAGCACTACATCAGTAGCAAATATTTTAATCTGTCTGTTATAGGCTAGGTTTGAAGGTTTGAGAAACGTATGTTTATGCAAGGACTACGTTATGATTGTATGTTTTTTTCTCTGTGTAGTGTGATGAAAAATATTGTATGTTACATGGCCGGGAAGTTTTGCCGTACTCGCATGAAAATCCAGCACTCGCTTTCGCTCGCACGAGAACTATCATGCTCGTCTGGCAAAACAGTACTTCCCGGCCTAGTAACTTAATATACTATTTCCTACTACTGACATGGAAAACACTGCAGACAAACCACCGAACATACACAAAATGTCTTATCTCTTGGAATGGAAATGGAAAAACAGTAGAGTCCCGCAAATCCGGAATTCGATAACCCGGAATTCTGGATAACTCGGAAAGCCTGCCAGAGCAATAAAGTGCACTGAGATTCAAGGCCAGAGCTCGGTTTGACACATATGAAACAGTTTTGGTTTTTCTTTAAGTTTTTTTGTAACTGATAATGTAGTTTTAGTATTTTTACTATGTAGTAAATAAATGATTTCTTATAGAAATAACAGAAACTATTCTTATTTTTTCTTATTTTTACTCATTTCCCGATAACTCGGAAATTTCACAAATCCGGACACCATTCGGTCCACATTAGTCCGGGTTTGTGGGACTCTACTGTACCATTTAAAGGACAAATGACCGTTGCTCTGCCAGTTACAATCACTGTATTTTTTAATGATCTACAGGATTCTTGGTGTAACCTACTGGGGGCTCGTGCACAGGAGCACAGAGCACGTGAACCCTCAATGAAAAATCATAAATAACATAATTTAATGCTTTTATAATAACGCAAAACCAAATAGTTATCCCAAATAATTTAAAATGATTAAGTAACAGGGAAGAGCGAGAGTCGTTTAAAAAACGCTACCCTAGTGCTAGACGGGTCCGACTGACTTAGAGCGGAGCCAAAGGCAGCTCCCGCTCACTTACGGCGCTGGACGAGTCCATTTGTGACCAGCAACGGGGGAAGAGCCATAATTGCATTCTGCTTATGGAACGTCCCTGGGAGCTGCTCACGAGAGTGCTCCTGTGAGCTTTATCCGCATGCTGTCTTGATACTTGTTGTTTTCATGATTCGCGTGATGTTTATTTGTTTGATAATTTGTGTGTTTTTGTTGTTTTTAGTGATAAATATGTATATTTCAGTGATTTTTTGTGTTGAAAATTCATAATAATTGACGGTTATATTTATTATTTTGGCATTTAGTACAACTTTCCTTTCAAAATAAAATGGTTATTTTTTACAATCGAAGATCAAATGTCAAATTACAATGAATACAAAATAGGTACCTGGTAAAAAATTATTTAACATTAAATGTAAAGAAATAAACATTTAAATAATATAGGCCTGAAATGTGATTTGTAATCATCATAAGTAAGGTGGTGCTTAAATCTTAATACTGCAAGCATTACGCAATAATGTAGAACAACAGGTATCTCAAGACCTGCAGGCTCTAGATCTTTTAAAAATTTAACATACTTAAATACGGATTGGTTTAAGACAATAACTAGGATACATGTGTATCATGTATATGTTTTTTCACTGTGAACCCCCAGAACATAACATAAACTCACGAGCCGCCACTGGTGTAAACTGATATTTTTTATGGCTAGCTTATGGGAAAGGTATGTATTCCCTAACTTCTCATGTTCACAACAAAAAATAACAGTCAAAGATAACAACAAGATCACATCAATAATTCGGTTTTGATATCTATACAACTATGGTAGATAATATAAGTACAAATTAAATTTCATGCGATTTATTAAGATCAGGATAACCGAATATTACCCTAACATTTTCTGTCATCACTTTCGTCACTGAGACTTTTAAACCCAAGGATCACAGAGAAAATATTCACAATCTCAAATTAAATAAAAGAGTTTTGAGTCAAAGTTAAAAAGAATGTTGTTTACTTTACGCCATACTACACAGAAACATGTTTTCTGTGCCTTACTCTTAGCTGGAAACTTAATCTTTGCCGATAACTACACAATTTATTTACTGTGCAGTGCACAAAAAAATTTATGTGCACTAGGAAACGGGAATTTATTTACTGTGCAGTGCACAAAAAAATTTATGTGCACTAGGAAACGGGAATAACGTAAGTAAACAATCAAAACAACCAGCTGATTGCAGCAAACTTGCATTTAATGCATGTTTTAATCGGTTACTTAAGGGCATGTAAGGGCAGCATTTGTAGGCTAGGATTGAAGAATTGAAAAACGTAGTGGTTTATAAAAAAAATTATGATTAAATATGTTTTTTCTGAGTAGTATGATGTAAAGTATTGTACGTCACACACCTGGTAAGTTTTAACGAACTCGTATGAAAAATCCCTTGGGAACTATCATGTTCATCCGGTACAAGAGTACTTACCGGTCTAGTAACATAATATACTATTAACAATCGATATACACACCAGGACGTATCGGCGAGACGGGTGAGAGGTCTCTCCTCGGCACCTTGACCAGTGTGGTGACTGGGTCCGACTGAGTGCGTGTGGGAGCGACTGCCACCTGAGCCGAGTTCCTCTGCCGCAGACCTTCGGCTGGCACCACCGGCACCACCGGCACCCGGGGAGACGGGGGCTGCTCCTGTCAAACACTCTGATACTACACTGGGTCCGACTGGGTGCGTGTGGGAGCGACTGCCACCTGAGCCGAGTTCCTCTGCCGCAGACCTTCGGCTGGCACCACCGGCACCCGGGGAGACGGGGGCTGCTCCTGTCAAACACTCTGATACTACACTGGGTCCGACTGGGTGCGCGTGGGAGCGACTGCCACCTGAGCCGAGTTCCTCTGCCGCAGACCTTCGGCTGGCACCACCAGTACCACCGGCACCCGGGGAGACGGGGGCTGCTCCTGTCAAACACTCTGATACTACACTGGGTCCGACTGGGTGCGTGTGGGAGCGACTGCCACCTGAGCCGAGTTCTTCTGCCGCAGACCTTCGGCTGGCACCACCGGCACCACCGGCACCCGGGGAGACGGGGGCTGCTCCTCTCAAACACTCTGATACTACACTGGGTGCGTGTGGGAGCGACTGCCACCTGAGCCGAGTTCCTCTGCCGCAGACCTTCGGCTGGCACCACCGGCACCACCGGCATCCGGGGAGATGGGGGCTGCTCCTGTCAAACACTCTGATACTACACTGGGTCGACTGGGTGTGTGTGGGAGCGACTGCAACCTGAGCCGAGTTCCTCTGCCGCAGACCTTCGGCTGGCACCACCGGCACCCGGGGAGACGGGAGCTGCTCCTGGCAAACACTCTGATACTACACTGGGTCCGACTGGGTGCGTGGTGGAAGCGACTGCCACCTGAGCCGAGTTCCTCTGCCGCAGACCTTCGGCTGGCACCACCGGCACCCAGGGAGACGGGGGCTGCTCCTGTCAAACACTCTGATACTACACTGGGTCCGACTGGGTGTGTGTGGGAGCAACTGCCACCTGAGCCGAGTTCCTCTGCCACAGACCTTCGGCTGGCACCACCGGCACCACTGGCACCCGTGGAGACTGCCACCTGAGCCGAGTTCCAAATCCCCGCAGCTCAAGTCTAAAATCCCTGGTTTTACCCGATTTTTCTTAATCCTCTCAAAATCCCCGAATAGCCTTTACAATACCCGAAAACTAGGCAAATGAAACCTATAAACCATACCAAATACATATTACCAACTAAAAAATTATCTAGAGTTTAAAAAATTTTTTGTAGCTCTTCCAAAATACCCGGTTTTACCAACTAGTTTTTTTTTTAAATAACCAGGCTGTCGGGTAAATTCCTGCAGCACAAACCTAAAATCCCCGGTTTTACCTGGTTTTTTCTTAATCCCCGCCAAATTCCCGCATGACCTCCAAAATACCAGAAAACCGGGTAAATACCCGGTATTTGGCGACACTGTTCAGACTCAACTTCAGTATCTATGTTCTGAAGAGAACAGAACACTCAAGCTATGAAGCCACCAGAAGAAGGCAAACGATGTTTTATTTGAGTCTCACTCGATATGGCCTTGCAGTCTGGGAGGGAACTATTGCAAATATTTGAAACAAATCTTTCTGCTAAAAAAAATCCAAACTAATCTGGTTTGGGAAGAAATCTGCAGGCGAGAATTTACAAAACTGAATATATTTACAGTCACTACATGTTTACAGTCGCACTATATGTTTGGGAGGTGATTCTCTAAGAGAATGGGGAAACCTCTCCTAGAGTAATCATACATACACCACCATAACGTATCCAGGTACCAGCTACTACTTTACCACCACAATGTATGAGAGAATGCCTTCAAACAGCAGTAAACAATTCTCAATCTCCCCCTGGATGCATAAAACCAATACAGGGAAAAGCCTTTAGACAATTCTCACCAACTAGCTGGCAAGAAACTTCGGTTATTTTCCGTTAATTCACCACCACTATTTTTACTACTATTTATTGACTTATACTTAAAATTATTGGAATTAGTAAAAATATATTTCATCTTACTGACACAGAAACGTCTGTTTTCTGTTCATTTTTGTTGGGTCGAAAGTTACCCACTGCCTAGGCCGGAAAGAATCCTGGTATAAGATTACAGGCAACAGAAGTAAACAATCAGCTAATTTGCAGCAAATCAATGTTTAATGCATGTTTACAGGTTAATTTTTAGATGAAAGTAGAGGTAGCAGTAGCATATGATTGTTTTTATAGGTTAGGTCTGAAGAATTGAGAAACATGGTGGTTAATGCAAGGAATGCATTATGCTTGAGAATATGTTTTTTCTGAGCAGTATGATGAAACGGCTCCGTAGTCGTACGTTAAACGGCTGGTAAGTTTTAACGTACTCGCATGAAAATCCAACACTCGCCTCCGACTCACACGGGAACTATCACGCTCGTCTAGCAAAACAGTACTTCCCAGCCTAGTAACGTAATATAGTACTCCACCACACTGTGCGGAAAACCAGCTGCATTCAACTTCAGCTGCGAGAACAGAAAATAACATTTTCCGGTCTAGGCTGGGAAAATCAGCTGGAGATTTCACCCACACTAGTGTTTAGTTATGACTCCTGACACTAGTAGCATTAAGATTATCATAAATCATCTATTTCTGGTTGATTTAATAGCCTGAAAGTATTACAATTTTTTGCAATAGTTCAGAGTCAATGTTGGTTGAGAGCGATAAGGACAGTACAACAGAGTTGGGATAAGATAACCTAGTTTCAAAATCAATCAAAATAAATTAATATCCTTGAATTCAAGAAAGTTTTATTTTTGTTGTTATTACTCAGTTACGAATTCTGCCAGCGAAGGTAGTATAAGAGAAAAGTAAAATAAGCTGTTTTCAATAACCTAAATCAGCTGTGTAAACAATATGATTGTTGTCATTATATGCAGAAATCAATTAATTGTGGAACTAAACGTTATTTTGAAAAATTATATTATTTAGCTTATTATTATTAAATAATTACAGTGAGATGAAAAATATTGTACATAACTTGGGTCAAAAATGTTATTCCGTGCCTTGATCAAGCAACCACTTTCCACCCAAGTTATGAAATATACTATTTTTCTTTGTTTGAAATTCATTGTTGGTGATGGTGATTTTATATTTTGATTTAATTTTTGCGGAGATTTGCCATCACTGATTAGTAAAAAACAAGTTTCACAACGTTTCGGGATCTGGAATCTGATCCCGCCTTCAGGTGGAAGAAAACCTAGAACACAACAAGATTAGTAACACATAGCCAGGAAAACCTGGACAAAAACACAGCTAAAACAGAGAACTGTAAAAGCAGTCACAAAAACACAATGCTGAGAAGAAAACAATAACACAAAATAACACAGAAATCACAAGAATCAAGAATCACCAGACAGGAAAGACATGCTCTCTCCTGTCTGGTGATTCTTGATTCTTGTGATTTCTGTGTTATTGTTTTCTTTTCAGCATAGTGTTTTTATGACTGCTTTTACAGTTCTCTTTTATAGCTGTATTTTTGTCCATGTTTTCCTGGCTATGTGTTACTAATCTTGTTATGTTCTAGGTTTTCTTCCATCTGAAGACGGGATCAGATTCCAGATCCCGAAACGTCGTGAAACTTGTTTTTTACTAATCAATGATGGCAAATGTCCGTAAAAATTCAAATCAAAATATACTATTGTTGGGCTCACAAAACAAAATTTGCCACTCTCATTTTACTTCAGCTAGTGTAAAATTCTACAAACCTTTATCTGATCTTTTACCGATGGTTAGACCTAGCGCCCATTGAGGCATCAAACTTAACAAACTTGGCAGGTGATTAGTCTTAGAACTGACTAATCACCTGCCAAAGTGAGTGTATTACTCTAGTATATCTTGGTGTAATGTGATCATGGTATAAATAAATAAATAAATAAATAAAACAACAATACAACAGTATTTTACAATCAACTGGCCTAATTAGTTATAGGAATGTTTTAGAATAATCTTACAAAACCAAACCCAAATAAACCTAACTTCTGACAACCCATTCGGAGTTTTCCATCATTACATTATGCGAGTTTTAAAATGATTTTGTATTTACTTTCATATCTTTTTATCTTTCCTTCATTGAAGTTTATATTTTATATAACAGGTTACGTACCTTGACGTCCACAATTCCTTAGTCTACTATTGTTGACTATATTACAATACATTGTTATTATATATTGTTGACCGTTATTAGACACAATATAGATAAGAAAATAAAGAACAATCTTGTACATAGGCCTAACCATAAGCTTAATTATTTACATAGGAAAGAAAATAGCACTTTAAAGGACATAAATGATAAGTTATCAAATAACGACTGCCTAATCACAAAAGCTGATAAGGGCCAATCTTTAGTAATTTTAAAAACAATAGATTACAAAGCAAAAGTAAATACTTTCATTTCTGAAAACAATATTGAGGAAATTGGTACTGACCCAACAATTAAATACCATAATTTATTGAAAAATAAACTGAATAATTGTAAACACATTTTAGCCAGAAACGAGGTAAATTCCTTGAAAATGATGAATCCTCAAGCCCCCTCACTCAAAGGACTTCCAAAAGTCCATAAAGAAGGAATGCCCATCAGACCATTAGTTAATTTTATGTCGGCTCCCTCCTACAAATTAGCCAAAAAACTAGATAAGTTATTGAGGCAACACATAAATGTAAATAATAGCCATAGTCTTAAGAGCAGTATTGAGTTTGTTGAAAATACAAAAGAACTACAAGTTGATAACCATATGCTAATGGCATCCTTCGATATTGTAAATTTATTTACTAATGTGCCTGTAAATACAACATTGAATGTAATTAAAGAAAATTTGTCACTGAACTCTAGCCTAACATCTAATTATATTAATGAATTAATCACTCTACTTGAACTGGTCTTAGAACAGAACTACTTCCAATTTGACGGCAAATATTACAAACAAGTCAATGGTCTAGCTATGGGTTCACCTTTATCGAGCATATTATCAGAGGTTTATCTGAACCACATCGAGAACAACCACATTTTCTCTGATAAGAACAAATATGCCCCTAAGATAAAGGCCTACTTCAGATATGTTGACGATACTTTCGTAGTTTTTAGTGGCAGCAAAAGGCAGTTAGAACTTCTTAAAAACTATTTAAATAACATATCTGAAAACCTCAAATTTACTCTAGAAATTGAGGAGAATAACAGCTTAAATTTTTTAGACACAACTGTTACAAAGAACTCTGGCAAACTCCACTACAAAATCTACAGGAAGCCTACAGCAACGGACCATACTATTCATAATACTTCATACCACCCTGAAACCCAAAAAATGGCTGCCTACAACAGTATGGTTCATCGTTTAATAACTATGCCAATGTCTGATGAAGATTACAGGAAAGAACTAAATACAATAAAGTACATTGCCGTAATAAATGGTTACAACAGTTCCATTGTAGACAAGATAATAAACAAGCTTAAACAAAAACCCCCTCCTAACAATAGCACACCAGTTAACAAAAGATTTGTCTCTATAGAATATAGCAGTAACCTACAGTATACATTAAAGAGAGAATTAAAACCATACGGTCTAACTCTAGCTTACAAAACGTCAAACAAACTTGGAGCAAAACTAAATAATAAGCTGCCTAGCAACAAAAAACCTAAAGACTTGGCTACTGGTACATATAGAATTAATTGTTCAGACTGCCCAAGCTATTACATAGGCCAGACCGGCAGGTCATTTAAGAAACGTTTTTCTGAACATTTACCTAAACCAAGACATGCCGAACAAAAATCCAAGTTTGCCGAGCATTTGTTAAATTCAAACCACAAAATAAATAGCTTTGATGAGAACACAAGTATTCTACATGTTTGTAAGAAAGGCTTCATGTTAGATACGCTTGAAGAATTTGAAATCTACAAAGCAACAAAATCCGACCCTCACAATATGCTTAATGAAAAACTCAACTACGGCTCGAATAAATTATTCAACACTGTATTAGATGTTTTAGGTAACAACCATGTTGGCAACACTGGTCCTGGAGGTACAGCTGATAGGCGAAGTGGAGTAGGCTAGGAATTGACCAGTTCAGTGACGTGCGCCGGCCGGCAAGCTAGGTTATATGTCATGTCTTCAGTGTTTTATGTCGTAAAAGTTTTAAATGTGTTTAGTGTTTTTAAGTTGACAAAATTTCAATGAATGAAATTTAACGTTCTGTTTTGAAAATGACTACTTAGTAGTCGAAACTATAGTCAACAATAGTAGACTAAGGAATTGTGGACGTCAAGGTACGTAACCTGTTATATTGATTACCAATTCCAGAAGGCTTCAACATGAATAAATTTATATTTTAGGTTTAAGAAATAACTAAAATCAGACATTTGAACAGTATTGGTAATGAACTGTTGGAATAATAAGAAAAAATTTAGTGTGGTGAATTAACGGAAAAGATCCTAAACTTCTTCTAGAGGCTACCCTGAATGGGCTCCCACTTTCGAGAGAAACCCTTCCCAAACATTAATGCATTTTTCTACTAGAATTGTATCTTCTAGTAGAACATTCAAATATTATTTTATTTTGTGAATAAAGTGATTTTGATTTGATAAATATAGAGCCTCCAGTAAAAGTTAGTCTTCAACTATAACACTGGAAAACATACCTTTTTATCTAACTTCTCTGGTGCATATTTGGAAAGAATTTCTTTGGCTTTATTGAAGGTTTCTGTTTCCATAACACTATCAATAATATCCTTTTTTTTCCTTTGCAAATCTGCATATTCTTCATTGGCTTTCACCATTCTTGAGTCGAAATATTTTGATATTAATCGTTTTAATAAATATACACTGAAATACAACCACAATCAAAATTAACTCATTATGTAAACAGCCATCCAAGTACTAGAATAAAACAATTTCAAACAAAAGAACACAAAAATTAGATCCTAAAATCAGTAATATTTATTTGTTTGATGATGGTCAAATTATAAAGTTAATTACAAAATCATTTATATCTGAACTAGTTGTTACTAGTGGCTTCGCAAACGATTTATAACTGGGGCCAAATCTTAAGGCCCAGTCCATCCGTAAGAATAATGTTAATTTTAGCATTGGGCTTATGGAGGGTGTGGGCCTTAAGATTTGGTGCTAGTTATACTCATATGAGTCCTCATATTAAGTTTAGGAGTCCAGTAGGAATAACAAACTGTTTTTACCACTCTCAGTATCTCAGTTACTATACTTCTGGATCACCCTACTGGCGGGTGAGTGATTCAGAATTAGGCCTAGTGTTGACAACTGTGTTGGGCAGGCAATCAATCACAATTATGTTCAAGTAAAGATGTATTAAGAATATGAAAGTTTATGCTACAACCTCATATGCAATAAAAATAAGAAATCTAAACAAGATCACACTGCAAAACAACAAACATCCGTTCGGATACAAGTCCCAACTTGGAGAGCCCGCTCCCCCTTCCCACGCTCGTCAGACAGCTTTACAAATGACAGGTCAGTTGTGCCTTCGTTGTGAAAACAAATGGGTGATGAGCGATCTTACTGATGTTGTTGCTAATGTACGTTATGTTAGTGTTGTCTAAGTATCAACAAAATGAGCAACGCTGAGCAACATGAGCAATGTCTGAAAAACCACTGACCGTTAATTTTTAAATGCAATGTGATTAAAATAGTCGGAGAATATCCGATAAAAAATAAAGCCGATATATTGCTAAAGAATTTTAATAATCTGTCAAAATAAACCGGATATATCGCTAAAGAATTTTAATATTCTGTCATCTTCACTCCACACAATTTTCAAAAATTCATCATCAATTTCCGTTCATAATTTAAAAACCAATTAATTTCCGACTTGGTTTGATAAGTAAATATTTGTAACTCATGTTCTAGCAAGGGCTGCTTATTCAATGTCATCTCCGATGTGGCCAGATTCACCGAGAACTTCAAGAAGGATGACACTGTTATTTTCATGAGGGGGGGGGGGGTGGGAGTGACACTGGCACTGGCAACCATCAGCTGCTTGTGAAGCGCTAGCGGAGGGTATTCGAATTGTCAAGTCGGCAACAGTTGCAGTTGTCTCAATAAAATTCAGATGTGACAGATAACATCTTAATACCCGAATTCGTGAAGCAAATAAAAGTATATTTCAGACAGTCAAAAGTGAAGTAAATAAGTGCCTATCTGCAGAAAGGACATTATACAATTATGGCATGCACATTATGTATAGATATAAACTATTGGTTGCTAAAAAACTGTTCTCCTGTATTAAAACTGGTAAGCAATTAAGCGTTACTTTTCAGAAGACACCAACAACTAGCCAACCATTAATGAGCTAATAAATAACACACAAACAAATCACAACTATACCATTCAACACACTATCCCGACACAAACACAGCAAACCAACAGGGGCACTTGCAGAGGGGACAATCATGCCAAAGGAAAAAGATGTTGAGAGGGGATATTTTTTTAGGTTATTTGTTTGCTGTTCAGCTAAATCATATTAGTACTTATTTCATCTATAGATCATAAAAAAACAAACTAAATTACTCTAAAATTTAAATTAGACCTGAATATAGAACATGGACATGCCCGATGCATGGCACAACGTATCAACACGGCCCAGTGTCGAGGCCACAGCCGCAACTAGGGGTACTATCACGAGACTCTGCTCCCCAAATTATGTTATAGTTTGACAACATTTTTAAGGGGGGAGGGTGTTAATACAGCAACAATGCAATAAAAGCTACTAACCCCTAATGAATAAATATTTTTCTAAAACCTCAAATATCAAAACCAAAGATACTCAAAGATTAGGTTTAAAGTTACTTGATAATGACAAAAAATGTAAAGCAACTACTTACATAACTGGTACCAAAACCAAAGGAATGAGCAGCCCCAATCTGATGAGCCAGGACTCAGGGAGATACCAAACAAAAACAATAACACAGGCTAATATATACAATGCTGCACTGTATATTATTATACTCGCTATTAATTTTTTATGTTTCCTTTCTGTACTCCTTTTGTAATCTTCTATTTTTCTTAGTCCCTGGAACAAATTCATATCTTTAAATTTTTTTTAAGGACAACAAAGTACCAAATTTTAGTAAACATTCCAATTAACGTTGATGATATTCTTACATTATAATCATCTCTTTAAAATTTTACCTCCTGAACCTTCTACACTGTAGATCAAAAAGATTAAAAATTGTTTAAAAACACCCCTGATGAGGAAGATCTGAATACTCAGTGAATTTCTAATGCACAAATAAATAATTTATATGAAGACTTGTATAAAGTAAAATGAATGTATGTGTATATTTGTAAATAAGCATGTAGGCCTAAATTATTATCTCGAAGAATAACATGGGAAGTGAGTATGCAGGTTTGCTGCCAAAGAGTATGGAAATGGGGGATTTAAGGCTATAATCCTGTCTGGATCTCGACTAGATAAAACCAAATACGAATCTCACTAAAACAAGTTGAGAAGTAAGCTAAAGAAGATCTAAAGTAGAGGGAGCCAAATACCAAGTTGTATTATGATAAATTAAGGGCAAGCATGTGATGGTGGTATTATGACAGCGTGGCAATGGCGAGCCTGTAGGTACTCTCCCCACCCCGGGCAGGAAGTAGGGGAGGGTGGTCAGTCGGTGACCACCGAGGGCCCGGCCGCTCCGTCAGTCACTCTCCCCACCCCGGGCGGGAAGTAGGGGGGGGTGATCAGTCAGTGACCACCGAGGGCCCGGCCGCTCCGTCAGTCACTCTCCCCACCCCGGGCGGGAAGTAGGGGAGGGTGGTCAGTCGGTGACTACTGAGGGCCCGGCCGCTCCGTCAGTCACTCTCCCCACCCCGGGCGGGAAGTAGGGGAGGGTGGTCAGTCGGTGACCACCGAGGGCCCGGCCGCTCCGTCAGTCACTCTCCCCACCCCGGGCGGGAAGTAGGGGAGGGTGGTCAGTCGGTGACCACCGAGGGCCCGGCCGCTCCGTCAGTCGGTCTGTGGTTTCACCATAGCGCTGCTTTCGCCACAGCAGAGCTGTGGTGAAAGCAACTCAGCTCCGGAGGTAGGCCTAATAGCCGATCAAAATCAAATCACAACTTCACACGGGTGTCCAATAAAACCGTGTGGCGACGATTGTTTGGAAGTGGGGGAAGACATCAAGATACAAATTTTATCCTTTGTTTTACATAATCGTAGGGTGATGTAAAAACCTCCAATTCCTAAATTGTCCTGTCGAACTTAGAGGGACGAATAAAATCCCCAATACTTGGACATTTTGTAGGGTATTTTTAGTTGCGACTAGGTAAGATGAGTTTTTCAGACTAAATTATTTCAGTGTCTTGCGCAAGATTATTATTTGATTTTTCGGGCAACACTCACCTATATCAGTGCTGATTGATTGAAGGTCCAGTCGTCAGGATAAAAACACACAATACACATAAATATTGGAAAACATGCACTGTTCCTATGGTCTACGTTTCACGGTTAACTAAACATATCCGCTTTTTTGAGACCGGCTGGCAGATGGTCCGCAGCCACACCCCCCGAACACCTTGATGCGACTAAGTTGACCGGTGCGTTATCGGTTTATCAGAAGTAGGGGGCGGGGGAGGGTAGACGTTCTTGCTATTGTTGATTTTTATTTGGACCTCCTTTTTAATTAGCGGCACAAACATTGGGTGAAGTGATGTACTAGGTTGGGAAATACTGTTTTTGTCTACAGCCATGCATGCAGCATCCAAAATATTCCTCTCTTTCCACCTGTCCTCCTTAAGTACAATGCATGACGAACACCAGTTAACATTGTGTTGAGTAGAGATGACATGTTCTACAATTAATTTTGGAATTTTTGGCATCGGCTTTTGAGAGCAGTTTTTTATGTTCCCAAATCCTAACTTCTGCTGGTCTAAACATTTGGCCGTAACAATTAATGCCACAACTATAAGGAATCTTGTAGACAACATTTTTTGAATTATTTTCCCCGTCATTAGGCTTTACTCTGGTCAAAACACTGCGAAGATCTTTAGTGCTCTTAAAAGCTGTCCGTATGCCGAATTCACTATTAATTCGTCACACTTTTTCTGACAGCCCTGACACACATGGCACAACCACTGTAGTTACAGGTTTGGCTGTACAGGTTGCAAAAGTCTGCCGGCCGGTCTTAAAGCTGATTTGTTTCGTTATCCATAAAACGTGTGTGTTATCCATAAGAACAGTGTGTGTTTTCCAGTATTTATGTGTTTTGTGTGTTTTTATCCTGACGACTGGACCTTCAATCAATCAGCACTGATGTAGGTGAGTGTTGCCCAAAAAATCAACAAATAATAATCATACCTCACCTGATAATCATGTCATTCAGAAAGAACTTACGCAAGATTTCGTTAATTTTCGTTTATTCCCGAGGAACCCACTTTCACTCAATTTCTGTGGGTATAAAAACAAAATATAAAAGGTTTGTGCTGCAGTGTTATATTTTACCCCATCGGTTTTCCACCGAAAACCGATGGGGTAACATAAAACTCAACCGATTGAGGTGATAGCAAGACCCCTGGAAATAACAAAGACTTGGGTTTCCAGGCAAAATTATATTTTTACTGTGGGGTACTGTCGCTTTTAAGAGAAAAACAAAATAAATAAATCACCTCCACATAAATTATGTCACAAGCGATAAAATAAAATTGTGTTAATTTATTTCCATAAGGTTAACATTGGAACAACTTACTGTACCTTCAATAATCTCAGTAAGTTTTTTTTTTTTTTAAAGAGGGTGGCGGCCTCTTAAAGGGTGCGTGGACGTTATCAAGCAAAGTCAAGGAGTGAGCCGGTTCGGTACAAGGGTGAACAGTACTGCTAAAAGTATGCGACAAGCCCGAGTCTCGAACCTACGACGCTTTGAGGCCACAGTTCCGAGGCCGAGTGTGCTAGCAACTGCGCCACCGACTCACTCAGTAACGGTCATAAAAGAATGATTCAAGAAAACAAAGAGGAATCAAGGATAGTACATGATTCATCTCAATTATATGAAGCCACATGTGATTTTAGTATCAGAAGGCCCTAAAGTAGAAAATTATCTTAGTCCTGGGCATAGGTCTTCCAGGATAAGGGTCTAAGGGAAAATTCCCTAGCCCATATAAAACTTATAGGTCTTAGTATTAAGTAAAATTATTCTCTGGGGCTGAAATTCAACATAATAGGAATCCTTATGATAAAGGTGGGACACTAGGCTACTGTAAGTGCTATTTAATATTTTGAGTTCCATTTTTCAGTTTCCCTTTAAGTCCAAGATCTTAAAAATTATTGACAGTTTCAAACTTATTTTTAACATTTAACATAAAAGGATTGAAAAACAAACATTTAAGTACAGTACAATTCTTACATCTTTAACCATTTACAAGACAAGTGCCATTTACAAGGCAAGCGTGTGGCAAAAAAACACTTGTAGCCAAATAAAAATCCTAAGGGAAGAAATCATTTGATTGTTACAGAGAAAAGTTTCCTATTTTAAAGATAATATTAAACATTATAATTCTATTTATTTACACTCCAAACAAAAGTAGTTCATACTGTCCATTATTTGTGTTCCATGAATAGAAGTTACTAGCTGAACTGGTGCAAAAGTTTTGTTTATAATTTGTTTATTATGTAAAAACATATTATACATTTTGAATGATGCTAAATGGAGCAATATTTCAAAATGTTATAAAATTTTTTCATCCTCTGGTAGCCAATAGAGATTAAAAAAGGTTTATTTTAGCCAATGCCTAGTTTTATGACAAAACATTGGCCTAAAATTTTTTAGTACTGTACAGCAGGAATGCGTTTAAGATTTATACTGGAATTAATACAACTAGCCTATGAAGTGCAAGAAGGAGGGAAATTTATATATTAATGATTCGCCAGGGACAAGTCAATCCGTAGAAGGCAGACGAAAACACACGAGGAGTTCTGAAATATCCGAAAATTCCAAAGTCCAAAGTGTTACTACCTAACGGGCAATAAATAAACTTTTAGGGCAAGATACAAACAACCAAAATGCTACAGCCAATGATATACTTAGCTGGACCTTACAAATGATACTCACTTGTTTTCGTTTGTTTTCTGAGTGACATGCCTGGCGCTGGCGAACGATAAGTGAAATTTCCCTGCCTCTCACGCTTCATAGTTGTATTAATTCTACCATACCAGTGTTGATTTTTTAAATGTGAAACTGGGAATACCTTTAGTGACTTATTTAAAACAACCATCTAGTTAAATTACAAACTGGCCTACTTACGTCTTCAATTTTTTTTAGCTGTTCTTCTGTCGTTGGTTTTTTCTGAAACAATGGTTAAATTATTTAACAAGCATTTAGAGTACTATAAATAAAAAGTAATAAATATGCAAGAAAATTTTAAAATCTGAACAAAACCTAGTTGTATTGGTCAAAGAATTTCTTGCAGGCCTTCCTTCTGACATAAAAAAGATTGCTGGTCCCAAAGTTCAAAACATATTTAATCAATAGCTGTTTCAATGGACAACCCGACCTTTCCATTGTTTGACCCTTCTGATATAAAAAAGATTGCTGGTCCCAAAGTTCAAAACATATTTAATCAATAGCTGTTTCAATGGACAACCCGACCTTTCCATTGTTTGACCCACCTAAAACCTCATCCTATAATACCTGCTTCTACTCAACTGCAAATAAGAGGGTCAGTCCATATCAAGTCATCCAGGCCATGTAACCCACCATCTCAGAATTTGATGAAACTTGGTGATTTTTATCTTTTCACATGCCTATGGAGGAATATCAAATTTTAGCCTTTTATCTCAAACAGTTTTTTTCTTACAAACATTTGAAATTTTTAAAAATCTGTTGTTTCTGTTTTTCCCGAGCTCGAAGATAAACTTGCATAGCTTTTAAGGAGAAGATTTTTTGTCCAATTATGAAAATTTGCATTAATATTAAGTAAAGTGTGCTAAGTACAGGAAAAAATAAATCCTATATGTCTATTTATATTTAGGACATTGAAAAAAAAAATTTTGTTTCAAATTTTAGGGATTTGTGCAGGCGTGTGCTCTGTTCAGATGAACAGTGTTTTATGTGGTTGCAGGAAAACAATTTGATTCCTGTCAATTACAAATGTAAAATCTGCGGTCGGGCGGTGTCTGCTAAGGTTTTAGGGCCATGTATGCTGAATTCCAATACCGTCTCGCGTTTCTAAGCCGCGCCACAATAAGGTATTTTCTGCATTCCAGGGCACGTTATTCGAGTCGGCGAAGTTCCAACTTCGCAAACTATTGACTGTTTTGTACTTTTTTAGCATTGGTATCACAAACTATGACGTATTAATCAGGGAAACATCTGATTTTGAGGCAACGACATCCCGCGAAACAATTGCTGACTGGTTACAGTATTGTAGGGAAGTGTGTTTCGTATGGGTCGATGACCTATTTACCGTGAGGAAAAATTGGGGGGGAAGGAGTTGTTGTTGGGGTCAACAAGTGCAAGATCGGTCGAAGGAAGTACAACCGGGTAAGGTTGGTTGAGGGCACTTGGATTCTTTGTTTTATTGAGGTAAACACCAGGATTCAGAAGGGTGAACGAAGAGGGGCGAGATACCAATTAGAAATTTATCCAGAGAACAAGCGGGATGCTGAAAGCCTGATTCCGCTTATTCTGAAACATGTTAAGCCGGGCACAACCATTGTCACTGACCTTTGGGGAGGGTACTTTGGTTTGGGGGACCATGGCTTCCACAACTTCACTGTCAACCGCTCGAAGAACTTTGTGGACCCTACGACCGGTGCTAACTCACAGACTATTGCGGGGATGTGGTCTAAGCTTAAAAACAAATATTTTAGAGTGGGGGGGAAGGAGGGGGTTGGCTGATCACTTGGCGGGATTCCTCTATAGGAGGGGGGCTGACCTCTCGGGGGAGGATACATCCTTCTACTTCCTCAAGGCAGTTAACAAGTCTATCCTGGCCTTCAATAATGTAGGTTCATCATTCCTTTTCGTTTTTAGTACTTTCTGCCGTTTTACATTTGCTGACAACGGAATTTTGGACGGCTGCAATTTTCCCCCGTTGGAAATTTTTGCCGGACTACAAATTTCCTATCACTAAGAGCTTGGCCGCTGCTGAAGCCGCAGCGCCGAAGGCGCCACTGCGGGTTGCAGCAGTCGGCCACCGGTGACACTCATGGCGCTATGGCGCAGTGGGCGTCACCAGAATGGGTACCACCAATTTACCATTACACCTCATTCTCATCATGTTACGGGTCCGTTCCGTTTCTCAGGTATCAGTAGCGTTTTCCATTTTCTCGTTTTTCGTTTTATCACTGTCTGCTTCTGCTGTAGTGTTTATTCCTTGCAGTTGTACCGAACATTATTTTACAGACGAAAGAACAAAGCCCTATGCATTACAGGGCAGTCGCGGTGTCAACCGGTTACTGGCAATTTGATATATCGGTATATCGAATCGGTTGAACTATCGATTGTATTCTATTGCAGGCTTTCGATAGTTCGTCCCACACCCGACAACCCCGGTTCCCACCAAGTCCCCAAGATAGAGTGGGTGTGCTCCCTCTGCGGAACTGGTACCCACAATCGTTAAATCGATTGCACACAATCAATACATCGATCACATATAATCGATGATACGTCACAGTCCTCATGTCGTAATCGGATAGTTTGTCTGTTGAGCTTACATGGGTGTGGGCCGGTAAGAACTGTAGCTAATAAATTCAGGTTTAAGGTAGAAAGCCAATGTATACAATATTCAAAACAAACTAAAATATCATGTATGAATTAAAAAAAAAATGCTAGGCCTGGGCCCAGTTTGCAGGATGTCTAGAAAAAAATCAAATGTCATGTAGGCCTAAGTATCAAGTCAAGTGGGTAGTAGGCTATACTTACACGAAAACGGGACAGAAGGGACCCCATGATGTTATGTCTTTCAAGAAATAAACTATGATAAAAGATAAATTAACTTTGAAGCCGTTGCACTGTTTGATAATAATTTGTTAATGTATTAAGAATCAAGATAAAAATATCGCCATGATTTACACATTTGCAGAGTAATTCACATTAATATCTCTCAAAACCGACAATGTTTCAATAATAAAATATTCATGGTAGTTTTGAAACTTAACCACGACTGTAGCCAGACTTCGGTAAAGTTAAAAATAAAAATAGACTCAGCTCAGCCTGAGCCACATAATACCAGTGTGTCCGTCTAGGTCAAAAACAAAAAATTCCCCACAAGGAATTATTAAATTTTCCCGTAATTCCCCAAATAATATGGGCGCGTTCAGCCGCATTCCACCGGTGGGTAATATACTAACCTATAATAAATGAACGGAAGTGGTGGACGTACCATCTACCGATCATTGTTGTGCATCCACCGATGTTGTGTTTACGGTGGATTGGGTAAGTAACCGGACATTGTTGATTGTCAAGATGCAGTGGATTTGCCTATTAGTGACTATGGTAATCGGCTACCCTCCGGTGATTGCGGCTGAACGCGCCCTATGTCAATGCGCATTTCTATGTACCATACCAAATTAAATTTTATAGTTGATCGCTTTTCCAAGCGACGTTTTAAAACTGTCGCGGACAACGGAATTCTAAGAGTTCCTTCACTTTTTATTTATGAATCAGTTTAACTATTATATTAAAACTTAGATTATCCCACCAATCTTTACAGATCACACATACATCACCCGGTAAAAGGCAGTGGCGACGCGTGACATTTTTGAGTGGTCATCGCTGATAGTGTAGAAGTACACGGGACTGCGCCGGCGCCGCGCGGCGGAACGGCTATAGGCCTATTGCTATTTATAGAATAGTCGCGACAGACCTGCGCTTTACCGGCCCGGATATCCGTCCCTCAGCGTCATTCATAGACCCCACAACCATAGATAAAAACATCCATAACTCTACTGAAAAGGCGAATGGAATAATACTGATACTTAAAAGCTCTCGGATGAAAGTTGAACATTGACAAATGCAGCTAGCTATTTTATTAAGCAGTTTATGATTTCACTTTTATAATTTTTTAATCAGTTTAGTTTTATTTTTATAATTGTTTCAGTTGAACAATTATAACACCTTCTCCTTCAGTTATTGTTGTGCTCATCGATTAATAATAAAACATGTTAAAAATTTAATTAAACCACTGCAACTTCACTCATTGAAACTACACAAACACAAGCACAGCGCGCAGCGCGAGAACTATGCGCATGCGCGAGTAGCGGAGCAAGTCTCTCTGCACTGTGAAGTGAACTATTTTAGGTCTCTTTGCGCATGCGCGAGTAGCAGAGCAGGTCTCTCTGCACCGTGAAGTAGCACTGACAGCGACAATGAAGTCGAGAGTTGCCCGTTACGTGGCGAAGGCTGCCGAGTACAGCCGAAGGGAGCCGGACGCCAACCGATTCTCCAGCGACAGAGAATCGCTTGGCCGCCTGTACAACAGCGGTGTGAGTGGTGGGGATTGACGCGGGGAGGTGGGCGCTCCACTAGATTGGATTCTCCAAACTCGGAGAATCGGTTTGGATTTAGTCAATAGAGATCTACGGTCGCGGCGCATCTGGCGCGCAAAGCAAAACGCCGTGCATAAAAATAGCCTGATACTCCGAGAATTTATGATTTTCTTTTGAAAATAATAGACATTTAGGCTTCTAACATTATGTTATTTGTAGTTTTATCTAAAATATTTACTTTTAAAATTGAGTTAGTCATCGGCGAATCTGTAGATGACCGCACGCCTCGCCACTGGTAAAAGGGCATACATAGATTAACAGCTTTTGAACATAAACCAGATTATATTGGAATGAAATTGTATCAAGCGCTGCCATAAAAATTTATTGGGATCCACAGTGCTAATAAATTCAAGTTAGAAGTAAATAAATACTTAGTGGAGTCAAGTTTTTACGACATTGATAGTTACCTCAATGGTAACAAAGTTCAATTTTAAGTTAGGTTAAATTATTCTTTGCTAAGAACCTTGACCTTGAACCACGGACGGAGACATCGTGTATCATGTATGTATGTATGTATGTAAGTACTTATTGTTACTCTATGATCGTAGGGACTTTTCGCTCAGAGTGTGTGGCTATACTGCCGTTGATACAGATGATACTGATGATGGTAGTCGGTTGTCAGGGCCTGTTTGCACGACGCCCAGTAGAGAGGACAGTCGGTAGGTCAGTACTGTCTTCGACTGGTACTTCGACCCGTGCAAACGGAACGGGTCAGTCAACTGTCTGGACAGTCGGCCAGGACAGCGGCTGACCCCTCGGTCGAAGTAGCTGTCCAACAACTGTACCCCGAACCTAACCTCAAAATTGATTGTAGCGGTTTATTTAAACGTGTTTCACGGTTCAAAGTATACAAGGCAGTTTATGATATCTATATTTTCTTAAATGATTCCTTACAACTTCTGTTATTATACTTGAATTGTTGTAAAAGAAACAATTGACAGAACCATTGTACTAATTATAAATTATTGTTTTTCAATATAAGAAACAATAATTTTAGGTATACAGTATTTAATTTTGTTCAAATAAAATACCCCCGTTGCAGCAGACCTGCATACTCAGTGAATTTCAAATGCAAAACTTCATATTTCAATCCAACATAGCGAAATTTGACATTGGTAAGCTCCATAAGAATAACATGGGGAATGAGTATGCAGGTTTGCTGCTACAGGTATATTAAAGCTGGGTGGTTTCAACTCAATATATTAAGTAGATCTGAACTAGAAGAAGCTATTTACCAAGTTTTATCAAGATATGTTGAAAAATAACGGAGATATAGAATTTTACTTATTTCCCATAAGGTTAACGAATTTCCCATTGGGACAACGTACTGTGTTTACCACCTTCAATATCTCGGTAACTAATGGACATAGAGCAGTGATTCAAATATAACATTGTTTGTTTTTTTGAGCTGAATTCAATGGTGCCAACTAAAATTCGTTAAATTTTTATTTTTCTATGCAAAAAACTCCAAAAAATTCATTTTTGGGGGGTTTAACCCCCTTTACCCCCCCTTCCGGTGATCCGATCGGGCTGGTTCACGATCTCGTCCGATTGATTACCACTTTACACGTCTGCACCAATTTTCATTAAGATTGGACAATTTTTACGGCCGCCATCGTGCTAACAGACACATATATATATATTTATATATAAATTCGAACGAATGGTGTTTTTTGCTTCTGGTGGCCCCAAAACGAAAAGTTATCGAGGTATCGGGCTTAGGTCTTACCATGAGACCTACGGTAATAACTTCTTCCCTATAGGGGAAATTCGCTAAAAGTAATCTTCACAATCACAGTTCTTTCAAAACTTATTTCAATCAAATTATTAACATACATTACTCATAAGAAAGTTGAAATTTTAAGTAAAGTGCTAAGTTACTATTAGGCCAGTCATTCTACAAAAATTAACATGGGGAACTTAAAAAAAACTGCAAGAAAACGTTTTTTGATGGAATTCTACTTAAAAAATATGAATTTTAACATATCCAAAGTTTACCAAAATCGGACCATGGGAACCACACTAAAATCACGTTTCAAAATGGCGGCTTTTCCCACCATACAATTTTTGAAAAAAAGACATTCAACTGCATTTTGTATCAATGTTTTTCGTGATATTGACTTTGGACCACCGCCAATCATTGTTGGGTGATTGGTTCTAAATTTTGACAGAGTTTACATTTTCGGCCGCCATCTTGGATCCGCCATATTCGATGTAAATATATTTTTTTAAAGTAAAAATGGTGTTGTGACACATCATTATGGACTAGATTTTTACCCTGAACACAATGCTGAAATCCATTTTTGAAAATATGCATTCGTTAAAAAGATATGCTGAAATAAAAATTAATTCCTATACATTTCTTATGGACGTTTACTTTTTTTAATGATTTTTAAAGAATTATCTCTTATATCTCCAGTTCTAATTAAGTACTACATAGTTCGTTTTGGCCTTAAAATACTCAGTCATTTAACGGCTTTTATATGAGCTATTGATCAGTAAAATCGGACGACTGCTGGACGAGCTATAAGGCTAAAATCGACACGAAAATCCATTTTTTAGAAATTTGTTTTTGCCAAAGATGATATAAAAGAATATAACTCATCCTTTTTTTGTAAGGATATCAATTATCAATATGTCAAATGCTAGTAGATCAGTGCGTGTTTCAAAACCAATCAAACTTGCAGGCCATGTTTGGGACTTGACATACAAATCTTTAAATAATTATGAAATTTTGAAAAATTGATTTTTATGTTGGTTTGAGGTCTATATCTCACCTCAAACTCAACCGATTTAAATGATTAAGAGCTTAAATGAAAGCCAATTATGTACTGAGTTAATTAAAACATAAAACTGTTTTGAGTCTCTGTTAGTTTTCTATGTATGAGTCATCAATTATATACCTACAATTTACGAAAGTGAACAGATTTTATGGTAAATTACGGTTCATTTTAAGTAAGTCCGATTTTAATGAGCCATAGCTCATATGAAAGCCCAGAATATTCTGAGTAATTTGAGGGGAGAATGAGCTTTTTAATCCTTTTTGGACCTGCGCTATTAAACTTTGACAAAAAACTAATTTCTAAAAAATGGATTTTCGTGTCGATTTTAGCCTTACAGCTCGTCCAGCGGTCGTCCGATTTTAATGATCAATAGCTCATATAAAAGCCGTTAAATGACTGAGTATTTTAAGACCAAAACGAACTACATACCTTAATTAGAACTGGAGATATAAGAGATAATTCTTAAAAAATATTTAAAAAATTAAACGTCCATAAGAAATGTATAGGAATGAATTTTTATTTGAGCATATCTTTTTAACGAATGCATATTTTCAAAAATGGATTTCAGTATTGTGTTCAGGGTAAAAATCTAGTCCATAATGATGTGTCACAACACCATTTTTACTTTTGAAAAAATAAATATTTACATCCAATATGGCGGATCCAAGATGGCGGCCGAAAATGTAAACTCTGTCAAAATTTAGAACCAATCACCCAACGATGATTGGCGGTGGTCCAAAGTCAATATCACGAAAAACATTGATACAAAATGCAGTTGAATGTCTTTTTTCAAAAATTTTTGTATGGCGGGAAAAGCCGCCATTTTGAAACGTGATTTCAGTGAGGTTCCCATGGTCCGATTTTGGTAAACTTTGGATATGTTAAAATTCATATTTTTTAAGTAGAATTCCATCAAAAAATGTTTTCTTGCAGTTTTTTTGAGGTCATCGTGTAAATTGACTGGACTATATTGAGAATTAATGAATAACATTAATGGAGCATCACTTTGTGATTGTAAATAATGGTGACAGTTACCTGGTGTTTCTTGAAGGAAATACTGCGCTGCGGCGCGTACAACAATGACCATCTGAGGCCATCTACCAGATTGACTGATGTGCGGATGTCCATAATTTCCGGACACCCTGTATATGTTGCGGCAAGCAGTTTTCGCATAATTAGTTAAGGCACTCTAATTCCTTCAGTTTGAATAAATAATCTTGTTAAGAGAGAGTACATTATCTAAAACATAATATTCTGCTCTTCTTTAAAATGGGATACTCAACGATAAAATTGATGAATGATGATCCGTTTTCTTGTAAATTATTATAAAGGGGGTAAGTTGAATTCATACCCGGCGACTGATATCGATCTGCATACCTGTAAAAGCTAGATTCCGCTCTAGCAAGGCCACACTACATATACAGGCCAAGCTGCAGGATTTATGACGTCAAACTAGTAGGCGGTCTGAAAGTCTGGCTCAGGACTCACAGCTGTGCTGCTCATCAGTTACTTTGAAATCAAAACAAGAAAACGTAAATAAACAAGTAATTTTTGACGTTTAGTGATGAAATGTAAACAGAAAAAACGTAAACAAATAAAGAATATTTGACATTTAGCAATAAAATGTAAACATAGGATGTTAGTTCTCTGCCTACTTGTGTGACGTGGCGCAGCGCTGGGATCGCTGCAGCATGGCCTGTATTTTCAGTGGGGCCTTGGCTCTAGCCTTTATTGAGCAAGACATTACATTGATAACACCTTTATCAGCAAAATAGCTCCTGTCGCCGAGGTCAAGGCCAAGGTCGATGTCCACCAACTGACTGTGGTGGACGGAAGTAGGCCTACTTGCACTGGCAACACACTCGGCAAGCCATGCGTCCCACAGCCCTTTCTTTCACCCTCCCACATTGTTGCTGTAGCAAACCCCGACTAGCTTGGAAAGTGTGAATTAATTCCTAATGCTTCCCCATGTTGTTTATTTTTACTCCAATCGACATTTGTAATATTATTATATGGTTTGCTACAATTACAGGAAGTTCATTTTAAAGAAAACTTAAAACAAGTAGTTTACATTTTACACTGTAACGAAAAAGTTTATCAAAGCCGGTTTATCAGTATTAGTAGAAATATTGTTTGGCAATTGGAATAATTTGTTATTGTTATTTGTTGAACATTAACTATAATTATTCATCTTCTAAACAGGCCCGAAGTGTATGGGATTGCTTATTATTGTCTGTCATTATTGAAATAGACGAATTGTTTTATTCTTATTATAAATTATAGTTAATAACTAGAAAATAAATAATAAATACAAGTAATGGAAATCAACAATTTATTTACATAACACTGACTGTAAACTAAAACATGTTGTAGGTTATTTATATTTTAAATACAACTGGATCAGCTGATTTTTCTGCAGTGTTTCTGGATGTTGCTCAAGCCTTTGATAAGGTTTGGCACGATGGACTGTTATACAAGTTATGCAGGTTTGGCTTTCCCCAACATCTTAAAAATATGATAAAATCATTTCTTTCCAACCGAACTTTTGCAGTAAAAATAAATTCAAGTTTCTCTTCAGTTCGAAACGTTGAGGCAGGCGTACCTCAAGGGTCAATTTTAGGCCCGTTACTTTTCAATCTTTTTGTAGCTGATATACCTGAGCCTCAAAATTCATCTTTGGCACTGTACGCGGACGACACTGCAATTATTTCTCAACACCGAAGTGTTAACGAAGCAGGTGTAATACTTCAGCGATCTGTAGATGAAATAGTAACGTGGTTTAATTCATGGAGGATTGCCTTGAACTCAAACAAGTGTCAAGCCAAGGTGTTTTCTTTAAGGAGAAACGAGAATCCTGATAATATTGTCATCAACGGGACTCACCTCCCTTGGAATCCTGACGACCAAGCTGTCAAATATCTGGGTGTATTCTTAGATAAGAAGCTTAATTGGAACTTCGATGTAAATTTTAAACTTAATCAGGGTTACGCAAGATTGGCTCAGCTTTATCCATTAATTAACAGAAAATCGACTTTGAAACCGCTCTGTGCCTTGCTACTCTACAAGTCCATCTTACGTCCTCTCGTCACATACGGTTGCACAGTATGGGGACCGTCTGTGAGTAGTAGCAAATTGAAGAGGGTGCAAATATTCCAAAATAAAATCCTGCGGACGGCTTCAAATTCACCGTGGTTTATTAGAAACACCCAACTTCATCGAGAATTTGGCATTGATACAATTCCTACTTTCATCGAAAGGACTACTGCTAAATTTCTTTTAAATTTGGAACATGTTCCAGGAGCTGTAACTTATCAACTAGGAAATATGACCTTAAACAGGCGACTAAAGCCTAGACTTCCTCAGGACGTTTATGCCAATCGTTAATGCATTTAATTATTTAATTAGTGATAGTCTCACTTATTTGTTATTATTTTAGAATGTAAATCTTTCTCCATGTTAATGTTACTAGAGGTGCTTCAAATTGAACGAACTTGATCCTGTTACTTGTTTTGTCAAACTTTCTGTGTATAATGTTTTGTACGTTGAACCGGAATAAAACAATATTAAAAAAAAACAACTGGTTTAAAATCCTACAACAATGTTAATAATTTTTTGTGAGAAGTGTTATATGATTCATAAATTCACCTAACAAGTTTAATTTAGCCAAAAACAGCAATGAAAGTAATTAATTATGAAACAGTCCATGTGGAGTAAGTTCTCAAATTCATTTATTCGTATTTATACCCTATGAAAGGAGTGATTTAACATTTAATCAAGTTATAACATTTAGATAATACAAATTCAAATAGAGAATAGTTTTAAATCGTTTTTCTCCACATTACAACAAAATCGCCTGTTTTACAAACGTCAAAGGAGGACCGAAACACATAAGTTTGCCGCCAAGGTGCGATAACGTTTTCGGCCCTACGTCCGCTAAAATATACATGTATTGTAAATGAATAGTTTAGTTCCTATATTTAGGAAAAAGGTATGTTAATATTTTGGTACCAATATTATATTGGTGTATCGGTATTTATCTTCTGATACGTATCGCCTCAACACTTTCTTTTCCGTAGGTAGAATCATACCCTCAACGTGTTATTTTGGTTTTAAATTGAAATTCAGATTTTTGATGTGATATAGTGTTTTATTGGGTAGAGTGGTGAATAATAGCGTTCGCACTTCGGCCAAAAAGGTTTTGCAGCTCTCGATCTTTTAAAATTCTCGACTTCGTCTCGAATTGGAATAACGATCTCGAGGCGGCAAAACCTCGTTTTCGGTCCTTGTTGCGAAATATACTAATATGATGTAATGAGTCAGTGCTAATAATGAAACCAGGCAAAATTGTGGTTCGGATCTCACCTTTAAAAGTAGGTCCCTTAGTTACCATTGGCTGTTTGGCTATTAATTAACAGTCCTGTCTAGGGAACATGTCGGCCTTAGTAACAAGACTACAATATCGCGGCAAAATCATCGTTCACTCTTCTGTCATTAATACTTAGCCGAAATACATACCTGGGTAGGTCGCCAGTTCAAGCATTGTATAACGTATAATGTATAATAATGTAAGATATTATGTATTGTGCATTATTCATTCCAGATCCCGAAACGTCATGAAACTTGTTTTTTACTAATCAGTGATGGCAAATGTCTGCAAAAATCCAAATCAAAATATGAAATCACCATCACCAACAATGAATTTCAAACAAAGAATAACTGTGTACTTCCTTTAAATTTTTGATCAGCCGCCATTTTGTAATGAATGAACCTTTTAAAGTGCGGTTTGCGGCATTGAACTCTACTTCATTAGCCCTTTAAAACGATGTGCATATCGACCTATGCTTACATTTAAGATTCTTTACCGACTCCTTTTGGGCCGTCCCGACTAGGGGCCAAGAGTCAGTAAACACCTCAGAAAGTAGTGTTTTTACATTGGAGTGAATGTGCTAGGTTTGATTTCTCAAACCAATTCGGTTAAAAAAAATTAGCCGTTTCGGGACTTTTCATCGCGCGCGTGTTTGTTTATACAGTGTGTAAAAAAGTCCGTCCCCCCTTCTTATTTTTTTGTTTGTTACAACAAACAATTAACCTTTGGGGAATGATACTAACTTAACCCAAATTATTTTTTGACGTTATCAAAAATTTTGAGTGTCCCCCAGAAATGGGGGACTTTGGGGGAAACTCAAAATTTTCAAATGCAAACACCTTTCGAGTGACCCCTCATTTTAAAGTGCGTTCAAAAAGTAGATGAATGGTGAAAATTGGAGGTCTCTAACGTGCTTCTATCCAAATTGACAGCTTGTCAACGTTTTTAGGAGTCGTATTTAAAACTTTGACAAGCCGCCAATTTTGATAGAAACACGTTAGAGACCTCCAACCTCCACCCATCGCCAATTTTTAATGAAATAAATTTCTTCATTCTACCATGCACTAGCAATACACAACGAACACTGTCCTTTACGAAATGCAAGTGTGCAAGTAACGTTATAACCATGGATGAACTACTGAATATAACAAATATATACTAATGGATGGTAATGTTAGGATGTAGGCCTATTTATACAGGGCGAGTCTTCTAAGCCGTCCACAACAGATTATATATAATCTGTTGCCTATAGGCAAACGGCTTAACATACAAAGACGAAACAAAATATTTCTTCAATAAATCATACCTAAGGAACAACGTAAAAATATTGCTAAGCTTTATGAAATACAGGGTGTTCCAAAAACCGGGGGTCACGGGTTCGAATCTCGGAATTTTCAAATATAAACATATCCCATGTTATACATCATTTTAAAGCTCTAAGCAAGATAAACAATTTGGAAAAACAGAACTCAATTATCTTTATTATTTTAAAAATGGCGGCCGTTTTTGTGCAAAATATTGGTATTTACGTAATACCCTGTATCTTGAGAACTACTGAAGGTTTTTTCGTTCTGTTTGAAAATTCTTAATCCTTGTAAACTCAGCTTTAATTTAAAGTGCAACATGCCAACATTAAAAGAAAATTAATATTTAAAAAATATTTATTTTTTATAAATGTTGGTAGCACTGAAAATCAAAAATTTTAAAAGGCAACATATGTTAAATAGTATATCATTTTAAAGGTCTTGCAAAATCCTACAATTTTTCAATTTATACTCCCCTTCTATCTTTGGTAGTTTTTCCGTAATAAACAAACAACTCTATTTTCCCATATAACGCCCATGTTAAATTTGCTGTACTCAATGTTAAACAGTTAAAGAATGCAAATTTAAATGCTTTGACAACTGCACATTAACATGGGCGTTATATGGGAAAATGAAGTTTTTTGATTATTACTACAAAACTACTTAAGATAGAAGGGGAGTATAAATTGAAAAGTTGTAGGTGATTTTCAGTGCTACCAACATTTATAAAAAATTAAATAAAAAAAATTTATTTCCTTTTAATGTTGGCATGTTACACTTCAAATTAAAGATGAGTTTACAAGGATTAAGAATTTTCAAACAGAACGAAAAACCTTCAATAGTTCTCGAGATACAGGGTATTCCGTAAATACCAATATTTTGCACAAACACGGCCGCCATTTTTTGTCAAAGTAAAGTTCATTTGTATGTTTAACAAATCAGCTGATATGATTTGTTTACTATTGTGTTTTGTTTTTATAATCCAAGTTCTGTAATTAAATTGTTCTTTTATTAAATATGAGAATTATTTATTATCAGAGGATTTAAACACAGTAAGTTAAAATTCCTAAGTGGGTCCGCTAAGGCCGAGGAAGGTATCTTGGTCGGGTATTGCGGAGAACGTGATGGATACCGAGTATACAATGGACGGATTGTATTAACCTCAGCAGATGTCATTTTCGTTAATAACAAGGAGGGAGCTTTAGGAGATGGTGACAAGAAACCTGAGCCGAATTCTGGCAATAAGAACTCTCAATTTTACTGGAAGCTTCAATCTTCACATGAATCTGATTTAGAGGGAGATAATCGTGAAGATGATCCTCAAGCCCTGGACAAGGGAGGAAATAACGTTTTCACCCAGGATGAGGGAGCTAATAATCAAAGAAATGTGGAGATTCAGGAAGACTCTGGTACAGAAGAAGAGGATAATCATTTTGAAGACAGTGGAATCAACGACAGACCAGTCACCACACGATCTGGACGTGTAGTAAAAGCTCCAGAGTACTTGAAGAATTACGTATGTAACAGTGTTTCGGATGGTATTGATTGGAGTCATGCCATGGAAGAAGAAATGCAAGCTCTACACGAAAACAATGTTTTTGAAGTTGTTGATCGACCTGTAGGAAAGAAAATTATCGGTACAAGATGGGTGTTGAAAGAAAAGCTGAGATCAGATGGAACACTTGATCGGTTAAAGGCTAGACTCGTAGCAAGAGGATTCTCTCAAAGAGAAGGAGACTACGATGAAACTTTCAGTCCCGTAGCAAGACTGGAAACTGTTCGCACAGTTTTAAGTGTCGCTGCAAATGAAAAACTGCAGCTGCGTCAGTTTGATGTTAACACCGCTTTCCTATACGGCATTCTCAAGGAAGAGGTTTACGTAAGTCAACCTAAAGGTTTTGAGGATGGGACCGATCGTGTGTGGAAGCTAAACAAAAGTTTATACGGCTTAAAACAAAGCCCGAGATGTTGGTATCAGAGACTTGATAACTTCCTAAAGAGTCAAGGATTGCAACAAAGTAAATCCGATTCATGTTTGTACGTTCGTAACAAAAACGGAAACAAACTGATAGTTGTGTGCTATGTGGATGATGGACTCATTGCTGGTACAAACACTAAAGAAATAATGGACTTTCTACGGAACCTGGAGTCAGAATTCAAGGTTAAAGTATCAAACCCAGACTGTTATCTTGGAATTAAGATCGATCGACAGGAGAATGGAGATATAGTTCTCAGTCAACGAGCCTATGTTGAAAAGTTGTTGGAAAAGTTTGGGATGACTGATGCTAAGCCAGTGAAAACTCCAGCCGAAACAATTTGTGGAAGCGAAGATAGCGAAAGGAAACATCTGGAGAGAAAGGTACCTTATCGTGAAGCAGTAGGAAGCTTAATCTACCTAGCTTCTGGTACCAGACCTGATATTGCTTACGCAGTAAGTGCAGCAGGACAAGACGTTGAACATCCAACCAACCTTTCTTGGAGAAGAGTGAAGAGAATCTTCCGGTATCTGAAGGGTTCTCTGGACTTCAGTTTAGTCTATAGAAGTGGTCTGAAGAGGGAGCTCATTGGTTTAAGCGATGCAGATTATGCAGCAGATAAATCAAGACACTCTCGCACAGGTGTTCTGTGTCTTTATGCTGGGTGTGCCTTGTCATGGCTCAGTCAAAAGCAAAAGTGTATTTCTGTTTCGACGATGGAAGCCGAATATGTAGCAGCAAGCGAGGCAGCCAAACAACTTGTGTGGGTCAGACGACTTCTGCAAGAGATTACTGAGATTGAAGGTCTGCCTAAACTTTATGTTGACAATCTAAGTGCAGTATATCTAGCAAAGAATCCTGAATTTCATTTTCGGAGCAAGCACATCGATGTAAGGCATCACTTTGTGAGAGAGAAGGTGAACCTGAAGGAATTAGAAATTGGCCACATTGAGGGAGAAAGGCAGCTTGCAGATATTCTGACTAAGAGCCTGCCAAGTCCACGGTTTGGTACTCTCACCAGGAGTATCAGTGATGCTTCACAAATGAACTTTGAGGGAGTGTCAAAGTAAAGTTCATTTGTATGTTTAACAAATCAGCTGATATGATTTGTTTACTATTGTGTTTTGTTTTTATAATCCAAGTTCTGTAATTAAATTGTTCTTTTATTAAATATGAGAATTATTTATTATCAGAGGATTTAAACACAGTAAGTTAAAATTCCTAAGTTTTTTAAAACAATAAAGATAATTGGGTTCTGTTTTCACCAAATTGTTTATCTTACTTATTAGAGCTTTAAAATTATGTATAAAATGGCATATGTTTATGTTTGAAAATTCCGAGATTCGAATCCATGACCCCCGGTTTTTGGAACACCCTGTATTTTAAAAAGCTTAAAAATATTTTTACGTTGTTCCTTAGGTGTGATTTAGACGGGAAATGTTTTGTTTCGTCTTTGCATGTTAAGCCGTTCGCCTATAATCTGTTGTGGACGGCTTAGAAGACTCACCCTGAATAGTTACATCTTAGATATGCTATTTTAAATTTTTCGCGGCAAATTTCAAGAAAAACCATATATTAAAAACAGCCGCCATTTTGAAACGGTTGAGGATTCTTTATTATTATTTTCTACAAAGATAGCGTCTAATAAGCGACTAATATACTAAACTTGAAATTACTACTACGTGATGAATTTAAATTAATATTCCTGCAATAACTAAAAGATATACAACAAATTTTCTCCTTCTTCAGAGATAAATTATTAGCGGCACACCAGTCCTGAACAAGGTTTAAACTATCTTCAAGTTTTTCATGTGTTACCTGTATACTATTACAACAAACTTTCAGGCCCAAGTCATCAGCAAATAAAAAACCTTTTATTCCGTCTCTTTCAAAATATAAAGGCAAATCGTTAATATATATATATTAAACATATATCGAATTCATTAATTTATTGAAAAACAATAATTTATAATTATCAGAATGGTTTTGACAATTATTTCTTTAACAATTATTCAGGAATAATAACAAAAGTTTGAAGGAAAGATTTAAGTAAACAGATTTTATAATTTACCAAGTATTTTTGTATTTTGGACCTTTAATAACATTTAAATAAACCGCTAAAATCAATTTTTAGGTTAGGTTCGGGGTACAGTTGGACAGCTACTTCGACCGAGGGGTCAGCCGCTGTCCTGGCCGACTGTCCAGACAGTTGACTGACCCGTTCCGTTTGCACGAGTCGAAGTACCAGTCGAAGACAGAACTGACTTACCGACTGTCCTCTCTACTGGTCGCCGTGCAAACGGGCCTTCAAACTGTCCCCCGAATCTAACCTCAAAATTGATTTTAGCGGCTTATTTAAATGTGTTTCACGGTTCAAAATGCACAAATACAAGGCAATTTATAATATCTACTTTTATTAAATTATTCCTAACATATTCTGTTATTATACTTGAATTGTTGTTAAAGAAACAACAATTTTTTTAACTATTAAAAAAATAAAAATCTTTAAACTTTTCAAAATAGCGGCTATTTTTAATATTTGGCGGCAAATTTCAAAATAACCAAATATAACCAAATATAAAAAAAACCAAAATAGTTATAATTTTGAAACGGTTAAAGATTTTTTATTAATATTTTGTATAAAGATAGCGACTAATAAGATAAACATTTTCGCACAATCTCAACGCTGTAACTCAACCCGTTAAAGAGTTATGAATTATTTTGTAAAAACACATACATACAGACAGACGCTTAACTAAATGAGATAGGACATTATGTCTATACAAACTTTTTTGGTTATTTTGACCCAAGAAATCACTAAGTAAATTATTGCCCCACAATTTTTGAACACCTGAATTAGTATAATGTCCTGTAAACAAAGGTAGACGTAAACATTTCAGTAGTTCGTGTTTTTTAACTATTTTTATTGTTGTGTAGCAGACAATCGTTTTGAATTCCCGCGCATTTTACAAGGCTACTGTCTGGAAATCATCTGCGCCGTGCAAACGAGCAGAGACAGTCAAGAACAGTTGGACAGTCCGTTTTAAAAAAAAGGGACAGCTACTGTCTACTGTCCTCAACTGTACTGGGCGTCGTGCAAACAGGCCCTCAGTTGTCACTGGTCACTGAAGTCAAATGTCAGATGATGTCCAGCAAATTGCGGGTCAAAACTTGCTGTCAATTAATTACGAGAAAAATAAATAAGATTGTTTGATGAGTTGGCTGGATGGGCTTTATTTGAGTCATGGTATGTAAGTTATCGTTTATTCAAAAACTTATGTTCTCAATGCATTTTAAGATGCAGGCTTTTTGTCCTATTAGAATATTACCTGCTAGGTTTATTTACATTTTGTGTACAAATTCTGTTCTGTTTTTGGTTAGGCTAAGGAAGTTAGGTAATGTAATACTGGAGGCAGCGCAATATATTTTTATGGCCCTCTGATTTTGTCAATTGGCAATCATGAGGGGGAGTAATTTTGTTCTTTGCATTACTAACTCGAAATCGAAGAACTCAGTAGTGGGAGTTAAACCATTTGATGAAACGAACATAAAAGTAGATGTCCAAAGATTCAAAGATAGTAAATTGATTTAACCATGTTTTGGTACATCAATGTGGTACGAATTCTGCAGAAGGGTCACATCCAGTCTATCTAGGGGGGGTACCAGTTCCGCAGAAGGAGCTCGCTTCACTTGACTATTTAGGGGACTCTGTGGGAATGGGGATTATCAGGTGGGGAACATATAGATGATTTATCGATATTTCTTTAGATTGCACATACTGATATATCAATTAGAACAGTTATCGGGTGACTCAGTGCTGGCTCTGTAATGCCCAGCGCTTTGTTTCCTCCGCCATAATTCTACGATTGCTGACGTCGTTTGATAACAAAGGAAGTAATCACCGCGCCAGAAATGGCAAATAATTATGTGTAAAAGTGAATTACTACGTGAAAGTTCTTTTCCATTATATTGCATATTAAAAATTCTACCTATCAAACATCTATTTATTTTCAAAGTATTAAAGCTTTTTTACATAAGAAGTGGCAATAGAGGGACTGAAAACTTGTTCTATGGCACAAGAAGTTACAGTAACAGATTATTCAGAATGCCAAAAGTCCATAAATCCCTTTTCAAACAATCTTTTACATATCTTGGTCCTAATTATTTTAATAAGTTGCCACAAGAAATAAAAAATTCTCAGAATGTAGTTTTATTTTGCTCTAAGTTGAGGAAATGGCTTTTTACTTTGACAGATGTAACATTTCTTTGTCGGTAGTAAATTGTAATGAATAAAATTAGTTTTTCTTTCTTTTTTTCTTGTTAGTATGAGTAAGCCTAATGTAAAATCTATTGGCAGACACTGCGGAAGCTGCACCAGTTTTTATGTTAGAAAGAGTCTGGACTCAAAATTAAATTGTTTAGTTAGTTATTTTTATTAAGTTTTGTACTGACCACAGTACTGGAAAAGTGGTCAGTTAACATTCCAAGGAAGTGAACAAACTACTTGTAATAATCACTGTAATATCTGGTTGGAATAAACTCATTATTTCATTATTTCAATTACATTACTAGTGCCCGTTTATTTGGTGGTACCCGTTTTAGTGACATCCTGAGTGACGCCATGGCGCCGTGCACTGACTGCTGCAGCCTTAAAGCTGCGGCTGCAGCAGTGGCCAAGCTTTTACAGAAATTCCCAATGTGGGAAATTTGCAGACGGGCCAAGTCGTTGACAATCGATTGTTCCCCACCCAACAACCCTGGTTCCCACTGAATCCCCTAGATAGTAATGTGAAGTAAATCTGTGAAATATCGATAGCGAATATCAATATATCGTTCGTATGAGTGTTTGGCTATCGATATAATTCCCCATCCGATAACCTTGGTTCCCACCGAGTCCCCTAGACAGTAATGCTAAGCTTGCACCTTCTGCGGAACTAAAGCCCAGGGGTGCATGGTGGGAATTGGAGTTTTATCAGATGGGAGAGTAACTATAGGTAGTTGACAATCGAATTGCTTCGATATAGCCTATTTACAGTTTCATCGAATGAATATATCGAGTTGATGTCATATCGAATGACACAGTGACGGGTCTTTCATGCGTAGGGTAGTGCATTAGTCCCACCGCTTTAATCAGCAGAATCGTAGCTGTTGGTCAAAACAAAGGAGATATAACCATGGCCCAATAAAGGAAAAACATAATGAAGTAGCAAACAGAAAAGACATAGGCTACCTTATTGAAATCCAAAATACTGGAGATGCCCATCTGAATTGCGGATAGAATAATGTTACTGTACGATATAGGCTATATAATATTTATTACCTAATATTCAACAGCGGCGAAATCGGAAGTAATAGTGATTGTCGCATTTAGCTTTTATAAAATAGGCCTAATAAAGGTCTTTATATATTTAACGTAATGTTAACTAGTTATAAGAATATTGACACTCATACTACTCGAGGAGACATCCACAGTTTCAATACCAGGTCTAGAGCTCTGATAGACATTCCGTTTGTTAGGCTAAGTAAAACCAAACAAAGTTACAATTTGGTAGGTTTGAAATGCCTGAATAAACTTCCCCATGATGTGCTTGTCCTTCCATTTCAAGTTTTTAAATCTACAATATTTCAGTGGCTTGTTAAAAATCCGTTTTATAATATAGGTTAAGTGAATTTTTTGAACTACCGACTCCTGTCACATTTAGGCCTAATTTGTAGAGACCTATGTTATATTTAATATTGTCTGTTTCTCTATTCTTGTAATCTATGTTATTTTTTATATTTTTTTTCTTATTTCAGTGCCTATATTTGCAGCTGTAACACATGTTATCCCTAACATAAGAACCTTTGACACACTAAATGCATTCTATGTGCCTTATTGGAATAAATATTTGATTCTTGATTCTTGATTCTGGTGGTCATGGGCTCTTGCTCTGTTATTTGTTTAGTGTAACAATCATTAACACAATGTGAAAAATGACCCTAAAGTAAGTTGCACACATTTTTTCCTGTCATGCTTATCCTAGTTAAAGTGCATACTGTAAAAATTGGAACTCAGGCCAGAATAGTTTATTTTGGCTTCTTATCCTTTTGACAGTGACATCATTAGATTAACAATACAATATAGTAAAAAAACAATACAGGTATTTGTCTCTACTTTTTGATCATGGCTGTGTTTGGGCTTATATTCTAGGGAGACACCACGAGAGAGAAATGGGACATGGAAAAAATGAGAGAACACAAAAATGATTGGAGCTTGGCCACTGATATTCATCTTTTCTCTTATATGCAACAATTTTCTCAGGTTTGTGTTTATATCTTCATGAAACACTCTTTTCTGTATATAATTTACACATGAGGTAATTTTTATTTTTATGTTTATTTTCAAATTATGTCTTCCAATAAAAAGCTTAAGGTTGACTAGGTTGACGATGTCGGTAGGTATCAAATTAATTCTCCAAACTGTGCCTAAGCCACTTTATGTACCTATCCTATTTCATTTTATGGTCGCTGATTTTAGGTGAATAGTTTACAAATTTACTAATTTACATAACGAATTATTAATTTACATTTTTGGAATTATTATTTTGAAGTAGAGAGAGAGAGACAGACTTGAAAAAAAAATATAAACTACTACAGTACACTTCGGATTATCCGGATTAATGTGGCTGAACAGCGATCCGGATGACTAAAAATCTGGATAATCCGAGGACACTATAATATCCCCTAAATAGCGATCGCGTACCTTAGTCCCTGCTAAATTGATGCTACAAACGGAGTGTCAAGACTGTACAACATGTTAGTTTTTCAAATTGTACGGGAGTTTAATTTTGAAAAAAAATTTAAGAACTAAACTTTATTATTAATTATGCGAATATATTTCATGTTAACTTTTACCGTGTGGGGTCCCGACGGTTAATCCGCCGTTTCCCCAACTTAAAAGCGCGTAAGGGCCCATAATTTCCAAGTGACTTCCCCCCAAGGCACTGCCAGCTTTATGAGCTTGTTCTTAATTTTAATTGTTTAATATTAATCTCCCCCTAATTCCTCCTGCTTGTGGTGACATGACTCTAACTGCGAGTTAAATTTAATGTTTCACATTAATTAATTAAATGCCAAATTATGAATTTAATATTTGTGAATTAAGACAAGGATTCCCCTCCCCTAGTTTCCCCCCCAAAATTAACTTCCCTAACACATATCTAATTATTATTCTACGTTTCCCAAACCTGGTACCGCCCCGCGGTGCGCCGCCGTTCTTGCTCCACCGACAGTTCACCAACGACAGCCACTCGCTCCTTACCTGCTGGCGTTCCCCGCCGGGCGCGCATGCGCGGGTTTGGGTCTGTGCTGGACATTGGACTTGGACCTAGGAAGCTGGCTGTCTGGTCTTTATTGCTGTTGGCGATGTGGGGAAATATCCCCACAACCGCACTTACTCGTACGGTTTAGGTTTGGAACAAAATATCAGTTTAAAATAATTAATTTACTAAGACTCAAACTCAAAGTAACTCAAAGTTGAAATAATCATGACGAATCTTAAAGTAACTCAAAACTCATTACAGTAACTCTTCTTAAGAAATAACGTAACACATCAAATGACAGTAATAAACAAACTCACAAAATTGCCGTACGCTACGCCTTTGTTGATTATTGCTAGCACCCCAAGTAGCAATCCAGAAAACTATGTCCACGAAAATGCTGTAATATACTGTTTTGGCAATGCGATTCCTTCAATAATTGTGATTCCAAAAGCATGCAGTAATGTCTTACATTTGCATTTTACTTTTAGAAGGCGCATTTCACCCGTAAACTCTCTAAAATCATGTTTTTGCTGTGATTTTAATTTTTTATTTCTCGGAAGGACCGGTCCGGATAATCTGGGATCCGGATAATGTGGGGTCCGGATAATCCGAGGTGTACTGTATTTAATAAGTCACCACAAGAGAGAAATTTTACTTGAGTTAAATGAGAGCACACAGAAATGATTGGTGGTAATAAACGAAATGAGATTTTTAGTCCTAAAATGATTCGTTGTTTTTGTCCACCCTCTTCTGCCACTTTTTGGGTGATTCCCCAGCCGGCCAACTAACTGGTATCAGGTTTGGAAAAGTGCATTATTATTAATAAGTAAAAATGTTAAATAAAAAAAGTCACACTTACTCGTTAATCACAATATTTTCGCTTGTTAGAGTAATTTCACCACAGTTTTTGCTCACAGTGATGTTTTGTAATAGGCCTATTTTAGAAAAATTCAATTAGATATTTTATCTCATAATTTTCTGTGACCAAAAATCTGCCACACAAGTAAACCCCCCTCCTCCCCCGCTAATTTTAGGTCTGGTCTAGTATTCTAATACTCTAGCTAAATATGATGCTAGAACAGGATTTTCACTTTACTTAGTAGTGAGCTCGCAGGTGATTAATTATGAAAGATAAAAATTGTTTCTCCAGTGTTTCTGAATGAAATTAAATCTAATAGGCTAAATTATTGGATGGATTAAATTAACAATGTAGAAATTTTGATTTAAGATTATTATCCTCGAAAATTAATAAATTGAGGTTAAAAAATCATTCCTAGCAAAAACAAAGTGCCATCAAGGTTATTTAGTGCCAAATACCACCATAGGTATTTGTATTTGTGCTTATCATAATTTGCCAAACCTCTAATATAGTTTTCTTGTTGATGAACTGTTAATATTGGATACTGTATACTGTATTGTGTTGATGACAGGGGCGGCTCCAGGGGGGGGGCCATGGCCCCCCCCGAGAGCTCCAAATTTTGTTAAAATTTCAAACAAGATTTTACTCAAATTCATTCTTGTGTATATGAAATTATTTTTGACTTAATATCGGAAAAACCGTATCGTATAGAAGATTCTCGAAGACGAAACTTTTTTATTTCTATATATTTGTTACTTATGTACACTTGATCTAAGCTTACATTTTTTGTTCAATATTAATAGTACGAGACATTTCAAGTTGTTAGGTTGGCAGCGCGTCACGATTTGCCGCCATAATGAGGTTTGGGTTTGGAAAAGATTATCATAGTCAGTGATATTATTTGTGACAAAACAAATCAATATACGCTTATTATGAAAGTAGCACTTATTTCTTGGGGGCTGTTTCTAAACGATGTTGGTGAATTAATAAAATTGGTTTTGTATTTTGAAATACTCATTCCGTTTCAAAACCGTAAAGATAAAATGGAGATGGATTGTAACTAGTAATTAGTGATTATTAGCTAGTAATTGTGAAACACGTTTAGAAACAGCCCCCTGTGTGTATGGATTGAAATAATTTTTAATTTTACCAAGACCATCGAGTAAGTAATTAATTGATACGTTTGAATACTATCTGGCATTCAATACTTCGGACTATACCATGCTACTATAGTCTCAACTGAACGTACAATCATAACAAAGTTGGAGTTCATTTAGCCTGTCTTAGTCCTATTTAAAAAATGAACAAATTATTCAATCATTAAAATAGTGGCCGTCCATAAATACGTAACGCACCTACGGGAGGAGGGGGGGGGGTTTCGTCAGCATAATGCACCGTTACAAAGGAGAGAGGGGGGCTTCAACGCAACGTTAAGCACCTATTAAACCTTAATAATCAATTTCATAAATTATTCAAACAAATTCAAATTATCTTCAAAGTAAAAAGTTTTGACTTTTTATGGGGGGGTACAGTGTTATGTAACTTTTGAGGGGAGTTAGCGCCAGCGTTACAAGTCCGTTAAAAGGGAGGAGGGGTTTCTGAAAAGGCCGATTTTTGCGTTATGTAATTTAAGGATGGCCCCTTAAGTACAATTTTTGACAAAGTGTTAATATCTCATAGTCAGAGGTGATAATAAACACGTATTTTGGGGGGGGGGGGGGTGAACAAAAAAAATGAACCAAATTTTAGTCATACTTGCCCCCCCCCCCCCTGAGAATCTGTCCTGGAGCCGCCCCTGGTTGATGAACTATATATTGGATAATGTATTTTACATTGAGAAACACACCAATATTTTAAATAATTTTATTTTGTGAGGCCTTTGATCAGTTTGTAAAGTGTCTGATGGTGGCTGGTGAAAGGCCTCACAAAGTAAAATTATTTAAAATTTGGTGTGTTTCTCAATGTAAAATTACCTTATATATTTGATTGAAATTCTTGATGTTGTTATGTGACCATTGAATTTTTAAGTGTTTGCGTACTGCTTTACCGCTAAATCTTATCTATGTAATAAAAGTTTTATCTGTGAGATTACAAGATTGTGATGACAAGAAATAGATCAAGGTGCTAAAATCTAATTTAATTTCAAGTTAATTTAGTACTATAATATCCTAAAATCACTTAACTTTTCTCTTCACTCTATCTTTTATCATTGCTACTATCTTTTAACATTATTTTACTCCTTTTTGCTAAAGTTAACATCCAAATAATTTCTTTATTAGCAATTATATCCATTTGTAAAACATACATAATGTTTTAGAACTTGCTAAGTGAGACACACGGTACATTGCAAGCTCTGAATAGTTTGGAGTCAGACATAGCTACGACTTGTGTGGAAGTGAGAAACATCGGTAACCGGTTCTGGGCGCTCTCTGACACGCAGTTTGTGGAGAACCGGGTGTATGATGACGATGATGTCACCTCTCCTGTTGACCCAACTTCACCTCAGGTAAACAAGTTCAGATTTTACAATCACATACATAAGATATTACCATATATGAATAGATATACAAATCTTTCCCCGCAAAAACGGTCTGAGTGCGAAAGAAGCTGATAAACAGAGCTGAATTTACCTACAGGGCAAGCGCCCGGGGCCTTAGTCGTGAAAGGGGCCCCAGGGCAAAAACAGTGGACAAAAAAAGTCGGCGGGCGAGAAAGGAGTCCTGTACCGTGCAGGTCCATAAATAAGGGATTTGGAGTTGATTAGCTGAAAAAAGGTCACAACTTAATCCCGCCCAGGGCTCTGGGGGCCTAAAAACGGCCCTGCCGATAAAATAAGCTTCCCTCACTATTATTCTGACAAGGGACATGAGACTTTAGGGTTGTTAACTTGTTCCTCAAGGATGTAAAGAAGTTTGCCATAGCTTTTCAATTTCATGTTTGTTCTGGGTAGACAAAGGGTTCAATGCTGGAAAGCAGGTGAGACATCCTTTGTAGATTGGATCGTAATATTTTCTTTCAGGCCTTTGTAATATTTATATAATTTATTTTTGACACTGTCCAAATTTTTATTTTCAATTTTTGCTTGTGTTAACCCCTGCAATTATTACATGGGTTACAATCATTAGCCGTTGTGATTTGGTTTTCTGATGCATGAGCCGAGTTAAAGTTTTTGAGGTTCAAGCAGCTGTCTGTCGGTCTTGAAGGCAATTGAGCTCTGTGCTTGTTGGAGTTTTAACAACCTTGTCCCAACTGGGGGCCTTTTTGACTGTTATCAATGAAGCCTGTACTTCTATCTGCTATTTACGAGTTCATTCCATTATTATTAAAAATTTCTGTGTCGTAATCATTTGTAAACATTCTTTTATTAATTCTTCATGCAATCTTTAACCCACATGATTAAATTTTGCAAAAAAACAGGTGTATTTATAGGCTTAGACCTAGGGATTTATGCAGGCAAAAGTTTGTTGAACTTCAAATATAACTGTTCCCATGTATTTTTATGTTTGAATTATTACTTACCTATGTTCAAATTAATAATCTGATACATCAGCATCAATACTATTGTGGATCAAGGACTATTGTGGATACTGGAAATGCCTAGTTAGCAGGCTAGAGTCTCATTCGTTATCGGAATTCATATAGGATTCATATTAGGCCTAATCATCAATAACCAGTTGTAGGGAAATTAATTTAGATATAATTGCAAAGCTTTGCAAATATTCAGCTTGTTTGTAATTTTGTCTCAAAATCGTCGAGTTTTGTTCTAATTTGCCTGCTTTATGCAGTACATGCTTCAAAGGGGAATATACATTCTCACTGCTCTCATTGCTCCGGAGAGCTTTCTTCCAGCTTTTTTAAATTTAAATAATATTTCTGAAATTTTATAACCTCGGTTGTTGCAGGATACTCAGACAGAAGATGTTGAATCCATAGTAATTCAGAGGTTGAGGGAAGCAATCCAAAATGGCATTCAAGTTTTAGACTCCAAGTTTGAACCAGTTCAAGTGCCTGCAAGTGATTCGGATGAAGACGATAGCTCACCCCACAGGTAAAGCACAGAAGAATGCTATTCACAGTCAGCAAAATTAACTATAATCTACTATCTATACTGCCTCAACAATAACCTTGCAGTTAACTCTTCTAAAACAATTCGACTAGCTTTTAACAGAAAATCTAATGAAGTACCACAAATTTCAGGTTTAGAGGTACAAGATGAAGCTATGTTATTGGACGTCACCGTTGGTAAGAACACTGCTCAGCTGTTCGACCCTCGTAGGCCTATGCCAAAGACTGTCAGAGATAATATATGATAGATGGATAGATTTCTAATGTGATAAAAAACCGAATATTTTAATAGTTTTCTTAAAAGTACTGTAGTTTTTGGATTGCGACTTAATGTAAAAAAATTTAAGGGTAATTAGGTGGGCCTTGCATAGTGAATTTCGCTATAGGGAAGAAGCTGTTACCATGGTAAGACCTAAGCCCGAGCCCATGATAACTTTTTGTTTTGGGGCCCCCAGAAGCAAAAAACACCATTCGTTTGAATTATAAATATATATATATATATATATATATATATAAAATATCTATATATAGCTATATATCTATTTGACTGTTAACACAATAGCGTCTGTAAATATGGTCCGATCTTAATGAAATTTGGTACAGATGGTAATCACCATCTTAATGGATTTGGAGTGGTAATCACTTGGACGAGTTAGTAAACCAGCCCAATCGGACTACCAGAAGAGGGGGTAAATGGGGATAAACCCCTCCAAAAATGGGTTTTTTTGAGTTTTTCACATGGAAAAATTAATTAATCCAATTTTTGTTAGCACCATTGAATTCAGCTAAAAAAACAATAATTTAGAATTTTGAATCACTGCTCTATGTCCATTGAAAGTGTGAGATATTGAAAGTGATAAACACAGTTCTTTGTCCCAATGTTAACCTTATGGGAAATAAATAAAAGTCTATATCTTGCTTATTTCTCAACATATCTTAACAAAACTTGGTTTGTGGCTTCATCTATAATAAAAATAATAATAATAATAATAATAATAATATCTTTATTTGTCTTGTGGATACAAAAATATCTTTGACAATGTCAAAATGCAGCATAACAGCCAAGTCAAAATAGCTTAATTTATATAAGATTTACAATAGTTTGAATAAGGAATTGTTTACAAGTCAATATTAACACAATTAATCAAATTATAACTAAATCATATATGAAAAATCATATATGAGATCTAATTACAGTATATTAGTCTAAAATTCCCGATATTCCCATTTTCGTTGCAGCAAACCTGCATCCTACAAAAACATGTCAAATCTCGCTATGTAGGATTGAAATATGTTCTTTTGCATTTGAAATTTGCTGAGTATGCAGGTCTGCTGCAATGGGGGTATTTTTATTTCAAGTCCTTAGTATAAGTAAGTATTGTTTGAATTTTTGTTCCAGTGGAGAAATATTGAAGCCAGTGAACAGATACAGGGAGCGGAGATTGCCGCATATCATCGGCTCTGCGGAGTTCTGCGCGGACGACACACTCGGCTTGCGAGATGCCCTGAGCGACGAGGAGACAGAGGACTTCCTAAGTGCCAGTGATAAGGTGGGTGTTAGACTGTTAGACTTTGGAGGAATTAAAGTCCCAGCATTGCCAGCTAGACACGTCTCTCTAGGGATTTTGTGCAGCTTACGGTAGGAAGGAATAGTCAGGATGGGAAAGGTATGATTTGGTAAGTCAGCCTTGCCCCTGAAGGAAGAGAGACACGTTTCCAACCCATCCTCCAGGCTCTTCCGGGGACGACTCACCCTCTAACCCGAGCATCCTCAGACAAGGACCTCCACCTGGGAGCTCTCCTTGTGAAGAGTCTCACCCAAGTCGGGTCACCCTCCAGACTAGCAGACGCTTAGAAGTTTGTTGGACAAGGGTCCCTCATCCCCTCCCATATGAACAAGCCAGGACGATCCACAACTCCCTACATTGCTCAGACCTGACAGGGTATCCAAGCTCAGCTGGGAATCAAAGTTCCAGAGAGACAAGGAGAAACCAAGGTGAACAGGAAGCTGGTCAATCCCGAAAGCCAATAGACTCACAGAACAATGACAGCTTCTAATTACTGTAGCCATTGTCGACCTCTGTATTGGTAAAGACCAGTCAGAGAGCCGTCTATGGCCGTAAGGTGGGTGACTACAGTCGTTTCGAGTATAAAGGAATACTCACGTAGCACACTAACATGAGTGAGCGAATTTCAATTTTGAGTCTCAAATTTCCCATTTTAGACCCAAAATCTCACAAATTTGGGCGTTTTATCTCCCTTGGTTGGGGATAGGAGCATTCATATTTTTTTCCCCTATCAACTGGCCAATCCACTAGGGAATCGGATGATAATTGTGGACCCTAGAGTGTAAAATTTTAAGACAACGAATTGTGTTGAGTAAATTCACATTTTCGTTTATAGCTCGGTTGTTTTTGCAACTACAACTTTAGGAGAGGGCTTAAAACGTTTGTATTTTTTTTGTTCTGTAGAACAAGTAGGCCCTACATTGAATTTTAATTTGGGGCTTACATGACCCTTTTTGAACCCAAAAATCCAAAATTAGGGGTATTTATCCCCCTAAAAGTAGGTTAAGGGTGCTCTGATTTTTTCTCCAACTAACTTGCCCAAGATATATTAGAATTGAATGCTCCTACCAAATTTGAAGAATATTTGACTCAAATTGTGAATGCTAGGGTGCACACAATACACTTTTAAAGTTGTTATTAGATGGTGTTTTTGGCATTCAGATGTCCCAAAATGAAAAGTTATCATGGTCCCATGCCTCAGAGCCACCATTCTAAAATTACTGGATGATGCCAGTAGCTCACTAATAAATTAACTTTAATTGAACGTATATTAAATGGTTCCCGCCCTGTTCGCAATAATAAAAATTTTTGGCAAAATAGGGGTAGGCCTATATAAATTGCCATGCAGTGAGTGTCCAAAAATTTATATAGGATAATTAGGTAATTCCATCCGAAAAAGGTTTAATGAACACCTTCCTAATCCTAAATTGCGAAGGAAAACTCATCGCTCCAAGTTCACAGAATACCTAATAAGTGAAAATCACACTGTCAAAAGATGCAGTGATGATTTAGAAATATTAGATAAATGTGGTAAGGGGAACGTTATGAATGTTTTAGAGAGCTTTGAAATTTACAAAGCCTGTAAGAAATCGCCAATTGATTCTTTGAATGAAATACCGAATTTTGGCTCTAACATTATGTTCGACAGAGTAGAGAAACTGCACAACAATAGACCAGATAATCAGCTGATAACCCTCCCCCAAGATCAACGCCATCAAGTAGGCATTTTGTGTCTGTGGCCTGCCATGCAAGGTTTTAAATTAAAATGTTCAGTTTGTGTCAATGTTTCCATGTTTGTGTGTATCAAGATTTTGATAGAAATGACAAAAATATGTGTTTTTGTTATGATTTGACGAAGGATTTCATAATGGGATAGAATCCCAAAGCTAGTAATCCATAGAAAACTCAAGAGGATTGACGAGGGAAAGGTTAGCAAACTAGTTGTATTAAGTCAAAGCATCAATCCAGGTGGTAAGTCATGAATAAATGGACCTTTTCTGTTAATTCACTACCACTACTTTTTTATTGAAATTCTGTTTATTCACTACCAGAACTTAATTTTCCGTTCAGTCATGACTGGTAGGATCAGAGTACATAGCCGGAACCTTTAATTGAATGAAAAATATTTGTATATGCTTAAATTAAAAACATAATGCTGATTTTACACATTTTGTTTATGTGAACAATTTTTTTTATACCTCCTGCCACGATCTAACATTTTTACCTTGTGTAAATAAATTAACTTAAAATGGTAGGTAAATAATTGTACGAAAACATCATAAATAAAAGTAGTCGTTTGGGTAGGTAAGGTTAGGTTTAGATAAGAAACGTGTCTTCACAGATGTGCTGTGATCCTTGAGTTTTTAAAGTGATTCTAAACTAACCAAACCTAATCCAACCTAATCAAACTTAACCTAAATTACCTCTATGTACTTATAAAGAATGTTTTCCTACAATTAACTTATATAACTGTTTCCATTTCAAATTTATATAGAGAATGTTAGATCGTTCGGGCATACATTAAACAATTACCATAAGAGAACTAATGCCAGCGATAACTGATTTCCAGTGGATAAGAGAAACCACATTAGACGTAAAAATGGTTAGAGGACAGTTTTTATAGCAATAGAGCATTTATAAAGGGGTAGTGGATCATTACCATTACCATTACCAACTGGCGATCGTTGACCAGATGTCTGGATAGATCTTGTCTAAAACTAATACTTAATACTCAAATATTATTCAAACTAATATTTACAATATTTACACTTGTGGCAGCCAGATTCAGGGTCAGAGATCCATGGTGGTGGTGAAGTACTCCTCGATCGAGTAGAAGCACTTTCTGCTCAGCCACTTCTTCAGCCTATTTTTAAACGGTGTAGGTCCCAGCTCTCTAATGTTGTGAGGCAGTTTGTTGTAAAGTTTGTAGGCCAACACTGGATAACAGTCTTTGGTCTTAGAAAGTCTACATCTCAGAACATTTTAATCAGAAGTAAAAAAAAGTAGTGGTAGTGAATTAATGGAAAAGGTCCGAATAACTTCTTTTTCGTTATACTGCTTCAAAAACAGATGTTTTTAATGCATGTTTTCTGGACCTAAATACACTATTTTTATTCCCAGCAATTAAAAGCTGATGTACTCGATACCAGCTGACTCTTTATAGTCCTAGGACTAAAAGTCAAAAAGTGCCGAGTACGTCGTAATAATCGAACAATATTCATTCGATTACAAATAATCGAAACATTCATCGTTATTATCGAAACATTCATTGTTGTCAGTTTGATCAATTTGTGAAACTCGCTCATTTCACCAATCGATTATTACATGCGTTCGATACGTCGATAGTTGTTCATTGTTGTCAGTCTACCCTAACACAAATGAAACAGACAATCAGCTGATTGCTTAAAATAGTAAGAACAGGACGGTGGCATCTTTTGAAGGCATTTTTAAAGGTAAACAAGCTGTAACGTTTTGGTTTTCTTAAGTAGTTTACATATTGTATTGAGCAATATAACGAAAAATATAGTTCATCACACGGACCTAAAGCTGCTTTTCATTACTCGGTCATTTTTCAACCTCGGCTTACAGCCTCGGTTGTAAAACTTGACCTAGTACGAAAAGCGTCACTTTAGGTCCTTGTAATGAAATATACTATTATGACCTTTTATTTTTCATTTCAGGCCAATGAAAGTGAGAGCCTGGGGGAGAGTGAAGACTCGGACGTGGAGAGTGATCAGACCAAGAGCAAACCCGTCCTCGCCCAGAAACCAAACAACATCTTTGACCCTGTGAGTATTTGTAAACAGAAATACCCCCTCCCCGTTGCAGCATACCTGCATACTCAGCGAATTTCAAATGCTTAAATAAATCATTTAGATGGAGCTTAAATAATCATTAATTATTTATACCTAATTAATAATATATAGCTGATGATCCAAGTCCTATGAAAAGCTTTAATTGTATTCTTGGGTTATTTAAAAATACAAAGGTTAGTAAAATCAACATAACACGTCACTTGAACACTGATTGATCTGGTTTCATTTGTGGTATTTATTTTATTTTAAACTAAACTATTTCCCTTTTCAGTAGTATTCACTACCGCCACAGCTTTCATCAGTGTTTGAATGCCTGCCATTCAAAGGGACTTGAAGAAAAACAATTAAAAACTGCACTGGATATATAGTATTAAACAACAGTTTAGAGGTTACTAGCTCAACTGACTTACGTACGATTTATTGGCTCAAGATCACTATTGCCGAATCAGAGCGAATCCGACTTTCCGAAACGTTAGCTGATCAATTTGTTGCATGAGAGTGATGTAGAATGAGTCATGCCGAACGCACCAGTACACGCTCGCATTTTCGTGGATTCGTCCTGATTGTTAGAAGTAAACTGGAGCCAAAACAAGGAGAGAGATAATACATTGTAAACAAACAGAGAGATACACAAAAGAGTATCTGAGAGATTATGCGTCTTTAAGACGTGGGAAATATGTTTCCACACTAGCTTCTGAGAAGCGGCTGGATAAACCGAGGCTGGATATGAGGGGTTCTACTGTGCATTATAAATTAATGGTACACTATTAAAAACTAGCATTAATGTAGCCATTTGCATACTTTTAAGTCACAGTTCTCATTTTAAAATTAATACTACTTACGGTATATGTTCAAATGATACTCAACCTGTACTATTTTAACATAAAAAAATAAATCATTTAAAATTTTGGTTCTGCCATAAAAATATTCTAAGAAATTAAAAATTTAAAAACAATATTTCATAAATAACAAATAATGATGCAACAGCATCCACTAAAAACACAAAACATAACTGGCCTAAAACTTTGAATAGGTTAAAAAGTAGTGTAGTTACAGTAGCTCTTCGAGGCTTATGAAGACATCAGGCTTCGAGCTGTCAGCTCTTAGCACAAAATGTCTAATCATTTTCTTAGAGAGTTAAAATAGTACAGGTCGACTATCATTTGAACATATACCGGAAGTAGTATTAATTTTAAAATGAGAACTGTGACTTAAAACTATGCACATGGCTACATTGAATCACCACCAGTTTTATTCACAGTCCTAGCATCGATTGTAATGTTTTAGATGATATGTTATGAAATTTGTTTCAGTGCAATTTAAGAATTCCTGGTTTGGAAGAGATCCAAAGAAATTCCAACATCTCTACGCCACCTACAGGTATTGTGCAGTGTAACAGGTGTGTTGTCCTAACAGAATCAGAGTACAATAATGCTAAACTGTTGGACTTAAGTTAATTAGTCTTGGTAGGTGCCGATTCGCTGGTTTAAATTTGAAACATTCATTCAAGTTTTCTAATTCTTACATCTTAAAGTTATGTCGAATGTTCAGCGATGTTTAGTGTACTGGGGGCAAAAGAGTAATTAATCTTATATGAAAAATTTGTTAGAAATAATTTTATTGAACTTAATTGATGAAAAAAGCTTTTGCACCTAGGAAAAGACAGAAAGAAGAGCATATACATCAAACTCTATTGGAAATTATAACCTTTTCTTTGTTTGAAATTCATTGTTGGTGATGGTGATTTTTATATTTTGATTTGGACTTTTGCAGACATTTACCATCACTGATTAGTTAAAAAACAAGTTTCACGATGTTTCGGGATCTGTAATCTGATCCCGTCTTCAGGTGGAAGAAAACCTAAAACATAACAAGATTAGTAACACATGGCCAGGATAACCTGGACAAAAACACAGCTAAAACAGAGAACTGTAAAAACAGTCATGAAAACACAATGCTGAAAAGAAAAACAAGAACACAAAATGATGTGTTACTAATCTTGTTATGTTTCAGGTTTTCTTCCACCTGAAGGCGGGATCAGATTCCAGATCCTGAAACGTTGTGAAACTTGTTTTTTACTAATCGGTGATGGCAAATGTCCGCAAAAATCCAAATCAAAAAATAACCTTTTATTTGTGAGTAAATCTTTTCTTTTCAGAAGTAAATGGATGTACCTCAAGCAACTCGAGTTCCAGTGATGATGATAGATAGAAGGATTTGATTCAGTTATCCTTAGTGAAAGAAAATTTATATTACAATTTGGATTTTTGCAGACATTTGCCATCACTTATTAATAAAAAACAAGTTGCAGGACGTTTCAGGATCTGGAATCTGATCCTGTCTTCAGGTGGAAAAGAACCTAGAGCATAACAAGATTAGTAGCACACAGCCAGGAAACCCTGGACAAAAAACATAGCTAAAACAGAGAACTGTAAAAGCAGTCAGAAAAACAATATGCTGAAAAGAAAACAAGAACACAAAAATCCAAAATCCAAAATCCTAATCAAAAGATTAAATCACCATCACGAACAATGAATTTCAAATAAAAAAAATTGGTTTCTGTTTAGTGTTGATCATTGGCTTATCCCCCTGAAAAAAATGTGTGAAGGGAATCTTTCACACATCTTAATTTGTAAAGGCATGCAAATAATTGCCATATTGCATAAAATAATTTGTTAAACTGAATATTGACTTGGATGGATAAGAGTATTGTTTGTAGAACACATAATATATGATATTGTAATAACCAATATATGTTGTGTTAAATTAAATCAAATTGTACTTATTTTATGTTTACTATTAGTATTGACATGCCACTAACCATGATAAGTGTAATGTGATACAGTAAAATAATAGTTAAATAATATTGTGAGTTAACCTAAAATAATTTTCAAATTATGGAAACAATGGGCAATTAATTCAGTGGAAACACGATAATCCGAAACTTGGTAAGCCAATATCCCGCTTAATCCGAAACGCCATTGGAACGGGAACTTTCCCCAATCCTGAATAAACAAATTGAAGAAACTTTTTAAAGACGCTAATGGCCTTAAATTTGATTGTGCGTAAATAGTGGGAGTTATTTTGCGAATAATGATCGCACCTGATTATTGACCATGGGTGGATAGACGCAATGTAACCTCTAAATCACAGGTAACGGCAGGAATAACTTTGAAAAAAAAGTAAATGGCTATGAAATTTGACTACACATATTTCCTGATCGCAGGAACAGCTTTATAAAATTTGCGATTGCTCGTTAAATTTGATTGCAAGTATTTACTGTTTGTAGGTATTTGGCGCGAGTAGCAGCGGAAGTAGGTTTGCAAAGACGATCGCATCGTTTTTATCAATTGTGGAAAAATGACAGAATTAATTCTGTGAATATCTTTGCAAAATAAACAAGCTACTGTTTCATTTCATCGCCCATATTTGCTGATCGTGGGTGAACAGCAGGAATAAAGTGAACTCTGCATGTAGTGATTATTTTTATTTCAGTAATAATTTTGCTGAAATAAAATTAATTATTAACTTAATAATTATTTATAACAATTATAAATAATAATTATGAATTTTCAATACTAATTGTTCAGTAATATTTATCAGGACTCCTCTTTAGCTACTTTTGATGTGTGGACATTGTTCCAGAGGACATGCCGGGGGAGGGGGAGGACTTGTTCTCTCAGATGGTCCACAAGAAGCCGATGTTCTCCGGCTGGCAGGCTTCCGACCTCTGGGCTCCAGGTCAGTTTCAGTCAACAGATATACAGAGCAATGGTAATTTCTTGTCTGTAATGGAAAGCTAAATTGTTTGTTTTTTTTAAATTTATTTATTATTTTTTATGGTGTTTTATATTCCACAATTACTTATAAGAAGTTTTTCTTTTTTTAAATACATGCCTCAAGACAATTTTAAAATTTGAATTACTCTTGGCCTACATTTTACATTTCATACATTTAACCTACAAGCCAATCTGGTTTTTTTTATGTATGTTTGGTCATAAAATGTATTTGAGGAGTGTAAGTAGACTGTGTTTCTTTACTGCGGAGAAGTGTTCTGCAAGCGCCTGGTCCTGTAGTTAATGTGCGGAACTCATCTTCACATGTATCCTCTTCTGTAATAAAATCAGAAGTAACAGGTTTATCTAAAATTATACAACAAGTTTATAAACAGTATGCAACTCATCTATATATATATAAAAGCCAAAACCCATTGACTGACTGATCACAGTTTCTCAAAAACTATTAGGCTTAGAGCCATGAAACTCGGCACAAATATTCCTTATAGGCTCTAGATGCGTACTAAGAAAGGATTTTGCAATATTTTGTCTCTAAAGGCCTAAGTATGGTATATAATAAAATACAATATGGCGGCCACTTTTAGCTTTCAAAGCTTAATTTCTCAAAAACCACAAGACTTTGGGCTATGAAACTTGGCACAATTATTCTTTATAGGCTTTAGATGTGAAAAAAGAAAGGTTTTACAAATATTCTTTCTCAGATGGCTAAAATAGATTTTTTTTTTGATTAGGATTTTTCCGGACATTTGCCATCACTGATTAGTAAAAAACAAACAAAAAAAAACAACAATCAGTGATGGCAAATGTCCGCAAAAATCCTAATCAAAATATAAAATCACCATCACCAACAATGAATTTCAAATAAAATAGATTATTTGACAAAATTCAAAATGGCGGCCACAAAGCCGTTGCCAGGAATTTTTTTCGGGGTGGGGTTTGGTCATTTCGGCGACTGAATTCCCGGCTCGTCAAAAGTGGTCACCTAAATCAGTCCATTTGTTAATTATTCCTAAAAATTGCACATTGCATAGTATAATTGAATTAAAATGAGCTATCCTTTCAGCGGGCGAAGCTGCGGGTATGTCGGCTAGTAAAAACATAAATATTTAACCGCATTATTTTTAATACCTTTTAAGAGAATGTTAAATTAGCTTTTGACATTGAACATAAAAAAAGCTATTTTTGAATTAAAAAATATGTTTTATTACTTTTAAAATTAGATTTTTAAAATGCGGGGCTAACCTCCGAGTGTGCCCTTTCCCTATAAAAAAGGTATGTGCCCCTTCGAAGGTTAATTGAAAACTCCAAGAAACACTTTAAACACAGATGAGTTTATGAAACTACTTGTGGGATGGTGGCGTGTCCTGTGATCCAGCTACTTGGAGGTCACCAATTGTGAATAGTTATGAGCGATGGCTTGTGGACATGGTGTTCCCTAGTGAGGATTAACTTTCGCACTATTGAGAACTTCGTTCATAGGACCGTCCTCATAATTAGACCTGTTCGTTAATTGTAAACCAATCAAAATTGTGGTTCGGATCCCATGTTAAAATGTAGGTCCTGTAGTTGCCATTGGCTCTTGGGCTATTAATTTTCAGTCCTGTCTAAGGAACATGTCAGCCTTAGTCTGTAACAAGACTACAAGATCACTCCACGATTATCCTACACACATCTTTCACCCATATTTGCTTTATAATACCCATACTGGTTGTTGGCGTCTTAATGGTAATCTAATCTAATCTAATATTTATTGTTTGCCTTCCAGAACAAGAGGATGATAAGTGTCAAGGGGATGACTCAAGCAGCAACAGGTATGGATATTTATTTCTGAAAAAATAACTAGGGGTGGGCGAGTACCTGAAGGTCGGGTAACTACCCGAAATTTTACAACTACTCGAGCACGAGTCGGGTAGTTAGTTACTCCCACCATTTACGTGCAATCGAAATTACGTGCGATTCACGTATGTGCGATCGAATTTTATAGCTGACCACGAGTTACGCATTGCCACATCTGCTGTTTATCCTCAATCGACAGATTCTTTATCGTGGCCGCTCGCTAGTTTCACAAATAAGAAGCATTTTCTGTTCATTTGTAGCCGACAAATACGCGTGACCGTTTTTTACGGCCGATCGCTAGTTTCGCTAAGTTGCATTTTGTTTATTTACGATCGCCAAATACTCACGGTCGTTTTTCGCGGCGGACCGTGATTATAGCAAGGCTACATTTGCCATTCATCGGTGATCGGAAAATACGCGCGATCGTATTTCATGGCAGATCGCGAGTTTCGAAAAGTCATATCTGCCGTTTATCCGCGATCGACAGATATGCGCTATCGTTTTTCGCAGCCGTCCACGAGTTTTTCGTTACAATAACCTCAACAGTATTTCATTAACTCATAGAAGGATGGATTTCAACAGTTATTTAGAAATACCATCTCTCAGAATTCAGAAATTGAAAACTTACAGCAGCTATATTTAGCTCTGACCTTACATTTTACAACTTCAAATTTGTATTCATAGTTTATCTTTTGAATAATACACAGCCTTCATTTCTACTTCATTTGATTTGTAAAAATCAAGAAAAAAAAGAAGAAAATTGTGGAGTTAATTGGTTTACATAAAACAATTAGTTTTAATTAATTGTAATTCGAAGACCTAATTACTTTAAAAAAAATGAACTTAACATTACTTTTCACAATCAACTACTCGACTCGACCCGATACTCGAGCAGTTGGCTTAATACTCGACCCGACTCGACTCGAATTCAAAATCCACTACTCGCCCACCCCTAAAAATAACCAATACTTTTGTCTGTATATATATTGTATATGTATGCCTTTTACAACATTATACATAATACAATATAATAGTGTGTACAACAATGAACTAGTTAATTAGACTTAGCAAGTAATTAATACATAATTTATCACCTTAAAATTAATCAGGGTTTCTTTACCAAATGAACAATGAATGGCGAAATAGAAAAAAGACACCAAGATCAGAATTAAATCGTCACTCTCATCTTTCAATGTGACAGACATCTTCCAGATGGGCTCCGGATGCTAACTGAGTTAAGATGCTTGATTGCTGTTAAGGCACCCTAATCCTATGACATGTAAACAATTTTTATTTGAATTTTTGTTCACATTGTAGGTCTACTATTTATTATTAATATTAAAATATAAAGGAATTTTATACTAAACAATTGAAAAGACCAGCTGCCTGCTCTGCTACCAGTGAAACCCATGAATACAACAAAAAAAATACCTTACCTAAAAAATGTCATGCCTCTCAAAAATAGAATAAATCTACTATATTTACAGTCACCCATTAATTTTTCATCAGTTTTAAAGTAGAGCTTTTCAGGTATTAATAATGAAGTTTATTTGCAGGCCACCGAGTGCCGCCAGCAGCTTGTCTTCGGCTCAGAGCTCGAATGTGTCCGAACCTATCAAGAAGACAAGTGAAGACTTTGGAAAAAGCGGAACTGGTAAGAAATAGCTTACATAAATGTACTCAGCAATTTTAAAAGAGAAAAAAGATCATTTTAAAGAAAAAACAACTGGTAAGAAATAGCTTACATAAATATACTCAGCAATTTTAAAAGAGAAAAAAGATCATTTTAAAGAAAAACCTAGACTATAGGTAGTGAAGGACATGAATAAGCTTGGGTGTTCACAAACAAAACCGAATGAATTTGGATTTTTAGAGGAGGGGAAAGAAATATCAACAGATGATCAATTGATTCGACTATGAATTCCTTTTTTCAATCATGCGTTACATGCTGAACCAAAAACATTTTAGCTTTCCATTGATTTTCATTCAAAGACCAAAATTGTTTCCAATATTTTGGAATATATTGTTCCAATATTGTTCTACACTTTGTTTGGTTTAGTATTTTTAAGCTACCCCACTAGTAGCGTTATCGCTTGGCTCTGTTTACTTCCACGTCATCAATGATTTCCTCCTCTCCTCTGCCGAAACTTCAAACTCAAGCAACAACATGTTGCTCACTAACTATAACTGAAACTGGGTGAGTTTTCATTTCCCTTCAACAATGGCTGTGAATTTAAAATTACAGTCCTGTTTGGTCGCATACAAAAATTACCTAATTTTTTGCTATTCAAGGCTTTACGTGGTATTGTTTAATGTATATAAAGAGTAGCTTAAAAAGGAAATGATAGTAAAATCGCTTCCTCGATTAAATTTCTACTCAAAGACCCAAGGATTTAGATGCTGTGTTATGTGATCATGAGAATTTGTTTGCGGATAGCAGGGTCTGTCCGGAGAGTAATACTGTCTGGAAAGTTCAGACACAAATCGCGGGGGCTTTTATAATGTTATCACGAGAATTTGGATGTGAATTAAGGGGACCTGTGTAATAATGTTGTCTTAAGAATTCCAAAGTTATCCCGTGGGGGGGTTGGTATGATGCTGCCCTGAGACTTGGGGCAGCAGTAATGTTGTCCTGTGAATTTGTACACAAATCACTAGGGGCTGTAGGAATGTTGTACCAAGAATTCTAACCTGGACTGTGGGGGGTCGTAACAGTTTTTTCAGAAATTTCATCCACATATCTTTGAGGCACCAATGTTGTCCTGAGAATACAGATGCAGATCACAGGGGTAGTAAAAATATTGTTCAGAAATTGTATTGGCAGATTGCGGGGGTATTAATAATCTTGTCCACAGGTTGTATGCCAAATATTAGAGTCTTTGTTTGAAATTTCATTGTTGGTGATGGTGATTTTATATTTCGATTTTTGCAAACATTTGCCATCACGGATTAGTAAAAAACAAGTTTCCTAACGTTTTATCAGTTTTTCAGATTCCAGGTCCCGTCTTCAGGTGGAAAAAGAACCTAGAATATAACAAGATTAGTAACACACAGCCTGGATAACCTGGACAAAAACATAGCTAAAACAGAGAACTGTAAAAGCTGTCACAAAAACACTATGCTGAAAAAAACACAATATAACACAGGTATCACAAGTATCAAGAATCCCCAATCAGGAGAGAGTATGTCCACACCCAATCAGAGCAGAGCTAAGACTGGTGGGAAGAAAGGAAATGGCAGTGGCGGCGGAAATGGCGGTGGCCTTACCTAACCAAATCGCAGTGCGCTTTCCTTTCCTCCCACCAGTCTTAGCTCTGCTCTGATTGGGTGTGGACGTGCTCTCTCCTGATTGGCGATTCTTGATATTTGTGACACTTGTGATTTCTGTGTCATATTTTGTTCTTGTTTTCTTTTCAGCATAGTGTTTTTGTGACTGCTTTTGTAGTTATCTGTTTTTGCTTTATTTTTTGTCCAAGTTATCCTGGCTGTGTGTTACTAATCTTGTTATGTGCTAGATTCTTTTTCCACCTGAAGACGGGATAAGATACTAGGTCCCAAACGATGGCGGCTAGTACAGCTGGCTGCGCGATCGCTAAGGAATAGCGAGCGGCAAATATGAGTTTATAGGCAGCAGTTGATTTTAACTTGAAACCTGCTTATTACATTCAGTCCAAATGTTGATGTTGAGCCTAAGTGTTTGTAAAAAATATCTCTATGGCAAAAAATAGTTCCGGGAAAGTCTATGAAGAAATGTTCGTGATAATCACGATCAAACATCCAATTAATATGAAAGACATGTTTAATGAAAGTAAACTATATAAATGAAATGGGGTACTGATTAATAATGATATTATCAGTATCACCATAAGTAATGAACAAATATGTTAATGTCACCATAAGTAAAGAAAGGTTGCATAACTTATATTTTAATGTCCACAGGAAGACAGGCAGTACTTGTGCAAGAAGACCAGGATGATTTGTTTGGGTCCAAAACCTCTGGTGCTACCCCACCTCAGGCTAAAAAATATGTGAGTGTTTTACACTGTTCCTTAAAAAATAAGTTTATAAACTCTCAGTTATTACAAACTTCTATTTTTATTCACATCTTTACCAATACCTGTAGTCAGGGCTTAATTTCTAGAGGAAAAAGTACCGGAGCTATGGCACAACGGGTGGCCAGGAATAACCCCCAGCAGGACCCCCAAGGGGGTCTGGGGACCCTCCCTTTGTATCGATTACAATTGAATTTGGGCCTTTCAAACTTACATATATATATTAGCACAAAACAATTCAATGCTGCTACACGTGCATCGCAGTTTGTTACCATATTAACTCCCAGATTTCGAAAAGAGTTATCTAGGAAACAATTCTGTTATCTAGGGAAAAATATTTTTAACATGATAGTAGCCTATTTTGGAAATAATATTTTAAATGAGGGGAAACCTAGATTTAAGATGAAAATAAAAAATGCAATCGTCAACAGTGAAATTGACATGCCTTAGTATTAATTTATTTCTTGTTCTAATTAAATGCTCTCAATCCAATCTCAACTTGTTAAATTTGTTTTAAACTTGTTATGTTTTAAAGAAATTTATTGACAGTTGATTATTAATTATTTATTATCCATCTTTACTTGTTGTTATTTATTTATATTTATTTTTATGCTTAATGTTAAAGCTCTAATAAAAGTTTTTGAGTGATGTAAATAGACTGGCCGACAACCTATTCTAAAATATATTATCTTCATAGCTTATTTCCGCGTGAGCTCTGTGAGCTCTTGGAATGTAAACATGTTTGCACATATTATTATAAATAAAGTCTTTGTCTATTGTCTATTGTCTATTGTCTATTGTCTATATATATATATATATATATATAAGAACAAGGTAGAAAAGAGTAATACCGAACACATCCAGTACACAATCGTACTGACCTGGATTGGATGATGTGGCCAAAAAAAAAGGTCCGGAGCCGCACCGGTGACCTATGAAGTATCAGGGCTGCGCTTCGGTGTGCTCCGGTGTTCTAAAAAGTACCGGAGCTGTACTCCGGTGTGCTCCGGCTGAAATTAACCCCTGCCTGTAGTTATCAATAACTGATACTTTGTAGTGAATTTCCCCTATAGGTAAGAAGCTATTACGGTAGGTCTCAAGGCAAGACGTAAGCCCAGAACCATAGTTAATCTTATATTGTTCTTATTATTATTGCTATTGCTGTGGTCACTCATAAGATTGTTCTTTATTGTTCATTGTCATAGTGGTTTTTATGCATTTCTGAACTTAGTAACTAAGACTAGCTAAACAATTAATTTTTTATAGTTGAGTTTGAACCATGTCATATAAATTACTTTCTGATATTTTTGTGACTCTACCTTAGTCACAAAAATATCAGAAAGTAATCAGCTTTTTCTTCTTTTTTACCCTAGTCATGTATGTAACTTGCCAACCAAACAGACGGTTTTTTAAAACCTTTGTATTTGCGTTTCAGGTATTTTTAAAAGTGTATCAATATTTTTTGTGAAAAATAAAGCACATTTTTTATTTCTTTTTTCTTTCTATTTTGTGACTCTAATGTATTGCTGATTATCTTTGTAAAGGGGTTTCCCGTTAAATAAATAAACATCCCTCTTGAAAGATACAAATACATAAAGAATGTATGTAACTTAAATATTTTGCATAAACTAATTATGATAGACTTATATTTTGCATCAAAAGTGGTCACAAGGACTATATGCATGTAAACAAATACCTGCTTTTACAGAGTGGTAAATTAAATTCATGTAAACAAATGCCTACTTTTACAGAGTAGTAAATTAAATTCATGTAAACAAATGCCTGCTTTTACAGAGTGGTAAATTAAATCAGTCTTTTTTCTCCAATATTTGGCCACATATATTTTTGTATTCATGTAATATAATATTAAAAAGTCTAGTGGAGGTTGTTCGAAATGGTGTTTCTTCAATGCTTCCAGAGGTTACTCTTAATAGTTTTTCAATGTCAAATACATTTTTGTGAGACTAATATTGAATAATGCATATGTAAAGATGAAATGAGTATTGTTTTGTTAATCTTTACATTTGATAAAACCTATTACTTAAGTTTTATAGCATTTTAGATTATGTGTTGAAACAGTCCCCCATTGACATTTATACAAAGTTGTGCTCTCACCATAAAATTCCTGAACACGTTTTGCAAGGTCCTACCTCTTTTTTTCTCTTTTTTTCGTGAAATTTGTTATGTTTGTTTTGATGTGCTGAATATCCTGTGAATTGTTTTTGTAGGCCTTAATTTTATTTAAACCCAAAGAAAATAATAAAGTGGGTTAAAATCTGGGGATCTTGAGGGGAATAATCTTACATTGATAAAATAAAGTTTGGGTTGCGTTTAAAAAAAGCACACTGTACTTCTTGGCTCGTTCTTTTCTGGTTGTGATGAAATGTGCATAATATATTAGTGTCAGAATACACATGTGCTTTGATATGAATTTTTTTTTTATTTGTTTGCATATTTTATATTTTTTGCCAAAATTGGCGGTTCCTGAACTTTTTAGGCAATACGTAACCCAGCCCCGGAGTCACAGACCCCTTGCAATCTATTTGCGGACCCGGGGTGTCGATGGTCCACCTTTTGGGAAACTCTGTAATAGATATTGTAGTCTTTACAGAGCTGCAGTTACCCCAAGGGACTTATATCAACTAAGATTTATTTTGGTTTAAGGTTCCTGCTGGTGGGGTGAAAATTTTCGACGGTGAATTCAATCCATTTCCTAATAAAAATTCTTTCAAAGAAAGCGAATCTGAAGATTTTGCTCCAGTGCTGGATATTGTCAGGTAAGAACCTATGTTTTTTCAAATCAATTTACTCTGATGAAAAAGGAATCAGTGAGATTTGGATTCCGCATAAAAATCATAAATATACCTTTCCTCACCCTCAATTTCTCCCTCCCTAAATAAATTATCTGTCTAGAGTTTATTAGAATAGTTAGGTTTAAAAATACATATCTTAATGAAATCAAACTCTTCAATGAACCACATAAAAAACAACAAAGCAACACTTTCAATATTTGAAATATATATATATATATATATATATATATATATATATATATATATATATATATATTAGGGGTGTGCGAATAGTGATTTTTGAACTCGAGCCGAGCCGAGCCGAGCTTTTTCAAAAGTTTTCGAGCTCGAGCTTTTTCGAGCCGAGCTTTTTAACAATCAACAAATTATTAAAAGAAATTATGAAGCTTGATTTTAATTTTTAAAGATACAATAGACTTATGTTTGCATACCTAAAGTGACCGCCAGGTCAAAAATAGAAAGCTTATCCCCAAAACAAGTGATTTATCTCATAGGTGCATCAGTATTTTGTATTTTGTTACGTAAAATTAATCAAACTGGCTCAACAAATAATTTATGAAGAAAAATACCAAATTTAAAATCTACATTTATCTACATTATATTTAAGTAATAACCAATCCCAAAATACTTTACTTTAAAATAAATAGTTAAAATTACATAATTAGACTAGTTGCATATATAGGTACTACAAAATTTAATTTCAAGAGTAGAAAGAAGTAGTTGAAAGGTTTTAAAATAGTTATATCTAGTAAAAAAATCACACGTATACACTTAGTCAAACACAAGATTGATTTTTTATGTTCACTAGGTAAAGATGATAAAAAATTAAATAGCAGTCCCAATTGTGTCATAATATTCATGGCTAAACTTATTATTTCAGAATATAATATATGAATGAAATAATATTTAGTAACAACAATAATTTATTGTAATCCTAAAATTAGCTACATTTCTAAACTTTTGTGAAGAAAATAATGTACAATTAAGAAGAAGAAAGATCATAAATAAATTAGGACGGAATAGAGAGAAAAAAAGAAACAGCTAACCCTCTCTCTTTCCTTATCAGTGGTCAGAGAGAGGGGGGGGGGGTGGAGGTTGTTTACTTCAAGCCCCTTCCCTGTTTTTTGCTCTTGTCTGAGTCAGTGCGTGAGTTAATTAGGAGATAAGGAATCCTTACTACAAAATGCAAAAATACAAACTTCTTGTCATACAACTATAAATGACGGCTCATATTTTTTGCCTTACTTTTATAAATCAAATGAGACCAAAATGTACAATATACCGTTTAAGAGATAAGCCTTGATAAAACAATAGACTTAAATGCTGTATTTCACGGTCCCCAAGGTCAACTAAATATAGCTCCGATTTCCGTCTAAATGGAGATAATATTTCTTGTTACCTGTCATTGTCCTTTCCTTATCACTAGGGAATGTTTTTTGCTTGTTTTTGGTGGGAGGGAAACGCTCTTCCGGTTTAACGTGACCAAAAATAGATTGCAATAATTATCTTTCCGATAACAACTCTCTTATCAAAAGCTCGGCTCGAGTGTCGAGCTTTTTAGAAAAAAGTCGAGCCGAGCCGAGCCGAATACTGAAAAGCTCGACCTAAAAGCTCGACCGGTCGAATACTCGCACACCCCTAATATATATATATATATATATATATTATTTAGATTTTTAAATTACTATTTTTGTGCAAGTATTCACGTTCTGAAGACATTTCATGGATGTATTCAGCATCGGGCTTAGGTCGGTTCTAAACAAAAAACCTTTTGTCTTTCGAGCTGAAACTTGTCCTCAATTCCCGTGTATAACGTATAATTGTCATTTACAGATAATTTACTTTTGCTAATTGCAGGCTGTAGTCTTTTCGAGCGTTTCCCGATTATCAATTTTTTTTAGATTTACTTTAGTTTATTACACTTTGTCACTGATGGAAAAATTAATTACTCTGGACAATTTCACATGATAGTCTTTTGCGGCAAAGTTGCTATCGACAATTATATACGATCGTCTTTGATGGTAGAAAGAGGTCCTGGAATGCTGTCCCGTTGCAAATTAAGCATTGATTATAGCTTTATAATGGTTTTAGTTGTAAGGGACGATCTTGACACTTTCCGCTGGTTGATTCTAAGAGTCTGAAACCAATCAATAACAAGACTAGTAGGTATTATATTTAAATGACCTCTTATGACATACTTGAGTAAGGTGCATCAGTTATTGAAGTAAATTATCAAAATTAAATATAAACATGAGATACAGTGAAACTTAATTGATTTAAACTTTAGTAATTTTAAATTTTTAAAGTTAAAATATCTTTTCTTATTTTCAAATTATTCAAAATAAGATTATTTTCCAATTTTCACTTATATTGTTTATACACAGTTAATTTTGTCATTGAATTTTTTTTACATTTCTAACAATTTTTTTTAACTTTAATACAAATGAAATAACTCATATAACATTTGCATACTCTTGGTACTCAAACCAGTTGATTTTGCTTGTTTTTGCTGAACAATTTTTAGCCCTATTTCTTCTACAGTTTACAAGTTTATGTCTCGTTTAACAATGTCATAACCAAAGTTCCTGTGGTGAAATATGAATTATTGTATATTATCTTGTAGCTTTGTCTCTTGTCCTGATATTTTAAATCATTAAACTTCATAAAATGAGTGTAAAATAGTGAATATTCAAATATTGTTGTGGAATGGAGACCTTATGGATTGAAAAATTGAAGGTTTTACCAGCTTTTAACAAACTTATATAACTTAACTATTTTTCATGGTTTAACCCCAGAGCTTTGATCAGACTTAAGAAAAATTACTCACTAAAAAACTTTGAGCTGCTCTGATTTTAGTAATTTTGTTTTACAGTTAAATTTATGTAGTTTGAATTTTGGGATATCACAAATTATTTTATCGGTTTCTTGAAATTAAAATTATTCAAGTTCCATTGTACCGGATGTCAGATATCAATTTAAAAATAATATATCAATATTGGAAATTCGGTAGTGATGTTGCCATTTTGAATTATACAGGTTCTTGAGTTCATCTGATTTACTTGCATTAAGGTTGTGCGGGCGCCGTTAGGGACAAACTATTCCGCCAGGCAGCATGACAGTCTAATGATTTTTTTACTTTATTTTTCTGAACTTTTTGTCAATGCATGTGATTGGTATGTGTCATAAGAATGTTCTGGTAGCATTCTTTTGTTGAATGCGGGTTGCCTAACCAAATTATGCAGGTGTTAAGTTCAGTTTGTGCAACATTCCTGGAGAAAGTTTAAATTATAAAAATTTATTTTTTGGGATATAATATGGAATCATTTGGCCTACAAAATGACATAATTTTAAAAGATTTGACACTTATGAAAAAGGAAGGAAAAATTATTTTCCAACATTGAAAATTTGTTTATTTATTTTTTAATTTCCTTGATGTTAGGTTTAAGACATTCATTAATCATAAATGATTCCCAAATATAGGCCCTGTAGGTTAAACCGTGTCTTCGTGAATGATGCAAGAAAGATGGGAATTTTCGCCCCATTATTACGCTCTTGACATCTGTAGCTCCCAAATTTTACATCCAAAAAAATTTGTTTTACTTCCTCGGAACTTTTTTATCATGAGTAACATAAAAATAGAAGAAAACGTATTATAAAAATTTTCGACTGCACCACCTTAATCGACTACCTGATGTATTAAGCAACTTCAAGTTATTTACTTTTTTCAGGAAGAATCTTGATAAAATTCATGATTTTGCTCTGAATAGTTCTAAATTTGAAACATATGTTTTTGAGGTATTTAATCGTTTATTCTATTTTAGGCCAGAAAAGGATGACACTGAGAACATAAATTTTGCTAAAAAACAAAATATGCCAACCAAAGTGTTACCAGCAGTTCCTAACTCAAATAAGTTTAGTAAAGAGAAAGAAGTCAGCTTGTTCGATGATGAGGATGAAGATTTAGTTCCAGATAAATCGAGTGAACCTAAACCTAAACCACAGCCATCCTCCCGAGCCAATGCTGACGATTTGTTCGGCAGTCCCAGGTTGTTTTCTGAATCCAAGGCAAAACTGTCTCATTCCTTGTTCAAAGACGATTTGTTTGGTGATGAGAGTGAAGATTTATTTTCAAATATAGATTATATGAAACAAACAAAAGAAAAAACTACTTTTCCACAAAGCTCTAGTGGTAGTTTATTTTCAGATCAGGCTCCTTTAGATCAGAGGCATGAAACAAAAAGTGAAGTCCCATCTCAAAAATCAAAAAATCAAAATTTTGGAAAAAATCTTTTTGGAGATGTGGATGATTTGTTTGGAAATGTATCAGATCTGAAAGGTGATGATTTATTTGGAGATGCTCCGTCTTCCGTCCGACCACCGACTGGCGCTTCAACTGACAATAAACAGCCAAGATCGTATGCACCGAGCTCTCAAATCAAAGATCTTTTTGATGAAAGTGATAATGAAGACCTATTTAGTTCTTTACCTAAAAATTCTAAAACCGACCAAAACCAAACAGTTAATAAAGATTCATTGTTTGGAAACAAATATACAGCTTTATCAAAGAGTGCTGTAGAAAAGGTTGAAGGAAATGATTTTCTCGGTGCATCAAGAGCATCGTCTAACATTAAACAACAGCCTGTCAAAGGAAAACCATTGTTTAGATCTAAAAAAGGAGAAAAGTATTCTTTGTTTGATTCTGATTCGGATGATGATTTATTTTCTTCGCCTCAGGGTTCTTTGAGCTCAAGAAAGTCTGTTCAGTCGGCGAGTGGAACTGCAGAGCCTAGTGAAAAAGAAGATAAAGTAAAATCTAGTCAAGATTCATTTATTTCTAGGCCACCAAAAACTGATTTTGGTAGTATTTTCTCTGGTGATCAAGATGAAACCGCAGCTTTGGATCTTGGTAAAGAAACTGGTAATTCGAGTAATCTCTTTGGAGAGGATGTAGACTTATTTTCTAATTCAAATTTAGATGTCAAAACTCCAGATTTGTTCAATTCAATTTCATCAAATCCCGGAGTTATAGGACATGTACAGGCTTCCAATCGAGCTATAAAGGAAAACCAAAATGAAATAAAAATAAAAACAGAGTCTGAAATTACAGAAATAGAAACTCTGATAAAAACAATAAAAAAAGATAAATCAACCACGCCAATTCCTGTAAAAAGAGATATTTATAGAGATGAAGTGACTGAAAATGAAGAAAAAATAGCTGAAGTAAAAAAACCAGAACCACCAAAATCTCTTGACATAAAACCGATTTTAGAGACCTTGCAGGGTAACCAAAACGAATTAGATAGTAAAAGTAATGAAGAAAACACTCAGGAGCCATCGATGTCAAATCCACCTCCAAAAGTCTTTACTGAAAAACCATCTCCGAAAGACACCACCGATGGTGAAGTTGTCAGTCCCCTGACTTCTTCAAAGCTGGTACCAGGTAAGCTTTCCTGACGATTGCTTTAAATATACATCTAGAATTTGCTAAAACTGCTACCGGTACTTTAGCTGTAAAATTTTGCAATATATATGCAAAACCAGAATAATTGAAAATCGGATAACTATGGCCTTTATTATTTACTTGCTGAGGAAAACCATTGGGAATTTCACCACACTACAACGAAATCACCGGTTTTACAAACGTCAAACGCGGACCAAAACACACTGTTTGCCGCCACCGGACCGAAAACGTTTGGGGCCCTAAGGCCGAAAGTCAGCTGATCGTTTATTTGCTTGGAACAACTTCAGAACACCACGTAATTATACGGCATTCAAGACAGGATAATATGACTTTTGTTTTCAAGTGTGTCGAATAATAATCCGTTTTTTTTTAATTATTTAGGGTATATTTCGTTGTGTAGTGTGGTGAAAAATACTGTTCGCACCTCGGCCGAAAGGGTTTTGCAGCTCTCGATCGTTTCAAATTCTCAACTTCGTCCCTAATTTGAAAAACGATCTCGAGCCTGCAAAACCTCATTTTCGGCCCTTGTTGCGTAATATACTATTGTAGTTTTTTGTGGTCCTCATTCACAAGGTATCTCAAGAGGACATAATGAACCTAAAGTATAATAAATCCCTAAAGTATAGCGTTAAGAATAGAAGTTTAAGTAATACTTGATCCATCCGGTTGTCGGCAGCAGGGCCGGAACTAGGAGATTGTCATGGGGGGGGCGAAGCCAAATTTGCTACCCCCTTATTCCTAATAATTGGGAATATACGTACATAATGCAACGTCAGTTAAAATCCACAGTTTTAAACTTATATAATATATTCCAGAAAAGCATCACTTTTTATGATAACCAATCAGACCCCGAATTCACTCAGTGCTTTTATGTAACTGAAAATTTGGAAAAAATGTATTAGGCCTTAAAATCTACATAAATTTAGAGTCTTTTTCATAGGTAAAACCTGATAATATTAAAAATTAGGAAATAGGTAGTGTTTCCAACGCTCGATAAAAAGTATGAAGATGTAGTCTCTTCCCTCAGAAAACTTTATTTAATATATTTTTACAAGTATCAAAGTATAATCCTGTAATGAATGACCGACTTCACCAATAACAGTTCACCCAATATCAATTTTGAGGTTAGAACATTAAACATAAGTGAAAGAAGGTTGAATTTTTTGTTTTCAAAATGCATTGTAGTAATTTGGGGGTCTTTGTTTTGCTATCCAATGGACAAATTATATTGTTTGAAAGAATGTCTGATATTACACTTTATCTGAATGGACAGTGGCCCAAGTAGTCTATAATAGAAATTCTTGCATCGCATCCTTTAACTATAAGGTTGTTTTTTTACAGTACAGTTCAAATTCACCTGCCTGTCTGTCAAACAAATAATAAAGCTTTATTTGTTGGCTAAAAAAGAATTAAGAACTGAAACTATGGCACTGGATTTTCCCCAATTTTTCAATACGATTTTCAAAGATCTTTAATAATATTTGCCTTCTATTTATTTTCTTCATTTTTTGCCGCCCTCGGGGATAAAGATGTTTTTTGCTAGTGTTTATTTACAGTTATTTATTATTTGATTTATGTATTCAGCATATTAGATTAGGGAGACCGCTGATAATATTGATAGCTGTAATTTAACGAGGGTTTCAGGTAAACTGAAAGCATCTCAGTTGATAAAAATCAACACTGCAGCATTACTGCCAGGAGCAAGGCCCTCCAAGTCTGACCCTCAGCTGTCTGCTTCTGAGATAAAAGAAAGTCTACCCAAAGCTTCTCCTCAAGACCATGATTCTGAACAGACCCTTTCCCCTTCAGCTACGCATCAAAATGTGTTAGATATACCTCCACAAAGCACACTCTTGCAGAGTGTAAATAAGGTAAGTACAAGCAGATTTAACCAAAATTAACACGTTAACTGCCACGCCAGTCTGATCGTGTCGGCATAGGTAGGTCAGGCGGAGTGACCTGCCGACCCGATTGGGTCGGCAACCGGAGTAGTGCAGCATTTGAAGTTTTCCAAATCCAATGGAAGTGCCTCAAGCATTTGTGTCAATTTCGCCAACCCGACCGGGTTGGCATCGTCTCCTAGCAACATTTCTCATCATTATAAATTATTTAATATCGTTCAACAAACCTTATACATCATTGTTATTGGGTTTTATCTTATTTGTCATGTAACCAAAAATGGCATACAAAGCAATTTACCGGAATATTGCTTTGTTTTTATAGGTTCTGATTTTGCTTTGTTGGCCCAATCAGGTCGGCGGGTCAAAATATTATCGAATATTCCTTAAAAAAGTTTGATGCCAACTTGATTGGTCACCAATTTTTTTACATGTAATTTTATTTATGTTGTACAAGCTTTTCCTAAGAGTACAAAAACATCACATAACTGAAATTTAAACTAAAAATGTGCATCGCATTATGGTAATCAGAACAAAAATATGCATGGCAGCTAACATGTTAATTAATAGTAAAGACTAGAGTAGTTAAACTTAAAATAGAGGAAACCTACTGCTTCTGGGGGAAAACCTGCGGGGTGAAGTGAACACCAGTAATCCGCAATGTGTGTTTATAACTTATTCTGTATATTTTAAAATTCTGTGTTTCAAAATAATTAAAATTTTAGAATATATGTGGTCAGTATAGTATTAAAAGACATTGTGTTAAAGTTCAGTGTTGGTACTCAATGATTTTTGGGCTTCATCCACCTTTGCAATCCTGTGCAAGACTCCAAAATCAATTATGTCACAAAAACACATCACAGAACACTTACAGTTATTTTCATAAAGTGGGGCTCTGCACTGTCTTTGTTTCGCAGATAATTTGAAAGAATGCGCTTCCTCAGAAATTATTTTGCAGCCTAGGTCTTGGAAGCCGCTCTGACTGACGTACCACAACTTACTGGTCAGGTGACACGCTATCTCCATTATCAGTGATGGGGGGAGAGGGTGGGCTGAATCGCTCAAGCCTTGTTTATTTTGTTTTTAACTTTCTGTACTACCACTGGGAAAAATGTTTCATTTTATGAATGGGCGCCCGAGGCTGGAATATGCAATTCCTCCTGTCTCCAGACATATACCGCCTCCAGGATGTTGCGTTCTTTCCATTTTGGCTCTTTAAAAACAATTCCCGCTGAATACCAATTGACAAGATGTTAGGTTGATAAAACATGTTTTACTCAGGTGGAATATCTTAGCATCGGCTTTTTACAACAGCTTTTTGTGCTCCCCTATTCTTATAGTAGCAGGCCTCGATGACTGTCCACAGTATTCTCCCCACAGCTACACGGTATTTTAAAAACAACATTTCATAAATCCTGCTCCTCACTCTTAGGTTTTACATGAGTAAGCATGCTCCTCAAATGTTGTTTTTCTAAAAGCTGTTCTAATGTTACGTTTTATCATTAATCCTACTGATTTTTTTTATCAACTCCTTGAGACATGGTATAACTACCATTGTCCGAGGTTTTTAGCCAGTTTGAGGGCAAGGTGGATTATTTAGGCTCTCTTTAGCTTCCTTAGCCTTAGTGAGTACTTGTGCCGGATACCCATTGCTGAGTAAGTCATTTTTAACATTGCCAATTTCAGTCAGTCTGTCTAACTGACCAAAAATCATCGAGTACTAAGAAGCCTATATCTCATCAATAAATCATGTCATTCAGAAATTAGTTCTCTGTTGTTATTGGTCCTGGCACAGATCAGTAGCCTTATTTTTGTGAGGCTCACCGTTGCTTTTAATCAGCTGCAAGGAAACGACTCTGGACATCTTGATTCGCAATCCACCTCATTTGTTTGGAATTTTAAAGTCTATTGTAGTGCAGTAATCTGTCACTTAAAACTTCTTTTAATTAATGGCCTCATGCTTAAAAGTTCACAATAACATACACCATCAATTTTTTTATTTGAAGGTATCCAATATTTTCTTTGTTCTGCAAGAAGAGTTTCGTTACAGTAATTTTTGCTTGCATTTTTTCCTTTAGGAGAGAGTGAAAATCCAGGGGAAGCGACGACCCTCGTCTCGACGTGCCAGACAAGAAGCTCTCAGAGCATCTAGTCTAGACCCGGGTACAGAGAATGAAGTTCCCAGTATACCCTCTGCAGCTTCTAATCTCATGAGTCCCTCGACAGATGAAGAGGACCTTTTCGGTGTGCCTCCTTTAGATGTTGTGTACGATGTCAAGGCTGTTTCTCCTTCCACCGATATCTTTGGAACTCCGACAGTTCTATCACCGGTTACCAAAAAAGAATTGCCATCTTCGTTTGTTTCCACACCTTTTGTACACTCCCAACCTCCTCCATTAGATGAAGATCAGGAAGACGGTTCTAATCAAGAAGAGGATCTGTTTGGATCCGACAGTAATTTACTTGACAGTGTCACTGAAAATAACCCACCAGAAATAAGGAAGGAAATTCAATCCAGGAAAGGAATTTCTGCTGAAGATATATTCGGTGGTGTCGAAGATGAAGGCTTGTTTCAAAGAGTACGAGAAGTGCCTCCTCCTCTTGTCGATGATGATGTTGATGATGATGATGATGATGAATATAGTGGATTGTTTATGACTAAGAAGCAGAAAGGTAATATTTTCAGTAAAGTGACTGAGAGTAGTTCAGTGATTACTGCCTTAGAATCGTCGCCAAAAGAAGATCCATTATTCTCTCGGCCTCCTCATTCTGTTGAATCGGTTCCTAATGTTTCTTCCTCAGACCCACTCAAAAGTAAAGGTCTAGCAAGTGATTTTACTTCATCATTCAAAGATTCACCAGTACCTAAAGCAAATATCCTTTTCGATACAGCTGAAGAACCTGAAGAGTGTCCTTTTGATGACTCTTTGTTCAAAAAGTCGATAAAACCTACTATTCTTCCCGAAGACTCTTTGTTTGCTTCAAATAAATCTTTAAAGGAACCATCAGATAGTTCTATTGACGTTTCTAGACACATAGAATCTAATAAGGAAGAACCCTTATGTTCCCAAACCATTAAAGAGGAGAAACTGGACACAAATGTATCCAGTGACTTGTTTTCAGCCTCTGATGAAACTTTTTCTAGGATTAAACCTGATTCACCTGAAACTAAACTTAAAGAAAACCACAGTTCTTGCTCTGATGATGAACTGTTTGGGTCACATTCTAAACCCAGTATATTCGAGGCAAGCAGCCCAGGGATTCTTGCTGCAGATAAATCAAAGCCTTTCGTGAAAACAAAAGAAAATGAAAGACAAATAAAAAAGGAGGCACTCTTTGATGAAGATGAAGATGATGTCGGTAATCTGTTCTCACCTGAATCTGATAAAAAGTTGAAAGTAAAACCTTTGGTGAAGTCTTCAATATTCGGGGATGATGAAGATGATGATGACATATTTGGCACCTTATCGTCAAGCAAAAGAACTGAGACCAAACCTGAATCTTCAGCCATTGAAGCACGTAAAGGTAAGTTGATACTTAAATATGTTAAATTAATTTACCAATCATTTTCAGCCACCGGATTGCTTGAATACAATGTAATATTAGTATGCCTTACCTTAGCATTCCTTTATTTGATAGCGATCCTATAGATATCGATTTCGGATCCGTAGATCCATCTTAAGTCAAGGATCCAGGTCAACCAGGTTTAGTAATGATAAAGTGGTTTCGTTTTATGGGTTTGGTTTTTTGTACAAACCCATAGATGACAAACATTACATTGAACGTGAAAAAATTACATATATTAAACACAAAAACCATGGTTTTATACTTTCAGGTTAACCAAACAAATGAAACTTGCTTAATTACATTGACAACAGACAGATAAGTGTTGACTTATCGGAGGGACAGCGCGGAGGGTTCTTTTTACGGGAAATGTTGGCACATGTTGAGCGAATGGAAACAGCGCTCTTCAATGTTTTTGAGCAGTACTCAGAACATTGTTGGAGAAAAAGAAAATGTAGAATGGGAACAAGAATTGAAAATTACTCTTGAGTCAAAAATTACAATCGATACAATTTAGTTTAACTTTCTCAAAATAGCGCATACCGTGGTTAAGCGTGAATAAAATTGTTATCAATTGAAAATACATTAAAACAGTTTAGCACAACCACCATATACCATGAACAGACACCCATGTTTCAAATGAGTAATTATTTCAGCAATAAATTTATTTTTTTTATTTTTTAATATGTAGTCTGTTTACAGGAGTTTCATCAAGACCTATGAAAACAGGGAGCTCTGGATCCTCAAAACTCGTGAAGCTAGAAACAAAACAGACTTTTTCAGACCCATTGTTATCTAATGAAGACCAGTGAGTACCATAATCTGTGCATTAGTGAAAGTTGTTACATATAATTTTATGTTCTACAGGGTGTTTTTATTAACGCAACCCATTCCTAAGATTGATTAATGCACATTTAAATATGAAATGAGTATTGTTTTGTTGACCTTTACATTTTATGCAACCTATTATTTAAGTTTGATCACATTTAGTTTACATTATGTGTTCAAACAATCCGCCATTGCCGTTTATAAAGTTGTGCTCTCTCCATAAAAATCCCGAAACGTGTTGCAAGGTACCTCTTTGAATTTCTTGCATTAAATTTGTTATATTTGTTTTGGTGCTGAATATCCTGTGAATTGTTTTTGTGAGCCTTACTGTTTATGTATCCCCAAAGAAAATAATATTTTGGGGTCAAATCCGGAGATCTTTTGGGGGAAATAATCCTTCACTGATAAAATAAAGTTTTGGGTTGCGTTAAAAAAAAACACCCTGTAGTTATGATTTGGTTTTAAAATTATTGTTTTTGGTTTTTATACACATTTTAAGTTTAAATTGTTTTAAAAAATTTGGTGGGATCAGCCTAATGATAAAGCTAATTATTTATGAGTATTCATTTATTTACTATTCATTTAATAGATTAAATAATGTTTAAATCAGGATTACATACTCTTTAATGGATCATGAGGACATAATTTTTTTAGAGTTTTTTATTATGCAGTTTAAGAATTGTATTGTTTGTTTAAGTTAGAGTTGTGCAGACAGAAATTTTTCATCAGATTGGATAGCCAAAGTTCTGATTAGATACTTTATAGGTCCTAAATGCATGCTAAAAAAGGATTTCAAAATACTTAATTTTTAATCTTTTTAAAATATAGGATATTCCAAAAACCTGAGGTCATATGTTAGAATCTCAGAATGTTTAAATGTAAACAAATGTCATGTAATGCATCATTTTAAAGCTCTAAACAAGACGAACCAAATCAAATCAAATCAAATAATTCTTTATTTCAAGAAATAATAACAAAGCAGCGTTATAATAACAAAATTAAAAAAAACCTCACATGGGTCAAAGACCTGTGCGTGTGACGAACATTTTGGTGGAATCAGAATTTGCTTTTCTTAATAAATTAAAAATTACGGCCCTTTTTTGAAAATATTGGTATTTACGTAACACCCAGTATCTCGAGAACCACACCACTTTTTTTGTTCGGCTTAAAAATTATTAATCCTTGTAAACTCAGCTTTATTTTGGTATACGACAAGCCAACATTTAGAAAATAAAATTTTTTGACAGTAAATTTGATTTATTTTTAATGTTGGTAGCGCTGAAAATCAAAGATTTTAAATGACAGCGTATCTCAAAATAATAACATACCATTTTATAGGTCTTGCAAAGACTAGCAGCTTTTCAAATCATACTTGCCCTCATCTTTGGTGGATTCTTAGTCATAAACAAAAAACTAAACTTTCCTATAAAACCAATTGGTAAATGTGCAGTCCTTAAGGCACTGACCTTGCATCCGTTAAACATGAGTAATCCTGCAACCAGTAAATGTGAGTTATCTATTTGCAGATGGTGCATGTTGAACAACTTTTACCCATTATACAGGGTGTTCAAAAAATGTGGGGCAATAATTTACGAAGTGATTCCTTGGGTCAAAATAGGCAAAAATGTTTATGTAAACACAGGTCTTAAAGTGCTCCGTTTTCCGTCTGTGCGTCTGTTTATGATTTTTACATATTAAATCTTATCTCATGAACCACTTAACGTATAAACTTCAAACTTGGTATACAGATAACCACTATTAAGAACTATTTCCGTAAGAAGGATGTAATTTATATTTTGTACCATTTCAAAATGGCGACTGTTTTTTGTTTTCAAGGCTAAATATCTCAAAAACCGTAAATTTTAGAAAAAAGTATATAAGAGACAATAAAGTGAAAAATTTAATCTAATTAACGATGATATTAAGATTATAACAATCAGACAACTAATAATGGAGAAAATTTTAATTTTCCCGAATGAAATCATGCAATTTTCAGACAGAATGCTCTAAGAAATCATGAAATCATGATTTTAAGCAGAAAAGTTCAAATTTCTCTGTTATTCGTAGTCCAATTATCATAATCTTAATATCATCATTAATTGGATTAAATTTTGCAACTTTTTTGTCCCAGGTATAATGTTTCTAAAATTTACGGTTTTTAAGATATTTAGCTTTGAAAACAAAAAACAGTCACCATTTTGAAACAGTACAAAGTAGAAATTTGATACTTCTTACAAAAATAGTTCTTAATAGTCGTTATCCATGTACCAAGTTTGAAGTTTATACGTTAAGTGGTTCGTGAAATAAGATTTAATATATAAAAATCATAAACAGACACACAGACAGAAAACGGAGCACTTTAGGACCTGTGTTTACATAAACTTTTTTGCTTATTTTGACCCAAGGAATCACTTTGTAAATTATTGCCCCACATTTTTTGAACACCCTGTATAGTTTGTTATCGTTATTGGATACTTTTGATTGTTTTTATATTTGTTCTATTCTTAGATTAAGTGTTTAATATATATATATTGTTTTTAAAGTCACTGTGGTGCAGCCTAAACAAAACTATATGTGATATAATTACATTCATTCTGCTGTTGTCTGTGAGCAATCTGTTTAGTTTATGTTGGATATTTTAATAATATTTGTATCAATTACCTACACATGTAAAAAGTTATTATTATGTAGAATAAATGTTGATTAATATTGTCTTAATTTCTTTTAATTACCTTTCTCCATGGGTGAAGCAAAGTTTGATATTCAAGATTTACAAAAGCAAAAGATATAAAACAAATTTTATTGTTTTGCCCTTTACCCTAATATCAGTATTAAGTAGAAAATTAATTATTACTCTCACTTTCTTTTGTGAAATCTGTTTAACCCTTGAGCGGGCGCTTCACCGGTAAGACGGCAGTGGGCGCATGCGGAGTTTTACTCCGCAACACTAAAACGCACAAATGTAACCCATTTTACTTGTTTTATAACAATATATTATATTTGAATATTGACAAACTGCATTAGGAATCACATTTCATCGTCGATACCATTAATTGTTCAACTTATTAGATGTAATATTTCAATTGAACATAGTAAGTTTCTTTTATAAAATAGGTATTACAGTACACCTCGGATTATCCGGACCCCGGATTATCCGAACGGGTCCATCCAAGAAATTCAAAAATTAAAATCACGGCAAAAACGGGATTTTAGCAAGTTTACGAGTGAAATGCACCTTCTAAATGTAAAATGCAAATGCAATACATTACTGTATGCATTTGAAATAACAATAATTGAAGGAGTCACATTTCCTAAACAGTACATTACAGCATTTTCGTGAACGAAGCTTTCTGATTTCCTACTTGGGGCGCTAGCAGTAATCAACAAAGGCGTAGCCTACATCAATTTTGCGAGTTAGATTATTGCTCACTTGATGTGTTTATAGCTGTGAACTCTTTATATGAACTGATATTTAGTTTCTAATTTGAAAGCTAACATGCTGTACAGTCTTGATACTCCGTTTGCAGCATAAATTTAACAGGGGTAAAGTATGCGATCGCTATTTAGATCAATATTACAATGACCTCGGATTATCCGGATTTTTTGCTAACCAGATTGGTGTTCCGCCACATTAATCCGGTTAATCCGAGGTGTTCTGTACTTATTATTTAATTTTTTTGGCTTTTCCTTTAACTTTTTTTTCAAAAGCGATAGGAAAAGTCCAAAAAATTAAATAACAATTACAAATACTTCGCTATTATGAATTTTTAAAAAAAGTATCACTGTCTATGTTATGGGAGAGGGCGCTCCGCAAACTGACACGGCACCTCTGAATTACAAATAACGAGGTACTAAGGGGGGGGGCCCCCGGGGGGGGGTGGGGGGTATAAATAGCCTTAGTTGATTCCTGAAATGAGGGGCGTAAAGTATGGAGCCGGACACGACCACCGACACCCGTTATATCTGTTTATTTAAAATTAAAAACATGTGCGGAGGAAAACTCCGCATGCGCCCGCTCGAGGATTAACTGGTACATTTGGTTCTAGCTAATCCATTTGTCTTGATATTCAACAGCTGGTATTTCTTTATGGTCAGTCATGGAAAAGGATGTACGTGCATTTGAAGGTTTCTCTTTCTTTGAGTGTTGAATGACAGGCAAATTTTAAATGCTGGAAGAGTTTGCTTTTTATTTTATGGCTTTGCAAAAAAGGCTTTTTATACTAGCCTAACATTTCAACTTAAAATAAATTTGATTTTTTTTAAGAAAAACTTTCACAAAATATTGTACTGCATTACAGCTAGTGCAGGAAAATAATAAAAAAATTTAGCGTGATAGTGGAATTTTAATTTAGCAGGCTGAAAATTGGTGGAAAGGTCGCAAATAAAGCTAGGATCATCATACTAAAATTCCCAAAAAATCCCACCAGGGCATCATGCCGCCATCTTGAAAAACCCATTTCCGGTCTGTGTTTCTCTGAACATTTTTTTGATTAACACGAAAACCATAAAAGGTACAGAAAAAGTGTAAGAGGCGTCTTTTGTAGAAAATAAAATTAGTATAAATTGAAGGGGTCCCCCGTAAAATGTTCTAAACGACAAAAACCTAGTTTTGAGTAATCGAGGGTTGAAAGTTGAATCCTAAAATTTACGGTTTTTTTAAGGTTAGAACTTATAATCATGTATAATCTTTTAACAACCTATTTATAACATCATAATGTACAATTATATTGAATTTGTACTTGCCATCAAGCATTTTAAAACATTTTACGTGTTTTTTAGGGGTCATAACGTTCTAAATGACTGGCGCTTGGAACGTTTTCTGACGGACTGCTCTTCTACTTTGGAAGAAAGCATGAGGGAGAGTAGGAATACCAACAGAAACAAAAATAAAACTGAATATAAAACAATTTTATTGATGTAAAAGTACAAAAACGTAATGTTGTTAATAAAACGTGATACGTCACTTTGCTAAAAGTTATCCACATGTGGTGCTTAAAACGTTATTCTACCCACCTCTTTTGGGGGCAATTTCCAGGCCTTGGCTTCTTATTTTTTGAAATACAGGGTAATCTAACTTTTCTATATTCAATCCTGGTCTTATCCTTCCACTTTCCAATATTTACTTCACGTCTTTTATTTTTATTTACGCGATTTTGGTCCTTGGGTGACAGCGCAACGACCGGCGGGGATTGTATCTTTCGGCGAATAGAACGTTATTACCCAGAAAGTCCGTGCAGTCTCGCGAAGCACGCAAACTTTGACAGACGAAATCAGGGCTACCAACTCAAATATCTTCAAAACAAAATATACCACGGTGTTGCTCATGTCTGGAGAACCTTTTTCACTGAATATCTCCGATTTTGAAATTTTGTCGCTTAGAACGTTTTACGGGGGACCCCTTCAATTTGTACAGGAAATATTGATTATAACTGTTGATATTATTAATTTTCTAAAATGTTGTAATTCAAATACCACTGCCATAAGGAATACATGTAAAATTTGACGTAAAATACATTTCCTAGGGGGTGAATCCCTTTGACCATAATGAATAACAAATTATACCCACTGAATACTGATAAAAATTTCAGTTATTTGACACCTCAGTCATCAAAATCAGTTCACTGTAAAGGCGTGGGTAAGCTCACAAAAGAAATTCCTTTAAGGAATTTTTGCAAATGTTATCATTAGGAAACATTTTTTTGTGAGCTTACCCACTTTTTTATTGTGAACCAATTTTGATGATTGAGGTGGCAAATAACTGGAATTTCCATCAGGATTCTATGGATATAATTTATTATTCTTTGAGGTCAAATGGATTCGTACCCTAGGGAATGTATTTTACGTCAAATTTTACATGTATTCCTTATGGCAGTGGGACACTGAGAGAAAAAGCTGTATGAATCATACTTAAAGGGTGCTAAAACGAGGACAGACTGCCATGGCGTGGTGAAACACCATGCCGCTTATTTTCTATCATGGTATTTCCTATGTACTAACAGTGAAACAGACGTATTTACGTATGTAAGGTACAGTAGCATGCTAATGTTGATTTACCTTGCCGACTAGACTCAACATTTTTCTCAGTGTATTTGAATTACAACATTTTAGAAAATTAATAATATCAACAGTTATAATCAATATTTCCCGTACAAAGTTAAACACATTTTAATGAAAATTTTATTTTCTACAAAAATGTCATTTACACTTTTTTCCATATCTCTTATGGTTTTCTTGTTAATCAAAAAATGTTGAGAGAAACGGACCGGAAATGGTTTTCAAGATGGCGGAATGATGCCCAAGTGGGATTTTTTGGGAATTTTAGTATGATGATCCCAGCTTTATTTGCGACCTTTCCACCAATTTCCAGCCTGCCAAATTAAAATTTTAGAATCCATCACTATTTTCCTGCACTAAATATGAGAAAAATCAGCTGAATTTGCTTTCAATTTCATTTTATGGGCTTTTGAATTAGAATTATAAAAATAGAATTTAAAGTTTTCCATATTTAACACTAAGTATCTCCAGCGACTCCACCAAATCATTAGCAATATTATGGAAACTTTCCTAGATTACAAAACTAAAACTGTTGAGACATAATATAGAACTCTACAGGGGTTTTCAGGAGATCTCCAAATTCAATTGAATTCAAATAATCTTTACTGTATTCATATGTTAATGAATACACTCATGTTCATAATTTCCACACATAATGAGAATTGTTATGCTCCAGAATTGTTATGAGAAAATGTTAATTCTTACACTGACATTAATACTTGTATAATCAGTATATTATGTCACAAGTGTATTCCCGAAAAGAGATTGCTGAATTCCAAGACGCGATCGAGTTTGCCCGTAAATTGTCAGCTGAAAGCTCTGGGGCAGTGTCTCCACTTTTAGGGTAGTTACCCTTTTCTAAGATAATTTCAACCGGTTTAGGGTAATTTTAGGGTAATGACATTTTTAGGGTAAAATCGTAAAATCCAAATGTTGTATTTTTTAATCCATTGAAAAAATACCTCCGTTGCAGCAGACCTGCATACTCAGCGAATTTCAAATGCAAAACAACATATTTCAATCAAACATAGCAAGATTTGACATGTTTTGGTAAGCTCCATAAGAATAACATGGGGAATGAGTATGCAGGTTTGCTGCTACAGGTATATTAAAACTGGGTGGTTTTAATTCAATATTTAGTAGATCTGAACTAGAAGAAGCTATTTACCAAGTTTTAACAAGATATGTTGAGAAATAACCGAGATATAGAATTTTACTTATTTCCCATAAGGTTAACATTGGGACAACGTACTGTGTTTACCACTTTCAATATCTCGGTAACCAATGGACATAAAGCAGTGATTGAAAATACTAAATTGTTTTTTTTTGAGCTGAATTCAATGGTGCCCACAAAAATTTGATAATTTTTTTTCTATGTAAAAAACTCAAAAAACCCATTTTTGGGGGGATTTATTCCCCTTTACCCCCCCTTCCGGTGGTCCGATCGTGCTGGTTCACGAACTCGTCCAATTGATTACCAATTTACACGTCTGAACCAAATTTCATAAAGATCGGACCATTTTTGCGGCCGCTATCGTGCTAACGGACACATAGATATATATATAAGTAGTTACAATATGTTTTTTGCTTCTGGGGGCCCCAAAACGAAAAGTTATAGTGTTTTTTTTTATTTTGATTAGGATTTTTGCGGACATTTGCCATCACTGATTAGTAAAAAACAAGTTTCACGACGTTTCGGGATCTGGAATCTGATCCCGTCTTCAGGTGGAAGAAAACCTAGAACATAACAAGATAAGTAACACATAGCCAGGAAAACCTGGAGAAAAACACAGCTAAAACAGAAAACTGTCAAGTTCACTTAATTGATTACTTACTCCGGGTCCCTACCGAGAATCAATTCTTTGTTTGAAATTCATTGTTGGTGATGGTGATTTTATATTTTGATTAGGATTTTTGCGGACATTTGCCATCACTGATTAGTAAAATACAAGTTTCACGACGTTTCGGGATCTGGAATCTGATCCCGTCTTCAGGTGGAAGAAAACCTAGAACATAACAAGATAAGTAACACATAGCCAGGAAAACCTGGAGAAAAACACAGCTAAAACAGAAAACTGTCAAGTTCACTTAATTGATTACTTACTCCGGGTCCCTACCGAGAATCAATTCTTTGTTTGAAATTCATTGTTGGTGATGGTGATTTTATATTTTGATTAGGATTTTTGTGGACATTTGCCATCACTGATTAGTAAAAAACAAGTTTCACGACGTTTCGGGATCTGGAATCTGATCCCGTCTCCAGGTGGAAGAAAACCTAGAACATAACAAGATTAGTAACACATAGCCATGAAAACCTGGAGAAAAACACAGCTAAAACAGAAAACTGTCAAGTTCACTTAATTGATTACTTACTCCGGGTCCGTACCGAGAATCAATTCTTTGTTTGAAATTCATTGTTGGTGATGGTGGTTTTATATTTTGATTAGGATTTTTGCGGACATTTGCCATCACTGATTAGTAAAAAACAAGTTTCACGACGTTTCGGGATCTGGAATCTGATCCCGTCTACGGGAATCTGATCCCGACGACGGGATCAGATTCCAGATCCCGAAACGTCGTGAAACTTGTTTTTTACTAATCAGTGATGGGAAATGTGCGCTAAAATCCTAATCAAAATATAAAATCACCATCACCAACAATGAATTTCAAACAAAGAAGTTATAGTGGTCCCGAGCTTATGTCTTACCATGAGACCTATAGTAATAGCTTCTTCCCTATAGGGGAAATTTGCTAAAACAGGCAAACCATCTACAAAAATACTTGAAATTGCAATAATATAAACATTTATAAATCAAAAACTTTAAAATAAACATTTAAATTTTAATGTGTTAGGTATTTAATTTTTAGACTAAGGACCTAGGACTTTAAGTAAACAGCAGTTCATTTTAATATTTTTAAGATGTTAAAGTTGTACCTGAAAACTACAAATCAACAGTTCTCAGTAAGTTTCGATAAAATCTGCAATGGTGATTTAGGAAAATTAATCCCACTAATTAAAACAATTTCCATATAAATAAGTTACTACTAACTGTGGTCAATCTAGGCACGAATAAAACCAAAATTAATAATATAACATAGACAACAGAAACCGTGTTGAGATGTTGATTACATTGATTAATCGGCTTATAATAACCAATTAATTAGTCATAAATATTTATAAAAATAATGTGAATATTCTTTTTATTTTTTCTATTTTTTTCTTTTCTATCCTCAGAAGTACCTACCCTCTGAGGACTCGAGAGTCGCAAGGAAACATCTTCTTAATTTATTCTTTTATGAAAAGTTTTTTCATTGATCCAACATACTAATTTACTATCCTCCGTCCTCCCAACATTTAGCAAGAAAACCTTTCTTTAGTTCATAAACTATTTTTTAAAATTAATCTACAAACAAAACAATTAATACTAAACAGAGTCACTTTGATTCCATAAAAATAAGTTTTGTTATAATAATATGAGTACTGTACACGTAAACATAGGCGTAATTCGGGGGGGGGGGGGCAAGGGGGGGCAGTTGCCCCCCCAAAAGTTTGAAAATAAAAATTAATTTTTAGGTATAAATAACGAAAATTGACCAGAATCATGTTTTTTCAAGTTGTAAAATAAAATTATTATTGACATAAATTTTTCATTAATATGAGTCTTGTCAATATGCCGTTAAAGTACGCTGGTGGCGTAGTTTTGTTTGAAGTCTGATTGCAAATTTGCAAGGATACGTTTGGCGAACGAATACTGACATACACGCCATTCACTATGGCGCTCCGGTCGATGAGAACCCACTCCCACGCCAAACGACACGCCCAACAGTGAACTAACGCTCCAGGATGGCCAACCTCTAAACTCTGTAGTGCTGCTCAGAGCCAGTGTAAGTTGCCTGTCATAGGACACTGTTCACCAGGGGTGCCCAGAAGGGGGGACATGGCGCAAATTGCGCCATCTAAATTTTTGGGGGGCATGATTTTTTGGGCGAGATATAGGTTTTGCGAGGAATTTTGAACCAGCGAATAAGGGAAAATTACAAATAAATAAATTATTATACCATACGCAACAGTTAAAAGTACTGTTTATCTAACCATTTCATCAGGATTACCATCACTGAACTCGTCATATATTCAAGTTTGCTATGTAAACCATCCATTGAATCTCCAAGTCAATCCATGTGTTAAGTTATTTTTTAGGGCGGTTGACAATGGGTCTACTGGACTGGCAACCCTGTCTGACATCGGGCCCAGAAGACATAGTGTCAGACAGGGTCTGTGGCCCCGGTCTGACACAGCCGTTAGCAATTAATGTTACCAAAACCGGGTATTCACCCGTTTGTCGGGTATTTTGGAGGCCGTGCGGAGTTTTGGCAGTGATTAAGGAAAAAAACCCGTTGCAGCAGACCTGCATACTCAGTGAATTTCAAGTGCAAAACAACATATTTCGATCCAACATAGCGAAATTTGATATGTTTTTGTAAGCCCATAAGAATAACATGGGGAATGAGTATGCAGGTTTGCTGCTATGGGTATATTAAAACTGGGTGGTTTTAAATCAATATTTAGTAGATCTGAACTAGAAGAAGCCATTTACCAAGTTTTATCGAGATATGTTGAGAAATAGGCGATATATAGAATTTTACTTATTTCCCATAAGGTTAACATTGGGACAACGTACTGTGTTTACCACTTTCAATATCTCGGCAACCAATGGACATAGAGCCATGATTCAAAATACTAAATTGTTTGTTTTTTTGGGCTGAATTCAATGGTGCCAATGAAAATTTGAAAAATTTTATTTTTCTATGTAAAAATCTGAAAAAAACCCCATTTTTGGGGGGGTTTACCCCCCTTTACCCCCCCTTCCGGTGGTCCGATCGGGCTGGTTTACGAACTCGTCCGAATAATTACTACTTTACACGTCTATGCCAAATTTCATTCCGACTGGACCATTTTTGCGCAAGTTATCGTGCTTAAAGACACATATATATATAGATATATATATATATATTTATGAAAGTGAAGGAATGGTGTTTTTGGCATCTGAGGACCTCAAAAAGAAAAGTTATGATGGTTTTAGGCTTAGGTCTTTCTTACCATGAGACCTACGGTAACAGCTTCTTCCCTATAGGGGAAATTCGCTAAAACCGGGGATTAAAGACTTGGGTTGAGGAAATTTACTCATCAACCTGGATATTAGCCTAAACAATGGGTAAAATCGGGGATTTTTGACGATCGAGGTACAAGGATTTTTTGGAACTCTAGATATTTTATTTTCAAACGAAAGTTGGTTTTATGTATTTGGTTTGTTTGTATTGGTTATTTCGTTGCAGTGTTACCAGAAACTGGGTAATAGCCCAGTTTATGGGTTTTTTGTTGGCCGTTCGGGGACTTAATTAACATGATTAAGAAAAATCGAGTAAAATCGTGGATTTTAGACTTGAGCTGCGGGGATTACCCGGCATCCTAAATACATAAAAAACGGGGTAAAGCCTTGGATTTTTGAATTGTGATTTGCTTTGCAAATATTCAATGTCCATGTAAGGTGAGACAAAGACCGGTATTTGGTGTTTTTAAGGTCATTAGGTGGTCTTTCGGCTAACTACCCGGATTTTGGTAATTGGGGGGGGGGGGATTTTGCAGGGATTAGTGCCGAAAAACCGGGTAAAATTAGGATTATCAATAGAGTTGGCGGGTAAAATACCAAATCCTGTGTAATGCAACACTGGACGTTAGAAAAAAGAGTATAGCAACAGTCAATCGCCAGTCGTATGAAGCACAGTCGGTGTGCCAGCTTTGACTGCAGTGAGGCAGTTTTACAAATAATACAATAACTGACTGAAAGTGAAGTGAATGGTGATTACAAGTTCACATTGTGTTGTGATATCGTGCATTGGCAGTGTATATACCCCATAGATACTTTGGTATTATACGGAGGCTACTATTTTTAAATTTTTTTATTGGTCACCAAAAATGACTTTGTAATTGGACAGAACATACTTTAATTGACTTACTGTCCAAATTGGACATAATTATGATTAGCGGTCTTTGTTTTCTGCTTCCCAGAAGACAGCGATGTTGGTGAGGATTGAGTTGATCGAGTCGCCGCCGCCACTAGCGACTTCACCCGATCGCCACCCTTATTCAGCGCGCCGCGGCAGTTATTTTAAGTTAGGTTATCATAAATATGTTAGTAGGACTTTCCTTGTTTCGTTATACCAGACGAGTCATACTTTCGCCTGCTAAATCCCTTGGCAGGTGATGCGTGCGCTCCGATCAACGACCTGACCTTGGCCTAATTCAAGGGTATTTGGCGGGCAAAAGTATGACTCATCTGGTATCGTTCGATTCGTGACGAAACGAGGAAAGTCCTATTAACATATTTATGATAACCTGATCTAACATAACCGCCGCAGCGCGCTGTATAAGGGTAGCCTCCATGTAATACCAAAGTACCAACCCATATTCTTCAGTACGAACTGCTAGTGCAAAGGGGGGGGGATATGGTAAATGCAATCAAATCAGGATGAGGCAATTACCTAGAAGATCTTGCCCCCCCAATCGAAATGCTGAAATTACGCCCATGCACGTAAAACACTGAATTATACATATAAGTTAATGTGCAAATAATGATTTTTTATTAGGGTAATTTTCTGAAGAATTTAGGGTAAAATTCCCCTCCCAATAAATTTTAATTAATTAAAATTAGGGTTTTTTAAATTAGGGTTTTAATTTTAGGGTCATGATGGAGACACTGCTCTGGAGGTAGGCACATTCCGATACCGACTTCGATCCGATAGTTGTTATCGAATCAGTATTGAAAGAAAAGTATCGATACCCCGCTATTATCAGATCCAAAGTATTGATACCATGAGTATCAGTATCGGTGTTGGATCAGAAGATGCCCGGAAAAAAACTAAAAAATTAATAAATTCATATTAAATTAGTCTGTTTTAACTATTAATCTGTATTGTTAAAAAATTAATGTTATTTAAGTAAGTGTTACACTAAACTTGTTAATTATTATATGTTATTAGAAAAATTGTACTTTTAAACTTTAATTTGCTCATTTATTTTATATTTTATGTAACAATCTTCATTAAAATTCTTCCTTTGTGCATGACATGTCCAATTACGATCTTATAATATTTTCCGGATTATTGAGGATTGTCTATTGTCTATTAATTTTTAAAGAAATAGGTAGGGTAACAAAAATTATATACAAATAAATTATAAAACAGTATAATTTTACATTAAAAACATAATTGGAATAAAAGTATAAATAATAAAGTAATAAATAAACAATAAATTATAGGGGCAAAAAAACAGGTCGTGGAAGATAATTTCTAATTTTTTGGCCAGATTATCATATAAATTTTTCCTCCCCTGACGCGTTTGATAATTTATATACGATTCGATACTTTTTATCCGATACTCCAAACTTTCTTTCGATACCACGATCATAATATCGAATGATTCGATACGATACCGATATCGTGAATATCAAAAAAACATCGATACATACTAGTATCGGAAGTATCGGAACGTCCCTATCTGGGGGTAGTGGGTAATTTCGATACCACGATAATATCGAATGATTCGATACGATACCGATACCGTGAATATCGAAAGAAAAGCATCAATACGTACTAATATCGGAAGTATCGGAACGTCCCTATCTGGGGGTAGTGGGTACTTTCGATACCACGATAATATCGAATGATTCGATACGATACCGATACCGTGAATATCGAAAGAAAAGCATTGGAACGTCCCTGGCTGGCTGGGGGTTCCGAGCTTTTTGGGAGCAGTTGGGAAAAATTGAAACCAAGCTAGCGAAAGGAATCTTCGTCCTTCGCAGTTTGCGAAATCTCCAAAATCACCAACTTTCAAAAACAATCTACCACTGCTTGCTTGAGTCCTATATCTCCTACTCCATTGTTCTCTGGGGAGCATCAGAAACAAACTTGTCGCGAATTTTGATCTGGCAAAAAAAGGCGCTCAGACGCATCTTCAGGCTTCACCCTCGAACATCTTGTCGGGAATATTTCCAAACCCTGGGTGTTCTGACAGTGCCTAGTTTATATGTTTTTGAAATAGCTTGTTATATTAAGTCGAACAGTCTTGAACCTCAAATTAAACTCCATAGATATAACAAAGATTTAAGGACACTTTTGCTATTCAACATAAGTTGACACTTTTTGAGAAAAAACCATTGTACTCAGGTCAAAAAATTTTTCAGAGATTACCCGCTTATATTAGATTAGAGAATAAAATGTCAAAGTTTAAGAGTGAACTGAAAAAGTTTCTAATGCAACAATCTTTTTACAATTTAAATTAATTTTACGAGTTTTGTCAATGCTACCCCAAGACAACCCTAACCCAGAAAAGACAAACTTAACCTAACCTAACCATCACGAACCAACCAGTTGATCCCCTGGAAGCAGCAATTTGACGGATCCAACGCTGCTTGCGGCCAATCTGGATGACCCTCTAAGTACCAAGTAGTACCAACGGGTAGTGGGTAGTGGCGGTCGTGGCGGATGGCGGTGACGTCTGATCGTCTGAAGTTGCCGCACCCGCCGCGCGCCGCGCCGGCGCCGTCAGGTGAGCTGCGGGTTGCTCGCTATACCAACCCCTTCCCGACCGACTGCGCGCTCTGCGCCGCCGCCGTTGCCGCGCCGCTGTCAGTTACCAGTGACCAGTAGTGTGTTAGGCTAGGCTGTTCCCCAGCAGTTATAGGTTATGTGGTAGTGCCAACACGAATGAGGTTTAATCACTGATAACTAAAGACAGGTGAGTTTCAGTTTCTATGGTTTACTTATTTTATACCTGATTGTTTATTGATTACTTGAATCACCACGTCTTATTATCAGTATTACAATTTGGAAATAAATTTTTTTTAACTGCTTTACTTCGAACTGGGGTTCAAGTAGTATAAAGGGCGAAGAATCCTTATTTTTTGTCTACTTAACTAAAATCCTGTATAAAATGGCATTTTCAAGAAGTTTAATTTCACAAGACTAATTTCCTTTCGTCTTTCGTCGTTATCATTACATATAATGATGTCAATAAAAATACGGGTGCTGTATGTTTTAGCTTGAAATCTAGAACCAGTGCTGGATTTACCACTCGGTCCACTAGGCCCACTAGGGCCGCGCGGCGATTAGGGGGCCGCGCACGGCCAAGAATAAGCCACCGAGAGTGGATTAGAGGGGATGTTAGCGACTAAAAAAGGTCACCACTTTTTGCGAGGCTGTGGGGGCCTCAGGGGGGCCGCATACTGATCTAGGCCTAGGGCCGCGCCGACCGTAAATCCTGCACTGTCTAATAATTGCCGAAGAAACAATACATTATTGCATGGCATCCGTCAAAACTAAAACTGACATTTATTTTAGCAGCTAAAATATTCCGTCTGTTCTTTTGTGTTCACTGCCCACCTACACAAAACAAAAAACTATAACTTTTTACTAAATACATTTTTTTATAAATAAACAAGACGACATAACACTCATAACCTCAGAGACGCTAAACACACACCTCTGCTAAACGCCCAGGAACATCTTTATAACTAAATGGTTGTGTCTTTATATCTTCATGGGCATCGGCATCGCCACAGGATACAGACAGTTTAAGGGATCCATGTTAATTGTTATTTCCTTTTAATTTAATTTATTTTTACTTTTGTTGATCGCTGTACATTTTTATATTTTCTTTAGCTTTCCGTCGTGTTTTATTACAAAAGTACAGTGTATAAAGTGTAAGTCATTCTATTGCAAATACTCCTCGTTATGATAATGGAATTTTCAGATGGTTTGTTATTTGGTTTTTGTGTAAAGTTGATAAAAATGTTAAATAAAATTTTAAATTTCAACGTATGTATACATTAAAATATAGCTAAATAACAATTTGATAAAATTGGCGTCAATTGAGGCCAACAGGGAAGGGCGTCGCGGCGCCGCAGAGCTGACGGCGCAACGTCCGCAGCGGGGGCCCTGCGCCAACAGTTCAAAGAGGCAAACGTGTGTTTTAGCACAGAGGAAGGAGATGGACGTATCCATTTCCTTTCTCTGTGGTTTTAGTCATAGTCATAGTCATTTACTTTCTTTCTGAATAGATACAAAGTTTACATTTGTATATCTCAGTCGTCAAAATAAAATACAAATTGTAACAATCGGCAAAATAAAGAAATAAAATTACTCTGGAAAAGAATGTCACAGTCAGGCAAAGAGAAATTCATCTATAGTATAGGCCTCGTTTTCTTAGAGGAGAAGCTTTAGAGACTTTTTAAACGAATTAGAATTATTTATTTCTTTAACATTATTTGGCAGTTTGTTATAAAATTTAACACCGGCATGGAGCGCTTTTCTTTCACTCAAGCAAAGACGGATTTGAGGGAGAAGGAGGTTTGTGCCATGTCTTGTGGGATACCTGTGGCCTTCCCCCACGATCGCGGAAGTGAACCAGCTTTGAGTTTGACCATCAGAACTACTTTAAAAATATATAATGACTAGCACATATACCCGCAGCTTCGCCCGCTGAAAGTATAGCTAATTTTAATTCAATTATATTATGCATTGTGCAATTTTTAGGAATAATTAACAAATGGACTGATTTATTTGCGCCATGGACGTGCAATTACACCCTTAAGATGCAGCTGATAATTCCACTCTAGATGAAAATGAGAAAGTGTAACGCTTTCTCTAAAAATGTTCCCCTCATTATTAGGAAATGGTATGTATTAGCTTCCTCCCATTTCCAGAGAGAATGAGGATAACCCAGAATATAAGACAAATAAGACACGAAGGATGGATTTTCGACTTAAAGGATAGATTTTCGACTTAAAATCAATCTGAATTTAGCATGTTTTTGAAAATAAACCGAAAACTTTAACAAAAAGTAGAAAGTAAATGTCTTGGCAAAAAACCTATTGCCTTAAAAGGTTTCTCATTACATTTTATTCTTTCATTAGATTGGTTCTCGTACCTTTTCTGTTCCCTGAAAATATTCTACAGGACTCCCAACCACAGTTAGGAAAAACTAAAATGGCCGCCATTTTGATTTTTTTAATAATCAATCTTAGCCGTCTGAGAAAGAATATTTTAAAAACCTTTCTTTTTTTGGCATCAAAAGCCTATAAAGAATAATTGTACCAAGTTTCATGGCCCAAAGTATTTTAGTTTTTGAGAAAGTAAAGCTCTGAAAGCTAAAAATGGCCGCCATATTGTATTTTATAATATACCATATTTAGGCCTTTAGAGACAAAATATTGCAAAATCCTTTCTTAGTATGCATCTAGAGCCAGTAAAGAATATTTGTGCCAAGTTTCATCGCTCTAAACTTTATAGTTTTTGAGAAACTGTGGTCAGTCAGTCAATGGGTTTTGGCTTTTATATGTATAGATGAAAGATCGGTATTCATATTAGTAATGAATAGATCGGTTTTGGTGAGTTTGCCGCGGTTTGCCGGTGCCCGGGGAGCCGCCAGCCTGTTTTGCGCGTGTGTTGTGTGGATAGTGGATGTATGTATAACTGGTGCCAAATCTTAAGGCCCAGTCCGTCCGTAAGACTAATGTTAATTTTAGCATTGGGCTTATGGACGGCGTGGGCCTTAAGATTTGGCACCAACTATAAACAGAGCTATAGACGACACCAATAGTCTGATTTTCATGAAATTTTGCATGTAGGTGTTAAACCATAATATCTCCTGTCCTGGCGTTTTTTCATTTTGTTGATTTTATTTTTATTTTTAAGGGTATTTACCCCATAAAAACGAAAAAAATCAAATATCTCAAATAACGGCTTAAACGATTTCCATAACAATTTCATGGCTTGCAGTGCTTAAGATACCAAACATAACGACACCACCTGCATAAAAATTCAGGTTCAGAAGTGATAGGGATTTAGGTGTTAAAAATTCATTTTTTTCAAATTTACTTAAAATCGTAATCAAAATTTACTCGTGGCCATCAAATTTGGCTTGTAATAATAAGTATTTCAGTAGATATTTTGAATTATTAGTCTTCGTCAACTGGTTGCGGAGATATAATCGATATTTCCGTTTGGCGATAAACGCAGTACGTGGTCCAATGTTATTCTTATGGAAAATATTTAAAAGCCGATATCTCCGTTTGTTACAAACCGATTTTAATAAGATTAGTTATGAGATAACTCGATAACTGCGAACTTGTTATAAGTTTTATAAGTTTATATCCTTAATATGTTTTCCTGCTTTAAATCACTCTAAGGAAGAAAGTATGTGTCAGTTTGCTGATACCGTTTATTTTAGCCTGCGAAAGTCAAAGTGGTATAAGTCATGTTTTTCTTGTTTTGAGAAACAAAGGGGTTTATGAGAACTTTTACCATAAATCAGAAATTGAGGCGGGTCATAGCAAAACTCGCTAAGTGACATTTTTTCAAAATTGAGATTTTGATGTTTTCTTACTCTATGGGAGTCGATACACCAGACTGTGTGCTTATTTTGAGTCAAAACTTGTTATTTCCTATTTAAAAACGATGTTAAAGTTTAGGGGTCATAGCAAAACTCGCCTTTTTAACCCCACTGTTGTTGCAAAACTGGTCATTTTGCAGCCGACCAAAGGTGTCGCAGCTTATGATCACGTGACTTGCAGTTTGTTTACATCTCGACTTAGTGAGGTCCGTAGTCCCTAAAGGTTGCAGCTAATATTAGATTATTTGAAAGTTTATTAATAAAATACTTATGGATACAATCATTAAACCTTCGCCACGTGGAAAATTGCGAAAGAAGAAATCTAATCCCGAGGAATGGAAGAAATTTGGACATTTTATTACTCTATGGGAATCGATACACCAGGGGGCTGTTTCTAAACGATGTTGGTAAATTAATAATATTGACTTTGTATTTTGTAGTTTTAAGATTCCGTTTCAAAACCGTAAAGATACAACAACTGAGATGGATTGTAACTAATATTCAGTAATTTGTAGCTAGTAATTATAAAACCAGTTTAGAAACAGTCCCCAGACTGTGTGCTTACTTTATGTCAAAACCGGCTATTTGCTATCAAAAAACAACGTTAAAGTATAGCGGTTGTAGCAAAACTCGCCTTTTCCATTCCGACTGTTGCTGCAAAACTGGCTATTTTAGTCTGTCACAGCAAAACTGGCTAAGTGAAATATTTAATGTATTTTTTGGCAAGTTAATAATAAAACCTAAAAAATCTTTGTTTCCAAAGACTTCTAAGTACTTAATGAAGTTGTAAAAAAAATTCAACTTAATAGCTCCATGTGATCGAAGAAAGATATAAGTTTTTTGTGCTTCCTGTAAAATTTTTGTTTTTGCACTTAGCGAGTTTTGCTTTGACCCGCTTCAATTAATCTTGGGTGTAATATTTGAGTCTAAATTTATTGTTATTGAGTTGCTTTAACTTTTTTGATAAATTTTGGAATTTTGTTTTACATGACGTCATAGTTACATGTGACGTAATTCCACTTTGGCTTTCACAAGCTCATTTAACCTCTGATGCACAATTCCGATTTCCAAATTTAATTTTTTTTAGAAATTACAGCTTTTTTCTGTCCTATAACGGGCGAAGAATTGAGCGCATCCGTGTCTCAGGCTGAAAGGTTTGCAGCCTTCCGATTTCATCATACCAGCAGCGTACAAACATGCGTTGCGGGAAGTATTTTTCAGTTTGAGCTCTCTGAAGGTCTCTTGCGAACGCGGTCCTCCACGACAAATTCGTATCAATGAAAAATTAATTTTTCTCTGAACAAAAAATGTGATTTGGAATTTTTTGAAGCTGGGGCCCCATGATGCAGCTATGATACTATTTAGCTATGCTATACTAATAATTATTCCGCGCACACTGTATTATCAAAATGCGAGTAAAAAAATTATCTTTAATCCAACAACCGTAGCACAGTAAAAAATAAGATCCATGACCGACTACTAAAATAATTAAGTTTATTTCCGTGGTTGAAAATAATTAAAATTTAGCTTTGAAGTGAACAAATGAAGCTTTGAAGTTAACCTGTAATGAACTTGCCCACTGACCTGATTTTATTACAACTAGAAAGGCCTATTAACTTAACTATTTCCTTTGCAAAATTTGTTTTAATGTTTGGGTTTTAAAAGTTAGAATCAACTCACAGGTCTTGGCGGGCAATTTCACTGATTATAGTACATTTAAAATAAAATTAACAATTGCACCGGAAAAGCTAAACTTTTTGCATCGATCTCATCATCGATCTTGGATCGTTTCCGTCGTGTCCGTTCTCCGTTCCTCCTTCTCGTTCCCTGCGACGCCATTGTGGTTTAGGAGACGCTTGGAAGACGCCTCTTTTATTTCGCAAATCAGGTAATTCCAGTATTTATTATCCAATAAATAATTGATTAATTGCTTTAAAGTACAATTGTTCTTTAATATCTTGTGACACAAATAAGTTAATTGCAGGTCTAACGTTTGAATATCATTAAACTAAGTGGGTTGCCCGTTCTCTATGCCATCAACCAACCGACGCCATCTAATTTAGGATAGTTTTATGCTTATTGTGGGATTTTCTGGTAATTACTTATATATTATAGCTGATAGTAGGCTAACAATTTAATACTGGTACCCAAAGAAAAAACGTTTACTTTTAGTTAGACGTTATATACCCACATTAAGGCCTTGAAAATAGTTAAGTCCTCTGAGTTTCATCAAATACGTTGGCGGCCATTATTGGAGATTCAGGAAGGACGATCTAAAGGCGTCAGTTGGACTCCCTTTTGTAAAAAGTAGAATTTCTTTAATAATTATCGTAGATTTCATGTTTTATTGAAGAATTGAGGTTTTATTGATTAACTTTTAATGTTTTTGTATTTATAATCGTATTTAGCGTTAATCTGATAATTTGTTAATTAAAGCTACCTTTTGAAGGTACAAAGGTAATTTATAAGGTCATAACCTGCCGCCATCTTAAGTTGTAAGTTGTATTTTAGTGAATGTTATGCCTTCATTGACGCCATCAATTCACTTAATTGCCACCGATGAAGAAATAATATTTTAGTTTTAAAATAAACCGTAATATATTTCCAATTTTACTTGCTTTCCACCTTGTAACTATTTATAAGACTTATTAGGCCAAATTACAATTTTTCAAAGTAGGTCGAACGTAGGCCTAGGCATATTTGCAGGGGTTTTAATGATCAGTTTAGGCCTATGCTTGGTTTAGCATTTTCCAACTGTATGTTAATTAATTAACTAATGTTAAGATAGGCCTAGTGCCAAGTAATTTAAAAATAAGTTAGGCCTTTCAAAACTTGGTCTAGGCTTAAAGGTCAAAAGTGCTAAAAACAGGCCAAGAATGGCCATGTTTGGACAATTCCTTAAGGCAAAAACGATCTAACAAACAGGCCCCCAACTTATTTAGGGAATTATTAATTCAGCCTAAGTATGATTTTAGGGCCTAGGCCAAGAGCCAAATATAGAAAAGTTTCTTTAGAAAAATATTAAAATTTTTTTCTGCTTCATTCGTAATGTTACCTACTGCCTAGGAAATTCTGTTAATTTGCCTGCGGATATCATATAAATCTCCCTAAAAAGTACAATTGACTTTCTATATAGCCTACTTGTATAGCCTGTTAATTTTATTAATATGTTCATTAAGCTTATGTCGCAGGTAGGCTTAACCAATTCTTGCACCTGAAGCGCATCTGAAAGTGCAACTGAAATCCATTATCCTCAGGGCCGGCTCAACCATATAGGCAAACTAGGCGACCGCTTAGGGCGCCAGGGCCTGAGGGGCGCCAAAGGGGGCGCTAAGCGGCCCCAATTTTTTAACAAAAGAAAGGCGCAAATAAAACACTTTTATTTCGGAAAGGAAAATCATGAAAGTAGCCTAAACTTAAATTTATATTGACATTTCATTAAATTATAAGTTTATAATTTGGGAATAGCTCGCGGGAATATGCTCTGCTTGTGACTTTTTTTTAAACACTTTAAAACTATAAGCTTATCTCTGATGATGGAAAATCCTACTCTTCCAAATTTGTGATTATAATACCAATACTAAGCATGCCACATTCTCTGCTCTTAGGCGCCCTCGCCGCGGCCTTTATACAGTAGTTTAGGTTTCTTCTCATCTTGACAGCCAAATTTCAAGACCGGTCCATCGTAGTCCACCATTTTCCTGATGCTGGGAAGTAATATGTTATTGTTTTGTAAATTATTGTTCTTAATAACTTGCCTAAATTGTTAATAGTTTGTTAATTGTTTGAGTTGTATATTAATTATATTATTTTCTATTTGATAAACGGTCAAAATTATACCTTATTTATAACTCTAATTACCTATAATCAGAAATATATGATTTAATTTTTTTTCCAAAGAACCAACTCCATCTTAATTTTATAAAGCCTCATTTTATGAACACGATTTTTCAAGAGGCATCGTGTCTATTGAACACTCGATGTGCAGTGTCCAATTGAATGAAGTATAGTAAAAACGTAGGAGCCGAAATTGACAATTAGTTATTACAGTACTCTTGACTTATTTCGTTTTTATTATGTTAATAACATGGAAACCCATGAGATCCAGTGTGAAATATTTAATTTTTACCCTCAAATTCCTTTCATTACCTACGCCATTAGATTTTTTCTTAGCGATATGATTTGCACAAATCACGTTTTTTAGTCAGAAATAAGTTACAGCATTTTCATAATTTGAAGGAAATATTAAAGCAGTTTTTTTTAGATAATTGTACAATCAAGCATAAAAAGTCAAATATCACACATAAGAGTATACACGTATGATGTCACTGACAGTGTACGTATGATGACCCTGACAGTGTATGTAAAGTGTGATTTGTTTCAAATTCACTGGTTTAAAATATTGTTGTTGTTGTTGGCTACCAGGAATCGCTATCTAATTAATGAAAGAAAAAACAGCCCTGATGGTGCCCCTGAATAAATAGGGGCGAATTTATTATTCACATTTCAATAAATTTGATTGCTTAAGACGGAGAGTTTTTTCATTACTCACTGATGGTTAAAATGCTTAAACCCTGATCAAAATTTTCCAGTTTCAAGTGTTTGCTTGGGGATACCCCCAAAATTACGCAGATTCACTTTCCTTTCATTACAATAAATATTTTCTTTTTGAGTAAATTTACAATAAGCAAGAAACTTCGGGAACAAAATATACTGACAAGTTTCAGAAAACATTACCTTGAAACCGTACTGAACTGTAGCTTGAACTGTGTCTCATTACATAGTGTATTTAAAAAGTCTGTTCTTGGCTGTTTAGTGTTTTATCTTTAAAGTAAGTAAAATTGATTGGGGAATAATGCACTAATCGACCCCTCGACTCCAATTACCCCAAGCAACTCGCACACTTATTCCATCTTTTACCGTGGTAGTTGATAGGCCTACTAATCAAATCAAACAATTTAAGTTCCCAAAAATTACGTATAAAGAAATAAATAATGAAGTAAAAAAAATATCATCTTAAAATATATTAACTAACAAACCCTTCATATATCATGATAGGACGAATCGATTTATACTGTAACTTTATTTGAACTTAAAAACAATTAGAATTAATAATATGATAATATCTCCAGAAAAAATTGTAATTCATCGACGATACTGAAAGTCAAGTCTCTTCTCGTTTCATTTGTACACAAGACTTATCACAAATTAACTACACTAAGAAGTAAAAGTAATTCAATAATTGTTAAGTGATTATTAAAATTTAAATAAAAGTGTTGAAAACTTAAAATGTTTCAGCAATTGGATTTTTCATGGCATATAATTTTTTCTCTAGCAATGATAGTAACGTACCCATGTACTGAACTTAGAAAGTGGGGGGGGGGGGGGGGGGCGCCAAACGATACTTTCGCCTTGGGCGCCTAAAACTCTTGAGCCGGCCCTGATTATCCTAAGTTCGTTTTGTATATTATGGTTGTTTGTAATATGATCGCCAGGCTATAAGTGTTATATCCTTAAATTTTGTAATTTTTCAGAGAGTACCCAATTTATTATTAACTCTAAACGAGTAACCAGTTACTCGTGCTGCACTGTGATTAATTCATATATTTTAAAATTTAGTTCTTGTTGTTATTCTATAAAACAAAATGTAGCCTACACATTTTAATTGGTACAGTTATCATCTAAATATAAATTATGTTAACCACACAACATCACACATCTGTTAACATTTCTTTTATCAGTTGCTTTTAAATTTGTCAATTTATTTTGTAAAAACGAATAAGTTACAATTATTATTTTTTTCGTGTTTTCTCCTCGGACAGTGCTGGCCTTGGTTGGGGGACGGATGTGGCTGAACAGGCCTTGTGCATGGGAAGGCCTCAAACCTCTGGTAGGCCTACCTATTTTAAAATAAATTGCAAAAATTTATACTAACTAAGTTTACTTACATAAATGAAATATATCATGTAATATTTAAACTGTAATCAGGAAGCAAAAAATGATATTCCCTTTAAAGGCTATTTTTCAAGGTGTAAGTTAGAAAAAGAGCCACCAAAAATTCCATTTGGAATTTTAAGATTTATTGACCTTAAATTTTCAGGCACTTTTTTAAATCCCATGGTTAGAATCGCAACTAATCAGTAAACACTATAAAAAGATGTCTTAAAATTTATTTCAAGAGCATTTTAATGTTTTTATGTACACTTGCACTTGATTCACTAAATTGTAACATATTTTTATGGATTATGGATTACTTAATTTCTATTGCTGAAATCTGCTGCTGCCCCCAAAATCTGCTACCCTGAATGTTTGCCTGAAGACTCTGCTTGCACCCGCTAAAGGCCAGCACTGATGCTACCAGCATGTTCCCACTAAACCCCCTAGTCACATGAACTGACAAAATAAATTTATATTATTGGCCTGTTTTGAATACCCTTAGGGTAGACCGGGGAAATGAAGACATCTCAAGACACTTTTAATTTTAATATTTTTTCAAGTTTAGTTACATATTTTCTAGTGTTGATTCCATTTAATTGGCGTTTTCGGTATCAGGATAATATATGAAGTTGGTAATATAAGCCTAGTTTAGTAGTATGAAAAAAAAATTAGTAACTCTTGCAAGGTGTTGGTATTTCCCCTGTGATCTGGGCATTACCGACAATGCTTGGGGTAATGCCGACATAGGTGAGAAGTGACAAAAAAATTCAGAAACCTACTAATTTATTGTTACATAAAGAAGAGTATAAGTTATAATACACATAAAACGTATATGTATTAAGAAAAGGTACCTTCCAGTCATTGGCAGCTCCAGACTGGATTTTATGGGGGGGCTGGCGCATTATAAGGTTGAAACAAATACCTATTCCCTCCTCCTCCTCCTACTATTTTTTCCTCTGGAATTTCCAGGAAGCCTTTAGGAGAAGTGCTAATTCAATAAGATATAGATATCACGCAAGATAAATTGCGTGCTGCACCAAGCTAAAAGCTCATGTTACAATTTTGTAATGTTAGATTATTTGGAATGAATCACGCTTTTGCCACGTTGTAAAGCGCTTTCTATCCTTCTTCCAACGACAATGCCATCATAAACTTAATTAAAAAAACCATCATGAGTCCTCTTCAGAGGACGGCGTTTAAACATCATAATAAACAGTTTTCACTTATTTTTACTAGTTTTCATTTGACTTTTTTCACCGAATCCAATGACTTTTTTCAGTTCGTCAATGTATCTTTCTAAGGCTGTAAGGCTGAGGCTTATGGATGTAATAAATTAGTACTGCCAGTGCTTGATTTGTAAAAATTGAGGTACCGGAACTGTAATTTACCAGTTTTCATACAACCCCCCCTCCATCATTCTTCCCTTGAAAAAATATTTGTCTTTGTGAGTAATTATAGATCAATTTAAAAGGTCACATTTTACATAACTCAAATTTGTAATAACTTAAGTAAATTAAAAACTAATGAAGCATTATTTTACTAAAAAATAAATTGTTTAATGAAATTTAAGAATTTGTTATGACGCCTTGTGCGAGTATTCGGGTCTTTTTAGCGTTTTCAACATTCGGCTTAGCTCCAAACAGACAAAAGAGCTCGCTAATTTTGGGCCGAAAATCTACGCGTAATTTCCGTACATTTTAAGGGATCGTTATTTTCGGTAAAATTAATCCGGTCAATTACACGCGATTGTCTTTTCAGAGAAATACTCCGGCCAGTTACACATGATCCTCTCTTATGGCGAATTCTCCGGCAAATCATACACAATCGTCTTTTGAGGCAAATTCTCCGGCCGATTACACGCAATCGTCTCTACGACAAATACTCTGGCCATTAAACATGATCCTCTCTCAAGGCAAAGTCTCCTGCCGATTATTCACAATCGTATTTTTGTCAAACTATCCGTCCGATTACATAAAATATTCCGGCCGATTACACATGATCGACTCTTGTGGCAGAAAGAGGTCCCGCAACGCCCCGCCGTTCCGCCACAAATCAAGCACTGAGTACTTATGATATGGGAGCAATTTAGGTTTTACACCTTTATTTACAAACTTTATTCAGCTCTAATCATCTGCCGATGATTAGAGCTGAATAGTTAAGAGTCAAGAGAACGTTTAAAGTAAAATATTGATTATAAAAAAAAACAAGAAGAGTCTTGACTGGATATTGTTTGTTTAAAATTACACTTTATAAACGGTTAATAATGGTTACAATATTAGTTTAACATGAAAATGAAAACTCTCCCAAAAAATTAGTTAAATTTTCAGAAGATCTGGGGGGGCTTAGCCCCCCCTTTGACCGCCTATGCTTCCAGTACTAATTTAAGGAGACCATTAAGTTCAATTCCAGGCATTCCCACTTCAGCTGCAATACAGTTTACAAATCTCCGTTATGGGCCAACTCAAATTGCCCTTTTAAAGGGTTCTTCATCCCTTTAACCCCTGTCTGTTACAACCCATTTTCCAGATCTCACATCAGGAAGATATTAAAAAGAGATGTTCAGACTCTGAAAACCCCTTAGTGATGTTATTTTGATCGAATAGGCAATATAGACACTTGTCGGTTTTGCCCGTTGTGGTGTTTCGACATTACCCCAGCGAGAGAAGATGGCAGATTTTTAACCCTAAGTCATCTTATCACAATCAATCTTAAAAACAACTCTACCAAAATGTTTTCTTTGAAATGCACTTTCTAGCTGACTAAGTTTTATTTCCCTTGGTCTAATGGTATAGGACGTATATTAGTTTAGGAGTCTGATTTTAGATCAAAAAGTAAAAAAACTACTTTTAAAATTGTCACAAATTAACCACTTTGTCTGCTGACAAAAACCCTTTCGACAGTTAGTTCTGGTGACCCGCAAGGCACTATACAGTAACAATAGTGTTTTACTCTCATATTACGACTGCAACTTAGGGTGTCAGAATTGTCCGGGATGTCGCTATTTCCCCGGTCTACACTGAGAAAAATATCTTAGCGGAAAAGCAGAGTTTTTGCCCCAAGTCTAGAATCTGTACTCGCATTACGTAAATAAGGACTTGGCTCACATACAGGAGTGTTGTGTCTGGACCCAGCTCAATGACTCGGCAGAGTTTTGGGCCCACAGTCCTTCTTTAAGAACGTTTTCTCTGCAATTACGCTCGAACTGCCGTATTTGCAAATAATCAGGGAATTTACCGTGATTTTAAGGGAAAAACATTAAAGTGACGTCATGGATGGTTTGTATACGTCACAAAACATGTCATAAGTTTATCCATGATTACTTTCTGCCTGCAGCCCACTGCATTTACAATAGGCGTATGGATGAGAACTACAAATTATTTCCATGTGATTTGGTAAAAGCAGTTAGTCTTTACCTTGTTTTAGTTCGCACTATCATCAAATATTTTATTTCAATCGAATAAATATTTTTTAACCAAATATGGATTGATTTTAAGTCCGTTGTGTTAGTTTTATATTTGGGATTGAAAATTTACAAATGTAATACAAGTTTAAATAATAACATTTGGTTTCTATAATACATATTTTAATAATGTTTTTTATAGATTTACTTATACTGAAGTACCATTGATAGTAAATACATATAAAGTAAATGGTGTAGTGAAACGTCTAAAAGAATATCAAATTTTCAATTTTCCAAAGAAAAAGCTTAGATTTTTGAAGAAAATCAAATCGTTTTATTTGTCAGCAGTTACTTATGTTAAATATTGTTTTATTTTTAAATAGTTGCAAGGACGCATTGAACAGTTTTAGACCTAAGATTATTTTATCTGCCCAAAGATTACACGAACAAATTACCAAAAAAATAATTGCACTGTTTAAATCCTGCTTCGATTTTAATAACTCAGGTATTTTTTAGCAAAGTCTTAAATAAGATGAATTTTAAGAAATAGAATGCAGGTCGAGTATAACCTTGCATTGATTTGCTGCCACTTTTCAACTACTACACTCGTCAATAGGCAGCTGTAACGCAATGAATATAGCAGTCTTCACATGAACATACAAGTCAAGAAACATCGGGCGTGGTTAGAACCTGGATGGGTGACCGCTAGAAGGACCCAGACATTTTTTTACTGATTTTAAGTAAAAAATACCGGTAAATGCAGAGACTAGGCAAGTCAGTGCATAGAAATCGGTTGTATTTTACGAGAATAGGAATGTACATTCTGTGCTAAACTATGGTGAAGGCAAAATTAATCGCAGGATATTCTGAGAAAAGTCTCTGCAATCACGAGAGCCAACTCTGATCGGCAGGACTTACAACCGACTTTAATGACGTCATAGCCAGTGACGTCATAACTATGTAGACAAACTAAGTCCTGGTTTTCCGTGTGGCGGATCCACTGCTGGAGCACTGAGCCGGGTCCTGAAATACGTGTATTTTCCACGTATTTCAGGACTAAATTTTTCTCAGTGTACCCTACTATCACAAAAAGTCCCAGAGCCGCCACGAGGAAAGGGCAAAAGGGCACTTTGTTGCGGGCCCCCAGCCCCCTGGGGTCCCAGCACCAGCAAGGTGGCCAAAAATCGAATGAAGATAACATCCTAAGAGAACAGTGACCGGGCATTGGAGATTAAGCTATAAAAAATTAATGACATTCCAACTCTAAAAAAATTATACTCAATTCCAAATTCACCTTTCAGTACATGCCTTATGGGACAGTGCAACTCTATTACCTATGTTTGGTATATTTGTTTACTATTTTCATAACATAATGTTATAACATTATCAGCTGATTATAACACAATCTGGTTAGTACAACTTTAATTGCCATTTGAAATACAGTAGAGCGCCGATTATCCGAACGTCGGTCATCCAAACCGTCGGTTAACCGAAAGCCGTAATAATTCATATTTTGAACATGATTCTCAAGCAATTCTAATTCGCGCTGCAACCGAAACTCCTGTCGCGCCGGGATATCTATGTGTTCTGATAGATTTCATTATAAAATTACATGAATAATTTTTGTTTGATAATTTTTTAGCCTTTTTACTACTAAGAATTATGTTATATATATAATTTTAAAATGTTGTTTTTTCATATGTTCGATTATCCAACACCCCTTGGCCCCAGTTAGTTCGGATAATCGGCGCTCTACTGTACATGGCTTATGGAAATTCCATACTGAAAGGTGAACGTGGAACCGAGTATAGTGTAATTTTTTGTCCTAAGCTATAACTAAATTTATTGTTTAATAAATAGCTCTCTGGCTAGAAACTTGAAATTCAGGGTTCAGATCTTCTTTGATGAGTCAGTGGATTATTTCAAGATTCTGAGGATTAGTTTTCAGTGACAGTACGACTGACTGTGTTCTCCCGCATTGCTACCTGCTGTGTGTATGTGTGTGTTGACTGGATGGTACTAGCTGTTCTCTAAGCAAAAGTAATATTTGATACATTCATTTTTAGAAGTCAGCCTCAATTAGTAGGGATTTTAGAAGTTTTACTGTATTTTTTATCCCAAAAGATTGCCTGTAATATGCTGTTAAAATGAAAAAATAATCTTGATATTGACTCCCGAGGTCTATAACAGTTTCGCCTCCATGGGGAAAATTAGTGCTGTGTCACTTAGGCCTACACTGAGTATTAGATCTTCACGTGTGTAGTCGACTAAATAATGAGTATAAGTAATTCTGTAATTTTCTTTCAGATTCATCTGAGATGTCTGACGAACCCCAGCCGGGGCCGTCCGGTGTGTCAGGTTCGGCCGAACCGCAGCCCGGGCCGTCTGGTGTGCAACAGTCCTCCATCGAGCCCCTGCCCGGGCCCTCTGGCATTCAATCAGCAGCATTAGGTGGTGGAGATCAGGGCAAGGTACTATCACTTTTATTTATTTTTTAAACCTCAAAACTATATATAAGCCATCTATTTTTCATTGTCGTTTATTTTCTTGCATAGTTCACTCACAGCACACATCAGGGTGTCCTCCAGTCCCCCAGGTCCTACAAAAGCCTTTTTTTGACCTGAAGGTTCTCCTGCTTTCCTAATTCAATAAAATATTGTGATTCAAAAAATTTTTGTGATGCTAAAAGGTACTTTGGACAACACAAACTTTGGTGTCACTATGTGTCAAGATTTATGTCAACGAGTTATTGAGGAATATTTCAAGCCATTTAAGCCTACTGGCCAATTTAATGAAGAAATTATCATTTTGATTTTGTCAATTTACAATATTGTTTTTCATAATCAACAACAGCAAACCAAGACGTCTTGCCAGTCCTCCGAAATTCTGCCCCCCCCCCCCCCCCCGATTTATGGTGGATTTTTTTTTATTAGAAGGAAAAGTGTTTTCTAACATAACTTTTTGTCTCAACAATTTGTTTAAAAGAATTTGAGTTCAATTTTATTTCTTTTTGTTTGGTTTTATGTTTTAGCGAATTTCCCCTATAGGGAAGAAGCTATTACCGTAGGTCTCATGGTAAGACTTAAGCTCAGGACCACTATAACTTTTTGTTTTGGGGCCCCCAGAAGCAAAAAATACTATTCGTTCCAATTTTTAGATATATATATATGTGTCTGTTAGCACGATAGCGGCCGCAAAAATGGTTCGAACTTTATGAAATTTGGTACGGACATGTAAAGTGGTAATCAATTGGACGAGTTCGTGAACCAGCCGACCACCGGAAGGGGGGGGTAAAGGGGGAAAAACACCCCCAAAAATGGGTTTTTTGAATTTTTTACATAGAAAAATAAAATTTACCGAATTTTTGTTGGCACCAATGGATTCAGCTAAAAAAAAACAAACAATTTAGTATCTTGAATCACTGCTCTATGTCCATTGGTTTCCGAGATATTGAAAGTGGTAAACACAGTATGTTGTCCCAATGTTAACCTTATGGGAAATAAGTAAAATTCTATATCTTGCTTATTACTCAACATATCTTGATAAAACTTGGTAAATGGCTTCTTCTAGTTCAGATCTACTAAATATTGAATTAAAACTACCCAGTTTTTATATACCTGTAGCAGCAAACCTGCATACTCATTCCCCATGTTATTCTTATGGGGCTTACCAAAACATGTCAAATCTCGCTGTGTTGGATTGAAATATGTTGTTTTGCATTTGAAATTCGCTGAGTATGCAGGTCTGCTGCAACGGGGGTATTTATCTCATGATGTCATTATAATATTATGATTGAAACAATACAGTAGAACCTTGATAAGACGACTCTCAACGTGATTCGTGAAACAGTCTTGTTATCAAGGGAGTCTTCTTAACGAGGTCCGTGTTATAAAGACTTTAAATGTAATGGAAATTTCAAGGGGACCAAAAACGTACACTTGTTACCAAGGTTATTGTGTTATTGAGGGTCTTCTTATCAAGGTTCAACTGTATCTTTTATTGTAATTTGACTGAATTCCTTGGTTATTCTCTAACCAGCAAATGAAAACAGGTTACTAGTTCAAGTAAGCCTCCAAACAATCTGCTTTGAAAGTAAAAACATATATTTTGTGGATTCTCAAAATACTTTTTTTGTGATGATTAATAATAGTTTAGCCGTTTTAACCGTTTTCACATTAGTATGTCAAATTTATTATTATGGCAGGAAATTTATCTAGTAAAACACCCATAACTAACAATCAAGCTGACAGTTCTCTTATTTCCACACAGACTCTGTCGAAAAAGTGTGAGCAAGCCACGTCCACAACGATATTTGTGAATAACTCCGCAATGGTCATAACCACTGATATAACTAGGAGCAGAACCAGAGATAAAACTAAAGTCCTAATTTTATCAGATAGTCATGGTCGAAGGTGCAGAAATTTACTTCGAGATGAGCTACCAATGTGTGAAGTTTCTGCGGTAATTAAGCCTAGTGGGAAGTACGAACATGTAACCAGTAATGTTAGTAAACTAACCAAACATTTTACAGACAAGGATTATGTTGTAATTTTGGGAGGTAGTAATAACATTTCTACTACCTCAAAAGAATCAAACCTACCAGACTTGACAAAACAAATTGATTTTAACGTGATAAGTGAACTAACAAAAAGAACGAATGTGGTAGTCCCAGGAATACCAAACAGGTACGATAATCCATCTCTAAACTCAACAATTAGGAAGATAAATTATGACATAAACCAAAAGATTCTAGAACTAGCTAAGACAACCCCTAACATGGTGATAATGAGTAAAGTTAAACTATCTAGAGAAGACCACACGAAACACGGTTTGCACCTCAACATAAAAGGAAAAATGAAACTCACAAAGGCCATTGTGAATACAATAAAAAAGGACAAACATCTTAAGCTCAAGGTGAGCGCAATAAGAAAACTAATGAAAGAAAATGAACCTCAGCAAAACAGCCCAACACATTCTGTCAATATACTGAAACCCTCCGAAAACTCCAACAGCTTTGAGGTTACAACTGACAACACCCTTGATTCTGGAGATGTTGAAGGCCACACCCTACATCCTGAGGAAGCACTGATGACACCAGCCCAACATCAGTCAACTGCCATAAATGTTCCTGATCAACTGAACGTCACTTCAGAAGGTGAAACAGCAGACAACCTACCACGCCTGCAACCAAACACGAGTGCACAATAAAGTGGTGTTAGTGTTCAAAGTGAATTAAAATTGGGAAGTGAAATAAATCTGGGGTGTGATGATAGTGGCACAAAAAATTCAGCTTCAAGTTGCAATGACTATGATTTTTTAGACATAACAAAATCCTGTGTGTAAATAATACTAGAGGAAAAAAAATTCAGTCTGTAAGTCACATCTCCAACTAGAAAAATTCCAGGAAAAATTTGAGGAATAGTTACGAGCTAAATATTATTCATGCTAAAGTACAAGGCCTGACCAGTCTTGTTAAAGTAGAAAAATTAAGCTTATGCCTATCAAATTCATCAAATAAACCTCAGATTGTTTGTTTGAGTGAACTCCGGGCCAACTCACTAAATGAATTTTATTACATTAGTCTAAGTTTAAAATTACAAATTAAGCTCAGTATATTTAAGATGAAATCAAACTAAAGGTGGAGTTTTCATTCTTACTTAAATAAATTTACCAATAAAAATTAAATGGACATAAATTCATTCAATGTAGAGTCAATAATTGAATGTTGTGGGTTGGAGGTGTTGACACTTGAACCGATGTTAGTATTATGCATCTATAGACCCCCCATAATGATAGAATAAGTTTTAATATTTTTCTATAAAGATTTAATCAATTTTTAAAGTATGTAGTATTAAAATCCCTAAGCACACTTTGTTCTGTGCAGGAGACTTGTGATCCCCCATAGTTATAGAATAAGTTTTAATATTTTCCTACAAAGATTTAATTCATTTTTAAAGCATGTAGTATTTAAATACCCTATGCATACTTTGTTCTGTGCAGGGACTATAATTGTATCTTTTGAAAAATGAACCTAATACAGAAACTTAGAGAATGTTTAAAAAGTTTTTAACTGCGTATTCCTAAAACTAAACCTACTAGAATAACTAATTTCCTGCATTGACAACTTTCTTACAAATTCTGACCTCAAGCACTGTATGATTCATCTCATTGATTTTGATTTGTCTGACCATACTTATCAATTTTTATCTTATCAAACACAATGTAATATAGACATTGATAGCAAAATTGAAAAATGTAGAAATTACAGCAAAAACACAAACAATTTCATAAATTCGCTAATTCGCTAAATAATGAGACTTGGGACTTTCTGCATTGCACCTCGAATACTGATCCCAATAATTAATTTATATTAAATGTTTTTAACGGCATTCAAAGAATATTTTGATTCCGCCTTTCCTATTAAGACAAAAAAAATTAAGACTAACTGTAAAAGAAAAGATTGGGCAACAACCAGTATTATAATTTCTAGCATAAGAAAGAAAGAACTTCACCATTTAGCTAATCATTCTCAGGGCTGTATTTACCTGAGTGGTGCGCTTGGGGCCTCGAGTGGCGGATCTAAGGGGGGGGCAGCGGGGGCACCTGCCCCGGGCGCCTGCCAATAGGCCTGGCTGGCCCCGGTTAAGGAAAAAGTGAAAAATTTAATTTGAAGCCAAATTTTTTGTTTCACAGCCGGCAAACCTCTCAGTAGCATCGCTACTGTAACATTTCTTTCGCATCGCGACCGTCAAGCCTCATGGCTGTCACGTTCTCGGTGTTTATTGGCCAGAAAATCGCTCGTACGTTTTGCGGACAAAGCGACGGCGCTGGCCCTTTTCATGACCTTTCGATCGATCGAGGCGACGTGGATGTTTATACCACGGCCTCGATCATGTTGTGGCCAGAAAATAGCTCAGTGTCTTTGTGGCCAACAAATCTCTTGGTATCGTTGCAGCTGTTTAACATTGTTGACATATCGCAGCCGTTAAAATTCCTGGTCGCATTCCGGCCGTCAAATAATATTGCATTTTACTTTACATAGATCAATGTATACAGAATCCTCTAAGTAGGGACATCCAATGTTTATTTGTTTAGTTCCGCCGCTGAAAAGCATAGGAGAAATTAGCGCTGATGCATAAATAGTTCAAGCTGGCTCCGCATAGTCCGCGCTTCTACTCATTATCCAAAATGTCAAAATTAGAATGTTTGAAAACAAAAACAGGTAAACATTATGGTACAAGATACCATTACAAAACAATAACATACAACTGTCAAAATATTACAACCAGCTGCTTGACTTTGGAAAGTCAGCTCAATCCGTAAACTCCTACAGCAATTCCAATCGGACTGAAAAATGAAAGTGGCGCCTTCTTTTTTCCGGCGGCGGGAACTACATTTTTCCTTAAGGTGTCCCTACCATAGAGTAATAATGAACTTCGTAAAGAGTTGGCACTTCCATGTTAACTCGGTGGTAAGGGAACAGTAGCGCTGTCTGATAAAAGTGCTACGAACTAAAAAGATCGATGCGATATATCGATCATTGTCGATGTGATATATCGATCGTAGTAGTCTGCTTTGTTTATATTTTCGTTTTCTTGTTTTATTCGCTAGACTTTCAATTTTAATGACTTTACCGATTTGTTTAGATTAAATTGTTTAAGTGCGTTTGCCGCTAGTGCAAGTTGTTTCGCGAAATACTGTACTGAGTGATTCATATTGTGCTTAAAGCGATTAATAGAGAATAAATACTTAGAGGTTTACATAAAAGCACTTAATAAAAATTAATTTGGTTAATTTTTAATAAGTGCTTTTATGTAAACATCTACGTATTTATTTTCTATCAATAGCTTTCAGCACAATATGAATCACGCACTACAGTATTTCGCGAAACATCTTACACTAGTGGCAAACGTACTTTAGGTATTTTCACACTCAAATTAATTCCAACTTGTTTTGGTTGTTTACACGTCGTGACAGAAAATTAGGGGAAACGGAATAGGAAGTTAGCAGATCGTTATTGTGGTTTTGATTGGCTGATTCAGTGAAGAAGAAGAAAACCATGTTTTTACAACGACATCTAAACTAAAGTGCTTCGAATTAACCCGCTCCAATAAGCTTACCACTTGGCTCCATTTAAGTGTCAGACCGGTGTCCCTACTTAAAGGATTCTGTATACATTGCATAGATTGGGATTGGGCTCAAGTATTCGTTTCAGTAGGCAATATGGCCGATTTCACTGGTATAGAGAATATTGTTTTGAAATAGTCAGGAAAGGTCAGAAAAAAGTCGGGAGTTCCATATGTGAAATCTGACACCTTGCATTTGTTTTACAGTGTCTCTCAAAATCGGTAAACCACTTTTGGTTAGGCTATGTTGTGGCCTGCGGACATCAGTTGTATTGAGGCCATAACGTAAAATCACATTATAATATATGAGATAGTTGCTTATCCATCACATCAATGACATATTGAAAATATTATATATTTTTATGTTTGGTGCCGTGCTGAGGGGGAGGGGGCCAATCGCCGATTTTGCCCCGGGCGACAGAATGTGTAGTTCCGTCACTGGAGGCCTTGGGCGTAAAAGGGGGCCCAAGGGCGAAAAGTGTGGACGAAAACACCGGCGGGTGGGAAAGAAGCTTCATGGGGCGTGCAGGCCCATAAATAAGGGATTTAGAGGTGATTAGGAAAAAAAATTAAAAAGGTCACCACTTTTGCTGAGGGTGGAGGGCCTCATTTAGAATTCCCTCCAGGGCCTCCGAAGCCCTACATACAGCCCTGAGCATTTTAGGGATGCACAATTTTTAATCTAAGTAAAGCAGTATAAGGTTACTTTAAAAAAGTAGTTAAAACAGCAATAATGCTCAGCAATTCAAAGAAATTGTAAAACTCCAATAACAAAGTAAAAACAGCTTGGCGAATTGTAAAATAAGGGACTAGTAAACAAGAGTTGCCCAACAGAATAGATGAAATAGTAACAAACAAAGGCATAACTAAAGAACCAAAAGAAATCACTGTTAAAAAAAACCAAAAGAAAGAACTGTTCAACAAATTCTTTTTAGGTATAAGCAAAGGTTTACAGCTATAAATCATAATACTGAAATTGCTTCATTAGTGTTAAAATATCTGGGGACCGACCTTCGCTCGGGGGAAAGCAGGAACATTTTCAAATATACATGTTCCTATTGCTCCCTATAATTGTAATTAGATTTGTAATTTGATTTACTGAAGTTTAAATTTTGTTCAGTTATTGAATTTATTCGGTCTTTGTTTTCGAATCGATGATCTCACTGCTCGTTTCAGTGGCCAAGCGCTGTGATGCACGTTGTTGTATATCTCAACGGTGTCTTCCAAAATTGCTTGACACTGCCATTCGTTGACAGATTACAATATAACAGAAAATTCAAATTATACGATCTTCCTTCACAAATAAAAATAATAATAATTTCACAAAATACATTTTTCTGAGCATCTAAATTTTGAAGTACAAACTGAAGTATGAGGTGGATTGAGTTGAATAATATCATGTTTTTTTTCTCAACATGAACCTTGTCCTCATAAAATAAAGTTGTTCTTTGTAGATCTTTGAGAATTTGTTTATCTCTATTTCATAAATTATCGTATTTGCAAACTTTAAGAAACATCAAACTGATTTAAATTTAGTAAATCTAAAGCATAAAAACACCTTTATGTAAACAAATACATGATGTTGCTTTTATAATATTTATTTCTAATCAACCTAAAACACAGCTGTTTGCCTGTTTGGGATTTTTAGATGGGGATAATACTCCACGAGCAATCTGTACTCATCAACTGTATTTTCTCTTAAGTTTTAAGTGGCTTGATCATGAACAGCTGGATGATTCTTTTGTTCACTTTTTTCATTGTTATTAGCAACTCATATGACCCCATGTTAAAAATTGATAATTTGAAATTTCTTTTTTCTAAACAATTTGCGTTTCTACAGCAAATTCAACCAGTAGGTGAACTTAAAAATAAAAACTACACCTATGTGCAAAATTTTATCAAAATCGTTAAAGCCGTTTTCGAGATAGGATTCATATACAAGAATTGCTCATTTAAAGTAATAGGATGATTGTTATGATGATACCCACGTGGGAAAAATTTTCTGGGCCAGGTTCTGGCCAGTACAGTGGCAGTATTGGCCAGGTTCTAAAATTGGCAGGAACGTGGCCAGTACTGGCTAGGTTCTAGGCCAGTAGAGACCCAATACACTTTTTCATGCCCATTTTTAGGGCGGCTTCAAGTTTGTTAGGTTGTTTTGTCTTCCAAATTAGATTGGTATCAAAGATGATTTCGTCAATATCAAATCTTTAGGTCCCAAAGAATAGATATAGCTGATATTAACTTTGATACCTGTGCAATTTTGGTGGCATAAAAGCCCAACAAACTTGACGCAGCTAGAAAAAAAGGGCACGAAAAAATGCATTAGGTTGCCAATCTGTATAGTTCTTAGTCTGTGGTAGTGCTCAGGGGTGTCGCTCTGGGAGGGGGAGGGAGGGAGCCTCCCCCCCCTAGAATTTGAAAACCCATCAAAAATTTGGGAATTTCCAGTCAGCAAGTGGAAAAAATTGAATATATAACTGATGCCAAATCTTAAGGCCCACGTCGTCCATAAGCCCAATGCTAAAATTAACATTAGTCTTATGGACGGCGTAGGCCTCAAGATTTGGCACCAGCTATAAATTGAATTTAAATTGAACAAATTATTAAGTTAAAACTAAAACTTCATTTTTGTATTTTGCAGTAATTTTACAATCAAATTTAAATTACTGTAATACTCTAATCCTACTTCAATAATTATGAAATTTCTCTTCTCTTCCTACTCCTAACTCTTTAAATCCCAAATATCTTTTGGGAAAATCAACATAAAGTACAACGGATCAAAGTAAAATATAATTTTAGCGTAATTAAATGACATTCAAGCGCTGTAATATTGTGTCCTACTATTACATTTTTTGTTAAGCATCAATTCCAAAGTATGAATATCACACACAAATGCATGGCTCGAGACACTTTTAGAATCCAGTATTCTCAATTACATATGACGATTTTAGAATGCCAAATTTCCCAACTTGCAAGGTCTTTATAGGGGTGTGATCAGAAATAATTTTTCCGATTAATTTGTGTTTTTACATTAAACTATTTCATCTGGGAAATTCAGATTCAAGAGTTGGGAAATTCAACATCATCAGTTGGGAAAATCAGGTAACCTCCCCCCCCAGAATGTTTTGGTGCGACGCCACTGGTAATGCTTTTAGGAAAGAATTAAAAAAAGTTTAAAAATTTCCAAAATTGGGGATGGGGGCAGAAGATATTTACACGTCGATATTGGGGTATTTATGTGAAATCCAGTTTCTGGTTGACTTAGAAGAGTCACTTGAAGGGAGGTCACGGTCAAACGTTTTCTACATTATCAACATTATCTACTTGCATTTAGTGCGGAAAATCGTCTCCCAAAAATCCATTTTACAGAAAAGTTCTGCGTTAACTTAGATTTTTGTTGTTTCTTATGTCTTTTTGGGTACCGAATCTAAATATGATGTTTACCAACAACATTTAGTGTTGCAATATTGTAAAATATGCAAAAAAGGAAACAATTAATCCTTTTTTTACATATTTTTGTTTATGAAATGGAAACTGTAAATTTTATTTTTTGAATTACAAATATTCGGTGCCTCAAAAAGACATTAAAACAAAAACTAAATTTTTACTGTGGTTTATTTTTTCTAAAATTGTTTCCCTCATGATAAGCAAATGGTTAGCTTCCTCCCATTTGTCAATACACAGAATGAGGAATAACCCGGGATATAAAACAAGTAAGGCGCAAAGGGCAGGTTTTCGACTTAAAATCAATCTAAATTTAGCACATTTTTAAAAAAAGACCCAAAACTACAGGTATGAAAAAGTAGACGGTAAATGCCTTGCAAAAAACCTATTTCCCAAGCATTGAAGTTTGGATCACTCAGCTGGCGATTAGACATAATTATTGTGGTAGTGGTAAACTTTTTGGAATTGAAATCCACATCACCTAAGCAAGCCCTCTTAATATACATATGTGACCCGCCAAGGGTAAAGGGACCTTATCTTCCCTGTCAAAATTTTACAGGACAGAGAGTTTTCAAGAATAGGGTCAAAAATACACATTTTCTGATTTTTATTGTTTCTTACTGTTTATATGTTTCCAAACGATATTTTCCATCTTACACCTGAATTTAACTTTTAACAGGTTTAAATTAATTTTTTTGGAAACCCTTGCAATCTGAAGAAAGGGGACCTTGACTTCCCCGATGCTATTTTAATGCTTTTAAGTTAAGAAAATCCTAGAGTTCTGTGAGGAATAAATACAGGACTTGCTAAGCCCTGATCCAGGGATCTTCCAAAGAAGTAGTCGACGACGTAGATCCTGGTCCATGTGAAGCTTCAAAACAAACAAAGATGTACTAGAAGGTCAACAAATAAAAAAGTGAAACTCAGACACCTAATATAATGTCATATTTTTTTAAGATTACCTATTTATAATGAATTCTTATTTGAGTATAATCTTAAAATTAACTTTAGTTTTTATCATGTAACAAAGACAGTTTGTCTTTAAAACCTTGTGTTTTTTTTTATTACTCCCATCTATTTAAGTAGCATTTGACACAAAATACAATCAATTGACACAAATTCAATAGTGGATTCAGCTTTAAATTTCTAACAAAATGATACATAAAACATAACCAATAATGTTAGTAGTAACAAAAAATAGAAGTTAGAAATTTGTAAAACTTTAGACCTTGATTTCCTAAAATTGTTGTTTTTAATATTTCGGATTCAAAAATTTATAACTCAGACATTTTTTAAGATATCTTGAAAATTCTTTCACCAGTTTGTTTCGTGTTTAATGTAGATTAAGGATACACTAAAGGTCCCTTTTCCCTTGGCGGGTCACATATACATATACCCTAAATGAAATGACCATACGAGTTTTAAGATTATAGTTTGAGTACTAATTTATTTTTTTATTGATTGGGGTCAACCCATTTTACAAAAGTGGGAATACAATATAGTACTTAGGGCGGGTCATACAACGCAAGTAGCTCAGTGGCATTTGACAAATATTAGTTGGCCGTAATAAATTTGTACATTTTATTCTTTTAGTAGATTGGATCTCCTGCCTTTTCTATCCCCTGATAATTTTCTATAGTTTTGAAAACTGAAATGGCCGCCATTTAGAATTTTATAATATACTCTATATTTATTTAGCCGCCTTAGAGAGAATATTTTAAAAACTTTTTTGCATCTAAAGCCAACAAAGAATATTTATGCCAAGTTTCATGGACCCAGGATCTAGTTTTTGAAAAAGTTAGCTTTGAAAGCTAAAAATGGCCGTCCTTTTGAATTTCCTAAGATACAATATTTAAGCTTGTTAAGAGAAAATATATTAAAATACCTTCCTAGTACACATCTAGAGCCTGCAAAGAATATTAGAGACAAGTTTCATGGCTGTAATTCTTATAGTTTTTGAGAAACTGTGATCAGACAGTCAGTGGTTTTTGGCTTTTATATATATACCTACATAGACTAGCAGATACCTGCGGCTTTGCCCGCTGAAATGATAACATTTTTCAAAATTAAATTATGCTTTGATTGTAATGTAAAACGTTTTACAAATTACCAACCGGACTGATTGATTTTGATCATATATTACTACTGTGGTCTAAATTTTCAAGCGTTTAATAAAATTCCACGTTCCACGTGCATTTAGGTTACATCTAGTGATTCCACCCAAGGTTGAAATGAGAAGGTGGGACGTTTCTTCTGTAGATTTTTCTGTTTTCCTCAAGATGGAAAAATGCTACCATTTGACAACATTCTAAATCTTCAATTTAGTCCTTATGATAATTAAATTTTCTGGTTAATGCATTACTACAGTAGAGTCCCTCAAACCCGGACTAATGTGGACCGAACGGTGTCCGGGTTTGTGAAAATTCCGAATTATCGGGAAATGAGTAAAAATAAGGAAAAATAAGAATAGTTTCTGTTATTTCTATAAGAAATCATTTATTTATTGCATAGTAAAAAATATAAAAACTATATTAGTTACAAAAAAACTTAAAGAAAAACTAAAACTGTTTTAAATGTGTCACACCGTGCTCTGGCCTTGAATCTCAATGCACTTTATTGCTCTGGTAGGCTTTCCGAGTTATCCAGAATTCCGGGTTATCGAAGCCCGGGTTTGCGGGACTCTACTGTATATTCAAAATTGGGTTTATGTCAGTGATTTGATAAAAAAATACATTGCCACTCCAGTGGTTTGAACTTTCACCACACCGCACACTCGGCTAAATCCGGTCAGCCAGTTTGACTCATGAAAATATAAGGGGTGACTCGGGATATAAACGACAATAAATAGTGAAATCTCAATAACTGAATTTATTCCTTTTTTAAATAGACAGAAATATAAGAAAAAATATATAAAATGAATGTATTGACCAAAAACTTAGGAAACCCAAATCCCCTCGAAAATGGATGGTTGAAATACTGTAGTCTTTTTAACAAATCCCTGCAGCCACTCAAATCCTCCTACAACTTTAAATTTTTAAAATTCCGTTTCTAATGGAAGCTTTATACTCTTAATGGAATGGCCATGCAGAGTTTCAAGATACTAGTTTTCGTACTTCAGGTGGTATGTAGTGCAGTATTTGATGAATGGCCATAATAGGTTTGGATTGTTTATTCTTTTAATAGATTGATTTTTTCTTTTTTCCTACAAAAATATTCTTTAGACCTTCCATCCATATTTTTCATCATAAGCTTTCAAAACTGCAAAGGCCGCCATTTTGAATTTTATGTACCTTATTTAGCCTTATGATAGAAAATATTTTAAAATCCTTGTCTAGTACTTATCTAGGGCCTATAGTGTATTTTGTGACAAGTGTCATGGCTTGGAGCCTGACAGTTTTTGAGAAAATTAGCTTTAAAAACTAAAATGGCTGTCATTTTGAATTTTATAATGCTCCCTATTTTAACCTTTCAAGTAAAAATCTTTTAAAATCCCTCCTTAGTATACATCTAAAGCATTTAAAGAAAATTTGTGCCAAGTTTCATGGCCCAAAGCCTTACAGTTTTTGAGAAATTGTTATCAGTGAGTGAGTCAGCTTGTCAGTCAACCGTTTTGGCTTATATATATACTAGTAGATATACCTGCAGCTTCGCCTGCGTACATTGAACGTACAATGAAGATCACGTTACTCAGCTATCGATAAGGCAAAATATTGTAGTGTTAGTTTGTGTTTTGAAATTGAAATCCCCATCACCTAAGCAAACCCTCCTAAAATTCTAATTTTGGAATCTCTGTTTCTAGTGCATATACATATGGTAAAAATTAATTGTCCATACTGAGTTTTAAAGATTATATTTTGAGTACTTATTTATTTATTTTTAAGACGGACAACAAATTTTACCAAAGTGGGAAGTGGGAATACAAAATAGTACTTCGGTCGGTTCGAGTAGCTCAAGTTGTAAGTGACAAATATACCGGGTGTCCCATAATAGTCCCCCCCCCTAACTTCTTCCTATATTTTTTCAAATATCAATTCCACACCACCCCCAAACATTGGATAGTCAATACTTCATTTTGAGGGGGTACCCAATTTTGGCCGCCATCTTGGATCCGCCATATTGGATCCAAAATAATTTTTTCAAATGTTAAAGTGGTGTTGTGACCCATCATTTCGGATTATATTTTTTCACTGATTACAATTCCGCAATCCGTTTTTTAATATCTCAATTGGTTCTCAAGATATGGGTACTTTGAATTAATTTATTTTCAACCAATTTAAACATTACAAATTGATAAAATAGGCCCATAACCACAAAATAATGCTAGATAGTGACAAATAACCACCATCAGTCATTGTTGAGCGATTTACACTTAACTTTTACCAATGTAATTTTTTTGGCCGCCATCTTGGATTCGCCATTTTGAAATGAGGTAAGTTATTTCAAATATGAAGTTGGTATTGTGACCCATCATTTCAAACTAGCTTTTTACGCCGAATTGAATGCCGCAACCCGTTTTTAATTATAGCGTTTCGTTTTCAAGATATTGTCATATTTCTAATAAAAATCTCAAAAAATATGAATTTTTCCAAAATCATATTTCATAGCTAAAAACGGGTTGCAGCACTGAATTCGGCGAAAAAAACTAGTTTGAAATGATGGGTCACAATACCAACTTCATACAGTAGACCCCCCTCTTAACCGACCTCGTTTTAACCGACGATCGGATTATCCGCCCTTGTTGGTCAAATATTAAAGATCGTTTTAACCGACCCTGTTTTGAGAACAGATCGGTTTAATCGCCCTTTTCTAGGGATTGCAGCATTTCCGTTCCCATATCCAGCGATGGAAACGTTACGCTCGACTATACAGTTTGTTGTGGGTTAAAATATTTTGAATATTTATTTTATTGAAATTTTTAGTTTGGACCGTATTTTTGAGTTATTCATAAGATTTCTACATAACTATTTAAGAAAATAGGCTGAAAATTGTAATATATTTTCCAAATAATCCACGAACGGCTTTAGAATAATCTTAATGGAAACCTAAATCAATAGAGCTTTTATTTAAGTGTTTAGAGGATTACCCGTTTTATCCGACCTTTTAAAACCGGTACCGTTAGGGTCGGTTAAGAGGGGGTCTACTGTATTTGAAATAACTTACCTCATTTCAAAATGGCGGATCCAAGATGGCGGCCAAAAAATTTACATTGGTAAAAGTTAAGTGTAAATTGCTCAACAATGATTGATGGTGGTTATTTGTCACTGTCTAGCATTATTTCGTGGTTCTGGGCCTATTTTATCAATTTGTAATGTTTAAATTGGTTGAAAATAAATTAAAAGTACCCATATCTTGAAAACCAATTGAGATATTAAAAAACCGACTGCGGCATTGTAATCAGTGAAAAAATCTAATTTTGAAATGATGGGTCACAACACCACTTTAACATTTGAAAAAATTATTTTGGAACCAATATGGCGGATCCAAGATGGCGGCCAAAATTGGGTACCCCCTCAAAATGAAGTATTAACTACCCAATACTGTTTGGGGGTGGTATGTAATTGATATTTGAAAAAATATTTGAAAAAGTTAGGGGGGGAATATTATGGGACACCTGGTAGAGTGGCCGTAATACATTTGTACACTTTATTCTTTTAGTACATTGGATTTCGTACCTTTACTATCCCCTGAAAATATTTTATAGACCTCCCATCCGTAGTTTCAAAAACTTAAATGGCCGCCATTTTGCATTTTATAATACTCTCTGTTTTAGCCATATGAGAGGAAATATTAAAAAAACCTCTCTCTACTTGCATCTAGAGCCTAAAAGAAATATTTGTGTCAAGTTTCATGGCCCAAAGTCTTGTGGTTTTTGGGAAAGTAAGCATTGAAAGCTAAACATGGGCGCTTTTGAATTTTATAATATACCATATTCAAACCTTGTGAAAGAAAATATTGCAAAACCCTTTCTTAGTACCTACACATCTAGAGCTTGTAGAGAATATTTGTGTCAAGTTTCATGGCTCTAAGCCTTAGTTTTTGAGAAACTGTGATCAGTCAGTCAGTCAATGGGTTTTGGCTTTTATATATATAGATCAAACCTTGTGAAGGAAAATATTGCGAAACCCTTTCTTAGTATGCATCTAGAGCTTGTAGAGAATATTTGTGCCAAGTTTCATGGCTCTAAGCCTTATAGTTTTTGAGAAACTGCGATCAGTCAGTCAGTCAATGGGTTTTGGCTTTTATATATATAGATTACTAGCCAATCAACACGGTTTCACCCGTGTAAAAACAGAAACACTTCCTTCGATTCATCATTTAATGTTTAGGTTGCCATGACAACTTCATAAGCTTCCCTATAGTTAACATTGAAACTTTGATGTATCATAGGGTGTAGCCCTAAGGGAATTTTTAAAAATCCGTTCTTAGTGGATGCCTACTCCCTGAGAGGAACGTCCATGCAAAGTTTCAAGGTTCTAGGTCAAGTAGTTTGGGCTGTGCGATGATAGGTGAGTGGTATTTGACAAATATATAGTAGATAATACACTCTGTTTTAGCCAAATGAGAGAAAATATTAAAAAAAAACCTTTCTATGCTTGCATCTAGAGCCCAAAAGGAATATTTGTATCAAGTTTCATGGCCCAAAGTCTTGTAGTTTTTGGGAAAGTAAGTATTGAAAGCTAAAATGGTTTCAATCGTACCTTAATTATCGTTGTCAGTTTGTAGAAATTACAAAAGTAACCCAAGATAATAGAATTTTAAAGTTCTTCTTAGAAACAGAATATATAAAATGTGGTGTCCCCTAGGGATCAATCCTGGGCCCTCTATTGTTTTTATGTTACATTAATGATGCAGGCAAATCACTATCAAGCTTACCTCAAAATAATCTTTGTTTTTATGCTGATGACACAAATCTTAAGGTATGAGGTGGTACAATCCAAGAAGTCGAGATTTTGAGTTTTGTTGAGCTTGAGAACATTGGGGGTTTCTTGGAGCAACATAAATTAAAGCTTAATGCCCAAAAAACGAACTGCATAGTGTTCAGAACGCACCAAAATAAACAAATAATTGATCCAATGAATTATAATACACAATGAACAAACAATTTAAAACAAAACCAGTACACAGTTTTTGGGTCTAATCATTGATCAAAATTTAAGCTGGAATGCACATGTGGATAAAGTATTTTCAAAATTAAGTTCAGGAATCTATTCGCTTTCTAGAATGTCATTTTTTTGTAACCAAACAACATTAAAAGATATATATTTTGCTAACGTTCATTCTCACTTAGCTTATGGCCTATGCCTTTATGGTTCAACCACGAAAGCAAATATGGACAGCATACTAAAATAATAGAAAAAGGCAATTAGAATAATATTGAAATTAGGTTATAATGAAACGGCAAAAGACAAATTCAAAGATTTGGGAATTTTAACTGTTTATGGACAATATATATTGGATACATCTATTATTGCTAAAAGCTATTTAGAAACCTCTGAATTCGAAAACCACCCATATAATACCAGACATAAAAAATTCATTACTTCAACACAACATAAATTGACGTTTTATGAAAAAAACCTTCTTATATAGGACTAAAATTTTTAAAGCATTTACCAAATAACATCAAAAATGAAGAAAACAATACTAAATTCAAACAGAAATTCAAAGTCAAAGTCAAAGTCAAAGTCAAAGTCAAAATCAGTTTATTTCCACAAAAATAATAATACACAAATTTACAATGTAACTTATAAATATCTTGTTAAAATAAATGAAGCATAAAAAGAAATGGTAACTAACATATCAAAATATATAAAAGAAAACACTGAATAATAATGAAAAATGTTTAAAATTAATTTAAGCTTCCTAAAAAGAAAATAAAAAAATTTACGGAAATGAGCCTACATGGACCTTAGTGGTCTGTGCGTAGACTCGAGTTGAAAATAATTTGTAGTTATTACGAAAAGGAGCAAGATTTAAACTGAAGAACTATGAAATTGGTCGGAATTGTGAGAGTTGAAAAAATAAATAAAATATATTGTTATAAGAAAGACTAACTCATGGTGATGATGCTGAAAATGTTTATACTGGGTGTACAGGCTGGGAAGGTGGTGCATACAGTGCAGTAAGTAGGAAGTTCATGTTAGTTCAGATCGGTCAGTTTGTTGCAGGTCGACCACAATCAGCCGAGATAAGCGACTCTGCCTCCTCATCGCTGATAACCAATAACCACTCCTTTAATCTTTTTTTGAAAACATTTAATGAGGGAGAATCGAACAATGCAATATTATTATAGCGAGACGAGAAATTTCTGTATAAAATATGTGCAATATAAAAGCAATTAGTTTTTGAATATGATTTGTGTTGCTGGATGGTTAAAATTCCGATTTTATTTGCATATCTTGTATTATGAGAATGTGAAGTGAAAGAAAAAATTAAATTGAAATATTTAAAAATGTGAGTTAATAAATCTTTAATAAACAATTTATGAATGGAAAAAACTTGGGTTTCTCTAAATAACCAGTCAGAGGGGTATCTTTTACATTTTTTAAATCCAGCTTTTAAAATAGACTTTTGAATCACAGTCAAACTCTGAAGGTGTGAATTATAAGCCCTGCCCCAAGCTAAAATTCCATAAGAATGAATTGATTGTACATATGCAAAGTAAGCTAATTTAATCTCATTAAAACTTAAAATATCACTTAACTGTCTAAATGCAAATATATATTTCCTAGTTTTATTTTTTAAGAAATTAATATGCTCCGTCCATTTCATGCGTGAATCAAAAATTATACCTAGGTATTTGTAAAATGAAACTTTTTCAATTGGCGCACAAGAGCAACCACTACCCAGGTGGTTGTTGCAGTCATGCAAAACTAGATCATTTAAGTTATAATCTGTTTGAGTTGAGAGGGAGATGGGCATAAATTTAGTTTTGGAAATGTTAAGAGATAAAACATTTTGATCAAGCCATTTTTTAACTAATTTCTGGTCAGATAAAGACTTATTCCTAGCATTTTCCCATGACTTGCCTTTTATAAAAATTAAAGTGTCATCTGCAAAAAGAAATAATTTTCCGGAAATTGGTAATTTTGAAATATTATTTATGTAGATTAAGAATAATATTGGCCCAAGGGTACTTCCTTGGACCACCCCATACTCTACAGGAAGCTCATGACTGTTAATACCACATACAGAAACAGTTTGTCTCCTGTCAGTGAAATAGCTTTTGAACCATGAGAGTGCATTTCCTGTTACCCCTATAGCAGATAATTTTGAGAGTAATCTATTTCTGTCCACACTATCAAAAGCTTTTTTCAGATCCAAGAAAATCAAAACGGAACGCATATTATCGGACAGAGCATGAAAAATTTCTTTATTTACATCAAAAAGAACATCTGATACATTTTTATCTGTTCTGAACCCATACTGGCAATCTGCTAGGATTTGACTATGATTCAAATAGTCTACCAATTGTTCTTTAACAATTTTCTCAAGAACTTTAGAGAAAACACTCAAGAGAGAAATCGGACGGAAGTTGTTTTTGTCGGTGAATGAGTTAGATTTATGAAGTGGAAAAATTTTTGCTAGTTTGAAATTGTCTGGAAAAATCCCATAAGCTAAACTTAAGTTAATTAGATGTAATAGTGGTTTGGAGAGGAAATTGATGTTATCTTTGAGAATAGTAGCTGAGACACCATCGTAGCCAGGGGCCGACCCACCACGTAGTGTAGTAACATGTCTGATAACGTCATGTTCAGAAACAGTCCGCAGTGTAAACACAGTGTCCTGCCTGTAATCTGCATCATTTATTATGAGCGGGCCTCCACTGTCGATCGAACTTGCCAGGTTATGCCCAATAGCAGCAAAGAATGTGTTGAAGTCATCAGCAACTTGTTTGCAAATAGTAGGAGTGATACAGGGTACATTTGGAACATATTTATGAATCGGGAAGGAATCTTTCTTGTTTCTTCTACCTGATAATTCATTAATGATCATCCAAAATTGTTTAGGATCATTTTGAAATTGATTTAATTTTGATCTGTAGTAAACACGCTTAGAATTCTTAATGGAATTCGTTACTTGTTGTCTTAAAATACTATAATTATTTTTTAAGTCGACATTAAAAGGCTGTTTTTTAACTTTTTTACTTAATTTATCTCTTTCACGAATTAATTTAATTAAATTATTTGAAATCCATGGCTTTAACTTTTTAAATCTTGTTGATTTTTTAATAGATTTTTTTGAAACATTTATTTTTTCCGCAATAATTTTAAAAAATTCAAATGAGCAAGAATTGACATTACTATTGCAGAAAATTATATTCCAATCAATTTGAGCAAGATTACAGGACAGCAGTGCGGGGTCAATGACCTGAGTATTAGTACTTTCTGTAGGGACCGACGGTGTACTTGTAGGAAAAGTGATTGTCACAGCAATACTAAAGTGATCAGTTGTTTCTGTTTGTAACACAGCTGAGTGAACATTGTTCATTTTGTTGTAACGGATAAAAAAGTGGTCTATGCAAGATTGGCTATTGTTTGTTATCCTGGTTGGCTTATCTACACACTGAATGAGACCAGCACCTGATAAACTGTTTAAGTAACTAAAATTAAAATTAAAATTAATTAAAAAGTTATCTGGTAGATAAAGCTATTTATTCACTTGACAAATTTATTTCCACCCCCCCCCCCCCCAATAGTCAATTCTCTTTATTTTCTCTTCTTTAGTTAAGGTTTTATTTAGCTTAAAATGTGACGACATTCAATGTACAAATATGTACGTAATGAATAAAGATGTTTTTGACTTTGACTTAAAACATGGGCGCCATTTTGAATTTCATAATATACCATATTCAAACCTTATGAAAGAAAATATTGCAAAACCCTTTCTTAGTACGCATCTAGAGCTTGTAGAGAATATTTGTGCCAAGTTTCATTGCTCTACACCTTGTAGTTTTTGAGAAACTGTTATCAGACAGTGGGTTTTGGCTTATATATATATATTCAACAGATGGACTTCAAATCCTTTATTCAGTGTTAGCCTGTGATTTAAGTATTCCTAACATCACTGTTCTGTTGCAATAAAAGTTGTTAACAAATACAATCATGAAAGCTTAATCTTATATACTGCATTTTAATTTCCAATGTTCACTTTTCAATGCATTAATATATCTTATAATTCAACAGCTCCTTCATTGTTAAAATACTGAATGAACTTTTCTTGTACAGCCTTTGCTTTCTCGATCTTAGACTGATTTGAAACATTAACTAAATTTTTATTTGGATCCATCCTAGGGCCAGCAGTAAGGTCGCCATTTTCTAGATTTTTGTCGTCCAGCCGATCAGTAGGGGAGTATTTAAGGAATTTTGCTGCGTAGGTAATTGTGCAAATAACAGCAGGGAACAACTGCACTTTCTACCTTGTCCAAACTGATGAAAGAGATGGGTTTCTGGAAAATTCCAAATCTCTCACTTAATAGACCAAATACACTTTCAACCATTTGCCGTGCTCTTGAAAGACGATAGTTGAAGATTTTTCAAACAATACACAGTCACACTGAACGAATCATAGCGCCACTGGCGCAAAAAATGTACAAACTGAACTGAGCTCACGACGATTCCGACCACACTGCGCAGTCGCGTTCTGAGGAAAACTGAACATGTGAGGTAGGCCTTAGTTGTAGCCAAAGTTAAGTAGTAAAGAGGACTTGCTTGGCCTAACTTCACTTTGTTAATAAAGTCATTTTTCATTTTATTTCATTAAATTGACCAATCTTTTAACCTTGACAGTCTTGTTGACTAGATTTTTATGTATGGTAGGACCACGCGGGCTAATTTGATGTCTCATCTAGGAAATGGACCATTCATGGTTGAACTAGCAGGTTTCTATTGTACATGCCGGTCTCAGAAGGGAGGGGCGACAACTTACCCACAAACTAAAATGTTTGTTGTTCCCCACACATGCATGTGTGAGTGTTGTGGCAGGGCAGGATTTCCCTATAGGCCCAGTAGACTCGGGCCTAGGGTCATGGCCGGTTCAAGAGTTTTTGGCGCCCTAGGCGAAAGTATCGTTTGGCGCCCCCCCCCTCCACTTTCTAACAGTTCAGTAAAAGGGTATGTTAGACAAAAAAAAGGTATCAGGGCTAGAGAAAAAAAAACTTATATACAGTACCATGAAAAAAAATCCAACTACTGAAACACTACAGTTTTTAGTGCTTTTATTTGAAGATTAATAATCGCTTAACAATTATTTTTACTTCATTGTGTGGTTAGTTTTTGATATATAATTTTGTACAGATAAAACGAGAAGAGACTTGCAGTATCGTAAATGATATAAAATTTTTTTCGCCTAATGCCTTGTCACGTTTCTCAGGAGATATTGGAATATTATTGTTATAATTGTTTTAAAGTTTAAATCAAGTTATAAATCAATTCATCCTATTGAGATTTGAAGGATTTGTTTGTTAATATATTTTAAGATGAAATTTTTTTAAGTTCATTATTTATTATTTTATAAGTATTTTTTGGAAACTTAAATTGTTTTATTTTATTGGTGTCTACTACCGCGGTAGAAAACCGCAGATGGAATAAGTGCGCCAGTTGCTTGGGGTCATTGGAGTCGAGGGGTCGATCAGTGCATATTCCCCAATCGATTTTACTTAGTAAAGACAAAACACTAAACAGCCAAGAGCAGACTTTTTTCAAAATACACTATGGAATGAAACAGTTATGGTTTCAAGGTAATGCTTTTTGAAACTTGTCAGTTTTTTTGTTCTCGAAGTTTCTAGTTTAATACTGAATATTTATTGTACTGACAAGAAAGTGAATCCGTGTTATTTTGGTATCCCCAAGAGAACACCTGAAACTATCAAATTTTGATCAGGGTTTAAACCAATGACTAATGAAAATCCTCTCCGTTTAAGCAATCCAAATTTATTGAAATGTAAACGATGAATTCGCCCATGTTGGTTCAGGGGCATCATCAGGGCCATTTTTTCATTAATCAGATAGCAACTCCTGGTAGACAATAACAATTTTTAAACCAGTGAATTTGAAGAGAAACACTTTACCTACACTGTCAGTGTCATCATACGTGTTTATGTAGTACGTAGTATGTAGTACGGCTATATGGTAGAGCCGGCCCTGGCTAGGGTCGTATGCTCCTGGGAGTGCACCTCCAAAAGAAAATAAAAAAATACTGAGGCATTTTTAAAATACTTGGAAACCTTACTGCTACTCCGGATTAAAAAATACCGAGTGAGTCTGTGGCACAGTTTGTAGCGCAGTCTTCGGAACTGTGGCGGCGACATCGCTGGTTCGAGTCTCGACAGTATCGCATATTTTTAGCAGTTCTGTTCACCCTTGTACTTTACCGGCTCACTCATTGCTTTGCTTGATAAATTCTACGCACAGGACTGAGGATGCCCATGTAGGGGGCAAAAAGGAAGGTAAAAAAGAGGCTACCATCCTCCTGAAAAAAAGGTTTTTCATGCTTATACCCAGGGCAGAGTGGCAAAGCCCATGAGCAACATGCGGAGGAATGGAGCGCCATCAAGGAAAGGGCGCTGGCAAAGCTAGCATCCGCAGTGGCGCCCATGTAGTCCTTTCAAATGATTCAAAGTTACAAACAGGTGTTTTGGCGGAGTTTTTCTGTGCCAGATTTACCACTAGGCCCATAAGGCCTGGGCCTAGGGCCGCGCTCTGAAAGGGGTCCGCGCATGGCGAAAATAAAGGATTCTGAGGCGATAATTAGCCTTGAAAATGTTATTTTGGTTAAAAAAAGAGAAATACCCCCATTGCAGCAGACCTACATACTCAACAAATTTCTGATGCATATAGAAACACATTTCAACACAACATAAGCGATGCATGAGTTTTTATTTCCTCCATAAGAATAACAAGGGGAATGAGTATGCAGGTCTGTTGCAACAGGTATAAAAAAATTTGGTGGGTTTGGAAATGATATGTGTTTTTTGGTGGCACATGCAAACTCTCGTGGAACGTTTTAAAACTGTTTAAACTGCAAAATGTTTGTTTTGGTGGTGTTTACTAACCCATGCTTTAAAAGCCTTTTAAAATTGTTCAATGTGCAAAATGTTTGTTTTGGTAGCAGGCATTAGTCAGCCCCATGGAGCCTTTTTAAATTGCTCAAAGTGCAATATGTGTGTTTGGTAGCATTTACTGGCACTCTTGAAACCGTTTTAGATTGTTCAAAGTACAGTAGGGCGCCGATTATTCGAACGTCGGTCATCCGAACCGTCGGTTAACCGAACGCCATAATATTCATATTTTGAACATGATTCTCAACCAATTCAAATTCACACGCCAAAAAAGTGACAGGGCTAAAGCAAAAACAAATTTTGGACTTTTTCTCTAAATAAAAAGTATACAGTGTACTGTATCTATGTATGATAAATTGTTCTTTAAAAATTTATACCCATGTATTCTGATCGATTTCATAATAAAATTATGTGAATAATTTTTGTTTGATAATGTTTTAGCCTTTTTACTAGTAACAATTACATTACATATATCATTTTTAAATTTTGTCTTTTCATGTTTGATTATCTGAATATTCAGTTATCCGAACACCCCTTGTCCCCAATTAGTTCGGATAATTGGCGCTCTACTGTACAACCGGGTGTTTTTCGTCCTTTTTCGACACCTGTGGATCATTTTCAAAATGTTCAAAGTGCAAAATGTGTTTTTGTGGGAAATAGTCGGCTCCAGGGGAGCCTATTAGAATTGTTAAAAATTAGATGTGATTTGATTTTCTTACACGTGACGTAACATTCTTTAGGAAGGATTTACTTATTAGAAAGTTGCCTGGACACCCTTTACAACTGTTGTTGCCTTGTTCCAGGCTGGAGCTGGTGCCGGCATGGTGTGGACCATTGATGTCAGAGTGAGTTTACTTTTTTCTAAAGACGTTAATTTTGGGATATTTCAACTTGAACATGTAGAGTGTGTCTAAACTGCATTAAAAAATGTTTTAAGCTAATTTTCCAGACTTGTAAAATTACAGTAGTACATTCCATCACAACAGCCAAAAGTCTCGCTCCATGATTGTTAAAAAAACAAGGTTCAAAAATAATTTTTTGTTTCATTTGATTTTTCTTAATTTTTATTTATTTTGATAAAATGTTACTCAACTTAATGCCATATTAGGAGGCGAATAACAATTTTATTTTCCTTATAAATAAGTTTTTTACTGTCCTGTACATGTAGGAAAAAGTGTGCTTTTTAAGCATCTATTTCACTAAATCATCAGTAAATATTTAAATTAACATCAGCTGTAATGTACTTGGAAATATCAGCTTGGAAATAGACAAGTAAAATTAAATTATTGATCTTGAACTGCACTCATACCATCATACCAAATCATAAGTAAATACTGGAAGTTCAGTATTTGTGAGTGGTAATAGGAAAAACTTATTGAAAAAAGTAGATCCTTTAAGTTGAATGAATACTTTTATTTTACTGATTCAGTTGAAATACTCAGTCTTAAAAAATCTCTGAATCAAAAACTTAAAGGTGGCATTTTGCTTATTTTTTTGCCTTCGTAGGTGGTGTTTGGAAAAAAACATGAGTCACCTTAAAAATTCTTTCACGGCAAAAATGTACGACCTTTTAAATATTCATCAACACAGTACATACACCCAACATACTGCTCAATGTATTAAGCTAATTAATTTATAAAACAATAATTTTATATCTTGATGACCTTAAAAAATTTTCAAGTGTCTTCTATCTTTTTCTTACCATACAAAACAACAGCTGGCACAAGTGGATTCATCTAATGTCTGTCATATTTGTAAGCCAGCAATAGAATGTAGATTGGCTCAACTCACCTGACATATTTAGATTGGAAGAAAAAACGCTGTGGACTATATCAGAAATATATATGCAGTCAAATCATTTACCATGCAAAAATGGTTCACAATCAATAATTTAAGTAGTCTACTTTTATCAATACATTTGATATTTATATAAGTTGTCTGTGTCACTGCATTGATACTAACTACAAAATCTACAAAATTGGACAGCTGATAAGCCTATTAACACCAGCTTATTTTTCACTGATTTTATTAAGTTTTGAATTTAATAATCTAAGACTCAGATAAGAGAGTAACAAGTCGTTTTTTAGCATACATTGTCATTATTTTAAGTGTCTACATTTAATTAGTTTGTTTTTTAGGATCTGAAAACCAAACCTAAGAAAAAACCTGAGCTCGGAAGGGGAGGGAAAAGGCCTACACCCTTGAAGAGAGGGGCCTTAGCTGAGAGATTGGCTGCTATGAAAGCAGAGAAAGAAGCGGAGAAGGAAGCAGCGAAACTTGAAGCAGAAGCTAGAAAAGACGACAAAGTGCAGCAAGATGTTGATGATTTCAATGAACCAACCACACCCGCCCTGAGTGAGAACGAGAAGAAGATGTTTGAGAGAGTCCAAGTCAGTTGTTAAAAATTGTTTAGTGGAATTTATTTATTAAAATAGATGTATTGGACAGGGAGCTGGGAGGTAGAAAATCACACCATAAGGTGCATAGGTAAAAGCTATGTCACCTTGAAGAGGGGTCCTGAGGGGTGTCAAAAATGGGTTTGTGAGTCCTCGATCTGGGGCTTTCACCATGATGGAGAAACTTGAAAATCCAAAAAAATGCCAAGTTTTACGTCATAACTAACATAATATGCTGCATTTCGTTCCTCAGGTGAATATTTGTAAGGAACGAAATATTGTAGAGGTAGACAAATATTTTTGGGGGCTTTACCCACGGAGGACAAGATTGAAAATGTCATGTTTTGTTTTTTGGATATTTTTAATGCGTCTATCCACATCTTTTACAACCGATGTCAATGAAATTTTTTAGGGAGTTCTTAGCATGTAACTGAAACGACCCATTTGAAAACTCCTGAAATCATATGATTTTTCGTTAAAAAGGGCTATTTTTTTACACTCGACAAATATTTTCTTATACTCATAAAAATGATTGGATCTTCGAGAAATTTGGCAAAGACATGTAAAGTGGTTGAATCCAAGATGAGTTTGAAAACTAGCTCATCTGGAATCCGAACCATTGGAAGGGTCTATGGGTATACTTGATAATGGCCTAAAATCCTCCACTTTTGCACTTCTGTGACAGCAAACCTGCTTACATTTTCCCATGTTATTCTTATGGGGAGAAAATGACATTCTCTATCTTCCCTTTTTAAACATATTTTGATAAAACATAAAATATAGCTTCTTCTAGTCGAGGTTTATTGGATATTGACTTAAAACCAATTGTTTTGTTCATACCTGTTGCAGCAAACTTATACTCATTCCTTACGTTATTCTCAAGGAGATGATAGAAAAGTCATATCTCTGAAGGTTTGGCCCCTAATCGATAATACTGAAGGAGTTTTAGTGAAAGTGGAAAGAAAAATACCAAAACATGTAGATATGTATGTTGGAATCAAATATAGCATGACATGATTTTTTTTGTATTCTCCGTAAGAATAACATGGGGATGAAGTATTCAGTTTTGCTGCAACAGGTATTTTCAAATTGAGTGGTTTTAAGTCAATATCCAATAAACATTGACTAGAAGAAGCTATTTACCAAGTTTTATCAACATATGTTAAAAAATAAGGAAGATATAGTTTTATTTCCTCCCTATAAGAATACCATGGGAACAAATGTGTGCATGTTTATTGCTGCCACGGAAATGCAAAAATAGCAGATTTTTGCCCGCCGCTGAAATTGAACCAGCGACGTTTGAAACTCGGCCTCTGAGCGACCACCTCAGCCTCTCACAGGGCCTCTGAGCGACCGCCTCAGCCTCTCACAGGGCCTCTGAGCGACCGCCTCAGCCTCTCACAGGGCCTCTGAGCGACCGCCTCAGCCTCTCACAGGGCTTCTGAGCGACCGCCTCAGCCTCTCACAGGGCCTCTGAGCGACCGCCTCAGTTTGTGATATGGAAGAGATTAGTCAGCGGTCCAGATCCAGATATTTGCAAGTATTTTATAGCAAGTTATTTTGTTCATTTGTTTTTATATTATGAAATTTTTAAGTTTGAATATAAAAATAAACTTTACATTTTTACTCGCTTTTTACTATATTTCATTGACAATGCATAATATTTGGATATCCCACTTGTGTCTGGTCCCCTTTTGAGAGGATGGGAGTGTATTGCTATTTTATATTTGGACTGGTTTCAGGAGTTGCGGGCTGATAAGAAAAGTCTGATGGACCCAAAGATCGAAATGTTGGCTGTTAAGCCAAAAACAAAAGCCCCAAAGTTGTCAATGGACAAGGCTCGGAATCATATGGTTACTCTGTTCCAATCGGATGGAGCGTTCTTCACAAACGAAGAAAGTAAGTCACCATGTCATTAATGATGATTTCACATTCATGCCATTGTGTCGATTCTATATGTCATGCGGAAAGTGAAAAGGGACCTCAAGTCGGAATTTTCTGGTTTTGAGTTATTAACATCCTGAAATTCAGCATTAAATTACAAACAATTTGACATATAATTTATAGTGCTATGATTTTTTGTCTATTGAGTTATTGGCATTTTAATTTTAACAAGTTAAAATGGTATTTTAGGAAATCAAGACCCGAAACTTCAAACGTTCACAGAAAATGTATTATTAGTATTTAATAAATGAATTAGGTATCAAATTAAAGCTGAAAACTAGATCTTTAAATCTAAACAAAAACAGACGTGATACACTTTTAATTTAATTGTTTAAAAAACAAAAAAGTGAGAAGTTAGAAAAGGGACCTCAAGTCAGAAGGCAGAATACCGAGGAATTAAAGAGAAATATACCGTCAAGACGGTGACTTTCAGACTTAGACAATATTCTTTTACAACGAAATTAAAACTTTAAGTGATTCACTTATCCGCCGATAGATGTCAGGAGAGATTAGTTTTGTAATGCCCCTGACCACTCTGTCAGTGTGGGCTTGCACATTTGGGAAATGGGACCTGAAGTCGCCCGCCATGTTATTTCCCACTTAAGCGACTTGAGGTCCCTTTTTCGTATGCACGACATAGACTGCTAAATCGATTATTTTTTAATATTTCTCGGATTCTTATCGCTAAAATAACCGAATGAATATGTACTGGAAATATTAAGGAATCGTGTCCAATCGAAACCTAAAAATCGATATTTTTGACCCGGTTCAACTAAAATGCCCGTACTGTAAAAATTACTCCAGCGACTTAAGGTCCCTTTTCACTTTCCACATCACATTTATCAGAGTAGACCTAAAAAGTTTGGTCAAAGAGTATTCTGAGTCTGATTACCAGTGCTGGATCAGGGTTGCCAGCAGCCGGGAATTCTGGGAAAACTGGGACTTGTGTGTAAATTCTAAACTCGGGGAATAACCTATGATTACTAATACTAATACTAATTGATTAATAATAAGTTAAGTTAGAAAACATTTTTTCTGCCACATCCCACAAAAAAATCAGGGGGTGCCAGGCACCCCCCAGAAATCCGCCCATTCAGTTAAGTATCCAAATAAGACGGAGTCTAATGTATTGTAATATTATTGCTTCGAAAAGGGGCTTAATTAAGACTTTTCTGGTATTCAAAATATTTTTTTAAGTATTTAAATTTACAACTGATTGTCCTATTTATTAACCATCTTTTTTTGTGTTGTAGTAAAAATCGTCGAATGGTATTCTTTGTATGAATCACGGTTCGAACATGTCACCCCACTCCATCAGTTGAAGCCTCCAAAATACACATTTGAAAAAAACGCGGCCATTATAAAAGAACTTCTAGGAGGGCCGTGGCAGGATCAAGTTCAAGGGGTGAGTATTGCGATGAATCGTAATTTGTCCTTACTGATAGTAAAATCTTTGGAAGTAAATGTGAATAGTAACCCAAAAGGTATATACCTTTATTTCTGAGGATTGTCTTGTATTATCTTTTCCTGGCTTCAAACCCATGATCCAGAAAGCGCAGGTAGGTGTTTGGGAAGCGCAGGGAAGGCAGGGGGGGGGAAGCTCCTGTCCCGCTCAATCCAACCCTCCCAAGGTCACCTCCAGCACTATGCTGGCCAGGTTCTTTAACTTTCTTTGGCCTTTCTGACCCAGGTTTGAAGTTTCCTTTTCCTTCTCTAGGGATGGCAAAATTTTTCGATTTGTCGATATATCAGTTTTCCGATATATCGGGAGCAATATATCGATGTCTATGATATATCGACCCCCAAAATATCGATATATCGGATTAACGATATATCGAAAAGTTTACTTTGCTTTTTGACAAGAAAACTGCTTATTGTAAGTTCAAATGTGCAAACACAAGGAAAAGAAAAGAGAGACCATTTAAATAAAAAATAAAACCGCTTTAAAATTAGTGGATACTTAAAAAATACATTCAAAATATTATATGGGTTTGCGATTGGAACTTGAATTTCCAAGAAAATTACAAATAAAATGACAATTTTTGTCATTTTATGAATCCGATATATCGGACCAAAAATATCGATGTCTTCGATACTATTGGGATGAATTTGTCGATGGCGATATATCGATATATCTGGCCCAGAATATTGATGTATCAACAATATCGATATATCGTTGCCATCCCTATCCTTCTCTTGTCTTGAAGTCAAAGACGCAGTAGTCGAGGAAAGATATGAAAAAAACACCTAACCGTGAAGAAATTCCTATAAGGGAGATTTTTGCATTTTTCTGTCATATTTTATGTGCTGATTAACATACTAAAAGTTTACCAAAGTTTGACCACCGGAAGTGCCTCATTTTCAAGATGGCGTCCAAGAAGGTGACAACAGCATTAAAGATATAGGAAACAAATGCCATAGGTGATGTATAAATCAATCTGGTGTCATAATACCACTGCTGATAATTGAAGGGAGGTATGAACTTCAGTTTTTGTAGGTTAAAAAAAATCGGCCGCCATCTTGGATCCGCCATATTGGATGAAGTAATTATTTTCAAATGTAAACATAGTGTTGTGACACATCATTTTGAACTAGATTTTCACGCTGTTTACAATGCCGAAATCCGTTTTTGAAAAACTTGACTCGTTTTCAAGATATACCCAAACAAAGATTATTCCCTATATAATCCTTATGGACGTTTCGAGCTTGGAATATTTTTTGGGATTTCTTTGGACTATTTTCCTTATAGCTTCGGATGTAATTAAAGTACGTTGTTCGTTGTAGACTTAAAATATTCGGTAGTATTTTGGCTTCCATATAAGCAACTTATCAATTGAATCAGATTCATTAGGGATTAGCTATGGTACCTCTATTAACCATAAGATGAGATTTTTCTAAAATGATACTGTCAATAAAGGATTATAACTCAGGTTAGACCTGTCCGATTTTCATGATCAATAGTTCAAATGAAAGCCAATTAATCACAGATTCATTTAAGACTTTAAAAAGGATTGTATCTCTTTATGAACTTGAGATATGAGTCTTTACTTAAGGACCAAATTCTAAAATAATTACATTTTAATTTGAATAAAGGATTATTACTCTTCTTAGATTTGACTGATTTTCAAGATCAATAACTCAAAATAAAGCCCATAGTTTACCATTTAATTTAAGACTTTAATGAGGATTATGTCTCACTTAGAGCCTGAGATATATGTCTTCAACTGAATATTGAATGCTAAAAATGTTAAATTTTATGTTAAATAAAATAACATATCTCGGCTTGCAATTGTCCTATTTTCATGATCAATAGCTCAAATAAAAGCTAATATTTTACTGATCATTTTAAGACCAGAAAGAAGTTTATGTCTTATTTAGAGTCTGAGATATACTGAATATTGAATTTAGAAAAATCACATTTTATGGTTAATAAAGGTATCATAACTCATGTCTAATGAATCTGAATGAATTGATAAGTTGCTTATATTAAAGCCAATATACTACCGAATATTTTAAGACTACAACAAACAACGTACTTTAATTACATCCGGAGCTATAAGGAAAATAGTCCAAAAAAATCCCAAAAAATATTCCAAGCTCGAAACGTCCATAAGGATTATATAGGGAATAATCTTTGTTTGGGTATATCTTGAAAACGAGTCAAGATTTTCAAAAACGGATTTCGGCATTGTAAACAGCGTGAAAATCTAGTTCAAAATGATGTGTCACAACACTTTGTTTACATTTGAAAATAATTACTTCATCCAATATGGCGGATCCAAGATGGCGGCCGATTTTTTTAACCTACAAAAACTGAAGTTCATACCTCCCTTCAATTATCAGCAGTGGTATTATGACACCAGATTGATTTATACATCACCTATGGCATTTGTTTCCTATATCTTTAATGCTGTTGTCACCTTCTTGGACGCCATCTTGAAAATGAGGCACTTCCGGTGGTCAAACTTTGGTAAACTTTTAGTATGTTAATCAGCACATAAAATATGACAGAAAAACCCAAAAATCTCCCTTATAGCAATTTTTTCAGGGTAAAACCCTATTTTTCCTCGACTACAGCCTCCCCCTTCCCGTCTACTGTTTGCTTACATTTTCACTTTTGTAGTGTCAAGTTATTGTTCTGTGATCGCTGAGCCAAGTAAACAGTAAACTTAAGGAGGTAGGGCTGTAGTTTAATAATGATTTAAAGGAGGAGTTTTTGTTTAATTTTATTTTGAAGGCAATGCAGACAGTGAATTAGCGAACATGTTAGTGACAATTTGATGTATAGTAGATTGCCAAAAAATGCAAGTTTATTGTTGTAATTTTCAAAAATTCTCTAGGGGTTTTCCCCCATGCCCCGTTCCTCTGGGGGGTCGTCCATACCCACAGACCCTCCCCCCCCCCACCCCCCCGGTCGTGATATCCCTCTTTTAACAAAGTTCTATCTATGCCAATGTCATGGTCAGCTGAAAGAAATTGATAAATTTCACATGAATTTTACAAAAAAAACTCAAGTTAAACTCAAAATTTGGAGTAAAGTATACGCATCTGTTTGAAATTGAATTTTAACGTTTAAATTGTCTAAAACTAACTATTTTGCTTTGAAAATTTCAAATATTTTCAGGAGAGACTCCTGGACTTCCCTGTTTTTTGGGGGTTATTCCATACCCCCCCCCCCCCCCCCCCCCGAAACTCCCCGGCCATCTAGACTCCCCTTCCCCAAATCCTAGCTACGTCCCAGTTGCAGTTATATCCCAAAAACAAGTACATGGTTCAATATGAATGTCTCTGACCCAGACAAAGAAAAGAAAGCCAGGACCATGGACCAGGAAAGAATGTGGACCAATATAAATGTCTCTGGCAGTTACTGTCTTACTCAGTGTCAGTGTCAGATTACCCCTAAGCTGTGACCCTAGCATGTCACATTTCATATTAATGTATTTTAATTTGTACATTTTAAAGATTCTTTTAAATTGAGGCGCCTTTAATTTTTGACTTAGAAGTTAATTTTAAGTTTGTTTGCCATCAAGTAAACCCTAACGTACAGTTCGCGCATTATATCTCCGGCTATGACCATTACGCTACTTACCGTGTTATATGTTATTCTAAAAATATATTGGTAAACATAACATTTGACAAGCTGCGGTGTTTTAGAAAATGTTTTCAGAAAAGTACCCCCTCTCCCCCCCCGCACCTTACAGTCAGCTGACTCAGCCATAGCCGCAGATATAATGCGCGAACTGTAAACCAGTACAGAGTAACCTAACATGTTCAACCTGAGGGAAATCATCAGTCATGCAGTTTTTGTACTAACCATAATCCCGACAGGCACCACTATAGGCGCAATGCAAACTTTCTAAAACTACGACACCGGCGTCGCACTGTTCGTTCCCATTGATTCAGTTCTTGTTTACAGCGCTTTTGGAGCTTTGCTGGGTTATTATAGTCATTATTAGTATATTTGTATCTTAAGGTTATGTAGACACACCGCGGCCACTGGTGACACACGTGTGTAATGTTTTTGATAAAAAAAATGAAAAAATAAATGTGATGTAAACACACAAAAAATGACGGAAGGGGTCATCAGGCCCAAACGTGCTGTGCTCGTATGGTGGTTACAATAACTAACAGTGTATCATTCGTCCCTTTGCAGCCAGTCATGTTGTCATTTTTTATTATTTTGACTGAACATATACTACTTTGTAATTAGAATTAATATTCTAAAACCCATATCGTCATGTTTGGCAATGACTGTTGTAATGGTTGTATTACTGAATGACAAATAAAGATCTTGAATATTGAATCTTGAATCTTTTCGCACCATTGGCGAATCATATGTGTACCACATGTGGCGCACATCAGCTGGCATGTTGGCCTGTAGGGATTTCAGTATGCCAGATGACTTACATCATCGGTGATACACCATTAAAATCAAGAAATTTCACTCAAATTAGGTAAAAAATTAGGTTCTTTTTTGACTCCACACTTATTGGGGTGGAGTTCAATGCTAAACAGGGCAAATATAGAAAGATTTTAAAATAATATTTTCTACATCACCGCTTGTTTCAGCTGAGAATGATTCGAGCTCTGGCTATGGAGATTTCCTATGAACCGAAGATGCCAGAAAATGAGGGGAAAATGCTGGCCTTGTTAAAAGATGTCTACAAACATTTCGAAGGATTTTTGATTGAAGACAGGTATATTTCTAATTTGAATTTTCAATAATTTGTATACAATTAAAACATACACAAAAATGTCTTGATTAGCCTCAAGTCTTTTTAAGAAATTTGCAGATTCACTCATTGTCTTTCTTATCATGAACTTTACAATTACCAAGCTTGCGTTATAGACATTTAGTATTTTCCTACTTAGCCTATCAATAACATCTGCAGAACCAGCATTTCAAACAATAATTGCCTATTGTGCTGAGGCTGAAACAAAGTCTGCCAAACTACTCGATTCGGCACAGCCATTTAAATTTTTTCTCTAAACACAATTTTTCAGAATATAGCCTGCCAAACTACTCGATTTGGCACAGCCATTTTTCTTCTCTAAACACAATTTTTCAGATTACAGTCTAAATTGGAAAGTCATCTAGATCGTCATCAACCAATAACAGCTACTGATCACTGCATCTTACATAGCATATGCTTGAATTCACTTGACATGTTGTATGCGCATTGTATGCATCGGTGGCGTAGATCTGAGTATACCTTGCCTGACAATGTCAATCTGAATGATTACTCCCCCATGCTCACAAATGGCAATGTTCCTTCAGTGGAGAATTGCTTACTGCATCTTCAGGCTCAAAAGGGATCTTTGTCCTTCATATCCGACTTGAGCCAGAAGGTGGGGTGAATAATCCTGTCCACTAGAAAAAATTGTTTATCAAACCATCATCATGGAGCTGAGCTCTGCGTCTCTGCAAGTTTAAACGGCCACCACTACATGTCACAGTCATTATACTACCAATTGAGAAATAGAGGGAGGGAAAACTTTATTCAGGATTACCCTAGACAGTTCACAAATTACCTAAAATACAACTTTTTAATTCAAATAGTTTCCAGGGATGTGCCACCATACCCCCTCTCCATTTGGGGGCATTCCGTACCCCTCCCGGCCCCCGGTACTGATATCCCTCCCTTGAAAAAGGTTTATCTACGCCACTGACGGCAAGGCATATACAAAAGTCTCCATAGTGACAAGGAGAGGTGTGGTTCTTTAGTGGTGCCATTAATAATTTTTGTGGTGCCACATACCAATGGTACACCACTGCTACCAATATACTTCCTTTCGACTCGCTATTTTTTTTCTACTATTCTCATAATGTATTGGCTATTTTTAGACGGTGCCAGAACTTTCACTATACGCCAGAAGTACTGAATTCGCTGGATTAACAAATATCCACTGTATTGCAATGGACCCTCGCTTTTTTTATGACAACGTCAACTATGGAACAAATAATGAAATTAAATTTCTTTATACCTACATTAAATATTTTCCTGCAAGGGAATGTGAAAAATTCTATGATATCAACAATCCTGGTTTAACATTCTTAATCTCAAAATTCCGCTCATGTTTCACTCCTGGAAAACTTAATTTCCAATAATCTTAGGATTTATTTAAAAATATAGAAAGTTTTAGTCATAAATATTTTTCAGGACTCAATTGATGACAGAAACCTGCATTACTATTGCATTTCTGTGCCGAGAATACAGGAACAAGATGGACATCCACTACCTAAAAATTATGATCACAAACCTTCTCCTGAAGACTCACATTGTCAACGTAAGTATTGAATCCTGAACAATTTCTGTTGTTTTAAATGTCAACTCTTTTAACGTGCAATGTAATCTTTGAAGAGGTAAGGGGGTGATTTAGTTAATGTACTTAAGTCAAATAACACCTATTACAGGCTGTTTATTGTTTTTGAATACGCTCAAAATAAAAATCAAAATATTCCTAAAAATAACTGTAACACATGTGTCATCTGCATTTTGGCATCGTTAACTCTTGCCCAAAAAGTGAAATTTTGGGTTATTGCAATGGGACATTAACTGTCGCATCTCAGTTTTTTAATTTTAACAAACTTTATTTGTTTTGGTCTATTTCCAGGTTCTGATGTGTCAGTAAGACATTTAGCCTGTGTTTTTAAAAATTAGGAAATATATCGTGAATCAGGATTTGTGAATTTGGCATTCATTTCTATCTCAGGAATTGACTAGATTTACAACTTTTATACACTATTTACATCACATCCATGGTTTTCGAAGGTGTAGAAGCAATCTCACTTTGTGTAGGCAACATGAATAATGATTTATTTCCTTCCTTAGGGGCTTGATCCTGTCGAAAATCTCACTTGTTCTGAGATCTTGTATCTGAGAGTTTACTTAGACTGTACAAAACTTTAACCCTTGAGCAGGCGCTTCACCGGTAAAACGGCAGCGGGGTTTTACCCTGCAACTCTAAATCGCACAAATTTAACCCATTTTATAACGAAATATTGTATTTTAATGTTGACAAACTTCATTAGGAGTCACATTTCATCGTCGATACAATTAATTGTTCAACTTAAAAGGTGTAATATTTCAATTGAACAAAGTAAGTAATTTTCTAGTATAAAATAGGTATTAATATAATTTCTAGTATAAAATATATAGTACAGATTATTGAATTTTACAGTACTTTTTTATGAAAAAAATAGGTATTAATTAATATTTCATTTCTTGGACTTTCCCTTTCGCTTCTTTTTTCAAAAGCGATAGGAAAAGTCCAAAAAATTTAAAAAAAATTAAAAATCCTTCGCTATTATGAATTAAAAAAATAGGTATCACTGTCTGTTACGGAGAGGGCGCTCTGCAAACTGACATGGCATCTCTGAATTGCAAATAACGAGGTACCAAGGGGGGGTGGGGGGTATAAATAGCTTTAGGAGATTCCTGGAGTGAGGGACGTAAAGTATGGAGCCTGACACAACTGCCGACATCCATTATGTCTGTTTATTTTAACATAAAAAACACATTCGGAGGAAAACTCTGCATGCGCCCGCTTGAGGGTTAACAGGAAACTCCTTTGTAATATTGGTACCTGGTGTAGATAAAAGACTGCTCTGGTTTGATGAATTCCCTCTGCAATCACTGCACTTTACTTCCTGCAGGCAGGTTGTGTTTTCTTCATGTCCACATCACTTTTTGCACAGTTTAAGTGGTACACATGGTCATAATTTCCACTAAATTTGACTCTGTCACTCTCATTTAATTCTGCCTTACAGATGCTACAGGATAGTGGCATTGTTAATAAAATTTAAGGAAATCTGTTTAAAAAATCTTAGTATGCGATGCAACAATTATCGGAGCTGGACACATTAAGTTGTCAACTGGCAACTCTTTTTGTTTATATCTCTATATTTTATGTATTATCTATGGAAAGTTGTCCACAACCAATATTAAAGTTAGGATTGATGATGGGTTTTCGAGCTCAATATTAATTTCTAACTGACAAAATATTTACAAAAAACATTTTTACTAAAGGAAGATACTGAATTTTAAACAAAATTTCACAAAAATGCACCTTCTATGAATATTAGTGTTTATTAAAAAAATAAAGATTTCATATCATTTTAGTGAAGTAGGGCTCTAGGCCTGAGTTGTAAGAAATCAGGGTAGAACACGGGAATCAGCAGGCTTACCTGGTGGTTAAAGCAGCTGAAGAGCACACAAAAAACAAAAAACAAAAAAACAACATAAACAAAATGAATTTTCAAAACCACTGGCTCCTTCTTCAGATTGTAGGGAGTTCATTGTACACAGTACTGAGATCTGAAGAAGGGGCCAGTGGCTTTGAAAATTCATTTTGTTTATGTGTTTTGTGTTTTTTTTTGTGTGCTCTTCAGCTGCTTTAACCACCAGGCAAGCCTGCTGATTCCCCAGTCCTACCCTGATTTCTTACAAAGTTAGATTTCATTTTTGCTTAGCAATTTTTCTAACCCAATTCCAAAATAATTTCAGCTCACTGGGTTTATGGTGAAGGCAACTTTAAAGTACATCTTCCATTATGTTCATGACAAATCTCTGTTCCACCATCTGATCCACGAGTTTGAAAAAACTCAAGGTAGGTTTGATTGTTTCAACTTCTGTTTCCAAAGTAATTTAGAAACTTCTAAAATTAGCAATATAAGGCAGACAATATTATTCTACAGCACCACATAACATTTCATAAAAAAAAACTTTTTTCCCCACTTGCAATGTTAAGACGCTTTCTACTTGTTGTAATGAATGAGTATAATAATACTTTGTCTCCCAGCAAGAGTAAAAAGGGATTACTTTGTCTCCCGCTGGGAGACAATGTAAACCCATTAAAGAATAACATTGAAATCAATAATTCAAAATTTGAATGCTTTCAAATTTCTACACAGACATGTGAATATGTTGAAGCTCGACATATTACAGGTGCTAACAGCTGATTTAGTGGCAGGAATAATCAAATAAGAATAAGATTGACAAGAATTAGCTGTAAGAATGTATAAGAATTAAGCATGTAAGAATGTTGCAACAATCAGCCTGCATGAATTGTTACAGCTACTTGGATGCAGGCACTAACTGTAGATCAATACAAAATGGATATTGTTTGTTAATTAATAAGTTAATGAAATAGATTGGTAATTTATTATTGCAGGTGGGAAAAAATCTTGTGTATATTTTGAGAGTAAAGCACATTGTCTCCCTCGTGAAAATTGCCACCCTTGTAAGCTTGGGCACCAACATTTTTACTTGTGAGACAATGTTGTACTTTACTCATTCAATACAAACTATTACAGGACTAAAAATATTAAAGAATTTTTTTACCCACAAACATTAAAAATGAACAGAATAGTAGGAAGTTATTTGTATTCATTAAAGAATATTTTACCATATCCTCATACAGTTTGGTTTCATCATGTCAGGTTTTTTTACATTTGATATCTTCACAGGCCTTTTTGATTACATATTCTTCTTTAGTATAGGTTTTAATTAAGTGACTTGAAACCTAGTCAGTGTACTTGTAAAGTTTTGTTTTTATTTGAAGGTCAGAAAATGATCATCACCATCGCATTCCTGATGCTGTATGTCTTCGAGTACTGGACTCTGGAAGAGTTGAAACCATGCCTGGATACCTTTGAAAATGTTTTCAAGAAGATTTACGTTTTTGATGTAAAATGTCACATCCCTCTGAGACTGTAAGTAGACTCCACAACTGACTTTTAAAATGCTGTTACAGCACCTGAAAAAACATGGCATATTTCTAATAATTCTAGCACAAATAAATTTTTTTATATTTTTGATCGTTAAACCCTTGAGCGGAGCGCTTCACCGGCAAAAAGCGAGCGGGCGCATGCGGAGTTTTACTCTGCAATACTATATTGCACAAATTTAACCCTTTTTACTTGATTTATAACGAAACATTGTATTTAAATGTTGACCAACTTCATTAGGAATCACATTTCATCGTCGATGTAATTAATTGTTCAACTTAATAGGTGTAATATTTCAATTGAACATAGTAAGTAATTTTCTAGAATAAAATATGTATTAATTATTATTAACATTTTTGGACTTTTCCTTTCGCATCTTTTTTGCGAAAGCGAAAGGAAAAGTACAAAAAATTTAATAATAATTACAAATCCTTCGCTATTATGAATTTTAAAAATAGGAATCACTGTCTGTGTAACGGGAGAGGGCACTCCGCAAACTGAGACGGCATCTCTGAATTGCAAATAACGAGGTACCAAGGGGGGGTGGGGGGTATATATAGCTTTAGGAGATTCCTGGAATGAGTGACATAAAGTACGAAGCGGGACACGACCACCGACACCCATTATGTCTGTTTATTTTATCATAAAAAACACATGTGGAGGAAAACTCCGTGTGCGCCCGCTCGAGGGTTAACAGTTACAAATAAAAATAAATTCATTAAATATTCATTAAATCTTTGTTCTCATGATAAAAATGTTTACAAAGTTTTATTTCATTATTGTTTATGGTTATTCAATTATAAATAAGTTAAAATGCCTTAACTCACAAAATTCAAATTCAGTCCTTGAGAATCAAGAATCAAGAATTGTATTTGCCATTAAATAAAACAAGTTTACACTAGGCATCATAAAAGTAAAAAAAGATAAAAACTTAACAATAAACAATACAGTAGTAAATAATAGATTTTAGGAAGCAAATCTTATTCTAATGAAAGTCGTCCATATTACAGTTAGTTAGAACATAATTACTCTTCTAGTATATATTTTTTCTTGAGAAGCTGCATGAAATAAATTGTGAAATTGTAAGCAAAAGGGGTATAGTATGATTTTACAAGCTCATACTAACATTGTACCTACTAACCTAACTAGGCGACTTGACACTGTGGATAGCTGGACCCCTTCATCTTTGCTATAATTGCTTAATTTTAGCATTAAGAACGATATAGTTTGTATCCAATTTCCATTTTTAAGTCATTAATTATGTTTTGTAGTTATTTTATGTTAAAATACATCTTTACTCAGACCATAAATGTGTGTCATTGTAAACCAACATACAATTTAAAGCTTTTTTTGGTTTTCTTTATCCCCCATAATGTGATCTGGAAAGCTCGATATTCACCAAACCAGACAGGGTCACAGTCCAGAATGTGTCGAGTTTGCGAGACTCTACAGTATGATCCTAAATTTTTATCCATCCATGTATTTTTTAATCAAGTAATGATTAACCAAAGTTTGTGTATGATTCAAATATTAAAAAGTAACACAAAACATTTTGGCCTTAAATTTTGATCATCTGATTCAGTAAAGCTCTTCCAAGAACTTGAATTTTTTTTAATACACCGGAAACTTCTGTGGGTCAAATTTTTATGACTGAATCTATTTATTTTGCGGCTTGTAACAGTTTCTCTAATTATGTTTCAGGGCATTCTGGATCTTGAACCGTGATCTACCTGAGAGGGCTAAAAAGATCTACAATATGCTCGAGGAATTAGATCAAATCCTCATGGATGCCAGCAAGTTCATGCCTCCGAAGCAAGCGCCACAAGAAGAGCTTTGCCCTCCTGTAGTGAGAGAGAGGCCGACAATCTTGGCCGAATTCGAAAGCTCTGACGAAGAAAAGAAGGAAAAAGAACCTGAACCACAACCACTGCCAGTGGAACCCATCGTAGAGGTGAAGAAAGACAAGAAGAAAAAGAAGAGAAAGAAGAGGAGGAGGAGGTCTTCTTCATCATCGAGTAAGATAGTGATCTGTCGTGTTAAGGGCTGACTATAGATTGCAGCTTGTGAAAACAAGGGAGGGGCTAGTTCAAAATGAATATGAGAACATTTCTTTAAGGGATATTGTTTTAAAGGGGAGGGATTGGATTGTTTTTACCAATTAAATAAAATTTGGCAGTACATTTTGACATTAGTAATGGCAAATTTTCTAAGGAGTGTAAATAAAATAAACTGTCATAAAGGCACTACAGAAAAGGGAATTAAATTTGTTGTTTACTATTGAGATCTGCTTTAAAATCCAAATGGGCAAAAACAATTATTTTTGCCAAAGTTTGACTCTGTTTAGAAAAAGAGTGACTCTGCTTAGAAGGCAATAGGGCGACCATGACGATATAGCATACCATTTTTTCATTGTTTTTGATTGCTTTTTGGCCATTAGATTTAGGATTAGATTAGTTTTAGGTTATACAAGCCTTCTTCAAACCTCTTCAGTGCTAAAATGTTGGGGATTAAAAAAAAAATGAAATCGTTTAAGATGATCATCCCATCATTTTGCTTCAAATTTTTTATAATTTTCGCCAAAACATAGGTTTCTTTAAACAAATTGGTTTGTTGCTTAAAAATTTATAATTTCACTATAGATATTCAAACACTTTAGTTTGACCCAACATTCTCGGAGCAATGAACATCTGCTTAAGCAAAAATTTAACCAATAAAATTGTTTAAAACTACCCATTTTGTTTAATAAATGTCCAAATTTTCCGATGGGAACCCATGGACCCCCCTTATGTTAGTGGGTATCCATCCCATACCCCCACCTTGGTCTTTAATAATCCATTATTTTTAGTTATAGGTTATGAAAGCACCGTTTTAAATTATCGGCATTTATAAATATTTACAAAAATAAAAATTGTTTCATTTTAAGGTCGGATTACAGTGTATTTCACCTCATTGTGCTCGGCCCCCCATCTCACTTTTCTGTCAAACTCAACCCACTGGCACTACTACTATTGGAGTTCTGCACACACCTATGCCTATCCAACAATCGAAACTGATTCACATTTTGAGAGTGATACTCTTTTTTACAAAGTATTATATACTTGAAGGGAAAAAATAATTACCAAGCTGTTTGAAATGTAGTTTTGTTATGTTTGAAATATTCGTAGTACCAAGAATAATTGACCGTTGGTACCAAAACATCTATACTATGCTTGTCTCTTAAATAAATGATCCTATACATTAATTGTTTACATGTGTTTTTAGGCAGCAGCTCCAGTTCTTCTGGTTCCAGCAGCGACTCTTCATCTTCATCTGCGGAGGAGCGAAGGCGGCGGCGAAGGCACAGGTAAATCTTCACTTTTAACCCTTCCTGGGCTAAATTAAACGGTGGGTTGGGGCGTAATTTTTTCAAACCGAAGTTCAAAACATAATGTTGTAACATTATGTTATTATTTAACTCAAAATAATTCATATATTATAAAAAAATGCTTTTAATGCTGAAATAATTTTTTACAGAAGTTACAAAGAAAATTAAATTTTAGAAGATGGACATATCCGTCTTTAGCCCGCAAAAAAACCTAAGGTGACGTATATATCCGTCTGCCGCATGGAACAACGATTGCAAAATGTGAAAACTACTGATAATTTTGAGTTTTTTTGTGGGCGGAGGACGTATATTTCTGTCAATTTAAGTCATTTAGTTGTTTTTGTTAGATTACATCTAGTTCTTACCAGAGTCAGTTGTAGAATGGGCTGAAGTCCACTTGAACATAGAGCAAGTAGGTAGCATAGTCTTGATATAGCATAACCTTCTTATGAATGAGTCTTGTTTGGAAAGGGCTTTTTGCCTCATTAGGTGGGAAATTATGGACAGGATAAGCAGGCTTACCTTTGAAAACGTAGCCATCCCAGATAGAACACATAATGCACACACAAAAATATAGGATATTTCGAGGCCACTGGCTTCTTTATCAACTTGAAGGAGAAATGAGAGAAAGTTGAGAATTTTAAATATTACTGTAAAAATATCCATTGCAACTCCTTGCCAGGGTAGGTCAGGTATTTCATTTGTTTGTATGGGCATATGTGGTTGGTTTGGGCTGTTTGACATTCCGGTGTGACATTTAAACGTTTGTGTCGCATTTATGTTTTCTAGTGATTTGAAAAACGTATTTTCTTTCTTGTTTTGGTAAACCTGATAAGATTCAGTGTTTTCTTGACTGTTGTTCGAACGGTGGTATGTAACAGTTGCTCTAAATAAAGTGTCAGCAAGTGTCATTTCGGAACCTTTCTTATATTCCCATGTGAAATTATACTTTTGAAGTTTCAGAAGCATACACTGAAGTCTTCGAGGTGCTCTCAAAAGAGGCTTTCAAATAAATAATTGAACCCAAAGGTTGATGGTCGGTTTGTATAGTTACGTCACTTTCCCACTAATGAAGTGTTGAAATCGATTACAGGGAAAGAGGATAGCTAAGCACTCCTTTTCAATTTGAGCTTTTTTATCTTCTCTCAACTGAAGATAAGGAAGGTTCTAGATGCATAGGCGATAGGCTGATCAGCCTGCATGATTGCCGCGCCAAGACCTGTACTGCTGGCATCACACTGAATGGTGACTGGCTCGTTGACGTTGAAATCTTTAAGAACAGGTGTTGACGATATACATTCATAATATTGTTGAAGGCTTCATTATGTGTTTCGTCCCAAGTCCATGGTACATCTGCACATGTGAGTTGGCACAAAGGTTCACATAATTCCGAAAGTGAGGGCACAAACTGAGCCAAATAGTTCTCAAATCTAAGAAAGCGTTGAATATCCTTTACATTATCAGGTCTTTTCATGTCTAATACAGCCTTAACTTTGTCTTATCTGTTTTCAGTCCACAAGCTTTACTCTGCTCTCATTTTGTATTTGAAGAATGATTTCCCTGATCACTTTGTTCTTATCTACAAAACACACAGATTGAGCTGCTTTGAGATTTTTGACCGGATCCAATAAATTATTTTGGAATTCATGCAGTATGTTCTTTAGTATTCCTTTAGTTTCCACACTTTCATCAACAAGACAAAAATTCCTGGGATTATCTCCGTTGAGAAACTTCAACTTGTGTACAGTATCGTCTCCAGGATTAAAATATGGAATAGCAAGTCTTTTACAGTCAGCACAATTCTAAGTCAATGTTTGTAGAAACCAACTTTTCAGTGAGTTCTTTAATTCAGTTATAGCTTGTTTTCTCACATTATGTTTTAACTCAGGAATAAGAATATTTTCACCTTTGTGTATAAGATTTAATGCCTTTTCTGTCAGGGCTTCAATTTGTTTAAGAGTTTTATCTGCTTCATTTGTAAACCTCGCCATCAGGCTTTCCAATTCAATTTTGTCATTATCTTCCATTGTAACTGATATTTCTATTTCAGCCCATTCTACAACTGACTCAGAATCAATAGAAATATCAGTTACAATGGAAGATAATGACCAAATTGAATTGAAAGGCCTGATGGCGAGGTTTAAAAATTAAGCAGATAAAACTGTTAAACTAATTGAAGCCCTGACAGAAAAGGCATTAAATCTTAAACACAAAGGTGAAAATATTCTTATTCCTGAGTTAAAACATAATGTGAGAAAACAAGCTATAACTGAATTAGAAGAACTCACTGAAAAGTTGGTTTCTACAAACATTGACTTAGAAGTACATTGTTTTGACTGTCAAAGACTTGCTATTCCATATTTTAATCCTGGAGATGATACTGTTCACAAGTTGAAGTTTCTCAACGGAGATAATCCCTGGAATTTTCGGCTTGTTGATGAAAGTGTGGACACTAAAGGAATACTAAAGAACACACTGCATAAATTCCAGAAATCTGAGTAATAATCAACGGTGACCAGTGTGACGCTCACGTCACCGCTCGTCCGTCCAGTTGAATCATTATAGAATGTTCTGGAAGGCTCGCGAACGAACCTTACCCCTGGGGTAGGGACGAGAGGAATAAAAGGGAGTCGCATGGTCAGGAGGACGAAAATCAGGTCATCAAACAGTAAAATCACGCACCCTCTCGAACGAGCTTGGAATCTTAAAGAATTAATTCCCGATGACCCGCAGATAAGTACTTAGGAAAAGTGGCAGCAAGCTATGGATAACCTCAGTAAAGCTCGCCAGAAACGATAATGCCTTTACAATAAAGATAGGAAACCAAACCCTTACAAACCAGGTGACTGGGTCGTGTACCGGCTTCACCCACAAAGTAAGGCAATTGACAATATGAATAGCAAATTAATGCCGATTTTGTCCAAACCTTGTGTAATCGAGTGTTTCACTTCACCGGTGACTGAGACTAGTGAACCCTGCAACGGGGAAATATGTCCAGACAACTCATGTTTCTCAATTGAAACGATTTTTTATGCTTAATAGGGTGGGTGCACCAGTGAATGACCACCCCCCAGTGAATGACCGTTTTGTTTAAAAAACCCGTTTTAAGCATATTCTTTGGGCTAGCTAATTAAAAATAAGCATAAAACCAGCCTTGGAATATTATTCAACAATAATCTTTCATTGGTTAAAATTTCTGGAGTCGAAAATACTTTTTAAACATATTTAATATTGAGTGTCCCACTATCTTCGATTTTGATGTTTCCTGCTATAGTGATTACCCCTGCAAGGCTTTCCTGGATTTACATTCATTCTGTATTTGATGATTGTTTCAAAATTGTGTTGCAATTAAATAATATTTAACAAACTATCCTACAATTTAAAATCAATTTTATTGCTGTGCATGTTAAGATTAATTATTACTGAGGGTGGTCATAAATTGGAACGTAACTAGGGCAAAAACCAGTGAATGACCAAGGGAAAACTTAGCGGTCATTCATTGGAACGAGATCGGTCATTTACTAGCTATGATCTATATTCTCAGCTGAATTATTCTTAATCATTGTTGTCAGCTGATTTTCAAATTTTTTGACAGCCAAAACTGACCGGTCATTCACTGGTGCAAGATCGGTCATTCACTGGTGCAGTCCCGGTCATTTATTGGAGCATTGACATAGTTGTATTTTAATTAATATTACAACCAGTATTCTCATTAAGTGACATATTTAACTAATATTGCTTAATCCTTAAAGAATAAATGAACATTCTGCAGTAAAATATATAGCTGTGACCATAAAATAAGGGAGTAATGTTAAATTAACATGAGACATCGTCCTTAACCGGTCATTCACTGGTGCACCCACCCTATTAAGTGACGTTTATTAATTAAATACATAAAGGGTCAGCCTTGCCAAAATCATTAGCTTAAGGTCTGGGTAGAATTAGTTATTTCCGTTCTTCCTTTCCTCTTTTGTCGTTGACTTTCGACTGTGACTACTACTTCGTCCGTGATATTCCTGGTTGAGTAAGCTCAGCCTAAGTCTAAGGGCTGTCTTTTCTGAGGGCAATCCTATAGGAGCAGGCGAGCCGAAACGGGAGATGCCATTGTCAAACATAGTATGCTTACTTGTACTACATTTCCCCCAATTCTGCTTTTTCAGGGTGAGTTTAATTTTTTTTGCAATAAATTTCCTTTTTTATTAATGATATGACCAAAGGATTTTTTTAGAGTTTTTTTCTCTTTCAATTTTTGTATATGAACACCTTTTGGTTATATTACTCACAATGGAATAGCGGACGGAATCTTGCCTATGGATTGCGGCCATAATCATAGGCAAGATGGGCAAGGAATCAGTCACTATACACCTAGACTCAAACGTATACACGACTACAATGACAGAATCTATCTATCCTATCTACCTATCCTATCTATCTATACATCTATCTATCTATTTATTTATCTGTATTTATATATCCATATTTATATGTGCATAAGCTATTTATTTGCTATATTCATATTCATATAAAATATATTTATTATTCATTCATTTATATTTATATGCTATCCATAAGCCTATATCTAAGCTATATCTAGGTAATACATTTAGGAGCCAATAAATAATTATTTTAAGGAATATTGAAAGGGAAGAAAGGAATAAATATGGGGAATATTTGTCGAGTTCATATCGATTTGATATTGTCGGAAGAATAGTAAAAGAAAGCGGAGCAAGAAGAATAGGAACGGGGAAATGAACGCAAACAAATAAATTAACTACCTACCAACCCTCCTACCTCCTCACCCTTTTATAAATTAGTTTACTGGGCACCGTGATAAAAATAATAAAATGAAATATCGTTTATGGCTAACAGGTGCGCGGTCAGAACACATTTACAGCGTTATTGAATTAGGCGCGACACCACATATCTTCCATTAAATTGTAATATTTAAATAAAGTAACTTAAAATCAGATTAAGCTTGATAATGTGTGTCGAACTTAATAAAACACAAGATTACAACCAAAGTCAGTCAACATAATAACACCAATTTTTTTCCACCTCAATTCATAGTAGTTAGTGTTAAGAGTAGTCGCGGCACAGTTTTCCAAAAAACAAGGGCATATATCGGTAATAAAAAAACCTTGAAGTCTAGAGGGAAGAGAATTACGACCTACAAAATGCTAATGGACGATTATCGTCAACTTCTCTGTCGAAAAGAAAAAATGAAAACTTCAAAATATATCAACAAATATCATGTACTGCACACAAGAAAATCCGTAGCATGAAACCTTCACCATACAACGTGGCAAGCAACCTTCACTAGCCAATCATCGTAGCAGCATCTGTATATCTCCTCAAAACTATGTCTACAGCCAGCTTGACCAACGCACCAGCATATGAGTCTACAGAGCACGATCCGCTCCTCCATCACCAAATTACAAATATCTTCAACTTCAAGATAAACCACATCGATCCACAACAAACTGCCCTTCAATCATTAAGCGAAGGTGACAACAGGGAATCAACATAAACCGATCTGGCATCCTGCAGTTACCTACGCAAGAAGATAAACAATCTGATTATCTACAAAGAAGACTTCAGCTACATGCAGTACCATCAATAGAAAAATATTAAAAAAACACAAAAAAGATAAAGAATAAATATATATTACCGATATACTCCCGCCAGATGTTTAGTTTAGTCTAAGTTAGGGCAATCACTAGAACACTCAGTTTACCAATCTCTAAATTAGTTAGATTATTTTTTTATTTAATGCTATGGTAAGGACTAGTAAGGAACAAGCATACTCTTAGTACCAGCAAAGATAACATTCCAGACGCACATTATCTAGCAGCCAAGATAAGGAAACATAAATAAATGTGGAAGATATAAAACACTACAGACACCCGATAAGCACCTGGCCATGATAACGCCAATGGCGTAGCAGTGGTGACCGTCGGACTGGCCCGCCGCGCGAATGCCTATGGGCACCGCGGAGCCTCGCCGCGCAGCGCCCGCGAGCGCCTCAACTCACGATACCCATACGGCACCACCACTGCGACCTGAGTGCCCAGGGGATATATTAGGGAAGCAAGTGATACCTACCTCCTAATATTCCCACCTGCCCAAAAATGTTTTCTCTGTGGGGGAGCTTGTGACGCTTACGTCACCGCTTGTCCGTCTAGTCGAATTATTATAGAATGTTCTGGAAGGCTCGCGAACGAACCTTACCCCTGCCGGGGTAGGGGTAGTGGGGAGTCACTTGGTCAGGAGGACGAAAATCACGTCATCAAACGGTGAAATCACGCACCCTCTCAAACTAGCTTGGAATCTAAAAGGATTAATTCCCGATGACCCGCAGATAAGTACTGAGGAAAAGTGGCAGCAAGCTATGGATAACCTCAATAAAGCTCGCCAGAAACGATAACGCCTTTACAATAAAGATAGGAAACCAAACCCTTACAAACCAGGTGACTGGGTCATGTACCGGCTTCACCCACAAAGTAAGGCAATTGACAATATGAATAGCAAATTAATGCCGATTTTGTCCAAACCTTGTGTAATCGAGTGTTTCACTTCACCGGCGACTGAGACTAGTGAACCCTGCAACGGGGAAATATGTACAACCAGCTCATGTTTCTCAATTGAAACGATTTTTATGCCTAATATTAAGTGATGTTTATTAATTAAATACATAACATCATTAGCCATGCCAACATCATTAGCTTAAGGTCTAGGTAGAATTAGTTATTTCCATTCTTCCTTTCCTCTTTTGTCTTTGACTTTCGACTGTGACTACTACTTCGTCCGTGATATTCCTGGTTGAGTAAGCTCAGCCTAAGTCTAAGGGCTGTCTTTTCTGAGGGCAATCGTATAGGAGCGGGCGAGCCGAAACGGGAGATGCCATAGTCAAACATACTGTACTTACTTGTACTACGTTTCCCCCAATTCTGCTTTTTCAGGGTGAGTTTAATTTTTCTGCAATAAATTTCCTTTTTTATTAATGATATGACCAAAGGATTTTTTTAGAGTTTTTTCCTCTTTCAATTTTTGTATATGAACACCTTTTGGTTATATTACTCACAATGGAATAGCGGACGGAATCTTGCCTATGGATTGCGGCCATAATCATAGGCAAGATGGGCAAGGAAACAGTCACTATACCTAGACTCAAACGTATACACGACTACAATGACAGAATCTATCTATCCTATCTACCTATCCTATCTATCTCTACATCTATCTATCTATTTATTTATCTGTATTTATATATCCATATTTATTTATATTTATATGTGCATAAGCTATTTATTTGCTATATTCATATTCATATAAAATATATTTATTATTCATTCATTTATATTTATATGCTATCCATAAGCCTAGCGATATCTAGGTAATATATTTAGGAGCCAATAAATAATTATTTTAAGGAATATTGAAAGGGAAGAAAGGAATAAATATGGGGAATATTTGTCGAGTTCATATCGATTTGATATTGTCGGAAGAATAGTAAAAGAAAGCGGAGCAAGAAGAATAGGAACGGGGAAATGAACGCAAACAAATAAATTAACTACCTACCAACCCTCCTACCTCCTCACCCTTTTATAAATTAGTTTACTGGGCACCGTGATAAAAATAATGAAATGAAATGTCGTTTATGGCTAAAAGGTGCGCGGTCCGAACACATTTACAGCGTTATTAAATTAGGCGCGACACCACATATCTTCCATTAAATTGTAATATTTAAATAAAGTAACTTAAAATCAGATTAAGCTTGATAATGTGTGTCGAACTTAATAAAACACAAGATTACAACCAAAGTCAGTCAACATAATAACACCAATTTTTTCCACCTCAATTCATAGTAGTTAGTGTTAAGAGTAGTCGCGGCACAGTTTTCCGAAAAACAAGGGCATATATCGGTAATAAAAAGAACCTTGAAGTCTAGAGGGAAGAGAATTACGACCTACAAAATGCTAATGGGCGATTATTGTCAACTTCCCCGTCTAAAAGAAAAAATGAAAACTTCAAAATATATCAACAAATATCATGTACTGCACACAAGAAAATCCGTAGCATGAAACCTTCACCATACAACGTGGCAAGCAACCTTCATTAGCCAATCATCGTAGCAGCATCTGTATATCTCCTCAAAACTATGTCTACAGCCAGAGACCAACGCAGCAGCAGATAAGTCTACAGAGCACGATTTGCTTCTCCATCACCAAATTACAAATATCTTCAACTTCAAGATAAACCACATCGATCCACAACAAACTGCCCTTCAATCATTAAGCGAAGGTGACAACAGGGAATCAACATAAACCGATCTGGCATCCTGCAGTTACCTACGTAAGAAGAGAAACAATCTGATTATCTACGAAGAAGACTTCAGCTACATGCAGTACCATCAATAGAAAAATAAATTAAAACACAAAAAAAGATAAAGAATAAATATATATTACCGATATACTCCCGCCAAATGTTTAGCTTAGTCTTTATTAGTCTAAGTTAGGGCAATCACTAGAACACTCAGTTTACCAATCTCTAAATTAGTTAGATTATTTTTTTTATTTAATGCTATGGTAAGGACTGGTAAGGACTAGTAAGGAACAAGCAAACTCTTAGTACCAGCATTGATAACATTCCAGACACACATTATCTAGCAGCCAAGATAAGGAAACATAAATAAATGTGGAAGATATAAAAACACTACAGACACCCGATAAGCACCTAGCCATGATAACGCCAATGGCGTAGCAGTGGTGACTGTCGGACTGGTCCGCCGCGCGAATGCCTATGGGCACCGCGGAGCCTCGCCGCGCAGCGCCCGCGAGCGCCTCAACTCACGATACCCATACGGCACCACCACTGCGACCTGAGTGCCCAGGGGATATATTAGGGAAGCAAGTGATACCTACCTCCTAATATTCCCACCTGCCCAAAAAACTTTTCTCTGTGGGGGAGCTTGTGACGCTTATGTCACCGCTTGTCCGTCTAGTCGAATTATTATAGAATGTTCTGGAAGGCTCGTGAATGAACCTTACCCCTGCTGGGGTAGGGGAAAGAGGGGTAATGGGGAGTCACTTGGTCAGGAGGACGAAAATCACGTCATCAAACGGCGAAATCACGCACCCTCTCGAACTAGCTTGGAATCTAAAAGGATTAATTCCCGATGACCCGCAGATAAGTACTGAGGAAAAGTGGCAGCAAGCTATGGATAACCTCGGTAAAGCTTGCCAGAAACGATAACGCCTTTACAATAAAGATAGGAAACCAAACCCTTACAAACCAGGTGACTGGGTCATGTACCGGCTTCACCCACAAAGTAAGGCAATTGACAATATGAATAGCAAATTAATGCCGATTTTGTCCAAACCTTGTGTAATCGAGTGTTTCACTTCACCGGTGACTGAGACTAGTGAACCCTGCAACGGGGAAATATGTCCAGACAACTCATGTTTCTCAATTGAAACGATTTTTTATGCCTAATATTAAGTGATTTTTATTAATTAAGTACATAAAGGGTCAGCCATGCCAACATCATTAGCTTAAGGTCTAGGTAGAATTAGTTATTTCCATTCTTCCTTTCCTCTTTTGTCTTTGTCTTTCGACTGTGACTACTACTTCGTCCGTGATATTCCTGGTTGGGTAAGCTCAGCCTAAGTCTAAGGGCTGTCTTTTATGATGGCAATCCTATAGGAGCGGGCGAGCCGAAACGGGAGATGCCATAGTCAAACATACTATACTTACTTGTACTACGTTTCCCCCAATTCTGCTTTTTCAGGGTGAGTTTAATTTTTTTTGCAATAAATTTCCTTTTTTATTAATGATGTACGAGCTAGGTAGAATAAAATTCAAGAGGTTTTACAGATACAATTGTTAATCAATTTATTCTAAATTAAGCTTGTACTTCCCAATTTAAATATAACTACACAGAAACAAATAAAATAAATGAGGTTTATGAGAGGAGAATACTAGAGATAGTTCATACGTGATTTTAAGTTCACATGGTTAAACTTGAGGAGAGTCCCTTGACGGGGACAACTGAACCGCGCCGGCATTTTGGATAGTTTTGAAAGCATCGAACCGCGCCGGCCATAAAAGAGGATTAGGAAGGGTCATCTCGCCACCCGGTCAGGTAGTCGCTACGGGACTGGGGAAAAGGGAATTTTTTTTTCCCTGATTCCCGTGTGTGACTGCTGTCTTATAACTGCCCCCACCGTTGGTGTTCAAACTTGGGAATTCGAAAAGCAAGTGTAAAATAAAAACGAACAATATTTCCACTTACAGAAATTTACTAAGATGGATTTTTAATGTATTTTTCCGAAACCTAATATAACTCTTTGAAAACACACCGATTATTAAGGTCCAAGATTGCATAATAATTGACTAAACAACTAAAAGAGAAAATGATGTTTATATCGTTCAACTACATAAGGCAATGAGACATAAATGTTCCGTTTTTAATGAATTACCTGTATAAGGTTTTGGCACAAGACAATTAAAATTCATCTATAAGTTCAATTCTGTTAGCATATTCTACTGGAATGCCACTTACAGTCTACAGTAATTAAAAGACGTATACATATCGAAGCGACATTTTCCTTATGTCCTTAAATAATGAATGGCAAAGATTGATTTAAGTTCCAACGTTTAAAAAAATATAAGCCCAACGAAGTGGTAGTTTATAATAAGTTACAAAACTAACAACTAGGAATTTGGCAATCACTGTTCTTTGGTACATGGAGTGAAAATATTAATCATATATTTTTCAACTGCTTGTGATATTAGTACAGAAACAATTATTATGACTTGACAAGAAAAACAGTCGACGGCAGTAGAAGACCGCAGCTACTGTCACTGACAGGACGCAAGGAAAAATATAATTCTCTTTTTCCCCAGTCCCGTAGCGACTACCTGGCCGGGTGGCGAGGCGACCCTTCCTAATCCTCCTTAATGACCGGCACGGTTCGATGCTTTCAAAAGTACCTGAAATTCCGGCGCGGTTCGAGTACGCCCCCCTTGACAGCTTGAGGAATTATTTTACATAAAACAATCACTGCACTACATTGCAACTGTTCTGTTTGGAGTCTTCTGGCTGACTGAGCCCACTTTCACCACAGTAGGGGAGACTGGGGTAATAAGTATTGCCACTGTGTTTTGAATTATAAAAATAAATAAATTTGCTTTTAAATTTGTAAGTTATATAAAACCAAACATTCCACCCACCCAAAATTGACAAATTTTGAAAGAACATGAATAGAAAACACTCAAATTAAATAATATAAAGCAAACTAAAACTTATCTAATACTAATCATATACAATCATCTTTATTACTTATTCGATTGGCAAGGGTACGAGTTGGTTGACTGGCCTAACTAAACTTCCTGTCGATTTTTTGACTTTAGCAACCCTCACTACTCCATCTTTGCCAGGATAGACAGTTTCCACTCTCGCTAGAGGCCAGTTTAGAGGTGTAGTGGTCTGTCCTTGGACGTAAACTAAATCTCCCTCACAAATATTTTTCGGATCTTTGGTCCACTTTGGGCGTTGGATGATGGTTTGTAAATACTCTTTTGACCATTGCTTCCAAAATGATTGCACAGTTTGCTTGAGCATCTGCCAGCGATTTAGACGATTTTCAGGTATTTCTAGCAGATTATTTTCTGGGGCTGAAAGAAGATTCCCTCCAATGAGAAAGTGCCCAGGAGTCAAATAGTCAGTGTCATCATTTGGGTCATGGGAGATAGCACAAAGAGGCCTTGAATTGAGTATGCTTTCAATTTTCACTAAAATGGTTGTGAGCTCTTCAAAGGTCAAGTTTTTGAGTCCAATACTTCGTTTCAAATTGTGTTTAACCGATTTAATACCTGCCTCCCAGAGGCCTCCGAAGTTAGGCGAAGCTGGGGGGTTGAATTGCCACTGGATCTCTCGTTTGGCCAAGTTGTTGAAAATATCATCCTTCTGTGCACAAAGGAACTGGTAGACTTCTTTTAGGTAGTTAGAGGCACCTTGAAAATTAGTTCCAAGGTCACTGTATATAACAGATGGAAGTCCTCTTCTGCCAATGAATCTATCCAATGCTGTCAAGAATGCTTGTGTAGAAAGTTCGGTGGTGAGTTCTAGGTGTATTGCCTTAGTGGACATACATACAAACAAACAAAGGTATGACTTGTATGTTCTGGCGTTTCTCCTGTTGCTTTCTTTGACTGTAAAAGGACCTGCCATGCCTATTCCAACATTAAGGAATGCTCGTTGCGGAGTAACTCTTGAAGGCGGCAATTCAGACATAAGTGGTTGCCTTGGTGAAGCACTCATTTTATGACATTGAATACAACGATGGATACGTTGTCTTAGTATACTACGCAGTGAAATGATCCAAAACCGTTTCTGAATAAGCGCTTGTACAAGTCTTGGACCCCCATGGAGAGTGTTGATGTGGTAGAAGTCACAGATAAGTGTTGATAAGTGACACTTCTTCGGCAGGAGTAGGGGGTGTTTTGCAGAGTCTGGGATGTTAGCATATTGCAGTCTGCCGCCCACCCTGAGGAAACCATCCTTATCGAGAAACGGAGTTAAAGTCCTTAAAGACCAAGGCAGCTCAGAACTGGTCTTTAATAGTTTAATCTCCTGGAAGAAATATTCTTGTTGAGTCAGTTTAACACACATTAGAAGTGACCTTTGTAGTTCTTGAAGAGTGAGTGGTCCAATGGTTCGCTCGCCCTTAGTCTTTTTTGCATTTTCGATAAATCTTAGGACATAAGCCATAACCCGTTGAAGTTTTACAAGTAATGAGTGCTTGTTTATTATATCCATGAAAGTATTGGGTGTTTGTGAGAGCGCTACTATGTGACTCGGTTGATTCCTCATTTCTGGTATGTCATTTGTGGTTATACGTTGATCAGTTATAGGCCACACGTCAGTTGGTTGCATCAAAAACTGAGGCCTATGCCACCACATAGAGCAATTTATTAAGGCTGATGGATATAAACCTCTAGAGGCGAAGTCAGCAGGATTCTCCTTTGTTGAAATATGAAACCATGATGAGAGAGTGGTATATTCTAATGTTTCAACTACCCTGTTTGCAACGAAAACTTTGAGCAAGTGTGGAGAAGAATGGAGCCATGATAAAACTGTAGTTGAATCTGTGAAAAGGTAGGTTTTAGTAACATTAGCTCTTGTCAAGAAATCTTTCATGGAGTTTACTAAGCGGGCAAGGAGTAATGCAGCACAGAGTTCAAGTCGTGGAACACTTTGAGATTTGAGAGGCGCAACTTTGCTTTTGGCTTTAAGAAGAGTAACTGAGTGTGTGCTACCAGAAAATCCTGAAACCAAGTAAGTGACAGCCCCATATCCCTTTTCACTGGCATCAGAAAATCCAACCAATACAAGGGAGTTGCAGTTTGGCTGCAGAGCAAAACGAGGTTTTCGTAAAGATGTTATGTCTGGCAGCTGAGTGATAAATTGGTCCCACACTGAATATAAATTATGTGGTAACTCTTCATCCCAACCAATATTACCCTGCCATAACAGTTGAATGAGGTGTTTTGCCAGAAAAACTGTTGGTGTTAACCATCCCATTGGGTCGAACATCCGGGCTATGTGGGAGAGAATTGTTCGCTTGGAGTATGGCGATCGTGATACAGACACAGTATATAAAAACTTGTCACTAAGAGGTTCCCACTGAAGACCTAATACTTTCATTATGTGGTCAGTTTCGGAGTCAAGTAGTACAGGATGTTGGAGGTCTTCTGGAGGAAGTGATTGTAAAACAGCCTGATTATTACTCGCCCATTTCCGTAAGCTAAAACCACCTGCCTCAAGAAGTGTAATCAATTCAGATTTTAGTTCCATCGCCTCATTTTCATCATTTACACTTGTAACAATGTCATCCACATAAGTAAATTTTAAGACTGTCTCCGATGCTTTAGGATAGTTTTGGCCTTCGTCTTTGACCAATTGTTGAAGAACTCTCTGAGCAAGATAGGGAGATGAGGTTAGCCCATAGGTGACTGTATGTAACTCATATTCTTTTACAGGATTCGACAGATCGTTTCTCCAAAATATATGCTGATACTGCCTTTGATCTGGATGTATCAATATTTGGCTGTACATCATTTTTATATCTGCACATAGAGCTATAGGTTTGAGCATGAAATTAAGGACAATGTCTGAGATATCTCGCTGTAATTTAGGTCCCTTTAGCAGTTGATCATTAAGAGAAGTACCGTTTGAACTTTTCATAGAACCGTCGAAAACTACCCTGAGTTTGGTGGAGGAACTATTACCGTTTGTAACACAGTGTGAGGCAAGATGTAAGAGGATGTGTTGGTAGCCTCACTCATGTGACCTAATTCTTCGTAATTTGAGATGAAGTCATGGTATTGCTCTTTAAGAGATAAGTTGTTTTCCAAACGATGCTCTAATCTGAGAAATCTATTCATTACAGGTTGCCTAGAAGAACCTAGTTTAGGAGGGACCTCCTTGAACGGATATGAGACTGTATATCTTCCAGTAGAATCTCGATACGTTGTGGTTTCAAAGTTAACTTCACAAAGGATATCTTCAGGATTCACATTACGGGGCTTTTCAATGTCCTCGAGTTCCCAAAACCTTTGTAAAATGTGGTCTAGATTTGGTGAGGTCACAAAGAGAGTAGTATGTTTTGAGATTTGAGTCTCAGCTTGAGCTTTCCCAATAATCACCCAGCCGAAAATAGTCGAAATGGCGGAGGGATCACCTTGTAACATTCCATCTGATAAAATGTGACCATACAAATCAGCACCTAGTAGAAAGTCTACTTTAGATGGTTGATCAAAGAAGGGATCGGCAAGTTTTAAGTTAGTAAACCTTTCTTTGATTTTGGGTGAGATAGTGCACGATGGCATCTCTGAACTTATTTGTGGTAGTACAATTGCTTCTGTAGAAATACATTTTTCTTTATCAAGGTGAGATATGAGGGTACAGGTTACGGAACCCTTCGAGGGTAGTACAGGTGTATTACCTATCCCAGTCAGCTGTACAGTAGAGGACTTACGAGGTAAGTTTAACCGCTGAACACATGAGTTGGAAATACAGCTAACTTGAGAGCCAGGATCTATGACTAGGCGAACAGATTGCAAGTCGCCCAAGGAATCTCTAAGAAGAACCTTAGCAGTGCCTAACAGAACAGTATGATTTGTGCTAGTGTCTGGTGTTACATTGCACGAGAGGGCAGGAGTGGTTTTCTGCTGAGTGTCAGAAATGTCTTTGTTCGGTTCAGGGGAAAGATTCTGGCTTGAGAAGTGCAAAAGAGTGTGGTGAGAGGTTTGTTTACACACTTTACAATGAGATGTCGATGTGCAAGAAGTTATGAGGTGATTTCCCAAACAGTTGAAACACCTTTTCAGCGCCTTAATCAAATTGTGGCGTTCCTTTGTAGTTTTTGAGGCAAACTGTGGGCAGTGCTGTATTTTGTGACTACAGTTACACACAGGACACATATTGGTGGTGTCTGAAGCTTTGTCGGAGGTGCTAGAAACAAGAACCTGTTTCTTGGTAGAGCTCGGTGTGGAGGATTTTGGATTGGTTTGTACATGAGGTTTCGGTTTCACAGTAGGATTCGAACCCTGAATCTGTGACAGTTCCAGAATTTTACACTGGTCTTGAATGAAGTTCATTAAATCAGTAAATGTAGGGATATCAGTAGATGTATACTTTTCCTCAAACTTACTTCTAGTGTGGCTGTCTAAAGCCTGAAGAGCAATGTGCAACAAAATGAATTCACTTTCCTTTTCTAACTTTAAAGCTTGTAAGGCAGCAAAATTAGACTTAAAAATGTCAAAAAAATAACTAAGCCCTGATAGGTTATCATTTGAAAGAGTTTTGAAGTTAGTTATTTGACTTAAGTAAAAAGAGGCGAGAACTCTTTTATTCTGGTATCTTCCCAACTATGCATTGTAAGCTATAGTGTAATTATTGCTAGTGAGAGGGAGATGTTCTATTATTGCTAATGCAGAGCCCTTTAGGTAAGTTCGAAGAAACTGAAGTTTTTCTGTATTCTGTAAGGAGGGATTGTTGTGAATTAATGACTCAAACAATGAAAGAAATTAGCCCAAGCCTTTATATCTCCATTAAAAGTAGGAATGACAATATCAGGTAGCTTTGGACGAGCTGGATTAGCAGCTATCTTTTCAGATTCCTGAATATACCGCTGCCCTAAGGCCTTAACGGAGTAGTACATTTCATCAAAACTAGCAGTTGATGCTTTAGTTTCTATAACATCTTGTTCTTCTACTTTAGTTGATAATAGATTTATCCCATCTTGAATACCATCAAAAGTAGTATAAAGCTCTTCTATTTTGTCATACCTGGCCTTAAAAGTATGAAAGTTTTCTTTTGACAAAGTCTTAGATAAATCATACAAAATTTGGAGGCGAGAAAAAGCCTTTTCTCTTCTACTTGCAAGAGCAGCAAGTTTATCTTTAGCTTGTTGTGCCATTACAAAAGATAAGAAAGTAAAATATGATTTAAAAATTCAAAAGATAAACAAAACTATTAAACTCTCTTCAAATAAAATCTTCAATTATTTGAAAACATTATATTTTAAAACAAAGCCCTATTCTTCTAAAACTAATTTCTTCAAAAATAGTTTGTTTTAAAACTATCAAAAATTAAAACATCAGATAAAACATGTTTGAGAATGAGAATATTCAACATGAAAAGAAATCCCAGATAAGAAAAGGTCTAAAGGAGGAAACAATAGCTAGAGGTAGATAAGGTACACCATATGAGATAACAATAGATTCCAGGTCAATGATTCCTACTTTCTTGATTATGAATTCTTACTTCTTGTTGAAGAATGAATTGGGATAATCTGGGATAATCTAATTGGGATGAATAGGATAATCTGTACTAATATTATTTTGTTACTTTATAGAAATAATCTTAAACTTTACTCTTTTTTACCTTAATTATAAACCATATAAGACTCATAAATAAAGACTACTGAGTGTTTTCTATTGCAATAAAGTACCCAGAATAATTTGAATTTGCAATTTCGCGTTATTGTTTTTACGAGCTAGGTAGAATAAAATTCAAGAGGTTTTACAGATACAATAGTTAATCAATTTATTCTAAATTAAGCTTGTACTTCCCAATTTAAATATAACTACACAGAAACAAATAAAATAAATGAGGTTTATGAGAGGAGAATACTAGAGATAGTTCATACGTGATTTTAAGTTCACATGGTTAAACTTGAGGAGAGTCCCTTGACAGCTTGAGGAATTATTTTACATAAAACAATCACTGCACTACATTGCAACTGTTCTGTTTGGAGTCTTCTGGCTGACTGAGCCCACTTTCACCACAGTAGGGGAGACTGGGGTAGGGTGGGGAGGGAGGGAAGTATTGCCACTGTGTTTTGAATTGTAAAAATAAATAAATTTGCTTTTAAATTTGTAAGTTATATAAAACCAAACAAATGATATGACCAAAGGATTTTTTTAGAGTTTTCTCCTCTTTCAATTTTTGTGTATGAACACCTTTTGGTTATATTACTCACAATGGAATAGCGGACGGAATCTTGCCTATGGATTGCGGCCATAATCATAGGCAAGATGGGCAAGGAAACAGTCACTATACGCCTAGACTCAAACGTATACACGACTACAATGACAGAATCCATCTATCCTATCTACCTATCCTATCTATCTACACATCTATCTATATATTTATTTATCTGTATTTCTATATCCATATTTATTTATATTTATATGTGCATAAGCTATTTATTTGCTATATTCATATTCATATAAAATATATTTATTATTCATTCATTTATATTTATATGCTATCCATAAGCCTAGCTATATCTAGGTAATATATTTAGGAGCCAATAAATAATTATTTTAAGGAATATTGAAAGGGAAGAAAGGAATAAATATGGGGAATATTTATCGAGTTCATATCGATTTGATATTGTCGGAAGAATAGTAAAAGAAAGCGGAGCAAGAAGAATAGGAACGGGGAAATGAACGCAAACAAATAAATTAACTACCTACCAACCCTCCTACCTCCTCACCCTTTTATAAATTAGTTAACTGAGCACCGTGATAAAAATAATAAAATGAAATGTCGTTTATGGCTAACAGGTGCGCGGTCCGAACACATTTACAGCGTTATTGAATTAGGCGCAACACCACATATCTTCCATTAAATTGAAATATTTAAATAAAGTAACTTAAAATCAGATAAAGCTTGATAATGTGTGTCGAACTTAATAAAACACAAGATTACCAAAGTCAGTCAACATAATAACACCAATTTTTTCCACCTCAATTCATAGTAGTTAGTGTTAAGAGTAGTCGCGGCACAGTTTTCCAAAAAACAAGGGCATATATCGGTAATAAAAAAAACCTCAAAGTCTAGAGGGAAGAGAATTTTGTAGGTCGTACAATTTTGTCCATGTACTGCACACAAGAAAATCCGTAGCATGAAACCTTCACCATACAACGTGGCAAGCAACCTTCACTAGCCAATCATCGTAGCAGCATCTGTATATCTCCTCAAAACTATGTCTACAGCCAGTGACCAACGCAGCAGCAGATAAGTCTACAGAGCACGATTTGCTTCTCCATCACCAAATTACAAATATCTTCAACTTCAAGATAAACCACATCGATCCACAACAAACTGCCCTTCAATCATTAAGCGAAGGTGACAACAGGGAATCAATATAAAACGATCCAGCATGCTGCAGTTACTTACGCAAGAAGAGAAACAATCTGATTATCTACGAAGAAGACTTCAGCTACATGCAGTACCATCAATAAAAAAAATACAAAAAATATAAAAAAAATATATATTACCAATAATTCATATTTTATAGCGAATTTTATCTATAGAAACATTCCAACAGATATTAGAAATCTCCAGGCTCCTCTTAAAGTTTTTAAAAAAGTCGTTGACGACTGGCTGTTCGAGGTCGGCTCTGAGCATGCTGAGGTCCTCATCCGTTCAGAGTACTACAATGACTAATACATAGTAGGCCTACTGTACTGACTAAATGACTAAACTTGACCGTCACTCACTGACATCAATTCAGTACCACTTGTTGCAACAAAATTATTAATTTTTTTTCTTTTTTCTTCCTCTTTTTGGTTGTTTTTAGAGAGTAAAGCATGCCTTTACCAATTGCAAATTTTTGTGTATTTTGTTTGTAGCTGTTTCAGTTTTTTTTTCTCTTTCTGTTATAAGGTTTATGTTAATTTTCATATTAGTCATTAATGTACACACTTTCACTTTTAGTCTAAGAACTCGTTCTCACGCACAGACCTTCAGGCCCATGTGAGAACTTTTTTTTCCGTACAAAATTTTTGTTATATTATGTCAAAAAATATTTTGGAAATAAATATGATTCTATTCTATTCTATTCCCGCCAAATGTTTAGCTTAGTCTTGATTAGTCTATGTTAGGGCAATCACTATAACACTCAGTTTACCAATCTCTAAATTAGTTAGAATATTTTTTTATTTAATGCTATAGTAAGGACTGGTAAGGAACAAGCATACTCTTAGTACCAGCAAAGATAACATTCCAGACACACATTATCTAGCAGCCACGATAAGGAAACATTGTAGCAAATTTAGTGTTTGGGGGGGTGGATGGTGTGGTATGATGGTGAAATGATGGTGCAGCCAAGGATGGGTTGTGACTAGGGTGTGTGCATTTCCACAGGCCGGTAACAGTTATTTTAATTTGGATTAGGTGCTGGAAATAGAGGATATACAAACTGAAAATTGGGATGAAGGAGAACTCTGTACTGATATGGAACCGAGATTACTATTGAACTGAAACTTAAACTGGAGGATCTACCAATAGGATATTGTTTTATGATTGGAAGCGATTTGATATACCCAAAGGAAGGATCGGTTTGCCAGATTGACCTTGCCGTAAGCCAGCTTTGATGGACCCTAAACTACTTAAATTCTAAAGATTGGAACAATTTAACAAAACTGGCATCATGTACTGACAAGTTACCTAAGTCATTAAACTCATGATTCTAACTCAAATTCCCTACCTAAACTATTGAATATCAAGCCAAGCCTAAACTGATAATTTATTGTAGTGAATAATTTATTTCTGAAACTGAGCCATTTACGGATTTACAATGAAATATTACAAAGATGTGACCAGAATATTGGCGTGGGCCTTCTGCCCACGCCGCAATAATATTTTATATCGGCTACATTATTTGGAATTACCAAAATCACCCTAACCTTGCTTCCCCTAGCTAACCCCCTAATATTAATGTACTTAAGCACTCATGGTGAGCGACGGACGGTCGGTAGAAATAAAGTTGGCTCTCCGGACGATGTTGCACACCATGTCACTCCTAAGGCGTCCAGATTGACAAGAACGAGAGTTCGAGAGGGCACCGGAAAAGAGAGGGTAACGGTCAAGAAAAGTTCCGACAAGGACTGCGGTTTTGGATCACGGCGGCTAATGACTTTTGGTGACATATATATATATTGGAAGTCGTGGCGTTGCACGGCACAACATAAATAAATGTGGAAGATATAAAAACACTACAGACACCCGATAAGCACCTGGCCATGATAACGCCAATGGCGTAGCAGTGGTGACCGTCGGACTGGCCCGCCGCGCAAATGCCTATGAGCACCGCGGAGCCTTGCCGCGCCGCGCCCGCGAGCGCCTCAACTCACAACACCCATACGGCACCACCACTGCGACCTGTGTGCCCAGGTGATATATTAGGGAAGCAAGTGATACCTACCTCCTAATATTCCCACCTGCCCAACATTTTTTTCTTTGCGGGGGAGGTTGTGACGCTCACATCACCGCTTGTCTGTCTAGTCGAATTATTATAGAATGGTCTGGAAGGCTCGCGAACGAACCTTACCCCTGCCGGTGTAGGGGCGAGAGGGGTGACGGGGAGTCGCGTGGTCAGGAGGACGACGGAGTCAGTGCCGGGCTACGGAGGAGTGAAGTTCAAGTCTTCTGCCGGAGGATAAGTCCCAATAATTTTTCATTTGATATAATTATTTTTTAATATGCAGTAATTGTTTGGTAGGAAGGGGGGGGGGGTTAAGGGGTTTAGGGACATTTCAGTTTAATTTAAATAATTTTTATGATCGTGTAATATTTTCTGTATTAAGAGCTCCGAGCCCTTCTGGCGCGGGCTGCTAAAGCTTGCTCCTGTTTCCACTTTTAGTTAATTAAATCCGACGATAATGTTTCATAATTAACTGTCAAAAATGGCTGTTAAGTAGATGTTGGTGTGGCTAACCCTTATAAATATTAATTTATTATTTTAGCAGCTTGGTCAGTCTAAACTCATAAATTATTCTAAGTGGGAAAGCGTAAATTCAATCCACTATGGGCTCACCCCCTTACACCAGGTAGTTCTTTCTTCTTAACGTAAAAGTATCCATTGCAACTCGTTGACAGGGTAGGTCAGGTATCTCATTTGTTTGCATGGGCATAATATGTGGTTGGTTTGGGCTGTTTGATAGGCATGCTGTGCATTGTTCAATGTCATGCTTAATATCTTCTGACATTTGAGGCCAGTATAGTGCTTCACGAGCTTTCCTCAGCGATGCATCAAGTCTGGGATGACTTGCATTTATTCTTTTGAGGATCTTCTTCCTCATCATGGTGCTCGGTACTACAAGTCGATTTCCTCTGAAAATGAGGCTGTCATGGGCAACAAGTTTGTCTCGCAAATTCCGATATTCCCTAAGTGATATGTTAAGTCCTCCTTATTTTTAGGCCATTCTGTGGTAATTATGGTTGACAAAGCAAGGAGAGTCTTGTCATATGCTATTAAATCCTTAATTTGTTTGAGACATTCCGGTGTGACATTTAAATGTTTGTGTCGCATCTCTGTTTTCTAGTGATTTTAAAAACCTATTTTCTTTCTTGTTTTGGTAATCCTGATAAGTTTCAGTGTTTTCTTGACTGTCGTTCGAACGGTGGTATGTAACAGTTGCTCTAAATAAAGTGTCGGCAAGTGTCATTTCGGAACCTTTCTTATATTCCAGTGTGAAATTATACTTTTGAAGTTTCAGAAGCATACACTGAAGTCTTCGACGTGCTCTCAAAAGAGGCTTTCAAATGATTGAAACCAAAGGTTGATTGTCGGTTTGTATAGTTACGTCACTTTTCCCACTAATGAAGTGTTGAAATCAATTACAGGCAAAGAGGATAGCTAAGCACTCCTTTTCGATCTGAGCTTTTTTATCTTCTCTCAACTGAAGAGAAGGTTCTAGATGCATAGGCGATAGGCTGAGCAGCCTGCATGATTGCCGCGCCAAGACCTGTACTGCTGGCATCACACTGAATGGTGACTGGCTCGCTGACGTTTAAATCTTTCAGAACAGGTGTTGACGATACACATTTCTTAATATTGTTGAAGGCTTCATCATGTGGTTCGTCCCAAGTCCATGGTACATCTGCACATGTGAATTGGCACAAAGGTTCACATAATTCCGAAAGTGAGGGCACAAACTGAGCCAAATAGTTCTCAAATCCAAGAAAGCTTTGAATATCCTTTACATTATCGGGTCTTTTCATGTCTAATACAGCCTTAACTTTGTCTTATCTGTTTTCAGTCCACAAGCTTTATTCTGCTCTCATTTTGTATTTGAAGAATGATTTCCCTGATCACTTTGTTCTTATCTACAAAACACACAGATTGAGCCGCTTTGGGATTTTTGACCGGATCCAATAAATTATTTTGGAATTTATGCAGTATGTTCTTTAGTATTCCTTTAGTGTCCACACTTTCATCAACATGCTGAAAATTCCAGGGATTATCTCCGTTGAGAAACTTCAACTTGTGAACAGTATCATCTCCAGGATTAAAATATGGAATAGCAAGTCTTTGACAGTCAGCACAATGAAGTTCTAAGTCAATGTTTGTAGAAACCAACTTTTCAGTGAGTTCTTCTAATTCAGTTATAGCTTGTTTTCTCACATTATGTTTTAACTCAGGAATAAGAATATTTTCACCTTTGTGTATAAGATTTAATTCCTTTTCTGTCAGGGCTTCAATTAGTTTAACAGTTTTACCTGCTTCATTTGTAAACCTCGCCATCAGGCCTTCCAATTCAACTTTGTTATTATCTTCCATTGTAAATTATATTTCTATTTCAGCCCATTCTACAACTGACTCAGAATCAATATAAATATCAGTTACAATGGAAGATAATGACAAAATTGAATTGGAAGGCCTGATGGCGAGGTTTACAAATGAAGCAGATAAAACTGTTAAACTAATTGAAGCCCTGACAGAAAAGGCATTAAATCTTATACACAAAGGTGAAAATATTCTTATTCCTGAGTTAAAACATAATATGAGAAAACAAGCTGTAACTGAATTAGAAGAACTCACTGAAAAGTTGGTTTCTACAAACATTGACTTAGAACTTTATTGTGCTGACTGTCAAAGACTTGCTATTCCATATTTTAATTCTGGAGATGATACTGTTCACAAGTTGAAGTTTCTCAAAGGAGATAATCCCTGGAATTTTCAGCTTATTGATGAAAGTGTGGACACTAAAGGAATACTAAAGAACATACTGCATAAATTCCAAAATAATTTATTGGATCCGGTCAAAAATCCCAAAGCGGCTCAATCTGTGTGTTTTGTAGATAAGAACAAAGTGATCAGGGAAATCATTCTTCAAATACAAAATGAGAGCAGAATAAAGCTTGTGGACTGAAAACAGATAAGACAAAGTTAAGGCTGTATTAGACATGAAAAGACCCGATAATGTAAAGGATATTCAACGCTTTCTTGGATTTGAGAACTATTTGGCTCAGTTTATGCCCTCACTTTCGGAATTATGTGAACCTTTGTGCCAACTCACATGTGCAGATGTACCATGGACTTGGGACGAAACACATAATGAAGCCTTCAACAATATTATGAAATGTATATCGTCAACACATGTTCTTAAAGATTTCAACGTCAACGAGCCAGTCACCATTCAGTGTGATGCCTGCAGTACAGGTCTTGGCGCGGCAATCATGCAGGCTGATCAGCCTATCGCCTATGCATCTAGAACCTTCTCTTCAGTTGAGAGAAGATAAAAAAGCTCAGATCGAAAAGGAGTGCTTAGCTATCCTCTTTGCCTGTAATTGATTTCAACACTTCATTAGTGGGAAAAGTGATGTAAATATACAAACCGACCATCAACCTTTGGTTTCAGTCTTTTGAAAGCCTCTTTTGAGAGCACCTCGAAGACTTCAGTGTATGCTTCTGAAACTTCAAAAGTATAATTTCACACTGGAATATAAAAAAGGTTCCGAAATGACACTTGCCGACTCTTTATTTAGAGCACCTGTTACATACCACCGTTCCAACAACAGTCAAGAAAACACTAAAACTTATCAGGTTTACCAAAACCAGAAAGAAAATATGTTTTTCAAATCACTAGAAAACATAAATGCGACACAAACGTTTAAATGTCACACCGGAATGTCAAACAGCCCAAACCAACTACTAGTCACTGTAGTCTTGTCTACAGTGACAGAATCTATTTATTATATCTACCTATCCTATCTATCTATCTATCTATCTATTTATTTATCTATATTTATATATATATATTTATTTATATTTATATGCAGGGCCGTACTCTGACCGGTTTTTCCGGGACAATTTTACCGGGGCTCGGGGCCAAGGGGGGCCTAGGGCGGGGCCTAGGGCGGGGCCAAGGGGGGCCTGGGGTGGGTCCAAGGGGGGCCCGGGCCGGGTCCAAGGGGGCCCGGGGGGGTTAGGGGGTCAGACCCCCCCCCCCCGAAATAGTGAAACCCCCCCCCCCCCCCCCGCCGACGAAATGTATAGAGGTCCGGGAACAGGTAAAAAGGGCCCGAAACGATAACAAAGGGGCCAAAAACGACACGTGCGAGTAGAAAAAAAAGTCACCACTTTTGACGAGCCGGAAATCAGCTACGGCTTTGAGTGGAACGGGTGCAGTACCAGGACATGAGGGGCCCGGCCTAATATCTTTACCGGGGCCTGCCAAAGCTGGGTACAGCCCTGTTTATAAGTACATAAGCTAATTATTTGCTATATTCATATTCATATATAATATAATGTTTTATTCATTCATTTATATTTATATGCTATCCATAAGCCTAGCTATATCTAGGTAATATATTTAGAAGTGAATAAATAATTATTATAAGGAATATTGAAAGGGAAGAAAGGAATAAATATGGGGAATATTTATCGAGTTCATATCGATTTGATATTGTCGGAAGAATAGTAAAAAAAAACCGGAGCAAGAAGAATAGGAACGGGGAAATTAACGCAAACAAATAAATTAACTTCCTACCAACCCTCCTACCTCCTCACCCTTTTATAAATTAGTTAACTGGGGACCGTGATAATAATTATAAAATGAAATTCGTTTATGGCTAACTGGTGCGCGGTCAGAACATATTTACAGCATTATTGAATTAGGCGCGACACCACATATCTTCCATTATATTGAAATATTTAAATTAAGTAACTTAAAATCAGATTAAGCTTGATAATGTGTGTCAAACTTAATAAAACACAAGATTACAACCAAAGTCAGTCAACATAATAATACCAATTTTCATCCACCTCAATTCACACCATTTTATATTCATGCATCTCTTTTAAAGCTTTCTGATTCAAGACAAATTCGTATAGTTCAGATCACTCACTCTATAATTAATCTTGGGGTTCCAAATTATCTTGCAGAAAAATTCGAATTCTTAAGTGAAAGAGGCGTAAGAAACACCCGCTCTGGCTCGTTAACATTACGCATTCCCCGTCACAAAACAACAGTTTTTAATAAATCTTTTATTGTAACAGCCTGCCGTCTCTGGAACTCTTTGCCAAACGTAATCAAATCTATCGAAAATCATTCGCGGCTGATGGAGGCGTTGAAAGAGTATTATCTCAACCAGATGACCGTGGCGTGGCGGGATGGCGTGCGTTAGGCCTGGCTGCAGCAAGATTTGTATGTGTGAGTGAATGTGGTCTCTAGGGATTTATTTTTTTCTTCATTATTGTTAAGTTTTACTATGATATATACCAGTTTTTTTTTATAAGTATTTGTTATTGTAAATTATTTATAATCATGTAATTATTATTAGTGGTTAACTGTAAGAAAGGACCATGTGGTCCTAATGTTCGCCACATTAAAGAAGCATTTTCATTCATTCATTCATTCATTCATAGTAGTTAGTGTTAAGAGTAGTCGCAGCACAATTTTCCGAAAAACCAGGGCATTATCGGTAATAAAAAAAACATTGAAGTCTAGAGGGAAGAGAATTATGACCTACAAAATGCAAATGGACGATTATCATCAACTTCCCCATCAAGAAGAAAAAAATTAAGACTTCGAAATATATCAACAAATATCATGTACTGCACACAAGAAAATCTGTAGCATGAAACCTTCACCATACGACGTGGCAAGCAACCTTCACTAGCCAATCATCGTAGCAGCATCTGTATATCTCCTCAAAACTATGTCTATAGCCAGTGACCAACGCAGCAGCAGATAAGTCTACAGACCACGATTTGCTTCTCCATCACCAAATTACAAATATCTTCAACTTCAAGATAAACCACATCGATCCACAACAAACTGCCCACAACAAAAAGATAAAAAATAAATATATATTACCGATATACTCCCGCCAAATGTTTAGCTTAGTCTTGATTAGTCTAAGTTAGGGCAATCACTAGAACACTCAGTTTACCAATCTCTAAATTAGTTAGATTATTTTTTTATTTAATGCTATGGTAAGGACTAGTAAGGAACAAGCATACTCTTAGTACCAGCAAAGATAACATTCCAGACGCACATTATCTAGCAGCCAAGATAAGGAAACATAAATAAATGTGGAAGATATAAAAACACTACAGACACCCGATAAGCACCTGGCCATGATAACGCCAATGGCGTAGCAGTGGTGACCGTCGTACTGGCCCGCCGCGCAAATGCCTATGAGCACCGCGGTGCCTCGCCGCGCCGCGCCCGCGAGTGCCTCAACTCACGATACCCATACGGCACCACCACTGCGACCTGTGTGCCCAGGTGATATATTAGGGAAGCAAGTGATACCTACCTCCTAATATTCCCACCTGCCCAACATTTTTTTCTTTGCGAGGGAGGTTGTGACGCTCACATCACCGCTTGTCTGTCTAGTCGAATTATTATAGAATGGTCTGGAAGGCTCGCGAACGAACCTTACCCCTGCCGGTGTAGGGGCGAGAGGGGTGACGGGGAGTCGCGTGGTCAGGAGGACGACGGAGTCGGTGCCGGGCTACGGAGGAGAGAAGTTATAGTCTTCTGCTGGAGGATAAAGCCCAATAATTTTCCATTTGATATAATTATTTTTTAATATGCAGTAATTGTTTGGTAGGAAGGGGGGGGGGGGGGTTAAGGGGTTTAGGGACATTTCAGTTTAATTTAAATAATTTTTATGATCGTGTAATATTTTCTGTATTAAGAGCTCCGAGCCCTTCTGGCGCGGGCTGCTAAAGCTTGCTCCTGTTTCCACTTTTAGTTAATTAAATCCGACGATAATGTTTCATAATTAACTGTCAAAAATGGCTGTTAAGTAGATGTTGGTGTGGCTAACCCTTATAAATATTAATTTATTATTTTAGCAGCTTGGTCAATCTAAACTCATAAATTATTCTAAGTGGGAAAGCGTAAATTCAATCCACTATGGGCTCACCCCCTTACACCAGATAGTTCTTTCTTCTTAACGTAAAAGTATCCATTGCAACTCGTTGACAGGGTAGGTCAGGTATCTCATTTGTTTGCATGGGCATAATATGTGGTTGGTTTGGGCTGTTTGATAGGCATGCTGTGCATTGTTCAATGTCATGCTTAATGTCTTCTGACATTTGAGGCCAGTATAGTGCTTCACGAGCTTTCCTCAGCGATGCATCAAGTCTGGGATGACTTGCATTTATTCTTTTGAGGATCTCCTTCCTCATCATGGTGCTCGGTACTACAAGTCGATTTCCTCTGAAAATGAGGCTGTCATGGGCAACAAGTTTGTCTCGCAAATTCCGGTATTCCCTAAGTGATATGTTAAGTCCTCCTTATTTTTAGGCCATTCTGTGGTAATTACGGTTGACAAAGCAAGGAGAGTCTTGTCATATGCTATTAAATCCTTAATTTGTTTGAGACATTCCGGTGTGACATTTAAATGTTTGTGTCGCATCTCTGTTTTCTAGTGATTTTAAAAACCTATTTTCTTTCTTGTTTTGGTAATCCTGATAAGTTTCAGTGTTTTCTTGACTGTCGTTCGAACGGTGGTATGTAACAGTTGCTCTAAATAAAGTGTCGGCAAGTGTCATTTCGGAACCTTTCTTATATTCCAGTGTGAAATTATACTTTTGAAGTTTCAGAAGCATACACTGAAGTCTTCGACGTGCTCTCAAAAGAGGCTTTCAAATGATTGAAACCAAAGGTTGATTGTCGGTTTGTATATTTACGTCACTTTTCCCACTAATGAAGTGTTGAAATCAATTACAGGCAAAGAGGATAGCTAAGCACTCCTTTTCGATCTGAGCTTTTTTATCTTCTCTCAACTGAAGATAAGGAAGGTTCTAGATGCATAGGCGATAGGCTGATCAGCCTGCATGATTGCCGCGCCAAGACCTGTATTGCTGGCATCACACTCAATGGTGACTGGCTCGCTGACGTTGAAATCTTTAAGAACAGGTGTTGACGATACACATTTCTTAATATTGTTGAAGGCTTCATCATGTGGTTCGTCCCAAGTCCATGGTACATCTGCACATGTGAATTGGCACAAAGGTTCACATAATTCCGAAAGTGAGGGCACAAACTGAGCCAAATAGTTCTCAAATCCAAGAAAGCGTTGAATATCCTTTACATTATCGGGTCTTTTCATGTCTAATACAGCCTTAACTTTGCCTTATCTGTTTTCAGTCCACAAGCTTTATTCTGCTCTCATTTTGTATTTGAAGAATGATTTCCCTGATCACTTTGTTCTTATCTACAAAACACACAGATTGAGCCGCTTTGGGATTTTTGACCGAATCCAATAAATTAGTTTGGAATTTATGCAGTATGTTCTTTAGTATTCCTTTAGTGTCCACACTTCCATCAACAAGCCGAAAATTCCAGGGATTATCTCCGTTGAGAAACTTCAACTTGTGAACAGTATCATCTCCAGAATTAAAATATGGAATAGCAAGTCTTTGACAGTCAGCACAATAAAGTTCTTAGTCAATGTTTGTAGAAACCAACTTTTCAGTGAGTTCTTCTAATTCAGTTATAGCTTGTTTTCTCACATTATGTTTTAACTCAGGAATAAGAATATTTTCACCTTTGTGTATAAGATTTAATGCCTTTTCTGTCAGGGCTTCAATTAGTTTAACAGTTTTACCTGCTTCATTTGTAAACCTCGCCATCAGGCCTTCCAATTCAACTTTGTTATTATCTTCCATTGTACCGTAAATGATATTTCTATTTCAGCCCATTCTACAACTGACTCAGAATCAATGTGAGAAAGCAAGCTATAACTGAATTAGAAGAACTCACTGAAAAGTTGGTTTCTACAAACATTGACTTAGAACTTCATTGTGCTGACTGTCAAAGACTTGCTATTCCATATTTTAATCCTGGAGATGATACTGTTCACAAGTTGAAGTTTCTCAACGGAGATAATCCCTGTAATTTTTGGCTTGTTGATGAAAGTGTGGACACTAAAGGAATACTAAAGAACATACTGCATGAATTCCAAACTAATTTATTGGATTCGGTCAAAAATCCCAAAGCGGCTCAATCTGTGTGTTTTGTAGATAAGAACAAAGTGATCAGGGAAATCATTCTTCAAATACAAAATGAGAGCAGAATAAAGCTTGTGGACTAAAAACAGATAAGACAAAGTTAAGGCTGTATTAGACATGAAAAGACCCGATAATGTAAAGGATATTAAACGCTTTCTTGGATTTGAGAACTATTTGGCTCAGTTTGTGCCCTCACTTTCGGAATTATGTGAACCTTTGTGCCAACTCACATGTGCAGATGTACCATGGACTTGGGACGAAACACATAATAAAGCCTTCAACAATATTATGAAATGTATATCATCAACACCTGTTCTTAAAGATTTCAATGTCAGCGAGCCAGTCACCATTCAGTGTGATGCCTGCAGTACAGGTCTTGGCGCGGCAATCATGCAGGCTGATCAGCCTATCGCCTATGCATCTAGAACCTTCTCTTCAGTTGAGAGAAGATAAAAAAGCTCAGATCGTAAAGGAGTGCTTAGCTATCCTCTTTGCCTGTAATTGATTTCAACACTTCATTAGTGGGAAAAGTGACGTAACTATACAAACCGACCATCAACCTTTGGTTTCAGTCTTTTGAAAGCCTCTTTTGAGAGCACCTCGAAGACTTCAGTGTATGCTTCTGAAACTTCAGAAGTATAATTTCACACGGGAATATAAGAAAGGTTCCGAAATGACACTTGCCGACTCTTTATTTAGAGCACCTGTTACATACCACCGTTCCAACAACAGTCAAGAAAACACTAAAACTTATCAGGTTTACCAAAACCAGAAAGAAAATATGTTTTTCAAATCACTAGAAAACATAAATGCGACACAAACGTTTAAATGTCACACCGGAATGTCAAACAGCCCAAACCAACTACTAGTCACTGTAGTCATGACTACAGTGACAGAATCTATTTATTATATCTACCTATCCTATCTATCTATCTATCTATCTATTTATTTATCTATATTTATATATATATTTATTTATATTTATATGCAGGGCCGTACTCTGACGGGTTTTTCCGGGACAATTTTACCGGGGCTCGGGGCCAAGGGGGGCCTAGGGCGGGGCCTAGGGCGGGGCCAAGGGGGGCCTGGGGTGGGTCCAAGGGGGGCCCGGGCCGGGTCCAAGGGGGCCCGGGGGGGTTAGGGGGTCAGACCCCCCCCCGAAATAGTGAAACCCCCCCCCTCCCCCGCCGACGAAATGTATAGAGGTCCGGGAACAGGTAAAAAGGGCCCGAAACGATAACAAAGGGGCCAAAAACGACACGTGCGAGTAGAAAAAAAAAGTCACCACTTTTGACGAGCCGGAAATCAGCTACGGCTTTGAGTGGAACGGGTGCAGTACCAGGACATGAGGGGCCCGGCCTAATATCTTTACCGGGGCCTGCCAAAGCTGGGTACAGCCCTGTTTATAAGTACATAAGCTAATTATTTGCTATATTCATATTCATATATAATATAATGTTTTATTCATTCATTTATATTTATATGCTATCCATAAGCCTAGCTATATCTAGGTAATATATTTAGAAGTGAATAAATAATTATTATAAGGAATATTGAAAGGGAAGAAAGGAATAAATATGGGGAATATTTATCGAGTTCATATCGATTTGATATTGTCGGAAGAATAGTAAAAAAAAACCGGAGCAAGAAGAATAGGAACGGGGAAATGAACGCAAACAAATAAATTAACTTCCTACCAACCCTCCTACCTCCTCACCCTTTTATAAATTAGTTAACTGGGGACCGTGATAATAATTATAAAATGAAATTCGTTTATGGCTAACTGGTGCGCGGTCAGAACATATTTACAGCATTATTGAATTAGGCGCGACACCACATATCTTCCATTATATTGAAATATTTAAATTAAGTAACTTAAAATCAGATTAAGCTTGATAATGTGTGTCAAACTTAATAAAACACAAGATTACAACCAAAGTCAGTCAACATAATAATACCAATTTTCATCCACCTCAATTCACACCATTTTATATTCATGCATCTCTTTTAAAGCTTTCTGATTCAAGACAAATTCGTATAGTTCAGATCACTCACTCTATAATTAATCTTGGGGTTCCAAATTATCTTGCAGAAAAATTCGAATTCTTAAGTGAAAGAGGCGTAAGAAACACCCGCTCTGGCTCGTTAACATTACGCATTCCCCGTCACAAAACAACAGTTTTTAATAAATCTTTTATTGTAACAGCCTGCCGTCTCTGGAACTCTTTGCCAAACGTAATCAAATCTATCGAAAATCATTCGCGGCTGATGGAGGCGTTGAAAGAGTATTATCTCAACCAGATGACCGTGGCGTGGCGGGATGGCGTGCGTTAGGCCTGGCTGCAGCAAGATTTGTATGTGTGAGTGAATGTGGTCTCTAGGGATTTATTTTTTTCTTCATTATTGTTAAGTTTTACTATGATATATACCAGTTTTTTTTTATAAGTATTTGTTATTGTAAATTATTTATAATCATGTAATTATTATTAGTGGTTAACTGTAAGAAAGGACCATGTGGTCCTAATGTTCGCCACATTAAAGAAGCATTTTCATTCATTCATTCATTCATTCATAGTAGTTAGTGTTAAGAGTAGTCGCAGCACAATTTTCCGAAAAACCAGGGCATTATCGGTAATAAAAAAAACATTGAAGTCTAGAGGGAAGAGAATTATGACCTACAAAATGCAAATGGACGATTATCATCAACTTCCCCATCAAGAAGAAAAAAATTAAGACTTCGAAATATATCAACAAATATCATGTACTGCACACAAGAAAATCTGTAGCATGAAACCTTCACCATACGACGTGGCAAGCAACCTTCACTAGCCAATCATCGTAGCAGCATCTGTATATCTCCTCAAAACTATGTCTATAGCCAGTGACCAACGCAGCAGCAGATAAGTCTACAGACCACGATTTGCTTCTCCATCACCAAATTACAAATATCTTCAACTTCAAGATAAACCACATCGATCCACAACAAACTGCCCACAACAAAAAGATAAAAAATAAATATATATTACCGATATACTCCCGCCAAATGTTTAGCTTAGTCTTGATTAGTCTAAGTTAGGGCAATCACTAGAACACTCAGTTTACCAATCTCTAAATTAGTTAGATTATTTTTTTATTTAATGCTATGGTAAGGACTAGTAAGGAACAAGCATACTCTTAGTACCAGCAAAGATAACATTCCAGACGCACATTATCTAGCAGCCAAGATAAGGAAACATAAATAAATGTGGGGCTCGAGGCCAAGGGGGGCCTAGGGCGGGGCCAAGGGGGGCCTGGGGTGGGTCCAAGGGGGGCCCGGGCCGGGTCCAAGGGGGCCCGGGGGGGTTAGGGGGTCAGACCCCCCCCCGAAATAGTGAAAACCCCCCCCTGGCGAAATGTATAGAGGCCCGGGAACAGGTAAAAAGGGCCCGAAACGATAACAAAGGGGCCAAAAACGACACGTGCGAGTAGAAAAAAAAGTCACCACTTTTGACGAGCCGGAAATCAGCTACGGCTTTGAGTGGAACGGGTGCAGTACCAGGACATGAGGGGCCCGGCCTAATATCTTTACCGGGGCCTGCCAAAGCTGGGTACAGCCCTGTTTATATGTACATAAGCTAATTATTTGCTATATTCATATTCATATATAATATAATGTTTTATTCATTCATTTATATTTATATGCTATCCATAAGCCTAGCTACATCTAGGTAATATATTTAGAAGCGAATAAATAATTATTATAAAGAATATTGAAAGGGAAGAAAGGAGTAAATATGGGGAATATTTATCGAGTTCATATCGATTTGATATTGTCGGAAGAATAGTAAAAAAAAACCGGAGCAAGAAGAATAGGAACGGGGAAATGAACGCAAACAAATAAATTAACTTCCTACCAACCCTCCTACCTCCTCACCCTTTTATAAATTAGTTAACTGGGGACCGTGATAATAATTATAAAATGAAATTCGTTTATGGCTAACTGGTGCGCGGTCAGAACATATTTACAGCATTATTGAATTAGGCGCGACACCACATATCTTCCATTATATTGAAATATTTAAATTAAGTAACTTAAAATCAGATTAAGCTTGATAATGTGTGTCAAACTTAATAAAACACAAGATTACAACCAAAGTCAGTCAACATAATAATACCAATTTTCATCCACCTCAATTCATAGTAGTTAGTGTTAAGAGTAGTCGCAGCACAATTTTCCGAAAAACCAGGGCATATATCGGTAATAAAAAAAACATTGAAGTCTAGAGGGAAGAGAATTATGACCTACAAAATGCTAATGGGTGATTATTGTCAACTTCCCCATCAAGAAGAAAAAAATTAAGACTTCGAAATATATCAACAAATATCATGTACTGCACACAAGAAAATCTGTAGCATGAAACCTTCACCATACGACGTGGCAAGCAACCTTCACTAGCCAATTATCGTAGCAGCATCTGTATATCTCCTCAAAACTATGTCTACAGCCAGTGACCAACGCAGCAGCAGATAAGTCTACAGAGCACGATTTGCTTCTCCATCACCAAATTACAAATATCTTCAACTTCAAGATAAACCACATCGATCCACAACAAACTGCCCTTCAATCATTAAGCGAAGGTGACAACAGGGAATCAACATAAACCGATCTGGCATCCTGCAGTTACCTACGCAAGAAGAGAAACAATCTGATTATCTACGAAGAAGACTTCAGCTACATGCAGTACCATCGATAGAAAAATAAAAAAACACAAAAAAAGATAAAAAATAAATATATATTACCGATGTACTCCCGCCAAATGTTTAGCTTAGTCTTGATTAGTCTAAGTTAGGGCAATCACTAGAACACTCAGTTTACCAATCTCTAAATTAGTTAGATTATTTTTTTATTTAATGCTATGGTAAGGACTAGTAAGGAACAAGCATACTCTTAGTACCAGCAAAGATAACATTCCAGACGCACATTATCTAGCAGCCAAGATAAGGAAACATAAATAAATGTGGAAGATATAAAAACACTACAGACACCCGGTAAGCACCTGGCCATGATAACGTCAATGGCGTAGCAGTGGTGACCGTCGGACTGGCCCGCCGCGCAAATGCCTATGAGCACCGCGGTGCCTCGCCGCGCCGCGCCCGCGAGTTCCTCAACTCACGATACCCATACGGCACCACCACTGCGACCTGTGTGCCCAGGTGATATATTAGGGAAGCAAGTGATACCTACCTCCTAATATTCCCACCTGCCCAACATTTTTTTCTTTGCGAGGGAGGTTGTGACGCTCACATCACTGCTTGTCTGTCTAGTCGAATTATTATAAAATGGTCTGGAAGGCTCGCGAACGAACCTTACCCCTGCCGGTGTAGGGGCGAGAGGGGTGACAGGGAGTCGCGTGGTCAGGAGGACGACGGAGTCGGTGCCGGGCTACGGAGGAGTGAAGTTCAAGTCTTCTGCTGGAGGATAAGGCCCAATAATTTTCCATTTGATATAATTATTTTTTAATATGCAGTAATTGTTTGGTAGGAAGGGGGGGGGGTTAAGGGGTTTAGGGACATTTCAGTTTAATTTAAATAATTTTTATGATCGTGTAATATTTTCTGTATTAAGAGCTCCGAGCCCTTCTGGTGCGGGCTGCTAAAGCTTGCTCCTGTTTCCACTTTTAGTTAATTAAATCCGACGATAATGTTTCATAATTAACTGTCAAAAATGGCTGTTAAGTAGATGTTGGTGTGGCTAACCCTTATAAATATTAATTTATTATTTTAGCAGCTTGGTCAATCTAAACTCATAAATTATTCTAAGTGGGAAAGCCGTAAATTCAATCCACTATGGGCTCACCCCCTTACACCAGATAGTTCTTTCTTCTTAACGTAAAAGTATCCATTGCAACTCGTTGACAGGGTAGGTCAGGTATCTCATTTGTTTGCATGGGCATAATATGTGGTTGGTTTGGGCTGTTTGATAGGCATGCTGTGCATTGTTCAATGTCATGCTTAATATCTTCTGACATTTGAGGCCAGTATAGTGCTTCACGAGCTTTCCTCAGCGATGCATCAAGTCTGGGATGACTTCCTTTTATTCTTTTGAGGATCTCCTTCCTCATCATGGTGCTCGGTACTACAAGTCGATTTCCTCTGAAAATGAGGCTGTCATGGGCAACAAGTTCGTCTCGCAAATTCCGGTATTCCCTAAGTGATATGTTAAGTCCTCCTTATTTTTAGGCCATTCTGTGGTAATTCCGGTTGACAAAGCAAGGAGAGTCGTGTCATATGCTATTAAATCCTTAATTTGTTTGAGACATTCCGGTGTGACATTTGAATGTTTGTGTCGCATCTCTGTTTTCTAGTGATTTTAAAAACCTATTTTCTTTCTTGTTTTGGTAATCCTGATAAGTTTCAGTGTTTTCTTGACTGTCGTTCGAACGGTGGTATGTAACAGTTGCTCTAAATAAAGTGTCGGTAAGTGTCATTACGGAACCTTTCTTATATTCCAGTGTGAAATTATACTTTTGAAGTTTCAGAAGCATACACTGAAGTCTTCGACGTGCTCTCAAAAGAGGCTTTCAAATGATTGAAACCAAAGGTTCATTGTCGGTTTGTATAGTTACGTCACTTTTCCCACTAATGAAGTGTTGAAATCAATTACAGGCAAAGAGGATAGCTAAGCACTCCTTTTCGATCTGAGCTTTTTTATCTTCTCTCAACTGAAGATAAGGAAGGTTCTAGATGCATAGGCGATAGGCTGATCAGCCTGCATGATTGCCGCGCCAAGACCTGTATTGTTGGCATCACACTCAATGGTGACTGGCTCGCTGACGTTGAAATCTTTAAGAACAGGTGTTGACGATACACATTTCTTAATATTGTTGAAGGCTTCATCATGTGGTTCGTCCCAAGTCCATGGTACATCTGCACATGTGAATTGGCACAAAGGTTCACATAATTCCGAAAGTGAGGGCACAAACTGAGCCAAATAGTTCTCAAATCCAAGAAAGCGTTGAATATCCTTTACATTATCGGGTCTTTTCATGTCTAATACAGCCTTAACTTTGTCTTATCTGTTTTCAGTCCACAAGCTTTATTCTGCTCTCATTTTGTATTTGAAGAATGATTTCCCTGATCACTTTGTTCTTATCTACAAAACACACAGATTGAGCCGCTTTGGGATTTTTGACCGGATCCAATAAATTATTTTGGAATTTATGCAGTATGTTCTTTAGTATTCCTTTAGTGTCCACACTTTCATCAACATGCTGAAAATTCCAGGGATTATCTCCGTTCAGAAACTTCAACTTGTGAACAGTATCATCTTCAGGATTAAAATATGGAATAGCAAGTCTTTGACAGTCAGCACAATGAAGTTCTAAGTCAATGTTTGTAGAAACCAACTTTTCAGTGAGTTCTTCTAATTCAGTTATAGCTTGTTTTCTCACATTATGTTTTAACTCAGGAATAAGAATATTTTCACCTTTGTGTATAAGATTTAATGCCTTTTCTGTCAGGGCTTCAATTAGTTTAACAGTTTTACCTGCTTCATTTGTAAACCTCGCCATCAGGCCTTCCAATTCAACTTTGTTACTATCTTCCATTGTACCGTAAATGATATTTCTATTTCAGCCCATTCTACAACTGACTCAGAATCAATATAAATATCAGTTACAATGGAAGATAATGACAAAATTGAATTGGAAGGCCTGATGGCGAGGTTTACAAATGAAGCAGATAAAACTGTTAAACTAATTGAAGCCCTGACAGAAAAGGCATTAAATCTTATACACAAAGGTGAAAATATTCTTATTCCTGAGTTAAAACATAATGTGAGAAAACAAGCTATAACTGAATTAGAAGAACTCACTGAAAAGTTGGTTTCTACAAACATTGACTTAGAACTTCATTGTGCTGACTGTCAAAGACTTGCTATTCCATATTTTAATCCTGGAGATGATACTGTTCACAAGTTGAAGTTTCTCAAAGGAGATAATCCCTGGAATTTTCAGCTTGTTGATGAAATTGTGGACACTAAAGGAATACTAAAGAACATACTGCATAAATTCCAAAATAATTTATTGGATCCGGTCAAAAATCCCAAAGCGGCTCAATCTGTGTGTTTTGTAGATAAGAACAAAGTGATCAGGGAAATCATTCTTCAAATACAAAATGAGAGCAGAATAAAGCTTGTGGACTGAAAACAGATAAGACAAAGTTAAGGCTGTATTAGGCATGAAAAGACCCGATAATGTAAAGGATATTCAACGCTTTCTTGGATTTGAGAACTATTTGGCTCAGTTTGTGCCCTCACTTTCGGAATTATGTGAACCTTTGTGCCAACTCACATGTGCAGATGTACCATGGACTTGGGACGAAACACATAATGAAGCCTTCAACAATATTATGAAATGTATATCGTCAACACATGTTCTTAAAGATTTCAACGTCAGCGAGCCAGTCACCATTGAGTGTGATGCCAGCAGTACAGGTCTTGGCGCGGCAATCATGCAGGCTGATCAGCCTATCGCCTATGCATCTAGAACCTTCTCTTCAGTTGAGAGAAGATAAAAAAGCTCAGATCGAAAAGGAGTGCTTAGCTATCCTCTTTGCCTGTAATTGATTTCAACACTTCATTAGTGGGAAAAGTGACGTAACTATACAAACCGACCATCAACCTTTGGTTTCAGTCTTTTGAAAGCCTCTTTTGAGAGCACCTCGAAGACTTCAGTGTATGCTTCTGAAACTTCAGAAGTATAATTTCACACGGGAATATAAGAAAGGTTCCGAAATGACACTTGCCGACTCTTTATTTAGAGCACCTGTTACATACCACCGTTCCAACAACAGTCAAGAAAACACTAAAACTTATCAGGTTTACCAAAACCAGAAAGAAAATATGTTTTTCAAATCACTAGAAAACATAAATGCGACACAAACGTTTAAATGTCACACCGGAATGTCAAACAGCCCAAACCAACTACTAGTCACTGTAGTCATGACTACAGTGACAGAATCTATTTATTATATCTACCTATCCTATCTATCTATCTATCTATCTATTTATTTATCTCTATTTATATATATATTTATTTATATTTATATGCAGGGCCGTACTCTGACGGGTTTTTCCGGGACAATTTTACCGGGGCTCGAGGCCAAGGGGGGCCTAGGGCGGGGCCAAGGGGGGCCTGGGGTGGGTCCAAGGGGGGCCCGGGCCGGGTCCAAGGGGGCCCGGGGGGGTTAGGGGGTCAGACCCCCCCCCCGAAATAGTGAAAACCCCCCCCTGGCGAAATGTATAGAGGCCCGGGAACAGGTAAAAAGGGCCCGAAACGATAACAAAGGGGCCAAAAACGACACGTGCGAGTAGAAAAAAAAGTCACCACTTTTGACGAGCCGGAAATCAGCTACGGCTTTGAGTGGAACGGGTGCAGTACCAGGACATGAGGGGCCCGGCCTAATATCTTTACCGGGGCCTGCCAAAGCTGGGTACAGCCCTGTTTATATGTACATAAGCTAATTATTTGCTATATTCATATTCATATATAATATAATGTTTTATTCATTCATTTATATTTATATGCTATCCATAAGCCTAGCTACATCTAGGTAATATATTTAGAAGCGAATAAATAATTATTATAAAGAATATTGAAAGGGAAGAAAGGAGTAAATATGGGGAATATTTATCGAGTTCATATCGATTTGATATTGTCGGAAGAATAGTAAAAAAAAACCGGAGCAAGAAGAATAGGAACGGGGAAATGAACGCAAACAAATAAATTAACTTCCTACCAACCCTCCTACCTCCTCACCCTTTTATAAATTAGTTAACTGGGGACCGTGATAATAATTATAAAATGAAATTCGTTTATGGCTAACTGGTGCGCGGTCAGAACATATTTACAGCATTATTGAATTAGGCTCGACACCACATATCTTCCATTATATTGAAATATTTAAATTAAGTAACTTAAAATCAGATTAAGCTTGATAATGTGTGTCAAACTTAATAAAACACAAGATTACAACCAAAGTCAGTCAACATAATAATACCAATTTTCATCCACCTCAATTCATAGTAGTTAGTGTTAAGAGTAGTCGCAGCACAATTTTCCGAAAAACCAGGGCATATATCGGTAATAAAAAAAACATTGAAGTCTAGAGGGAAGAGAATTATGACCTACAAAATGCTAATGGGTGATTATTGTCAACTTCCCCATCAAGAAGAAAAAAATTAAGACTTCGAAATATATCAACAAATATCATGTACTGCACACAAGAAAATCTGTAGCATGAAACCTTCACCATACGACGTGGCAAGCAACCTTCACTAGCCAATTATCGTAGCAGCATCTGTATATCTCCTCAAAACTATGTCTACAGCCAGTGACCAACGCAGCAGCAGATAAGTCTACAGAGCACGATTTGCTTCTCCATCACCAAATTACAAATATCTTCAACTTCAAGATAAACCACATCGATCCACAACAAACTGCCCACAACAAAAAGATAAAAAATAAATATATATTACCGATATACTCCCGCCAAATGTTTAGCTTAGTCTTGATTAGTCTAAGTTAGGGCAATCACTAGAACACTCAGTTTACTAATCTCTAAATTAGTTAGATTATTTTTTTATTTAATGCTATGGTAAGGACTAGTAAGGAACAAGCATACTCTTAGTACCAGCAAAGATAACATTCCAGACGCACATTATCTAGCAGCCAAGATAAGGAAACATAAATAAATGTGGAAGATATAAAAACACTACAGACACCCGATAAGCACCTGGCCATGATAACGCCAATGGCGTAGCAGTGGTGACCGTCGGACTGGCCTGCCGCGCAAATGCCTATGAGCACCGCGGTGCCTCGCCACGCCGCGCCCGCGAGGGCCTCAACTCACAACACCCATACGGCACCACCACTGCGACCTGTGTGCCCAGGTGATATATTAGGGAAGCAAGTGATACCTACCTCCTAATATTCCCACCTGCCCAACATTTTTTCTTTGCGAGGGAGGTTGTGACGCTCACATCACTGCTTGTCTGTCTAGTCGAATTATTATAAAATGGTCTGGAAGGCTCGCGAACGAACCTTACCCCTGCCGGTGTAGGGGGGAGAGGGGTGACGGGGAGTCGCGTGGTCCGGAGGACGACGGAGTCGGTGCCGGGCTACGGAGGAGTGAAGTTCAAGTCTTCTGCTGGAGGATAAGGCCCAATAATTTTCCATTTGATATAATTATTTTTCAATATGCAGTAATTGTTTGGTAGGAAGGGGGGGGGGGTTAAGGGGTTTAGGGACATTTCAGTTTAATTTAAATAATTTTTATGATCGTGTAATATTTTCTGTATTAAGAGCTCCGAGCCCTTCTGGCACGGGCTGATAAAGCTTGCTCCTGTTTCCACTTTTAGTTAATTAAATCCGACGACAATGTTTCATAATTAACTGTCAAAAATGGCTGTTAAGTAGATGTTGGTGTGGCTAACCCTTATAAATATTAATTTATTATTTTAGCAGCTTGGTCAATCTAAACTCATAAATTATTCTAAGTGGGAAAGCCGTAAATTCAATCCACTATGGGCTCACCCCCTTACACCAGATAGTTCTTTCTTCTTAACGTAAAAGTATCCACTGCAACTCGTTGACAGGGTAGGTCAGGTATCTCATTTGTTTGCATGGGCATAATATGTGGTTGGTTTGGGCTGTTTGATAGGCATGCTGTGCATTGTTCAATGTCATGCTTAATATCTTCTAACATTTGAGGCCAGTATAGTGCTTCACGAGCTTTCCTCAGCGATGCATCAAGTCTGGGATGACTTGCATTTATTCTTTTGAGGATCTCCTTCCTCATCATGGTGCTCAGTACTACAAGTCGATTTCCTCTGAAAATGAGGCTGTCATGGGCAACAAGTTCGTCTCGCAATTTCCGGTATTCCCTAAGTGATATGTTAAGTCCTCCTTATTTTTAGGCCATTCTGTGGTAATTCCGGTTGACAAAGCAAGGAGAGTCGTGTCATATGCTATTAAATCCTTAATTTGTTTGAGACATTCCGGTGTGACATTTAAATGTTTGTGTCGCATCTCTGTTTTCTAGTGATTTTAAAAACCTATTTTCTTTCTTGTTTTGGTAATCCTGATAAATTTCAGTGTTTTCTTGACTGTCGTTCGAACGGTGGTATGTAACAGTTGCTCTAAATAAAGTGTCGGCAAGTGTCATTACGGAACCTTTCTTATATTCCAGTGTGAAATTATACTTTTGAAGTTTCAGAAGCATACACTGAAGTCTTCGAGGTGCTCTCAAAAGAGGCTTTCAAATAAATAATTGAACCCAAAGGTTGATGGTCGGTTTGTATAGTTACGTCACTTTTCCCACTAATGAAGTGTTGAAATCAATTACAGGCAAAGAGGATAGCTAAGCACTCCTTTTCGATCTGAGCTTTTTTATCTTCTCTCAACTGAAGAGAAGGTTCTAGATGCATAGGCGATAGGCTGAGCAGCCTGCATGATTGCCGCGCCAAGACCTGTACTGCTGGCATCACACTGAATGGTGACTGGCTCGCTGACGTTGAAATCTTTAAGAACAGGTGTTGATGATATACTTTTCATAATATTGTTGAAGGCTTCATTATGTGTTTCGTCCCAAGTCCATGGTACATCTGCACATGTGAGTTGGCACAAAGGTTCACATAATTCCGAAAGTGAGGGCACAAACTAAGCCAAATAGTTCTCAAATCCAAGAAAGCGTTGAATATCCTTTACATTATCGGGTCTTTTCATGTCTAATACAGCCTTAACTTTGTCTTATCTGTTTTCAGTCCACAAGCTTTATTCTGCTCTCATTTTGTATTTGAAGAATGATTTCCCTGATCACTTTGTTCTTATCTACAAAACACACAGATTGAGCCGCTTTGGGATTTTTGACCGAATCCAATAAATTATTTTGGAATTTATGCAGTATGTTCTTTAGTATTCCTTTAGTGTCCACACTTTCATCAACAAGCTGAAAATTCCAGGGATTATCTCCGTTGAGAAACTTCACCTTGTGAACAGTATCATCTCCGATTAAAATATGGAATAGCAAGTCTTTGACAGTCAGCACAATGAAGTTCTAAGTCAATGTTTGTAGAAACCAACTTTTCAGTGAGTTCTTCTAATTCAGTTATAGCTTGTTTTCTCACATTATGTTTTAACTCAGGAATAAGAATATTTTCACCTTTGTGTATAAGATTTAATGCCTTTTCTGTCAGGGCTTCAATTAGTTTAACAGTTTTACCTGCTTCATTTGTAAACCTCGCCATCAGGCCTTCCAATTCAACTTTGTTATTCTCTTCCAATGTACCTTAAATGATATTTCTATTTCAGCCCATTCTACAACTGACTCAGAATCAATGTGAGAAAGCAAGCTATAACTGAATTCGAAGAACTCACTGAAAAGTTGGTTTCTACAAACATTGACTTAGAACTTCATTGTGCTGACTGTCAAAGACTTGCTATTCCATATTTTAATCCTGGAGATGATACTGTTCACAAGTTGAAGTTTCTCAACGGAGATAATCCCTGGAATTTTTGGCTTGTTGATGAAAGTGTGGAAACTAAAGGAATACTAAAGAACATACTGCATAAATTCCAAAATAATTTATTCGATCCGGTCAAAAATCTCAAAGCAGCTCAATCTGTGTGTTTTGTAGATAAGAACAAAGTGATCAGGGAAATCATTCTTCAAATACAAAATGAGAGCAGAATAAAGCTTGTGGACTGAAAACAGATAAGACAAAGTTAAGGCTGTATTAGACATGAAAAGACCCGATAATGTAAAGGATATTCAACGCTTTCTTGGATTTGAGAACTATTTGGCTCAGTTTGTGCCCTCACTTTCGGAATTATGTGAACCTTTGTGCCAACTCACATGTGCAGATGTACCATGGACTTGGGACGAAACACATAATGAAGCCTTCAACAATATTATGAAATGTATATCGTCAACACATGTTCTTAAAGATTTCAACGTCAACGAGCCAGTCACCATTGAGTGTGATGCCAGCAGTACAGGTCTTGGCGCGGCAATCATGCAGGCTGCTCAGCCTATCGCCTATGCATCTAGAACCTTCTCTTCAGTTGAGAGAAGATAAAAAAGCTCAGATCGAAAAGGAGTGCTTAGCTATCCTCTTTGCCTGTAATTGATTTCAACACTTCATTAGTGGGAAAAGTGACGTAAATATACAGACCGACCATCAACCTTTGGTTTCAATCCTTTGGAAGCCCCTTTTGAGAGCACCTCGAAGACTTCAGTGTATGCTTCTGAAACTTCAAAAGTATAATTTCACACTGGAATATAAGAAAGGTTCCGAAATGACACTTGCCGACTTTTTATTTAGAGCACCTGTTACATACCACCGTTCGAACGACAGTCAAGAAAACACTAAAACTTATCAGGTTTACCAACAAGAAAGAAAATACATGTTTCAAGTCACTAGAAAACATAAATGCGACACAAACGTTTAAATGTCACACCGGAATGTCAAACAGCCCAAACCAACCACATATGCCCATACAAACAAATGAAATACCTGACCTACCCTGGCAATGAGTTGCAATGGATATTTTTACTTTAACATGAAAGAACTATCTGGTCACAATTGATTATTACTCAGATTTCTGCAAACTAGATTAACTACCCAATACAACATCAACAACATCGATTAAAGAGAAAAAGAAAAACTTTAGTTGGTGAGGAAACCCAAAAACATTTGTTACGAATAATCCCATGAATTTTATAAATGAAGATTGGACCAAATTCGCTATATATTGGGAATTCACACATGTTTCATCGTCACCCTACCATGCTAGAGGAAATGGAAAAGCCAAAGCAACTGTCAATATTGCTAAAAATGTGCTCAAGAAACTATTTGATAAAACAGAGGAGGAAAATATTGATATCTGGCTTGCAATACTTGAATGGAGAAACACAGAAACTAAAGGCATTGGCAGCAGTCCAGTTTAGCGAATCATGTCACGAAGAACTCGATCCTTAGTTCCGATGAAAAATCACCAGCATAAACCTCATGTCCCAACTCAAGTCAAAGAGAAATTGGTTAAGAAAAAACAAATGTATAAGCTTCAGTATGACAAAAGTTCTAAAACTCTACCAGACCTAGAGCCTGATTAAGAGATATGGCGCCCCTAGGCTTGAGTTGAATTGGCGCCCCCCTTCCCTTCACCCTCCTATATTGTCTGATGCATCGTATCATAATGAAATTAGGAATTTAATTACTCCAGAACTATTACCTTAAAAACTACATTTAACTTAGAAAATAACTGAACTATGATCAGTGCACACAAATAGTATCACAAAACACGTCTATTGTAATCACTTAATGATCCAGGACAAGTCACCACTGCCTGTGACACTTATTCAACTCACTCTCACAACTTACTCCCTTACTGCTCTTCTTTCCTACTTCTGCCAAATCTGACTCAGATTTAGATCAATCTTAACTGCCTTCATTAGGCTCTTAAGAGTACCTGGTGGACCCAGCTTTGTTCAGTATTATTTCTTGTTTAGCAGTTCATCAAGTTACTATAATATTTTACGAAGGGACCAACTGGAGGATAACAAAGACACCCACATCCTGGTCCCACATGGACAAACGCTGGGAGTATCTTTTTTGCTCTGCATTGAAGAGTTGGTGGTTTGGTTTTCATCAATGTCATAAAATTGATAGACTTTTTTTCATACTCCATGCAATCTTTATCACAAACCCAGATAGCTGTAGTTTGCAAACAGCTGTTATTTGATTACATTATTTAGCTACATTTTTGTAATTTCGTTGCTAGCATGGCAATCAGTGAAGCCCTCATACTCATAATTTAAAATGGTTTCCACTTAAAAATCATTTTATTAAGCTATTAAATTTTTTCTGCCCAAGTAATCTGCATTGAACACGTTTTTGAGTAAGAAATTAGTTATTTTCAGTCTTTGAAGGAAATGCTCGGAGCCGTTTTCAAAATAATGGTGCAATCAAGCATACAATCAAACAAGCAATCAAGCAAACATTGCTCATCTAAGACTATAGGATATGTACCTTTAGGTTTAATAAAAAAAAAACATACCAAGCAGGCCGGATTTCGCAAAACAGCGCGGGACTTTTGTTTTATTTTTAATTTTTTTTTCAAAAAATAAAAACAATATTTTATTTTTTGTCCCATGGCGCCCCCTGGATGGCTGGCGCCCTAGGCTACAGCCTAGTAAGCCTTTTGGTTAATCAGGCCCTGACCAGACCTAGAAATTGAACAAGGTGTAGCTGTAAAAACTAAAACACAGAAACTCAAAAGCAAATGGACAATGGGTACAATTGTTTTCAAACCTTCATCAAGATCTTATGTCCGTGTGAACACCTGATGGCCTCTATTGCAGAAATAGATGAATGATGAAACCAAGTCCTAGCCCCGAAATGCAATATAAGAACTACTTGTTCGGGGCAGACTATAAGAACGCCTGAACGGTATAAACATTAGAAAATAAAAGGGAAGAAAGAAAGAAGAGGATATTTATTTTGTTTATTTATTTTGAAAGAATTATTTTTGAAGAAAGTGAAAATATTTTGTATAAATTTTGTTGAAAAAAGTTTGATCTTGATATAAAATCCTTGGAGGGAAGGACGATGTACATAGTACATTTATAGTATAGTGTCATGTAATATCAAGCATTACTCATTCATAAGAAGGTTACTCTATGTCACACTCTATGTCAAGACCACAGATATGTACAGCTGTTATTTGATTACATTATTTAGCTACATTTTTGTAATGTCCTTTATTTACCTACTTGCTCTATGTTCAAGAGGACTTCAGCCCATTCTACTACTGACTCTGGTAAGAACTAGATGTAAACTAACAAAAACAACGAAATGACTTAAATTGACCGAAATATACGTCCTCCACCCGCAAAAATACTCATCCGGATAATGTGGGGTCTGGATAATCCAAGGTGCACTGTACTTCAAACTTTTTTATTTGAATCTAAATAAATTTGTTTTCAAGTAATGACAAATTCAAATAAATTTGACTATAGTATTAACTTAAAACTAAATATTTGGTAAATTTTCAGACTTAGTTTGAAATTCAAGACTCATTCCAGACTCTTCAAGGCCATTACGAAATTCACGACTTATTCCAGGCTTTCAAGATTTTCAAGACTATTAGAAACCCTGTGAATCGTTTTTTCAGTCAGGGACGAATTTCCCCACAAGGCACCTTAGAGGGCACAACCTGGGGCAGGCCCGTTTCAAACCATAGAAGCACTTAGGGCAAACGAAACAAGTGCGCCCAATCCTTCCATGCTTTTTTCGACCTCGTAACTTGAGAAAAGTCAAAAATTTATATTTGTCCGAGTTTTTTTGTGGACCTGGGAGAGACCCTGATATTTGTTTGGATTTATAATTATTTTATCTTTTCAATGGTTATTACGGCCAATATTGCCTATAAAAAAAAAGAGTAACTTCATCATTGGAAATTCATTATGGCCGACAGAAAGAAGACAAATTTTAAATTACGAGGATAGAGAACTTTAAATGTAAGAACAAACTTTGGGGGTTCCTCAGACCCCTTGGCGCCCTCAGTGCCCATTTTGCCCAGTAATGGAGTCGGGCTCAACCTGGGGGCGGCAGAAGGGCAGATAAACACTGGGCAACCTCCATTTTGTAGGGCCACTCACCCAACATTCATAAAATCCTACTACTGCAAAAGAAAACGTAAGGATTACCTGTCATGCTCACTACAGAGAGCATTGCAGGCCTTTAAGGAGCAGAGAATCTTGAAAGTTGTAAATATTATGTACATATAGTAATGTCTTGTTAATATTAAGAATAATATTGATGACTTTCCTGTTACTGGACCTGTGCATGATCTTGGTACTAGGTTTAGTGCTAAGCTTGAGATACCAAGGTCCAGGACTGATAAAAAAGCAAGTTTCTTATTGCAGGAATAAAACTGTTCAATCACCTTCCCGGTCACATAGAATATCTCGAAAGAAAGAGGTTGCAAACCACAGTTCCGAATTGGCTTTTCGAAAACCCTCTGTACTAACTAGATGAATTTTTTGACTTATACTCGTAATTGAAGTGGTCCCCCGTAAAACGTTCTAAGCGACAAAATTTCAAAACAGGAGATATTCAGTGAAAAAGGTTCTACACCATACGAGCTACACCGTGGTATATTTTGTTTTGAAGATATTTGAGTTGGCAGCCCTGATTTCATCTGTCAAAGTTGGCGCGGTTCACAGGACTGCACAGACTTTCTCGGGAATAACGTTCTATTCGCCGAAAGATGGACTCCCCGCCGGTCATTGCGTTGTCTCTCAGTGACATAAATCGCGTAAATAAAAATGAAAGACGAAAAGTAAATCTTGGAAAATGGAAGGATAAGACCAGGAAGGAATATAGAAATGCTGGATTACCCTTTATTTAAACAATTAAGAAGAAGCCAAGGCCTGGAAAATTGCTATCAAAAGAGGTGAATAGAATAACGTTTTAAGCGCCACCTATGGATTGTTTTTAGCAAAAATGACATATCACATTACGGAACAACATTACGTTTTTGTACTTTTATACCAATAAAATCTATTTATGTTCAGTTTTATTTTCGTTTATGTTGACAACCTTACATTCCCTGATGTTTTCTTCAAGAGCAGTCTGTCAGAGAACGTTTCAAATGCCAGCAGTTTAAAATGTTCTAACCCAAAAAACAACCACAAAAAATTGAGCATGGTAATATAATTTTTGGTTGTTTGTATTAATGAATAACCTATATAGTTTCTGGAATTAATACAATTTAGTTTGAGACTTGTATACAATGTATAAATTTTCAACCAAAATCGTCAGAACTGTTAATGTGAGTAATGTGAAACAGTCTTTAAATGCTACCAAAAGCCTTGAAAAAGCCTGGAATCAGTCTTGAATTTTGTTGGGGAAATAAACTAGACACCCTGATTCAGTAAGTCTGGCAGACATTGAGAAGAGCCTTTACCAAATACAATGCTTCTAAAATTACATTTTTTTTAATTTTTTCAGGTAAATAAATAAAGAAAAATTCAGTAAACCTGCACTTATCATCAAACAGTGACTTTATATCATATCTGTGAAGTTTAGCTATAGTTTTGTAATGGCTTTAACAAAATAATGATAAACTTATGTTTTACAGGAAGGAAAAAATGCGGAAAGAGCTGAGAAAACTACGAAAATTAAATAAGTTGAAAAAACCAGGATCAGATTCTTCGTCAGATTCCTCATTTGACATGGATTTGCTACTCGCAAAGTCATCAAGAAAGAAGACCAATTATTTGTTGTCGTTGAAGGCCCTTCCGTCTAGGGTAATGAATTATATGCTTGGTACAAAACAATCACGGTCTTCAGAGGGTGATTTGGAAAGAAATCGAATGGATAAATTGAAAGGAAAGTCTTCCTCAGAACCGGTGCCTACTGAAACAATAGCTAAGTACAATAAAACCAAAACCGAACTTACATTAGCGAAAGAAAAATTCAGTAAGTTGGGAGGTGAGCTGGCTAGAACCATGGAAGAACTTAAAGCTTTAAGGAAGCAAGCTGAAGACTCCGATAAGAAGTTTCAGATTTTGGAAATGAGAACATCCTGTGAAACAAGACTGAGGAGTTTCAGCGATCCTCAAGCATACAGCAAGGCCGTTTAAGAAGAATTATCAGTTTATTGATTTTGGTGATTGGGACATTTTCGTAGTATTTAGTTGTTTCTCCTTTTCAAGTAAAATTTATTTTACTTAACCCAAGAACTGCAGGCCCAAGAGAATATTTCCAATAAAAAATTGTATTTCATGTGACTCACTCAGTTGTATGTGTTTTTTAGAGTTCTATGTAGCTTTAAGTTTAAATAAATGTTAGTCAAAACAGAAAAATTTATAATTATAATTTAGTAAGGATTTGAGTTGTTTTGAAACCTTACTAAGAAGAACATTTCAACCAGTTTTGTGTTATTAAGTTTTCTTGAGTATAGTTTTAAGTTTTATTTGAAGTAATCTGTAATTCAAACCAAGTTCCTAATAAACTTTTCAGAAGATATAGATTTTTTAATATTAAAAGTGAATAAGTAATATTGTAGATTTTGTTCACATTTTCTGAGCTATTTCTTAGAGAAGACAGTAGTAGAATTGTTGATTTGTATTTTTCTACTATTTGAATCTGTTTTCTATTTAATATAAAACTTATCTTAAATAAGAGTTTGTTAAGAGGGTAGAAAATGGTAATTTAAGTAAGTACTTTTTTAGGTTAGGTACATGAATGAATTCTTCTTCTATTCTTTGAATGTGTTTTGCATTTGATAAAAAAAAATTATCTTCAAGTTATTTTTTTCGACTTAATACACAACCCAAGAACAATTTTAAAAAATTTATCCAGTTTTTTAATGAAATTTCAGATTATAAGTTTAATTAATCTAATTTGTGTCTCAACTACTAATGTATGACTGGTATTTTGAGGTTGTTTGATGAATTTATTTACGTCTAATAGAACTTATTCTGAGATATGGGATAGTTTGCCAACATATAATTTTTTTTCATTTTTTGAATTCCGTCTCTGAAGTAACTTCATTCTAAATAACAAATGACACATATTTTAAAGTATAATTCATAACCACATATTAGTTAAAATGGTCTTTGGAGATGTTAGGATGGCTATGAGGGGTAATGGAGGCCATATCTAATGTCAGTCTTAAAAAAAAAAATTCAATTACACGAAAAGTTAAATGAATGAAGCTTGAACTGTAGCTTTTAAAACTAAATGCAGATAAAAAAATTCATTACTTATAATATCCAATTTATTGTCCGACCGGTTTTTTTGATACCTGAAAAGTGTTGCTATTTCTTGTTGAATCACTCAAGGCTGTGGTGGGACTAGAGGTTCTCAGCTTTTTTTGTGTCTCGGAGATTACGCTTCTGTGTGGGCAGTCAGTGGATACAGCAGCGAGACTTCAGAGTTGGAGAGATGGGTGGGTGTGCCGCTGACGTTTCTCTTGAGAAGAATTGCTGCGGGCCCGAAGAACACTCGGTTGGGAGGTGGAACCAGTTTTACAGTTCAGCACTGTTACAGTCTGGCTGTACTACATTTGTTGGAGGATAGTGGAGGAACTTCCCAGTGTCTCAGCTGGTCTTCAAGTACCCAAAGAAGAACTGGAGAATTCGAGTATCATATGGGAAGAGCACATGAGAGTCAGCGACGTGGAGCGCCACTTGTGATGTCTGCGGACGATGGAGGAGAAAACTTGGATCATTTTATCTTCCTGCAGCTTATCTCTGCTCATCGAGCTTGAGGCCAGAACAAGTCACTCTCCAGTTGGATGTGTCAAGTCGCATCAAAAGTAACAAGAGGAGTCATTGAGGTCAGAGAGGGCCATTACAAGCCTCACAGCAAAGTCTAACTGGCCAAGAAAGTAACTACCAAGAGTGAGACCTGCATCGCATGTTTCAAACAATCAACCACCACCAAAACTCCGACAGCGACTGAATGTTGCTTGGTTAAACGAGACCAATCCAAAGCTGTTGCTGCAATCAACAAACAGTTCAGAAAATCCTGAGTACATCAAGTATCCAAAGTACACAAAAATATCAGGACTAATGTTATTTTCAATATTTTTTGACAATGCTATAATGAATCAATCAAAACTCATCTATTCCGACAGAATTATGTGTCCTGATCCACCGTATGTAGGAACCGAGCCTCAGGTATTGGACGGGTCGCAGGTGGCGGATAGCGAACGTTCCATCAGATATGGTGGACAGCTGCGAATAAGGGCTTGCCCGAATAAGCAGTCCCGGACCGAGGCGGCAGCACCAGAGGGCGTGGGAGGGTGACTCGTGGCGGGGTCACACTCTACAAAACCCACAAGAGCCCGATGAAAGTGCTGTGCCATGGCGAGGAAGTGCCGCCATCAAATAAGCACTGCCCGTACAGCCTTGTACGATAGGGTCTGGACACCCAAAGGCTAGGAGAAGGAGAGAGAAATAATACCCAACGCATGATAATTCCATTTGTTTGGTGGTGGTTGGTATTTTAATTTTGGTCAATAACCATAGCTGATGTACTTGAAAATAAGGAAAGACATGAGTGACAATATAGAAAAAGAGATAAGACACGCTGGGATTGAAAGGGTTAAGTGAAGAGCCGACCTAGAGTCTTAGAAGCAGCCATAGAAGAATCACACAAATTAAGATGAGATACTTACTTATAATAAAGAAGTATTCTACACAGACTAAAGAGGACATAGAAAGAAAACTTAAGCCAGGAACTTACCTAAATAGTCACACAGAGAAGACTTTAAAGAGAATAAGTAACTGATACATAACCTAAAGAAGATTTAGTGAGAAAACAGACAGATAATGAAAAATCCAATGGATAGTCAAGAACAGCTTAGGATTAAGTTATAAAGTTCATTAAGGAAAGTTAGACATAGTGGTGGGAAGAAGGGTAGTGAGAGGAAAAATGAGAGTAAGAATGAAAACCGATTTCATTTAGAATAGAAGGAAAAAAGGATTAATGATCAGAAAATAAAAAGTGAAATGGCAGAATACAAATAATTTGTAAAAATCAGTTCAACTAAGCAAAAGTAAACAACGTAAGTAACAAGTAAGCAAGAAAGCAACGTAAACAACAATGTCAAATGGCAGGATTGATTGATCATTACCTGTAAATGAAATTTACCTTGACAACTATTTTCACTTGAGGGAAAAATAAAAAAATTGAAATTATTGAATGGCTAGTTGATATGCCTGTACTGTAACAAAAAACGAGTATTAGAATAAAACTTAATGGGAATAATAGCAGAGGGTATTTTTTGAGGTGTCAATTCATTTCCAAGATTGAAATCCTTTTCCAACAAAAAGACATTACAAAAGTTGCTTATTAATAATTAAAAATCTGCTAGCTGTTCAAGATGCTACCCACTAATTAATCCTAAAAACTCATTAGACCCAATCAAATAAATACAAAATGTATAAAAAATCACAACAATAGAATTCAGTTGTTACAAAAGAGAATCAACAACAGAATGACAAAAAATAAACAAGTATACACTATCTCACAAAGACATGGAGGAACAAAGTGTAAAGCGCACAATACAAATGAAATAAAAGGTGCAACTTCTACTTCTTCTCCAGTTGATCATTTCTGTACTAGGTCAGAAGAAATTTGTCACACAGTTGAAGAAACTTGTAGGTTTTAATACTTGATGATCCCAACGTTGTCTAAGGAAAAAATCTAAAATTTGAGTAGAGACTTGTAGTAGTCAAAACAAATTAGCCTCGCAATGGCGCTGCCCTACAAGTAGTTCCGAGAGACGTGGTAGTTGGAACCAGTGGGGGTTCTGAAGGTGATAAGCTCCAGTAAAGTTCTTCAGCAGCTCCTGCAGAAGTGCTACATCCGTGATTTTTCTTCTCACCTCAAGAGACTCAAGTCCTAGCAGAAGATATTAGGAAGTAGAGTCATAGTGTGTTGACAGTAATACTTGATTTGATGTGAGGGTGAAATACTTGAGATGATGGTGACATGTGACGTGATTGTGTAGATCAGCTCTTCTCAACCTATTTTACTTGCGAATCCCTAACTTAATTTATTTTCATGAATTGTACCCCTGGAACATGTTTATATACAAAAAGACTAAAAGTATTGGCCAATCCAGAGTTTATTATAATGCAGAGTGAATGAAGAATCAATTCTAGTGAAGAATATTAGTAGAGTATAATTTGATTTCCAATTAATTTAAAAAAAAATAACAACTGTGAATAATAATTGATTTTTGAAAAACCTAGTGTTGCTAAATATATTGGTGTAAGAACCAATTCATCACTATTTTGGTAACCTACCTTACTAGAATAGCCTGTTTCAATGTGAGCCCTGAGCCTGTTTTGCTGCACATAGTTTTCTGAAGTTCGGTTCAAAAGAAGCTAAATAGATTCTCAAGTCTGCACAATTACGAACTATTAAGAACGTCTGATGTTGAACTTATACATTTCTCTGATTTTAAATGATTTTCGAACTGTTTTCAGTTTGTAATCTTTTACTGTTGTGGTAAAATGTTTATATTTATTTATGACAAGTTATTTTAGGGAAGTACAAATTTTCAAGCCCGCCATTATCAATTTATCTTTTGTTTACCCCCTAGCGGCTCTCGCGAACCCCCAGGGATACATGTACCCCAGGTTGAGAACCACTGTTGTAGATACAGTTGGCGATTCTCGACATCACTAGTCCTACCACAGCCTTTCAGTAATTAGGCAAATGACTGCTATGAACAATGCGATAGTGAGATGTGACAAGATAGTGTGGATACAGTTGGCAAATCTCGACATCATTAGTCCTACCACAGCCTTTCAGTAATTCAGCAAATAACTGCTAAGCTACTGCACCTCTTGGTGGTACAGTACTAAAATTGATGTTCATGCACAGTCTTGTGATTAGAGTTCATTAATTTTGTAAATACACTGTAAGTTTGTGAATAAATTTTTCTATAAATTGTTTTAAGTTTGTTGTAAATAAATAAACGTTTCTATAAATTTTTTTAATTCGTACAGTTTTCCTGTATGTATATTCAGTTACAGGAATCATAGAAATAATATAGGCCAGGATTCATTCATGTACCGAGGAGACTGCATTTATTTACAAATGTGTTTGTGCGTTCTGGTGTTAAATGACAACTTTTTAATTTTTCAAATGCATTATTATTACTTTTTTGTATTTATTTCTCTTGTGTTATCTTTTATTTATTTCTTTTTTTGTGTACTATCAGTACAAATAATTCTGTTAGAATAGGTGAGTTTTGATTGATTCATTATAGCATTGTTAAAAAATATTGAAAATAACATTAGTCCTGATATTTTTGTGTACTTTGGATACTTAATGTACTTAGGATTTTCTGAACTGTTTGTTGATGGCAGCCACAGCTTTGGATTGGTCTTGTTTAACCACAGCAACATTCAGTCGCTGTAGGAGTTTTGGTGGTGCTTGATTGTTTGAAACATGCGATGCAGAGTCTCACTTTTGGTAGTTACTTTCTTGGCCAGTTAGACTTTCCTGTGAGGCTTGTAATGGCCTTCTCTGACCTGAATGACTCCTCTAGTTACTTTTGATGCGACTTGACACATCCAACTGGAGAGTGACTTGTTCTGGCCCAAGCTCGATGAGCAGAGATAAGCTGCAGGAAGATAAAATGATCCAAGTTTTCTCCTCCATCGTCCGCAGACATCACAAGTGGCGCTCCATGTCGCTGACTCTCATGTGCTCTTCCCATATGATACTCGGATTCTCCAGTTCTTCTTTGGGTACTAGAAGACCAGCTGAGACACTGGGAAGTTCCTCCACTATCCTCCTACAAATATGGTACAGGCAAAATGTAAGAGTGTTGAACTGAAAAATAGTTCCACCTCCCAATCGAGTTTACTTACGGGCCCACGGCAATCCTTCTCACGAGAAATGTCCGCAGTACACCTACCCATCTCACGAACTCTGAACTCACGCTGCTGTCTCCTCTGACTGCCCACACAGAAGCTCAATCTCCTTGACAAATAGCTGAGAACAAAATCTCTAGTCCTACCACGGCTTTGAGTGACTTAACATACAATAGGAAAATAAGTTTGGTGCTCTTTGTTACTTATTTTCTCGTCTGCATCGTAAGTAAAGACTTTGTCTATAATTAAGTTAATTGGGTTATTATGTGTCATGATTTAAGGAGTTAGTTTCAATATGTTATGTCAAAACCATATTGTTGAGTGGCTGTGTTGTATATTAAAGCTCAAAATAAATAAATAGGATATTTTTTGAATTATATTAAAATTATTACACCTTCATCCAATCAGATTAAATTTTTCATTTTTTTACTTCTTCAATTTTTTAGAAAAACATGAGTAAATGTACAGTAAAAAAATAACTTTTAAAACATGAATTAGAGTAAAATTTTAAATGTCTCTTAGTGTTCTTCGCGGATTTAAAGTCATAAAGCATCCATCCTGCCAAAAATCAACGTAAATCAAATGGTTTTTATGTTGTTTACTTAGCTAGACATAAAAATCTATATTTAAATAAATTGCTTTTGCATACATGAAACATTGCAAACCTACACCTTGAATGAAGAATAAAATGTTATATTTCAAATACAAAACTGTACTGTAATCTCTCATATTTGGCCATCCAGCAGAGAGGTCACCGACCATTGGATGGTCGTGTGACATCGCAGGATCCCTTCTGCTGCTCTTATTGTTACCCTTTGGCCTATTTTATTGCCAGCTAAAGTATTTTATTTTACTTGTCAGTGTAAATTTTGAGATCATATTTTAATTATAATGACATGTTGACAAATCATGTTTACCTGAGCACTGCTCAAAAATTGGATTCTCAATATGACAAAAAAACCTTGGATTTAATCATATGCTAATCCAAAAAATAAAAGGGCTATTAGGAAAAATTCTGTCGGAATTTTAAATATTTATATTTAACAATTTAAAAATAGTATAAATAAACAAATGACATCAGTAGCTATTGAAAGTAAAATTATACTCATTCCGCAATATAGTAAAAAAATTAAATGATCCTTAATAGCCCAATAGTCAATGGTAACTAAGAGACCTACTTTTTAACGTGGAATCCAAACCACAATTCCACTAATAAATTATGAACTGGTCTAATTATAACAGGGCTGGCTCCAGGCAGAGGCTCCTAAAACAGTTGCAAGCTTAGCAATTACAAATATTTTATGTACCTAATAATATAGTATTAATCATATTATTTAGACTATTTATACAAATATTCGGTGAACCAAGCCTAAATCGGTAATAAATTATTTTCACCAGTTTTTATCTAAAAGTACTCTGGGTCACTCACCAGACGGTGAAGTACTTTTGTTTGTTGTTTTTTCGTCACAGTTTATTTATTTATTTTTATTTAAAAAAGAGGGTGGTGGCCTCTTTTTACCTTGGATTTGCCCCCCCTACATGGGCCTCAGGCCTGTGAATGGAAGTTATCAAGCAAACCCAAGGAGTGAGCCGGTACCAGTGCCGGACTGGCCAGGTCGGCAGGTCGGCAAATGCCGAGGGCCCACGGCCCTAAGGGGCCCATGGGCCTCAAAAATACAAAATTATTTAAATACCGTTTTTCAATCTTAAAAATTAAATCCACAATATTTTTACTTGAAAATAAGATTTTTGATTTTATTTATCAATAAGATAGCTGATAAATTTCATTAATGAACATAATAAGATTACTGTACCGCACACATTTGTCTATGTTTAGCACAGGCAACACATTTTGTCTTTGTTTATTCGTTATCACCACACCACTGCCATTTAGACGCCACTGCCACCCCTGCCACCAGGATCAGCTGTGAGGCGTTGTCGTCGCGATCGCGAAAAGTGGGCACGTGGTTGTTGTCTGCATGGTGTTTATTAGAGGTTTACTATTGCCGATGCTCTCTTTACTTCACGATCAAGAGTTTATAGGTTAATATTGCCTAGTGCTTAGTGAAAAAGTGACAATACAGTAGTGAAATAGTGTGCTGTGTGTGATTGATTACAATGAATAAACAGTCTAGAGTCTAGGCCAAAGTACCAGTAATTTTGATGATCAATTGCTTACTAATGATGACGAGAAAACTCTATGTAAGACCGAAGAGAAGTTACGGTGTGCTCAATGTTTATCGTGTGTCTTTGCTATATTGTACAATAGTCATCTCAATCAGGCCTGTTTAACAATTTGTACTCTGATTACAAATACCTGCTTACAATACCATGCATGCACTCAGGTTTCATGCGAAAGAGTTTTTTCAAAACTTAAAATTGTAAAAAATAAGTTAAGAAATTCTTTGGACCAAGAACTTCTAAGTAATTTAATTCAGATGAACTGCGAGAGTGACTTGTTTAAGAACGTAAATAGATAGGCTATAATCAACGAAATAGCTTGCTCAAGTGAAGAGCTTAAGAAAATGTTAAAGGCGGTGACACATTATCACACATTTGCCCGAACAAGATATCACACCACACATCAGACCGCGCAGGGAGATAAATTTTTCGCTCCACACATTCCTCCGAGCGCGGTAACGCGACAGCGTACGGAAAGACGTTCGGGGCAGAGTAGACCCTGACACACTATCACACATCATACAAGACACCGTACCAGACATTTCTTTGATCTTTCGCCAAAAAACCGCCTCCAGAGTGCTCGCGACGATGTGTGGTGTGATGTCTTGTGTGATGCGCGGACCCCTGACACACCATCACACATCCTTCCTTTTGTCCTGTGCGATGTGTGGTGTGATGTCTTGTTCGGGGAAATGTGTGATAGTGTGTCACCGTCTTAATAGTGTGATTTAGTTATGACCATGGTTTGAGATGTTGCCGTTAGACCGTGAGATAGCCTACATTCAACAATCAACATATTGATAACGTAATCATATTGTTATGTTATGCACTTTAAAATAATCGTATACAGGTTTTTTGAAAATATTCATGTTTTTGAAGAAACTTGTACGGTACAATGTACATCATAATTATGGTCTTTAAGATATAATCTTATATGTGTTTCTAAGAAATTGACACACATTAACATTTTGTCTTTTAATATATTAACGTAGACTTATTGTTTTTAAATAGCCTTTAATAAATCTATTTCTATGAAATTATACACGCATTACCATATTTATAACCTAATTTTGTAGTGTCAACGGGTACTTATTTTCTTTATTTCGTTGGCCTAATGTTGATATTAATAAATGTATGCTAAATGTGTAGAGAATAATGAGTTTCAAAAAAAATTTTTATATTACATTGGGTGTAAAACATTTGCAAGTGGGGGGGGGGGCACGACAAATTTTTGTTGAGGGCCCACAGAGCAGCCAGTCCGGCACTGGCCGGTACAGTACAAGGATGCGGTACAGTACTGTTAAAAGTATGCGGCATCATCGGGACTCGATCCTGCGATGCTACCGCCACAGAACCGGGGCCGAGTGCGCTACCAACTGCGCCATCGACTCACTCAAGTTAACACTCACTCAGTTAACAAGGCAGTCCATAGTGCCAAATGATTTTTTCTACTTTCAAGTAATTAGATTAGTGATTAAAAAATAAAAAAATTGCACTAACACAATAACACAATTAATTGGAATGTAGACTGAAGTTAAGCGCTACAGGCCCATAACTTCGCACTTCCCTACACAATGGCTTTGAAAGGCCCCACAACTCAGATCGGCCCAGGGCTTCCCAACTGCTTGGACCAGCCCTAAATTATAAGGTTGGTATTATGGATTAACATAATACTCACTAGTGCGGACATTAATCCACACTAGGGAACATCACATCTACAAGCCGTATCGCTTGCAACTATCCACAATTCGTGACCTCCAAGTTGCTGGATTACAGGACACGCCACCGTCCCAGTGATTCTTATTGTATCTTCAAGACTTTAAGGAGATATTTTGTAAGTATAATCATATTACTAAAATTATTGCATTTTTTCAGCTATAAGTGGATGTTTAAACGTAAGCACCCATTCCAATTCGTCTACAGTGTGTTCATTTTCTTGTGAACACTATTGGGATCTTGTAAACTGTAAGAGATAAAAGGAAGGTTAAATTAGCTAAGTGCTGCATAAAAATAAGAGAAGTAAAATGGTGGTGAGCAATTAAGAATATTCCGGCAAACTCATTCGCTAAGCTCATAAAATCATCTATGCCCAAAAATTAAAATTGCCCATAACTTTTTATTTTGTAAGATACAAGTCCGTAATTGGGGTAAAATTTACATGAAATTTCACATAAAATCTAAATATTTAATAAAAATGTGATTCAATTCATGGTTTTACGAGAATATCTAAATCCATAATGTTAAATGCCAACATGTAATTTTTTTTTTTTATTGGAAAGACGTTGGAAAGTATAGTTGGTGCCAAATCTTAAGGCCCACGCCGTCCATAAGCCCAATGCTAAAATTAACATCTTACGGACGGACTGGGCTTTAAGATTTGGCGCCAGTTATACCTATCTTTCTCATGATTACAAGAATACCACTCATGTGATATTTTTCCTCATCAAATGTGGTTGCAATAAAACAAAATATTTTGTATAAATTAGTAAATGAGTATGGTAGTGGAGTGATGTACAGATTTATCATGAAAATTAAAAATACGGAAAACAGCTGCTTGGCAGCAAAAAACTATTTTACAGAAAAATATGTATCTCCATTTAAAACAGATGATTTTTTTTGTAAATTACTTTTCCACTGTTAATCAGCTGTTTCTATTCAATCAGCTGTTAGCTATTAATCAGCTGTTCTCTTTTTTCTTTATTGTTAGTTATTATGAATCCAGTACATCATAATCCTTTAAATATTTTAAAATAATTGTATGTTCATGTTAATCAATTTATGATCTTGAAATGGGCTATGATAAACTGAATCCACAATAAAAAAGAAAATGGGAACAGATGATTTATAGCCAACAACTGATTAATAGTGAAAGGTTAGTTTACACATAAATCAGGCTGTTTTAAATGAAGTACTGCATTATTTGTCCGCAAAACAGATTTCACTGTCAATCAACTATTTAGTTCTGATAATCAGCTATTTTTCATATTTTAATGATAAATCCAGTACATCATTACCCATTGTCATATAAAAATATTCTTTGATTGCAAACACGTTTGGTGAGGAAAATATCACATGTGTGGTATTTTTGTAAACAGGAGACAAATATCTTTCCAATGAAAATAAAATTTTACACGTTAACAATTTTACAATGGATTAAGCCGACGTTGTCTTGTATCGTGTAACTGAAATCATGGGCAGTTAACTTTTTGATTCTAGGTTAATATTATAACACCTGCATACTTAAAAGCCAACACAAATGACAACTAACCATGGAGAAAACAATTCACTCGATCCAATGGCAGCCTAATAAAGCGATAATGGTGACTGATGTCTCAGAGTTTTAATACGAGTCAAAAGTAATAACTAATATACATATCTCAAGAAAAAGTCCTTAAATATGTCCATAAATACACAATATATGGGATTTTCTGTTAGATATTAATAAGTTTTCACTATTTAATAAATCTGTATATTAACTTTGCACATTCCAGATCTTATATTTTAAATACTTTATTTATGCTTTATACTATTAGCTTTACTTCAGTATTAACTCAACCAACTTAACTATTACATTTATTTCAATATTAACTTTATACTATTTACTTTAGTTATACTATTTAACATTTTCCATAATTTGAAACTTTGCCTCTGCATTTAGTTTTTTCGTACTAGGCCCTTAATACAATACTAAATACAATAATTTAAACACAATGATGAGATTATATAACTCCTTATCGGGAGAGGTTGATATATTTGCAAATAATATTTACCAGTACAAAAGATATTGTCAAAGGGGTTTAAATTGATAGCTTGAATTTCTAGTCAGCCTGCTGAAAAAGGGGGAGGGGAAGTATCTGTATTTATTTTATTTATTGTTTTTTTTTAGGCTATATTTATTTTCTCTCGCTACTCTGGAGCCTAGTTATTGTTAAGTTTTAGCAGAGTTTATTGTTGTTGATTATTGTTAATATTTGTTTATTGTTACTGTTACTGTTACACTATTTATTTATTTATTTTTTTTTTTGTTACTCGCATTAATAGTGATAATTATGTTCGTTGAACTGGACTGGACTGAAATATTGTGGACTTTATGATAACTGCATGTCTTCTTCTGCAACATGCACAATGTAATTGGGTATATAACCTGTATTGTTGCATGTAAAATAAATAAATAAATAAAATAAATTTATTAAATTAAATTATTAAAAGTACAGTCATTTATGGAAATTAAAGTAACCCTAAAACTGTTACATGTTTTTGATAAACAATCGAAAAATAAACTCAAAATATATACACATAACAACCTCAATAACAGTAAATTAACATTTCGATCGACGAACGTGTAAGGTGTACGTGCCGCGCCGGACGATGGGCTGGCACTGATACAAACAACTAGCGCCTGCCACCGTAGGTAATTCAGAGGCCAAACCGGTTTTAGGAAAAGTACAACAATATAACTTTCCTGTTTTCGTCCGGTCCGCAGTGTTCTGACGCGAACATCGTCCGTTTCGGACCAGCGCTGCAGTGTTTGCTGAATCATGTGTTGTTTCGTTATCGTATATATGGGTCAAAATCCCGTCCCGAGTGATAACTTTTGAGGAACTCCGTCGCTCCATCGCTCCTCAGTCGTCAGTTCAGTGTTGGCAACCTCGCGCCATGGACGCATCGGGGATATCGTGTCCGACATGAAACTGTTTATGGTACGTCTTCGCTGTTTGTTGTGATACCGTAGCTCTTAAGTGGTTCTTTGCAGTGTTGTAAATACTTGTAGCCTATTAGTCTGGGCGAGACGATGGAGCCCAGTCCAGGGCCAGTTCCCTACCCGCGACCAAGGCCAGGCGCAGACGTAAGCATTACTTCCTACTAAGATTAGTCACTTCGCGAAAATTGGAAATCCTTCATTGCGATTGTTTATTTTTATCGAGAGGATTTTCCTAGATGATCGATTCGGTCGAGTTATGTAAAACACTCCATTCACGAGGGGGCTCCTTGTCCCTGTGGTGGGCCGGAACTGGCCAAGTTTGAGCGCGCACTCGTTCACGAGTAGAGTACATATATGATTATATTATTTCTAGACTAAATATTCTTCTCGTGGTTAATAGCGTGACCGCGGTGGCAGAGTAAGCTTTTTAGCCTAATATAACGGGAACTACGAAAATAGAGGTTTTATGCTAATATTTACAGTGACGTAGGAGCAATGGATTCTTATTCATTTTTAAGACGAATCCGATGATGCATCGAGATTTGTACAATATTTGAAAATATTTCTAATAATATAACTCACACGTCAAAGCAGAATTAATTTTAGGAGCTAAATCGTTCTATACCCGACACATATACACCAACACTAGGCACTAGCACGCATATACATTCCCTGCACACAACATACGAGGATGAATAGGCCTACATAGCTTGAACTAATGCTGCTCGTATTAATGTATCTAAGAAAACAGCCGTTAATTCCTAGAACACGGATATCTTTATTAGAAAGTAAGGAAAAGACGACTTCAAGATAACGTCATGTTTTATTTATTAAAGTTCTGAGAAGCAGAGGAGGGTTATCAAAGATGGAATTAACATTATTTTCCTCGTACTTCTAGTGTTAACACAATAATAACCTGATCTGGATGTATATTTGAGAGGATTTTTGAATTTATTTGTTCAATTCATTATTGTGAAAACGGCTCAACAATAAACAAAATATCGAATCAGTCAATCCACACAAAATTCTCGTTAATCTATAGATTTTCCCCCTTGGTGTACAACATTTGGAACAAAAGGCTGACTTAATCAGGTAATTAAACTTTTCAGTCTATCTTTGTGTTCAGTGGTGCAGTTCTAGTACAGTCCACCTTGTGTGGTTGAGAATTTTTTTTTGATATTACGTTTATATAAACCTGATATAAATAAAACTGTAATTAATCACTGAATACGTTTATACACATTCACTGCATTTACTAAAGAGTTAATGCAAATAAGCAATTATAATTATTGATTTCGACACCTATTCATGCCGACCATCATCATCGCAACGTCAGACCCATGATGTGTGAGATATTCAAATTCAAAAAATCTTTATTCATTCAAAAAACAGTACAAACATTACATTTCTGATTAGATTCCATTCACAATCTTCTTGCAATAAGAAATATAGACACTATAAAATGGATGAATGAATAGCTAGGTACCTCATTATTTCGTGTTGAGGTACCAACACAATCTATAACAGACATACTGTGAAAAATACAAATTAATACATAATGCTACAATATACTTTAACAAAATACATAATCTAAATTAAAATATGAATAACAATGTCCCTTTGGAATTAACCACTGAAAAGTAACTATTAAAAATCACGCACAAATCCAAGTAAGCCAAATATCACAAACAAAACAATTTTCAACACAAAATATTTGACCCAAAAAACGGGTGGGGGGGCGTGGGAGGGCGAAAAAACGCAGTCAAAACTGAAACGTCAAAATCGATCGCCGTTTTCCACAATTCAATTCCATTCAATCCAAAATAATTTATTTTTTTCAAAATAAATAAAACTGATATAGGCCTAAACCTTTCCCCAAGTGCAAAACGTACGCACGAATGGGAAAAGAGAGATAAGATAACAAATTTATTTAGCCAATTAGTGTAGCAGTTATTTGAGGTCTTTCTTTTCACTATTAATAATAATAATAATCAATATAACGAAGCTTATTTTGTAAGTGTTGCATAAATAATACTGCATCACTAACTTAAAAAGTAATTGAGTAAGATCAAAAATATTATTAAGATTTATCATATATTAGTAATCCTGGATACCTTTATTTACTGAATTGCAGTGGATACAGAGTAGTGTGTGACGACAAAATTATTTATTTGTTTATATTCCTACGGCAGATGCCTTTTACAATAAAATTATACAGAAAGAATACATTTGCTTTGGTATAGATATCATGTATGATTCCAAACAAGTTTACAAGCTGAGGATTAAGATGACATTAACTCTGAAACATTATATTATTAGCCTCTATATACAGGGTGTTTTTTTAACGCAACCCGAAATTTTATTTTATCAGTGAAGGATTATTCCCCCCCAAGATCCCCGGATTTGACCACACTATATATTATTTTCTTTGGGTATACATAAAAAGTAAGGCCTGCGAAAACAATTAACAAGATAGTCAGCACCTCAAAACGAACATAACAAATTCAATGCAAGAAATTCAAAGACGTACCTTGCAACACGTGTTCAGGAATTTGATGGAGAGAGCACGACTTTGTACGAATGCCAATGGCGGATTGTTTGAACACATAATGTAAACTAAATGTGATCAAACTTAAATAATAGGTTGTATAAAATGTAAAGATTAACAAAACAATACTCATTTCCTATTTATATGTGCATTATTCAATCTTCAATCTTATAAATGGGTTGCGTTAAAAAACACCCTGTATAAGTCAGAAGCCGTTGACTGACTGATCACAGTTTCTCAAAAACTATGAGGCTTGGGGTCATGAAACTTGGCACAACTATTATTTACAGGTTCTATATATTTTGCAAGGTACCTCTTTAAATTTATTGCATTAAATCTATTATGTTTGTTTTGAGGTGCTGAATATCTTGAGAATTGCTTTCGTAGGATAATTAATATTTTTTTACAACCTATTATTTAAGTTTGATCACATTTAGTTTACATTATGTGCTCAAACACTGCGCCAGTGGCATTTGTAAAAAGGTTAAGCTCTCTCCATCAAATTCCCGAACACGTGTTCCAAGGCACCTCTTTAAATTCCTCGCAATAAATTTGTTATGATTGTTTTGAGGTGCTGAATATTTTGTGAATTGTTTTCGTAGGATAATTACTACTTTACATGTCTGTGGCAAATTTCATTCAGATTGGACCATTTTTACGCGAGTTATCGTGCTTAAAAAAACACACATTAAAAGCGCAACCCAAAATTGGATTTTATCGGTGAAGGATTATTTCCCCCAAGATCCCCGGATTTGACCCTACTATATTATTTTATTTGGGGATACATAAAAACTAAGACCTGCGAAAACAATCCACAGGATATTCGGCACCTCAAAACAAACACAACAAATTTAATGCAAGAAATTCAAAGAGGCACCTTGCAACACGTGTTCGGGAATTTGATGGAGAGAGCATTACTTTATACAAATGCCAATGGTGGACTGTTTGAGCACATAATGTAAACTAAATGTGATCAAACTTAAATAATAGGTTGTGTAAAATATAAAGATTAACAAAACAATACTCATTTCATATTTATATGTGCATTATTCAATCTTTATAAATGGGTTGCGTTAAAAAACACCCTGTATTAGTCAGAATCCATTGACTGACTGACTGATCACAGTTTCTCAAAAACTATGAGGCTTGGAGCCATGAAACTTGGCACAACTATTCTTTACAGGCTCTAGATGCGTACTAAGAAAGGGTTTTAAAATATTTTCTCTCAAAAGGCTAAAATAGGGTATATTAAAAAACTCGAAATTGCGGTCATTTTTAGATATTTAATAATAATAATAATAATAATAATAATAATAACAACAACATAAGACATAATCAGACTTTGAGCCATAAAACATGCCACAAATATTCTTTATAGATTCTAGATGTGTACTAAGATTTTAAAATATTTTCTTTTGAGAAGCTAAAAGATACATTATAAAATGGAAAATGGCGGCATTTCAGTTTTTAAATCTATGATCAAAAATTGTGAATATAAAGAATTATATAATATTTTCAAGAAACAAAATTCAATATTCTAAATGAATAAACTGTTCAAAACTATGATGGACACTTACTATTATTATATTTTTCAGATACCACTTAGGCTACTTGAATTTTTAAGTCCAAAAAGTTTACTAATTTTACCTATGTAGGCCTACTTTTTCACCTCTAGCTGCCAAAAGGTTGATCTGATCTTCAATTTTTTTCATGAACATTTTGGGGAATTGGGTTTTTAAATTTTTTGCCCGCACATTAATTTTCTATCTATTCTTACAATTATTGATCGATTTTAAAAACATAAGAGGTTTTTCGAGATGTTAGTTTGAAAGACTGCTTCTATCGTTAAATCAGTTATGCCTTATGTTCTCGTGGCTCAAACTGATGATCATAAAGATTAAGGTGAAAGTACAGTACGATGAAAGTCCTGAGTTCAAACCCTTGAAGTGTTTTTCCCAAATTAATAGATACTTAGTTTTATAACTTCAATACTGGATTAATTTCGAAATTTACGTATTCTTAAGACTAAACTGTAAAATTAGAACAAGTTAGCAAATGTTAGCCAATTCACACCACTCGCCCATCTTGAGGGAAACATAAAAATCGACAGATATGAAACGTTCCAATTTCTCATAATTCAATCTGGGGCGGAGTCATTATCTGCATCCTTAAGGGTGTGGTTAAACGCTTAATAATTATAGACATATGCGATTAAAATCAATCAATTTGGTAATTTGTAAAAATTGCACATGCAGTCAATGTATAATTTAACTAAACATTTTTTATCCCGGGTGAAGCCGCGGGTATCGGCTATTTATAGCAGCAATGTGAAATTAATGGGAAAGCAGTAACATGACTAAGCAATAGTTATTTATGTATGAAGAGCGTAAAGTACGTAAGTCTTTCTCGAAAGACGCTTTACACGCGAAATACATACTAAATTTTTCCTACAACTGCAGTTTTAATTTGCCAAACGATGAATACAACCACAGTTACTCACGTCCATTGTAGCTGAATGTGCCATTACGAGTGTATAAATTCTTCATCTTTTTTTCGTAAATGTTTCTAGATTTACGAGGTAATAAGTTTCATGAAACTTCTTTCACTAATTCACCAATATTAGGTGGAGTAAGTCCGAATTCGTCATTACTTATTACATCCATTGTAGCTGAATGCGCCAGTTTGAGGTTATAAACATGTCGAGCCCAGTCGGAAACGGAGAGGAGCGCTGTTGCGCGCCGAGTAACAATGCAAAATCAGCTGGCGAGCGTGAAAGTAATCACGAGGCGAGCGCAAAAGACTTTTGCGCTCGCTCCAAAGACTTTCAAAGACTTAATCGCTTGCTCCTCAGTAAACAGCTGTTTACGATTGGTTTTCGGTGCGTAAACTGACACTTTACACGCGGTTGTAGGAAATAATAATTAACTAAGATAACAGATAAAACTAAGCAACAATGAAATAAATTATAGCAGATAGAACAGGCAACAAAGAAACAAACTATAGGCTAACAAGCAGAACTGTGCAACAATTGAATAAACTAAGAAAACAGATAAAACTTAACAACAATGAAAGAAACTATAAAAAAACTGACAAAAATGAAATAAACTATTAAACAGAACTAGCATGACTAGTAAGTGTAAATTATAGTGTTTTAAGACGTTTTATTTACATCTAGAAAGTATGACGCATTTAATATGCTAATCAAGATGTACTAATTTAGTAATTTAACTGCAACTTAGGACTCGTCAAAAGTAAACTAGTGAACTAATACATAGTTGTAAATGCTGTGTATGTGAATATAAAATAAACAGTCTGTTAAAAACGCAAGTTTCAACTTTATATACCACGAGCCCTACGGTAATAGCTTATTCCATAAAAGAAGTCGCAAAAAGAGCAAATCATTAAATAACATATTATGAATGGCCAATTACAATTTGAATTTGGATAAGTGATCACCAGTGCACTGCTCAAAAAGGAATTTAAAGTATCAAAGATAGCTTAATTTTATATTAAATTAACGCAAGTTTAACATAAGATTTTATTAAAAACTCAGAAAACCGGCAAAACCTATGGGCGAAGCCAAAAGAAATCCATCTTTTAGAGGTAACGGAGTGTTTACCTAGCAAAGGCCACAAAGGCACATATTATGGAGATTGGTAGCTTATTTAATTTGATACTAAATACGTATATAAAATAAATTAGAAGTCACTACACGTGACAAATATCTAGATATTTTAAGATTACGATAAGATAAACCTTGAACTATAAACATTTTTATTGAAACAAATACCTTTGAATATAGTGGTAATACAAGATACGTAATACTGTAGTTGAAAATTTGAAAGTATTTTACTTTATAGGATGTTATAAAATCTCCTAGAGGGTGTAAAACCACTGCAATCAACTCTTTATGTTCTAAATTAAGTGTATAAAGTAGGGGTGTGCGAGTAGTGATTTTTGAAGTCGAGTTGAGTCGAGTTTAAAAAAATACTCGCGAGTTTTGAGTTTTTTTCTAGTCGAGTATTTTTAATAGTACAAGTTAAAAGCTATCATACTTATTATTGAGCACATGCAATGAAATATTTTTTAATTATTACCTACATACCTAACTACCTTAACTCAGAAAAAAAACTTTAAATACCTACCTTACATTACCTTACCTTATTAAACTGGGAAGTATTCCTATGAATTAAAAGCAAACCTGTTTTCAAATTAAATAAAACGAAAATTCAGGTTATTTTAACATCACGTTATATTATTACTCAACATTTTATTAAACTTTTAGCCTGAGGAGGTAAAAACCAAGCTACATCCACCCTTGTTTGCTTCAAAAAAGAGGTATATAGTCTCATTGAGCATAAATAAAGGAACACCTCAAATTACAGAAAGGAAAAAAATACTAAATTAAATTTATTAATAATAATAACTCAAAAACCACTTTAATTCGAGTAAAATAAAAAAAAGGTTTTATAGTGGTTGTTCATGACCGTGTTAAAAACGGCCGTAAAATGCGACCACGCGTACCAATTTCGGGTAAACGGCGGGGGTAACTATTCGACTGGAACTTCCGCGTATTTTTCAAAACTTCGAGTCGAGTCTAGTAGTATAAACTAGGCTCGAAAAAAGCTCGATGATTGAGTACTCGCGTACCCCCTAGTACTTATACAGGATTTCGAACTATCATCGAGGTTTGAATCAGTGAAGTTCTACTGTATTACTGAAATAAAACTTGAAAGGGCTTTCTTACCTTTTTTGGAAATCGGAAACGGGCCGAACCGAACCGAGCCCTGCTTTCAGCGCTTCGCCACATTCCGCCTCGAGTGTAAATCTCGCCCCAGGGGTAGACCGATATGGCTGTTACCAAAAAGCCACGAATTTTTCGGTCCATCTGAAATTACCAAATAGCCACGATCATTAGTGAGGATTAAGAGGGGCCATCTCGAAAGGAACGAAGTGTCCAAAAAGCCACGATTGCTGCGGCAGGCAAGCGCTGCCAAGGAGGTAATGGTCGGGAGGTATGGGAATTTTAAATTCTCTCTCTCATGCCACTGCCGCCCCCTGCGATGCAGAACACGCCACATATCTTGACAAACACTACATCTACATCATGCAGATTGCTTGACAAATCTTAATCCATTTACACACAAACACTCTTTCCCTCTGTTACTTACAATTAAATCAACTTCTCCACCTTCAATCTTACCACCTTCAAGGATCTTACAAGACTGATGCGATGGTGCGAATGGTGTGAATCTGGTACAGAAAAGCCTAACCCCTTAGAACTAGTTCCGGTGGCGCCGCATTCCACCGGAAATCGCGCGGGAGCGTTGACATTTAATTTGCTCATACCTGCTCTCTTTAGGATATTTAATTTAAATTATGTTAGTCTTGTGTTATAAACTTGCTTGAAATTTAATTATTGTATAATTCGTGCAGCGCCAACGCCATAATTATAATAAATTATCATTTCATGAAAAATAAACTTTTATTTTACAAACTACTAAGTGTAGTAGTAAATGGTTTAGGTCATAGGGAAGTATCAATTCCCTTTTTCCCAGAGGTGGTGCCGGCTACCTGGCTGAGCCGTCGTGGCTTTTCGGACATTTCAGCGCTGGCAGACTTACCCTTCTTATTCCCCTCTAATGATCGTGGCTATTCGGTAGGGTCAGAGCGGCCCAAAAATTCGTGGCTTTTTGGTAGTTCCCGACCGATATTGCGCCCGGCCCTTCCTGGAATTCTCACCAGAGAACCAAGCTATGATGACTCCTCGCCTTCGAAGTGGGAAGGGCGGAGTTCGCTCAAAACCTTTCAATATCGAACCTTGGGAGGAAGCGAAGAGTGAGCAACATAAGTAAAATCTTAAAAGTTCTTACAGTTTTTCACATCACTTTTTAAACCGCAGAGTGTATCGAATTATGCATACTGCTGGTAGGTAGTGCAAATAAAACGATTGCACCCAACGATAATGTTAATTTGACTTACAATTACAAATAAAAATTCTTCGTTAACCGTTCCATATTTACCTTTAAATAACTCACCCGTAATTTTGAGATACTTGTAGTTAAACATTGTCGTCTTTTTTAGTAGCCAATGATATATTACAAGAATTAATTATCTGGTTAAATGTTACAAATTAAATCTAGGATTAGCTAGAAAATTGGGCTACTTACCCCTTAGCCGTCTTACGCAAAACTGACATTTTGTGTGGTATAGGGATGGCCGAATATATTAGTTTTAGGTGTTTCGTATTAGATAAGAAAACGTTACTTACTGATTTCCTAAGTAACTAATATGTGATTCTAACTAATACTAATACATCTTTACCTTTCATTCTACACTCTACACCAATATAATTAATTAGACTTTCTGTTTCTTTCATCGCTCGCGCTAAAAAATAAATGAGATAAATTTTCCTAATGTGATATAAAACTAATGGGAGAGTTACCTCATTTAATACAATTTCTAGCTAATTCTAGTCGGTCGCCGGGCTGGAGATATAACATTCTGCATATTAAGTACTACAAATATTTATTATTATACAAATATTATTATATAATACAAATTAAAAATAATTGTTGTATGTAATTTTAAAATAGGTCTATTTAATATCATTGTGATTATTTTAAAAACAGCAGTAGGCAAATAGTTTTTCATAAAAATTATATTTTTGTAATGTAATAACTGTAACAGCAATAAATAAACAAATAATTTCGTAAAATTTATTAAATCTTGGTGATTTTTTATTTTAATACTTTTTTCAATCGATATAAGTCCGTTTTTATCAGTTTAAGGCCCAGTTTTTAGCCAAAGCTTCTATATTCGATTTTTTTATATAGATATTAGATTTTTTCAACTTATATTTCTTTGTAACTGATATGGAAGTTACTTATATCACAAAATATCTAATATAGCACATCCCTAGTGTGGTACAACTATTTTGTGGTGCACCAATAAGTGCCCCCAGTGGTTATGGCGGTGGCGGGGGGGGGGGGGGGGGGAGGGGGAAGTTGACATTCCTGAGTCACTGCGCGGTGTTGCAGTCCTCAGGCACCTGCCTATCTGCCACCCTCGAGGCGGAATATCGGTTAGGGGATCAATGCAATTTTTCGTCAGTTTGGTATGAAGGAATATCGGTGCCCCGATTTCCAAGCCTGGGTCGGGAAGGGGAAACATTTCCGTACCTACTTGCAGCAGACATTGAAAACAGCTGTTTTCCGCACAGAGTGATTAAAAACGTTCCCTTACGTCTGTCCGAAAAAGCGGCTGTTTTCACACTCGATGTGCTCCGCAAAAAGGGTGATTCCCATCATGACAAAAGGGTGGAACTGGTGCAAACCTGATCACAGGGCCCGGGCCTAGCCCTATTTTTATTTTTTTATTTTTTTTGTTATATTTATACAGAATATTTTACATCAGATCGTGATCAAAAATTCAATTATATACATTTTTATTAAGTTTAGTGAAATAATATTAGTTCTAGATTTGAGGTTTGTTACTATTTAATTAGGTGCATACGTGCCAGTTACTGTTGTTTGCATATTAGTATACAACAGCATGCTCGGGCCTTTAAAAATAGCTTACTACTTTAGACTTGAAACTTCAATATGGGTGAGAAATTCCTCACAGGATTTGGAAGTTCATTTACGAGGTATATTCGGAAAGTAAGTTCCGTTTGGGAGTAAAGAAATTCTCAATGCATTTACAAAATTTTTATTATATACATCTTAAAGAGCGTACCTTAAACTACTTTTCTACATAGTTCCCACAATATTTAGGCACTTGTCATATCTAGGGAGAAGCTTTTCAATTTGTGTTGAAAATAATTCTGCCGCCTATGCACGCAGCCACCCGCTGACGCCATCTTTAAGTTCATCGTCATTCACAAACCGACAAAGGTTACAATGGTGTACAGAAGAGTTCGTGAAATTTGTGGAAAACACTCAGAGGGATCAGTAATTTTGAATTTCCTTTTTTCCCTAACTGTAAAGCTGGTCACACTAATGTCCACGATGAAGAGAGGAGTGGCCAACCAACTGTCTTTACTGACGATCTCATTGCAAAAATCAACAATACAGTTCGGGAAAAAAGGAAATTGAGTGGATATCTTTAGTTATTTGTGAAACTTGCTCATTTCACCAATCGATTATTACATGCGTTCGATACGTCGATAGTTGTTCATTGTTGTCAGTCTTAACCTAACACAAATGAAACAGACAATCAGCTGATTGCTTCAAATAGCAAGGACAAGATGGCGGCATCTTTGGGTATCTTTAAAGGACAACAAGCTGTAATATTTTGGTTTTCTTAAGTAGTTAACGTATTGTATTGAGCAATATAACGAAAAAAATAGTTCATCACACGGACCTAAAGCTGCTTTTCGTTACTCGGTAATTTTTCAAGTAAAACTTGACCTTGTACGAAAAGCGTCACTTTAGGTCCTAGTAATGAAATATACTATTTGCTGGACTGCTGGACTTGAAAAACTACTTGGACTCATAACAACTTCTCCCGAGTGTAGCAGAGTGAAACTAAGCGCACTTGTTGCAAACAAATATTTGTCCATCTCTTCTTTTCCTCGCAATGCTCAGAACATTGTTCGCATTGTTTGTTGTCGATTATATTAAAACGACTTGACTCAGTCATCTCAGTATTATACATGATCCTTTAGTTTACTGTTTACATCTTACCGTAAAGCAAGAGATAATCTGTAGAGTGAAATCTGCTTAGACCAGTTAAGGTTATGAATGTTCTTATAGGAGATTTTCCCACATGAGAGGACGTAATTGAGGTACGAACTGTGGGAATTCTATCGCCTTCTACAACGTGGGTACAATTAATTAATGGACAAGACTTGAAGGCCAGTGAGATATCTTTAATTAAATAAGCCAGAAAGTATGTTTCTGTCCACCTTACAAGTCGATGCCAGCAGTGGTTTAGTCATACTTCTTCAGCGGTGTGTAGAGTTGCCATATTTTTGTTAGGTGGATTCGGGGCACTTCTTCCCAAGGATTTTAAGCCCCCATTTAACAGTCTTACCCCCCTCTCCAAAAAAACCCTGACAGTGTAACTACAACGGTATTATTGCAACATTTTTAGGAAACAAATTAATGAATATTAAAATTACAGTATAGTTAACTTCCTCCATAGTCAATAGTGCCTGCGGTGATACCTTACATATTATAGAAATTATTCTGTGCTCTTTTTCTTGGACACACTACCGCTCATCCACAATTCACCGTAGAGTAGACCGGGGAAACACCGACACCTGGGACAATTCCGACACCCAAAGTTGCGGTCGTCATATGAGAGTAAAACGCTATTTGATAGTACTGCTGCCTTGTGGGAGACTCAAGAACTAACAGTCAAAAGAGTTTTTTTGTCTGCAGACAGAGTGATGATGTAAAAGTAATATTTTACTTTTTGATCTAAAAACGGACACAAACTAACTAATGTACGTTCCATATATACCATTAGACCCACAGAAATGAGACTTAGTCATCTAGAAAGTGTATTTCAGAGCGAAATTTTTGGTATAGTTGATTTTAGGATTAATAGTGATAAGACGACCTAAGGTTAAAAATCCACCATCTTGTCTCTCTGGGGTAATGCAAACATATAAAAGGGGACACAACCGAAACCGACAGGTGTTTATATAGCTTCCTCAATCAAAGTAATATCGCTATGGGGTTTCTAGTACCTAAATATTTCGTTTATTATCTTTCTGGAGTGAGATCTAGAAAACGGCCATCAGAGAAGTGTGAAAGGGACGAAGAACCCTCAAAAAAAGCAATTCTAGTTGGACCATAACGGGAGATTGGTCAAGTCTTGTATACTATATTACAAACTTATTATTCTGATATAACAGGTTACGTACCTTGACGTCCGCTGTTCCTTAGTCTACTAATGTTGACTATAGTTTCGACTACTAAGTAGTCATTTTCAAAACAGAACGTTAAATTTCATTCATTGAAATTTTGTCAACTTAAAAACACTAAACACATTTAAAACTTTTACGACACAAAACACTGAAGACATGACATATAACCTAGCTTGCGGAATTGTGTATATAAACTATATATAAACTAAGGAATTGCGGACGTCAAGGTACGTAACCTGTTATATTGATTACCAATTCCGGAAGGCTTCAACATGAATAAATATTATTCTGATGTGGGAAATGCCAATTAAAAGAAATCCAATGCCACAAATGATGTAACTAAACCTGAAAAATATCAAAATTAAAACTGTCTTAAGGTGTCGGCATTTCCCCGGTCTACTTCAGAGCCCTGGGTCTACCTACCGAACTTACCTTTCATCTTTCGCCAAAATACCGCTTCCAGAGTTCAGAGTGCTCGCCATGATGGGTCGCCGGAATTGTACCCCCCGGATTTGTACCCCCCAGAAAAAACGCTACGTCATTTTGACGTCACAGGACGGGGGGTACAATTCCGGCCGCGAACTTTTAGGACGGATAAATTATTATGTATTTTAATCAACTGACATTTCACGGTTGGCTGAACAGCTGCATACTTGATATAAATCCAATTAAACTTCCTAAGTCCGACCCCGGAATTGTACCCCCCGGATTTGTACCCCCCGTGGTCAAATTCTTAAGACCTACCCCGGATTTGTACCCCCCGTCGCCAAATCTTCAAGTCCTACCCCGGATTTGTACCCCCCGTGGCCATATCTTTAAGTCTTACCCCGGATTTGTACCCCCCGGATTTGTACCCCCTGTGCTCACATCCAGTTTGACTGACCATGGAAATATACCGGGTCAATATTCGTTGCTGTTGTTGACTTTTTTAATTAGTTCTCGTAAATCAACGGCTGTTCGTTAAATTATTGCCTAATATTATTCTACGAATATGTCTTCTTATTATTATATTGTGTAGTCTTATTCATCATTAAATAGGCTAGAAAATCTGTCAATAATACGTGATGAAAGTATTGGATAAAATATTGTTTTGAATATCTAAATTCATAAAAAACTGTTAGTTTGATTATTTATGTTTCACGTTTACGGTCTCGTATTCCGTTGGACTGTTTGCCATGAAACTTGGTATAAATATGTAAAATGTCACGGAGGAGGTTTTTAAGCCATTCATTCGTCCTAACTCAATCGGGGGTACAAATCCGGGGGGTACAAATCCGGGGTAGGACTTGAGGATTTGGCGACGGGGGGGTACAAATCCGGGGGGTACAAATCCGGGGTCGGACTTAAGAATATGACCACGGGGGGTACAAATCCGGGGGGTACAATTCCGGGGTCAGACTTAAGGGAAATAATTTAATTGCAAACCATTTAGCTGTTGATGATTTAATAATGTATTGGGGGGTACATTTCCAGTCGCGGGCTGTTTCTCGAGCGATTTAGGCCCCGCCTCCTGTGACGTCAAAATGACGTAGCGTTTTTTGTGGGGGGTACAAATCCGCTACCCCGCCATGATGCGGTGCTGCACACAAACTCGCTAACTTTTCTTGGACCTTTCCTAACATACAAACTCACCAGTTTCGAAACCGGTAAAAATATAATTTTAAATTTAGCCTACTTACCTTATTTCAAAGGCAAAATGTGAAACTAAAAGAAATCCGAAAGTTACATTGCTAGATTTGATTTGTACAGTTATCAGATCATTCTAGCAATGTGTGAGTGGATACAGCGCAAAATGACAGTGCTTATTATTCTTTCATATCGTATAAAACGTTTTTACCATTAACTTTTTTCTTTTATTTTTTTAAAAAAACCTCAACTGCCCGTCGCCATGTGCGGTGATCTAGACACAGCGTGGTACTTAAGGGTAATAGGCTAGCCAGAGGTGATCGCTCATGATGGAACAGGAGTCGCCCGCCGCTGGGATTGAACCAGCGATGTTTGAAACGTGAAGCTAGCTTTTTACCTCTGATGCCTCGGCGGTATTTTAAAACCAACATGTTTCCAAATACTAAGCGTAATTTTAATTTTACTTGATTTTGTTTGAAATACAGTTTAATGCAATAATAAGTCGTTATTATGTAGTGACGTTGACTGTAAGTTTTTAAGGGAAGCAGACTCGAATGGGAGTGCATACCCGGATGTCTCTACGCAGGGGATCCCGCAAATAATTGTCACCGGTAGCCTGGGGAGGGGAACGGGGAGAGGCTCTCTACCTGCGGACAGGAAGTTGGCGAGTTTGTATGTGGCCGGCCTGAGCCCTGACCCTAGTTTTTATAGCTGTTTGGAAATTGGCGAGTTTGCAAATTAGAAACAGCACTAAAAATGTTGGCGAGTTTGTACGTACCCGCACAGTGAGATGTCTCGTGTTTATTCATTTATTTATTTATTTGTTTCCAACGGTTACACCATTTTTACAAGCAAATTACAGGTAAAGTTTAACGATAATGTATAAATATATATAGATACTTAAATAACAATAACAATGATTAACAACATAGTAAAGAACAAAAGATAATATATGACTTACGGTAATGACAATAATATATAAATAACATGAATATAACTATGTAGAGGCAATAATAACAATTTCATGCAAAATATACAATGCTTACAGGCAATGAGGAATGGACAAATAACAGAACGTGCTCACATTCCCACTCTCGCTTGCTCATCACAATCAAAGCTGTGGCCCTCTAAAGGCGCCACCTCAAAACACCACACTAGGGGAGACATCACATCCACAATCACTGGCGTGGCCCTCCAAAGGCGCCACCTCAAGGCACCACACTTACTGATCTACTCTGGAGTAGGTTCAGCACGGCTCTGTTGAAGGCAGCAGGCGTACTCCCAAAGAAGTCGATAGATGACGAGGCATCCCCACCAGTTCTCAGAAGTCTTGATATTCCATGGTGCAGAGCATAGTAGGTTGTTTGGAAACGTCTGCTGAAAACCGACTTCGAGCGAGTGCCTCTTGGTATGGTTATGTCGATGCTGCTCAGCAGGTCAGGACAATCTAGGAAGCCATTCACCAACTTGAAGAGGAAGATTAGATCATGGCATATCCGTCTTGTAGTAAGTGGTTGGAGATTGAACTGCTGTTCTAGGATGGCTATCGGAGCTTCAAGGTAACGGTAACTAAGCTTGAGGCCAAGGATTCTTATAAAGCGCCTTTGGATTCTGTTCAGCAAGTCAGTGTGGCCTGACTGGTATGGCGACCAGATTACCGAGCAGCCTGAGGTGTAAGTTGGACGAACCAGTGACCTGTACAAAATTGCAAGGGTTTGTGGAGCATTGAAGTCTCTACTGCAGCGGAGGATGAAGCCAAGAAGGGTAGAGGATCGAGACGAGATCGTGTGATGCGCAGACCCCTGCCACAACATACTCCGACAAGGTCCCCTTATCTACGTTGTTTTGATCGAGGAAAGTCAGATAGTGTGTAACACACAGTACACACTGTGGAACACAGTTCTGATCGGGCGCAAAAAACAGCAACGCGAGTTTAGCGATCGCGAGCAAATGAAGAGAGTATAAAAGAGAGGTCGCGTCATTGCGAATGACGCGACCGGCCGCAAAAATACAATGAAGAAAAATTGCCTTAATGACTTTGCTACAGCCAACGTCATAGAATCGCGTGCTTCGAAATTAATAACGAATTCTCTATACAGGGTGTTCGAAAAATGTGGGGCAATAACTAACGTGGTGATTCCTTGGGTCCGCAAAGTAAGAAAAAAAAGTTTATATAGATATATCTTCTAGTTTAGCGTATGTCTGTATGTATTTTATTCAAAATAATTCGTAACTCCTTAAGTGTTTGAGGTACAGCGTTGAGATTTTGCACCAATGTTAATCATATTAAGACCTATTTCCCTAAAAATTATACAACAATATCATCAACCGTTTGTAAATGGCGATTATTTAAAGTATTTGAAGCCAATTTTCACGAAAACCGTTAACTTAAAAAAATTGCAAAATACTTAAAAGCTATTACACTTCATGTAGTTTTCAATGATGCATTTGTTAAGACTGGATAAAGAATCACAGAGGAATCAGTTATTTTTCTAACGCATGACCACTTTTCTCCGTTTAAACAATGCAAAACAATGTAACAGGAATATTGGCATTGTTTAAATGGAGAAAAGTGCTCATGCATTACAAAAGAAAAACTAATTTCTCTGTAATTCTTTGTCCAAACTTAACAAATAAGGTATCATTGAAAACTGCATAAAGTAGAGTAACTTTTATGTGTTTTGCAATCTTTTTAAGCTAACGGTTTTCGTGGAATTTAGCATCAAATATTATACATGACCGCCATTTACAAACGGTTGATGATATTTTTGTATAATGTTTGACGAAAATAGAACTTACTAAGTTTAACATTTGCTCAAAATCTCAACGCTGTAACTCAAACCGTTAAGGAGTTATGAATTATTTTATAAAAACACATACAGACAGACAGATGCTAAACTGAACGAGATAGGACATAAATTTTTTTTCTTAATTTGACCCAAGGAATCACTACGTAAATGATTGCCCCACATTTTTCGAACACCCTGTATAATTTATAATTAGCTGTTTTAGACATTTTTAGCTCGCAATCGTAAGGCCTATGCTGTCAGGTGTAATGGCGGGAGTGGCGAAGAGAGAAAATAACATATTTTAACAACTGCGGGTAAACGATTTCAGAAATGTGAATCCCAATAACGGCCGTAAAAGCGATCGTGCGAGTTTACGGGCCTACTGAGTTTACCGACAAGGTTAAGTACCTGGTGGATCGAGCCCTGCTCGGTATTATTTCATGTTTACCATCAGTTTATTAAATTCAAATGCTTTATTTCACATAATATTTGTACACAAAATATGCAACAAATTTGGTTGTCATTCTTAAAACTGTTAACAATAAAATCCCTTTCTAATATAAGAATCATTTGGGCCATCGTTTTATAACTTTTAAGATATAAAAAACAATATCGGGAAGTTCAAAATTAGTTTAGCTAATTTTTAAAGAATAAAATGCCTGTGTCACAAGCCAAGCTATTGTAGAGCTCTAAAGAGTCCGTTTGAATGTCAACGAAGAGTTAATCGCTATTGTGTTTCCTGGCAAATTGTTAAAAAAGCGAATTCCTGCAAAAGCCGGGATTTTCTCAAATGTGCTCTGCTCTATGGGGAGGAAAGCTCAGCATCGATCCCTGTCTTGTATCGAATCTATGAAAATCACCAACTTAACTTAATGAAGAATACATATTTTTGAAAGTCAAAATCACAACATCCTGAATATAAAATGTAAAGACTGTGAGAATATTGTTCTGGTGGAAGATCTGCCTGCAAGGATGCCGAGGACAAAGACCAAATATAGCTCTCAAAATCTTTTTTGGCATTAAAGCAATTTTTCTAACAAATGGGAAGCCAAATCGCGATGTCATAACGCAGTAAACTCTCACAGTAACCACGGTACACCTCAATAAGCACCTCCTTGCTGCAGGCTGCTTGGATAATCCTAATGGTAAACAGAACAGAATTTGTGCGACGTACGAGATTTGATTTTTTTAAGAGGGTGGCGGCCTCTTTTTACCTTGCATTTGTCCCCCACATGGGCTTCAGGCCTGTGCGTGGAAGTTACAAACAAACCCAAGCAGTGAGCCGGTACAGTACAAGGATGAACAGTACTGCTAAAAGTATGCGGCATCATCGGGACTCGATCCTGCGACGCTGCCGCCACAGAACCGGGGCCGAGTGCGCTACCAACTGCGCCACCGACTCACTAAGTCGGTATAAGTCGATATAATATGATCGAGTCTGCCATGAGAAAGGTTTGGCAGATCCAATTACCATAAAATATTTCAGTGTCATAAAGTTGATAAATAAAAACTTTTTATTACTTTATATCAATTTTATTTCAAACGCTGTACTTTTTCTTCATGGCTGTAGATTTCAAACTCCTTTATGATTACTTAAATTTGTTTACAGTTTCCTTCTTTATCAACTTGTTTATCCTTGTATGGCCACTCTTAAGGTTAATATTAAAATTTTACAATTTTAAAATTCATTTTATTAAGTTATTAGATTTTCACTGGACAAGAACACGTTTTTAGTAATAAATAGAACACATTTTTATTAATACTGTAAATTACTTATTTCCAGACTTTGAAGGAAATCCTCGGAGCCGTTATTGAGATAATTTGTACAAGCTCGCACACAAGATAACATTGCTCATTTAAGGGTATAGGATATTTTGTTGTTTATTTCGTTCTTGAGATAATTTGTGCAAGCTCGCACACAAGATAACATTGCTCATATAAGCGTACAGTATAGGATATTTTGTTGTTTATTTCGTTCTTAGCCATTGACGGATCTACGCATACTACACATACTGTCGCCCGGGGCAAAATCAGCGGTCGGCGCGTCCCCCCCCCCTCGGCACCAAACTCAAGAATTCTATCTAATTCCCAATGCGTCTTCGATGTGAACTAAACTCATGCAACTGAACTACCGCCCACGAGATGGACGAAACGTATCGATCGCAGGTAACGGTAGGAATTATTTTGAAAAAAATATGAGCGACCGTGAAATTTGATCGCGCGTATTTACCGATCGCGGGCAGGCCATTCGGCGCGGCAGCGGCGCGGCGGAAGTAGGTTTGCGATAGACAATCGCGCATCTTTACTGTGCGAAATAATGTCGAAAGTAGTCTAAACTTGAATGTAACTATGGAAATACTTTTCCAAAATAAACCAACGGCCGTAAACTTTAATCGCTGTTATTTGCCGATCGCGGGGAATCGGCAAGAATAAATTAAAAATGGTAGGCCTATTTATTTTCTTAATAATAATTCTGCTTAATGCGAAATATTCACTAATCAGTAAGGGGGCCGGTCAAATTATTTTGGAGACGTCCTGACCATTTTTAATTTTTTTTACCAATCCTCTTGAATTTTGAGACTTAAATGAGAACTACTAAATATTTTTCCCATGGTTGACAAAATAAAATGTTGTTGGAAAATATGTTGGAATGTGTATTTTAATAGTGCCAGCACTGAAGATAAAATGATCAATTGTAGGGTTACATATCCTAAGATTAGAATCTAGCAAGTTTTTCCTCTGTTGAAAAAATTAAATAGAATAAAGATTCCGACTACACGACGCTTTGGTCTTCCGCTACCAAACATAGGTCTAAATCAATGCAATGTGCAACTAAAAATCTAAAAGATTCCGAAAATTTATTTTTGTCCTTCTGTAAGTGGTTTGTAAACAACTTCTGATAGTATCCTCCATCCGTTTGACTGATGAACACGGGATAATCGCTTTCCTAGGAGCCACTAATAAATTAATAATACTTTCGACCTCCAATTACTCATTTACCGCTCATTTCACTTCAAATATAGGTACTTCATTCTCTTTACGAGGGTACCTCATTTTAGCGACAAAACACAGACTAGTGGCAGGGTCTTAAGTCGAGGACGCTGGCGTCTACATCAAGTGGGGCAAAATAGCCCCGCGATCATCGCTTGGTGTCTGACGCTACAGCCGCTCTTTGAAAACAGATCTCTAAATTTGACAAAAATATGTTCAGTACGATTACGGTAACTATTAATAAATTTGTTTATCATTTAAAAAAAAAAATTCTCAGAAAATATACGATATGTATTGTTATTATTAAGATTTGACTTAAAATTAAAGTTTTTCAATTTTTTCTTTACCGGAGCCAGCCAGGGAGAAAACTGGCTGGCGCCCGGGGCAGGTGCCCCTGCGGCCCCCCCTACATCCGTCGCTGTTTAGCATGGCAACTTATTAAGCCCAATGTTAATTTTTCTACTTGAAATTTATTTCATTACGTTATTTGATTTCCTCTGGCCAAGTAACCTACATGAAACTTGTTTTTGAGTCAGGAATTACTTATTTCCAAACTTTCAAGGAACTCCCTGGAGCCGTTTTTGAGATAATTATGCAAACAAGCAAGCAAGATAACATTGCTCCTATAAGAGTATAGGATTATGGGAGTAGGCCTGATCACAAAACACAAGACCACAGTAATTTACTTTTTTCTTGAATAGTGTTAAGGTAATTTTACTACATACAATAAAAATCCATAGATAATGGGAATTTTTTAGAATCTGTATTAACTCATCTCGGGTTCAAATACAAAAATATTACGAGCTAACTGGGTGTGAAACAGTAGTGAAACAACTCACGTTACAACTAGAGGTTATCAGACTTAGATATTAATGCATTAAACTTCACAATATATCACACGGCTGTCTTCTTGTAACTACAGAATAAATTAGTTATTGTTAAAGAAACACCGTTAGAGATAAACAATATAGTATATTTTTTGTAACTGTACAGTAGTGTACACTCATCCTTCACTCATATTGACCTTAAAATACCCCTTACTGGGGGTCGGTGTCTTAATGGTAATAATGTTGTAATGTGTAGACAAAATTTCCAGTGGGGGAATGCTAAATTAAAATGTTTGCCAACTTGTAAGAAAAGTTGTATTTACATGAATTTCTAGAATTCTTTTTTGTACTTTGAAAACCCAGTGGGGGAACACTATTCCCCCGTGTCCCGTTTCCACTACACCACTGAAAGTGTGCAACACTGTAAAGTTTCAAGGAGCTTTTTCTTCGGCAGTAAGGAAGTCATAATACCAACATGTTCATCAACGACTATACTGTACTTCTCTTTAACCTCTTTCTGTAGTTGGTACATTTCTTTAAGTGCTCACCCACTTCTCTACTTGAAACAATTATTTAACGACTTACCTCCTTATCTACTCGGGACATGTTCTTTAATGACTTTCCTCTTTCTCTACATGGTGCATTTCTTTAAAGATTGACACCTTTCTTTACCAGGTACATTTCTTTAACGACTTATCTCTTTCTCTATTCGGTACATTTCTTAAACGCTCACCCCTTTCTCTACTTGATACATTTCTTTAATGATTCACCCCTTTTTATTCTTGATACATTTATCTAACGACTCACCTCTTTCTCTACATGCTACATTTCTTTAACGACTCACGCCTCCTTTAGTAGGTATATTTCTTTTACGAGTCACCCCTTTACTTGGTACATTTCTTCAACGACTCAAACATGGTTTGTGGGGGCCATGACAAATCTATACAATAATCAATTTTAAAAGTATATTTTGTTTACCCGAGTTGACAAGTAGAAAGTACTTAATTCTCCATGAAAGTGTTCAAATAAATAACCCTGTATCCCTCACTTTTACATCGGCGTTACGGACCTCTCTTGGGCCTGTGACTTTATGTAATTTTGCTTCTGCTGTATCCGTGTTCATTACAAATCCGGCATAAGTAAAATTCTGACAAATATTGAGATTGGGAATCACTATATCAGTCACACTAACTGGAAAACAGATTTTCTAACAAACAATTTAGTTCTAAAAGTTTGTACGAAATTGGCATATTATGGTTGATATCGAAACTGAAAACTTTGCTGACCTATAAACATCTATCAATATGTGTGACTGTGCTGTTGACCAAACAGCTGTCGTTTGTAAACCTAAGAATGTAATTTTTTACTATTTTTCAATATCCTGCGTACCACCTAAAATGCCTTTGCGCATCCACCACCAGTGGTACGTGTACCACCGGTTGGGAAACACTGGCCTTTGATATACTTTAACCTTTACACATGCCTACATCGAGTTGCAATCATGTGTTTTTGCGAATTATACTGATTTAAAAATCACTGAGAAAGTTGAGTCTGCATACTTCAGCTACACACAACTGTAGTACTTCAGTTGTCTGCAGGACACTGAGAGATGATTTGTGGAACATAATCAATAGGTAGCCACAGACAAACTGGTTGTTCCTCAGCATGACCTTGGGTCCGACCTGCCGGGGTCGCTGTAAAGACAAGCCTCTCCGCAGTTTTATACTTGTAAGTTAAGTTCTGATTAGTATCAAATTCCAACTGTGAACTGATTTGATTTATAAAAAGTAAACTGATTTTTAAGACAGTTAAATAAATATTTTTATCCGATGGAGCTCCTTAGTGTTCTTTATTGTTTCTTAAAATAAATATATTTTTAATTTATTTTTTTAGGTTTCTGAACTTTATTCTTGCCTGATATGAGTTGTAATAACGATTTCTTAAGCGATATAATATGAATCTCACAGAAAACTGTGAGTAAAATGTTTCTTCTTATGGCGTATGCCAGTAAGAAGAAATGCTTCAGGGATAATTTATTTATATAAATTGAAACAGTTATATTTATTTTTTACCATGATGGTTGTTTGATTGATTTAAAATTACCTTTTATTGAACCATTTAATCACCCTTTACAATTGAATAGTATAATCCTTTCAATTAATCAAATATAACACTTTAAACTATCTTTCAATCACTCAGTGATTAATAACTCTTGTAAAGCCCACCATGGCAGTCATTCAATGCTGAATTCCCGTTTTTCAGGCCTCTCGAGGTCAATGTTTTCAAAGCTAGAAAGTTATTAGAGAAAATATAAAAATATTTTCAAAATGACATCTACAAACTTTAAAGTGGATCTACTGATACCATTTAAAGGGTAATATTCCTAACAGATATGTTTTTAGTTCGAAAATGTTTTGATATTTGGTAAACAGTCATTAAGATATTGTTCGTATCTTGAAATTTCACAATCTAATAGTTTTTACCGCTCTTTTAAAACTTAAAACAAAAATCAATGTGCCATTTGGTTTTATGGATTGTTTTATATAAATTATTCAATAAATAAAAATAATTAATTGAGGTTGGGAATGAACCTAAAGTTAAACTTTGGAGATGTCCTATGGATGGACTCAAAGATTATCTTTATCAGCCTGTTTGGCAAGGACACTAATGGCCCTAATGGCTGGAAGATTTTTAACAACAACAAAGTAGAGTTAGTTCTAGTCCAAAATGTTTTTTTTTTATAGAACAATTTCTAAAGTAATGTAAGAGGACTAGTGATTTTTTTTATAAATTTGGTGACTGTGATTATATTGGTTTGTGTTTATTTTTTATAATCTATTATTTCCTATCAATTTGGTAGGCTATATACATGAACTTGTTGAAACAGAGTTATTGAGTTTAAATTATTGTATCAATAATTCATATGCCAAAACATAGCTGTGTTGTTTTGTAGAGGGTTCAGGATTTTCCAAAATAATATCATCAGATAATATGTTTCTTTGTAGAAGATTAAAAAATATAACATTTAATTCATTTTTGTAAAATAAAAAAACTCATATTTAAGCCATATGATTTTGTTAATACATCTTTGTAATGTATATTCAAATGAAAAAAATATTACAACACTATTCAGTTTGTCAACAGAGTCATAAAAGAGAAAATCTCATTGTCCTTTTATGCATATTACATTTAAATCATTTATATGTCTCAAGAACTCTCTCATAACATGATGTAATAATACTAAATCTATTGTTAGTAATGTTAGAGTTTAGTACTAATGTAATAGTACTGAATCTCTATAAAAAATGTCATGTAGAACATATGTATATGCATAAAATCTGATGATGACGGTTTTGGACCTGTGTTTTTTTGTACTAGCATAATAAAGATTAAGTCATTGTTGATACATACCAACAAATAAAATGAACCTATGACATTCCAAAGATTTTGAAGAATTATTTAAAAGGAGAGAGAAAATCCTTAATTGATTGGCATTCAAATCTCATTTTGAAGAAAACTGGCGCTCAAGCCACTTGTGCCAGTCATCATATTAAGATTGTTTAATTTTCCTATGATTCACCTTTAAAATTGTTGAGTTTTTTCCCAAAAAAATTGTTGAACTGATACTGAACGGTGGCTGTAGCTTATTTATCGGTTATTTATGATTTCTAAAACCTTTATGGAAAATAAATATATGTGTGATGTTCAGTCTAAACTGCAATGACGTTATTTAGTTGAATTTGTCAAGTTTAACACTAGTTGTTTACCTTCTTGTTTCAGATGTTATTTTTGTGGGCGTTTGTGTTTCTGGTGGTACCGTCGAGTTTTGCCGCGCTACACCCGATCTCTCCCTGCCCCAGCGTGTTCTACTACGAGGGCTCGCAGCCGGAGAACGAGCGGTGGTACGGAGTGGTCCTGCTGAACACGGAGGAATCTCTGGTCGGAGTTCGCATTGACGTCAGGCTTGACCGACGAGCCGAAATACTAGTGGTAAGTCTCCATTTCAGTTCTATGGACAGTGGCGGATCTACAGGGGGGCAGCAGGGGCACCTGCCCTGGGCACGAGTCAGTAGGGGGCGCCAGCGGCGACCCCTAATCGCTGGCCAAACTCCTATGGAGGGGGCCAAACTCTGATTTTGCCCCGGGGGACAGTAAGTGTAGATACGTCGCTGTCTATGGGTATTCATACAGCATTAAATGAGCTTTAACTCTCGAGCGAGCGCATGCGGAGTTTTCCTCCGCACACTCCGTCCGTTATTAAAATAAACAGGCATAATGGGTGTCGGCAGTCGTGTCCGGCTTTGTACCTCACGCACCTCATTTCAGGAATCCCCTGATGCTATTTGTACTCCCACCCCTCTTGGTCCCTTGATATTGGCAATTCAGTGATGTCCGTTAGTTTGTGGAGCAACCTCTCTCATAATACAGACAGTGATACCTATTTTATGCTTTGAAAATTACTTACTATGTTCAGTTGAAATATTATTCCTATTTAGTTGAACAATTAATGGTATCAACGATGAAATATTTCTCCTAATGAAGTTTGTCAACATTTAAATAGGATATTTTGTTACAAAACAAGTAATATGGGTTAAATTTGTGCGATTTAGTGTTGCGGAGTAAAACTCCACATGCGCCCTCTGCCGTTTTACCGATGAAGTGCCTGCTCAAGGGTTAACACTTTAATGACTGTTGTACCATATATGGTACACAGCCAACTTCCAAAGTGGACACTGTGTACCAATAATAGTGGAACACACTGAACTTCCGCTGAGTACTGCACGTCCCAAATATAGCCACATACAAGAGTTCAATTAATCGTCTGTGTACACTTGGAAGTCACAGATGTAATTGTTTTCAATCGCAAAAATATGTTCATCTGTTCTTTTTTTGAAATTCATTGTTGGATGATGATGATTTTGTATTTTGATTTTGATTTTTGTGGACATAGTGCTAATTTTCATGGCTGTTTACGTCACTTGCAACATAATACTAAAGAGAAAGGATATCCGTCCTTTTCTGTGTTAATAATCCCCACATCGTTTACTCATAATCAGTAAATTATCACTGTTTTTTCATGGCCCTTTACAAAAAAATTTATTTGCAATAGTATATAAATGTGTATACAAATTATATGATCACAGGGAGATATATCCTCCTGACACACCCTGTATCTATGCCACTGATATTCTGATTTTGTTCTAGTGGACAGTGAATGATTGGTTTGTACCCCTAGTGGAATCCGAACTGGCTTATGCTAGTTTAGGTACCAATCCTGGGTACAGTTATGGAAGTTGTCACGATTTGAGGCAGTGTTGTAGCTATCTTTCAGTGAACAACTTCAGTTACCCACCAGGGGATGCTGGGCTTGACAACAGGGTGGGCAGGGGTGTAGTTGTAACCAATATGAGGGCCACCTGATCCCTTGAGGCCCTGTTTCAGCATCCATTGGATAAAAGTATCCAGTCTAAGCTTGACCAAACCTATTCCATGTACGTATTCCTTTTTGCTTTTGCTTTCCTTGCATTAATCTACTAAAGGCTTTGAGCCTGAGGGATGATGGAAGGGAAGCTTCCTTTCTTTTCCGGTAGCTGTACAAAAAGACAAAATAATGGCTGAAGTACCCTCACAGGATTTTCTTGTGGGGTGGGGAAACCCAGACTACCAAATTCCCCCTAAAAAAATGGTTTGTGTTTTCAGTCATGGATGGGAACAGTCACGACAGACGACAATGAACGGTTTACGATTCTCAGTCTGGACCAGAAGCTACACCCGGGCCCCCCCACCCCCTCCCGCTTCATGGTAAAGTTCAACTCGGTCAAGGGAGCTCCTCAGGTCCGAACAATAAGATTGAACGGAAGACAAATTTGCCCTCCGGATCCTAGTAAGTGCTGATCTTGTTTAAGCAAAAATGTTTTCTTATAGATGAAAAATTTATTCATAATTTAATTATCTTTGATATAATACGTGTAAACATTAATCCAAAAAATATATTTTTAGTAAGAATAATAATTAAATTAATACGAGGAAAACTTACCTAAACCCTCAAAGTGGAATATTCCACAATTTGCCAACAGCTAAAAAAATGATGACAACGGAGTTTACTTGAGTTCAGTGAACAACTTCAAGTCCACGTGATGAACTATCCTATACTCCTATACTCCTATAGAACGATGTCCATTTAATGTCCCTTTTGTCCAGTTCCCTCATTGCTCGTCTATCAGAGTGTACAACCTGTAGAGTGCATCACGTGGACTTGAAGTTGTTCACTGAACTCAAGTGACCACTGTTGTCATAATTTTTTTTACTTCTTGGCGAAGTGTGGAATATTACACTTTGAGGGTTCAGGTTTAAATTTGAAATTTTCCTTATATTAATTTGATTATTTTTTATTAAAAATAATTTTTTTAAAGAAATGTTTATATATGCTACAGTAGATGACAGCTCTTTAGTTTTACACTTTAATTTAACGTTAGAAAAAGTGAGGATCGAATTCTATCAGTGACATTGGCGAATTTACAGGGACACTCGCACTACAACCTCAAATTTTTTTAATTGTTTTTCTTTTATTTTTCAGCTGGGTAAAAATAGTTTCTGAAATGTTAGATCTCATATATTTTTTAAATATTTATTGAAGTTGGGAAATTAATTCATCCTCTTAACAACCACAGGCATCACAAAAAGGACGTGCATGCCGCCTCCCCCAACGTAAAAAAGGTTTATTGTTCTTGCTGCCAAACAACAATAAAAATCCAAATAAAATTATTTTCTGCAATTTTCTAAAGTCATTCCTCTATCATGAGATATTTTCTATCCTGAGAGCTGCATAAAGGAGTATGCCTTGTACATTCTCAATGCTAACAATAAATGCAATGGTTCTAAGGTAAACATAACCAGATGTTCTTCAACAGTCATGTGTTCAAAATCGAAATAATATGTAATGGTAACTTTTCCTGCAAATTTACCTTGAAAATTATTCAAGTCATCATAAGTTCATAAAGTCATCATGAATCATTCAAGTCATTCAAAATCATGAATTCGCACCCTCTTTGTTCATGACGTAAATCTCCCCATCCATTTATGGGTGGTCAATAAGGACTCCAGGATAATAATATGGGGTCCCTTAATCGAAAAAGGAAAAATAAAGGTGTACACAAAACATAAATCATTCTGTTTTTTAGAGGAAAAATATATTTCACATTACTGCCATAGTAGAATAATTCAAAAGTCTTAATTCCATGAGCAATATTTTTATGTTGTCTAGTAGTAGTATTCAAAATTTTTTAGGTTAGCTATTGCAGGGACTATTCTGAGAAGTGTCTAAATGCCTGTATAAATATTTGGGCACTAGACGGCGAACCAAAGAGCTTCCTGAAGCCTTAGTTCTAAATCAGTAATAAGAAGGGGCATCCCTCGGCTACAGCCGAAAGTTAGTGCCGATTTTTGCTACCTGAAGCAGCACTAGTAAAATTACAGGTCATGAAATGATGAATGCATAAAACACATCTATAATGTTACTTTTATCTCTTTTTCAGCAAGGGAGTTTTCCATAAGTTAACCCTCCAGCAGCCTCTGAATTATCAAATAGTAATAAACAACATTTCTCTTTGGAAAATGTGACGATTTCTTAAATAGAAAATTTGTTTTCAGATTTTGTGAGTGATACACAGAACAGCGGGCAAGACCATTTATACGAGAATAGGTATACCACAGAGAGAGCTACTAGAAGGCCGGACTTAGACTTTGATGACGACTGGACCAACTCAAGACCTCAGGTGAATCCATCCCGGGCGCCGAGCACGGGGGACGGCTACAAGCCCCCGCGGCGGCAAACTCCGGGGGAGAGCGGCGGGGGAGTCGTCAACAAGCCTACGTACGTCGAGAGAGAACCGGTACGCGCGACGACTTTCGGCTACAACAGCCATGAAACTTATCATAACAGCAGACCTTCAGGCTCGAACAGTGACATCAAGCCCTCGCTCAGCGAAAACCCCTACGTTAGCCCAGAGACATCTATAAGCATCAACATAAAAAAACCCACGACGTATGTGGACAGACCCGGGAGTAATTATGGAGCAGAGAATAGCGGATCCGGCAGACCCGGAAGTAATTATGGAGCAGAGTCTAGCGGATCCGGTAGACCTTCCGGAGACAGGGAACCCACCTACACGAGTAACAATGTTTATGGGAAAACCACAGAAAAATATCATGAACAAGACAGTGGGCATAGGGAGGACGTTTACATCAAGGCGACGACAAAGAAGCCTTTAGTGGTAAACAGTAACACTAACGTAGTGATCAGCATAAATACCAACGACGACGGGCAGAGTATAGTAACAGGCGATGGTTCGACGAGAGGCACCACCAAAAGACCTTTCAGCAGCAGCAACATCAATGATAACAAAAACAACAACAACAATAATAATCGTCAAACGACTACCAGCCGACCGTCTTACTCTGACAACCAAAGACCGAGTTCGAATACTGGTTATCAAGGCAATAGACCCAACAGAAATCCAGAAATATCTTCCTCGGACAATCAGTATCAACCCGGGTACAGCGGACTGAATAGTAATGAAAGAACTACCGAAAAGAACTATCAAAATAGCAATTCAAGACCGAACAATAACAATAACAGTCCAAACTACCCGAGCGCTGTTCCCAGTTACAGACCTACCAACGGTAACGAAACTCCAAAAATTCCAAGGCCTCCTGTAAAGAATGAACAAAAACATGGGTATGTATCAGATTTTATCGCTCCTAGAACCTAGAAATTCCCTAAAATAGATCCTTTTCCACTTTTAACTATTATTTTTAAGCATATTAGACTTACTATGATATATTTGGGTTGTAAGCTTTTTTCATCACATTTTCCAAACTAATACAATTTTTAGATTTACAACAAATTATAGGCACTTTGTTTTACTTTTCATACTATTTTATTTTTATATACTGTTCTGAAATCATATCATTTTTATTGTTATTGGAGAGCACAAATGAAACTGATCCAAATTTCTTAGAATTTAAGTGTTACTCAGGAATCCAACCCGAGATCCCATGATGTTGAAGGCTAGTGTTTTACAGCGAGTCACATTATACTGACTTTGGGAAGTGCTGGAAAACAATTAAAATTAACCCAAGTGGTATTCAGATTCTTTTAAAATTAATTTATTTGTTTTAAAGTGTTTTATAAAGCAAACTATAAAGAAAATAATTTAAAATTTTATTCACATACTTTTTAACTTTTTAGTTTTACTATACAAGGGTGGTAGGCAAAGCCGGCTGCTGCATTCAGTATTTACATCGTTTTTGACTCTCTGTGACCATCTTAGACACAGACAAGGTTGAAAGCTATATGAATGGAAAGGATGCATTCTAATCAATGAGGCTATTCCTTGAATAAAAACAAAATATTACTTTTTTTATATACAATGCCAAACATTTTGTGACATAATCTCAATTTAGAGATGATTTTTTTTTTTGGGGTTCTTGATGCTGAAATCGGCCAGGTATTATATGTGATGCGGAAAGTGAAAAGAGACCTCAAGTCACGATTTTTCGGTTTTGAGCTAGAGTTCTGTTGAATTATGTTCCTCAAACAGTACTGATAACATTTCTATACAGTATTTTGTTCAAAATAAATTTAAAGCTTTACTGTCCGGTCAAACAAATTTAAAAAGAAAATATACCATGAGTCTAATGAGCCCCAGTGAATATTTTCTTCTCCAGAGATGCTGTGGACTTGGTAGCATAATGAGATGCAGTGGAATTTCTTCTGTACTAGGGATGTTGTGGACATGGTAGCATAATGAGCAGCAGTGAATATTTTCTTCTCAAGAGATGCTGTAGACTTGGTAGCATAATGAGCGGCAGTGAATATTTTCTTCCCTAGAGACGATGGGGACTTGGTAGCATAATGATCGGCAGTGAATATTTTCTTCTCTAGAGATGCTGTAGACTTGATAGCATAATGAGCGGCAGTGAATATTTTCTTCCCTTGAGACGATGGGGACTTGGTGGCATAATGATCCGCAGTGAATATTTTCTTCTCTAGAGACGATATGGACATGGTAGCATAATGAGCCACAGTGAATATTTTCTTCTCTAGGGACGATGGGGACTTGGTAGCATAATGAGCAGCAGTGAATATTTTCTTCTCTAGGGACGATGGGGACTTGGTAGCGGCCAACTCCAACGTCAAGTGCGGCCAAGTGGCCGTCAACCCGGCGCCTCTCATCACTCATGGCCAGAACACGGCCAGGGGCCAGTGGCCGTGGCACATCGCCCTCTACCGCATTGAGGGCATCAACCTCAGCTACAGCTGCGGAGGTTCTCTCGTCAGCCCCACCGTCGTCATCACAGGTGAGGTCGACGACCGTTTTGAGCACTTTTAATACGGGTATTGTTTTTGTGAATTTCCTATGGAATTGCGAGCTATTGGCATCACCCGCACAGTGGCTCTGAGGCATGGGACCGTGATAACTTTGTTTTAAGGCCCCCAGATGTCAAAATAACCATCTGTTTAAACTTAACAGAATGTTGACACACAGAATGTTGGCTTTACAGAATGTTAACAACAGTGACTTCATATGTTTGCACTTTAATGGTCACATTTTTTGACCAATTTTCATTAAATTTGGTACAAACATTCCTTTCTATATTTAGGAAACTAATCCATGGTCACGTTCATTGAGCAAAAGAAATGGAGCACCCTTACCCTACTTAAGGTGATTCAATACACCAAATTTGGGGGTTTCAAATAAACCCCAAATGTAAATGTAATGTATGTTTTATCAAAGAAAATAAAAATAATAAAATTGTAAGCTCTTCCTCAAAGTCATAGCATAAAAAAGAACCAATTTATCAATGAAAATGTGAATTTACTAGATGCAGTACATTGTGTTAAAGAGCTTTTGCACTTTTGTGGCCACAATTGACATCCGACTTACTTTAAATTTGGTGGAGATATTGTTTGGTATGATCTGATTGACCAGAAATAAATCAGAAGCCCCTTTAGGGTGCTTACAGCGCAAAATCTGGGGTTTTTGGGTCTAAAATAGGTAATTTAAGTCCTGAAGTAGGAATTTGCTCTGTCATGTCAGTGTTCGGAATGAGCGCTCGTTTATTTAGTCCGTGTAAAATAATAAAAAAACTGTATGTACAGTAATCTCTATCTCCTTGGGCCTCCTTTCGACTGCCCATCACTTTGATCAGTCTGCATACACATCCCAAAAGTGACTTCCATTTAACTGGCTGAGTTTTATCGACAGATCTGTTTAACCGACCGAGAATGGCAGGAAGTGGATGCTAGGTCCTCAAATAAACCTCAGTCACCTCCTCATAAAAAATAATTACCAGAACAATTCTGGTAATCAAAGAACTTAAAGGTGAACATCGAGGATCGAATAAGTCCTCCAAAATTTCAAGAAGACTTTTTTCTGTCCAGGAGGAGAGAATTAGATGAATAAATATAAAATCGGCTAACATAACTTTTATTTTTTATATTAAATTTTCTTTGCTCTTGTATTACGTTGACGAACTGTTGTAGTGTACGGACTGCAACAGCGAAGAAGGTTGTAGAAACATTGTAGAATGTACGGAATTCACCACAACTGACATTTGTCAAATGTTGTCAATACTAGAAATTTCAAGCAAAGAATTGACAACACTCAACTACTTTTACATTCTAATTTCAGTAAAATTCTATGTTCAGTTTCTAAATGATTTAAAACCACCACCAGTATTCTGTTTGCTCGTTACCTGGATTTTAGTTTTTTACAATACTTTGATTTTGGTGTCTAGTTTTTCTCACAGAGATGTAAACTGGTGAGCGCTGAAAGTAAACTTTCTGACAACAATCCTCGAGGCTCGTAATTATATGGTGAAGAATAGCGGTACACGGAATTATAATGAAATTGTGATTTTAGCCGCACACTGTGTGACTAAGGCTCCTCGAGATCGTCCTGTGGACGCAGACATTCTGGTCGTCCAGCTTGGAAAATATCATCTCTACCAGTTCAGCGATGATTCCGTCCAGAACAAACAAGTTAGTAAAATTTAGTTGTAGTTAGAGTAATGAGAAATAAGCAATTTTATCGTTTAACAAATGTAACAAAGACTTTGGATACTAGATGGCAATAACCAAAACAACATATGGAATAGAAAAAACAATAGACTATCTATTCAGCTAAATATCTTGGTGCAAGCTTGCAGGTTAGCTGATGTCTAATTGTGTTGTAGGTTCGAGATGTTCACGTTCACCCGAGTTACAACAGTACCAACTACCTCGATGATGTCGCCATCCTGATCCTCTCAACTCCTGCTGAGTTCACCAAGTTTGTTCGGCCAGTTTGTCTTTGGCCCAAGCACAATTTCAACCTTCCCAACATCGACAATAAGGAAGGAACCGTAAGTAATATTTCAATTGGGAGGTATTTATTTTATACACTCTTTTTTCATTTGAATAATTTTTTAGATATAAACTAAGCTTTCTTTGTAACTAAGACAGCTCAGACCTTTAATTTATTAGGAGGTACTTTGACCATCGTTGAGAAAGTATTGGATATATACAGCTTGGGAAAAAATAAGTGGAAAAAAGAGAGAAAGACGATCAATAATATAGAGCTACTCTTACAAAAAATTCTTTACATATGCAGATGATCAAAATCCTAGCTCATGAAAGTTAAAAACAAAAATCCCCTCTATTATTTTCTCATTTATTTTCTGTTTCTAACACTAATTAACACATGACTTTAACCTAGTTCTACTTTAAACAGATGCCCTGAGGGCTCACAAATAAAATTTACTCGAAATAAACAGAAATTTTAAACGATTCCTTAAACACTCGTCGAAGTCTGAAGACTCTCAGTAAAGCAGGAATCCCTGAGAGGATTTCAGTTAGTTCCCAGTGGTGCCACACAAAAAAATTCTAGGGGGGGGGTGTCACTTGATTTTACCAATTGTAGACCTTGAATTTTTTCCAACTCTTGAATCTGAATTTCCCAACTGAAATCATTCATTTTAAATACGCAAATTAATCAGAAAAACTATTTTTGATCACGCTTAAAGACCTTAAGAGTTGGGAAATTTGGTATTCCAAAATTGCCATGCGTAATTATTGGATGCTTAAATTGTCATGAGCCGTGCGTCTGTGCATGATCTGCATACTTTGGAATTCAAGCTTAACCAAAAATGAATACTGTAGTAGGACACAATAGTCCACAATATTCCTTGAATGACATTTATTCACCCTGAAATTGTATTTACTTTAGCCAGTCGTATTGTACGTTGATTTATATATTTTGGAATTCAAGTGCTAAGAGTAGGAAGAGTAGAAAAATTTGATTATTGTTGAACTAGGGTTTAATTTAAATTTGGTTGGAAAAATCCTGTAAAATGTACAGATAAATAGTTTAAACTGAATTAATTGATCAATTTACATTTGGTTTCAGTCCAATTCTTTTCAACTAGCTGGCTGGAAATTCCCAACTTTGAGATTTTCAAATTCTAGGTGGGAAGGCCCCCCTCACCCCTCCCGGAGCGAGCTCTGTTAGTGCCCCAATACAAAACTGTGCACCTAGGTTCAGTAAGATGAGCGTTAAGGAAGGTTCTGTACAGGTTGTCGGCTGGGGTTACGATGAAAACAACCAAGTGACGGAGGAACTGAAGATGGCTCGGATGCCAATCGTGTCGTACGTCACTTGCCTCAAGAGTTATCCTCAGTTCTTCTCTCAGTTTACGGCTGAGAACAAAACGTTTTGTGCCGGATTCAGACAAGGTACAGTACTCCGAGGTAAAATATTGGTTGATTTCAATCTCAAATGCTTAGTAGAAGTATTTACAATTAAGAAAAGATATACTGTAATTTTACATAACATTATTAGTTGCAAACTTAAATTGTTTTGTTTTTTCAATGAAACCTGTATTCTCTTATATAGCCTTATTCAGCTGAAAGTATAGTTAACCAGGACTTTATTGCAACTGCTTTACCTTTTATATACATATTAAGATTCAATAGATATTCAAGAATTTCTAGATCAGTGTTTCCCAATCGTTGATATGCGTACCACTGATGAGTTACCTACTTTGACCATTTCTATATCGACCATAATATGCCTTTTCCTTTACCTTTTATGTAAATATTAAAATTCAATTAATACTCAAGAAGTTCTAGATCAGTGTTTCATAATCGCTGGTATGCGTACCACTGGTGGTGGAATAGCTTCTTTATCAATTTCGTGCCAGCTTTTAGAACTAAATCAAAAAACCTATTTTCTGGTCAGTATGGCAGATGTAATGATTCCCAAATGCAATTCTTCTCAGGATTTTCCTTATTTACACCATTAACTTATTTAACCATGTTCTAGATCATCGTTCTAAAATTAGATGAACGCATATTTCAAGATATTTATTATTTAAAGTATAGTATTACAAACAACTAAGTTGGGAATAAGTATCACAAAAGTCATAAATATATAGATAAACAATGTGATTTTAATTTAGTATGACCTCGAGGCTTTTTTTGAATCTAACTTTAGTATAGTATCAATCAAACCTATGAGCAACTGAGCAGTAATCACATCCTCACTCACGCCTACCTCACGGTTGCCTATCCTTTGTAACTTGTACCCAGTACTGTGCCATTCAATTCTGTATACAATGGAACCTGGATAATTCGAACTTGTATAATTCAAAATCTTCTTTAATTCGAATATTTTTCTTGGTCCTTGGCATTTTGTATCTAAACAATGCTAAAAAATCGTGGATAATTCGAATTTTATTTTGGATAATTCGAATTTTTTGAGTGCCAAATTAAGGTACATCAATTTCATTCCATGACTGGAAATAGTTACAAATTCATTGAAAAACACGTTTTACTACGACGTTCAATAAAAAATTAACGCCAGACCTATGGCGTGTCAGGTTATGGTCAGATGACTCATCCCTTCCACCTCCCAGGCTTCCCACCCTGCCCCAACATCGCTTCTAACTCGACAACAATAATAATGTAAACTAAAGCAGTACAGAACGCTGACTGGGTTCGGAAAAGGGTTGCGCTCGCCGTGTCGCCGTGATAGCACCACTAGTCTTTTCGTGCTTGATTCTGTGTAGAACGGCTCCCGGCAGACTAGCCATGCGCCAGACCTGATGCGCAGTTTTCTATGTCGACACAAAGGCTACTCAACATTGCGACCCCCTTCTCTCCCCCCACCAGCCAAACTAACTTCCGAATTCCAGTGCAGCATTCCGTTGTTTTCGATCATCCTTCAAACAAAGTGTTTTTTTCTCTGTGCAGTGTCTTGTTTTTAAGTGTTTAAAAGATATTTCATAACATTAAATAAGTGTAGTGACCATGTCGACAAAATCACGGACCTATAAAACACTCACTTTAGCGGAAAGACAATGAGCGTGCAATTGTCAATGTTATACGAGGTTAAGTTGGCAGCCTGCATGAAGTTAAGAAGTAGCAGAACGTACTGTATTTTTTCTAGCAGAAATGTTTCTTTGTATTATCGTACGTCGTATCGTACAAGTTTATACTTTAGCGTAGTCATTTCTGTTTTATGATTACCGTTTTTGAACCCTTATAATTAGCGTTTTTTGATGAATTTATTCTTTTAGTGTGTCAATTTGATAAAGAGGTTAAATTCACAATGTGAAGTTTTAATGTTTTGGCCTCATTCTTTAGAACTTCTTTAATTCGAATTTATGGATAATTCAAAGTTTTTAGCTGGTCCCTTGAGGTTCGAATTATCCAGGTTCCACTGTATAAAGAACCGTAGCTTCTACAGCTGCAATAGTTCTATAAACAAATTTACATCATACTACACAAAAACATCTGTTTTCTGTGCATTATTCTTGCATTCTGGCTAGAAAGTTACTCTTTGCTGATTACTGCAAAGAGCAGTACACAGTAAATTTACCGTGCACCAGGAAACGGAAATAACGGAAGTAAACAATAAAAAGAATCAGCTGAGTGGAGCAAACTGACTTTTAATGCATGTTTATTGGTTATTTCAGAGGAATGTAGTGGCAGCACTGGTAGCAGTAGCAAATGTTTATTTTTTTATTATAGGTTAGGTTTGAAGAATTGAGAAACGTAATAGTTTATACAAGGAATATGTTATAATTTAAAAATATGTTTTTTACTGAGTAGTATGAAGTAAAGTGTCATTCGTCACACGCCCGGTAAGTTTTACCGTAATCTTATGAAAATCCCGCACTCGCCTCTGGCTTGCGCGGGAATTATCATGCTCGTCCGGCAAAACAGTACTTCCCTATTTTTTATTTATTTTTTATTTCCCTGCCTACTTCCCTGCCTTATTTCTCTGAGTACTTCCCTGCCTACTAACGTAATGTACTATTGTTTGATACGACTCTCTTGTACCGAAATCTCCAAATTGCAGGAACGAGTGTGTGCAACGGGGACAGTGGAGGGGGGATGGTGTTCCAGCAGGACGGAGTGTGGTACTTGCGAGGCCTAGTCAGCATCACGGTCGCCAAGCAGGGCCTCCGAGTCTGTGACACCAACCACTACGTCGTCTTCACGGACATCTCCAACTACCTCGACTGGATCGCTCAGTACCTCTGAGCAAGTAAGTGTCAAATGACAGACTTCATTCATAACTTAGGGGGGTGACACACTATCGGACTTTACTTCGTATGAGACACCGTTCCAGATCCACAGAGACAATGGACTGCGCAGGAAGATAAATGTTGAAAAATTTTACCTCGGCTATTTCCCTGATTAAGGCATCTGATCGCATAGAGATTGAGCATGGTAAAAGGGAGTTTGGGGGAGATGTTGAGAGAGGGAGAGAGGATGTATATGGAAGAAAACAATTTATTAAACAGTCATTTTGAAACAGATGAACCTTTTGAAGGGCAGTTTCCGGCATAAAACTCCTCTTGATTATCTCTTTAAAACATGTGCACTTATATAAATAAATTTCAATGACAATATTTACGCTTGGTTAAAGGTTGACTTTTAATAATACCATCAACAAATTACTTAATGTTATAAAATAAACTTAAACCTTGACCAAACTAATCCAGAAAATTACAACATACAGCCTCATAACATAAATACATATTACATATTAAATAGTCTTAGTGTAATAATAAAAGTAAATGTACGTGGGGCGCCACTTGAGACGGCGTACGGGGTAACGCTCGGGACAAAATAAACCCTGACATACCATCACACGCCCAACCAGACGCTGTAACGCACTTTCTGTGATCTTTTGCCTCCAGATCTCTTTATTTGATGTTTTTTCCAAAAAACTGCCTCCAGAGCACTCGCCACGATTCATGGCCTGGCGTTGGATCTGGCCTTTGCCTTGTCCATTTTCGTCATCATGGAAAAGTCTGATGGTGTGCCACCAACTTTATGGATGTCATACTCTTTTAAAGACAGTGTTATGGACTCCAATGAAACTTAGTACCTCAGTTATTTGAGGGTAGTTGAGCGCTGACAAAGCAAATATATTGTGATTTTTACAGTGAGTGTTAAAATCAGGGACATTCTAATGAAGTATTCAGATTCGTTATTGGATAAAATTTTATCGTAATGGAAACGTACCTTATCAAGTTTTGTACCAGCCCAACTCGTCTTGTCTGTAAAATAGTCATAAGCTGCCTGTCACATGATATTTAAAATATCTCAGAGAGTTATCATGCAATGGTCAGCTTTACATAAAAAATCAAACTAATAATTAAGTTTTGTTGATTAGTTCTTGTATAGTTATTTTTCCAACAACCCCCTAGAAATCCCCCTATTAAAATGTTTACTTAACTGTGCTGAAAGAACATAAATTATTATAGTAGCTTAATAGTTATTATCTTCCTTATAAGCATCTTTCCAAAATGTAATGCTTAGCAGTAAATTTCTGCAGGATATAAAAATCAAGTGACCTGCATTAATTAACAATTAAATCAATGAATTACTTTTATTCGATACCACTTTAATTCAGAATCAAATACTGTAAAATGTATATCCACAAGTCATCGTACAATTGATATTATCTTTTCTGCCTTTGTCATGTGGGAGGGATATCAGGGGGCCTGCGGGATATGGAATACCCCCCTCCCCCTTCGCGTGGAAAGGGGATCTGTAGCACTCGCCGAGATGTGTTTGGAAGTTAAAAATTTATAAACTCACATTTTTAAACAATCTAGATACATAAATAAAGACTTTGGAAAACCAAAAATCCTAATTGAGGCTCCCCCTGGTCGGAATCCGAATAGATTGGGACTTAAGTGATATTCCCTTTTAAAAATGGAAAAATTTGATATTAATCTTTTGCTCTTATCTTTCCCATTTTAAATGTCGTCTGTCTGTAGTTGGTAAATATGCTAAATTGAATGCCACTAATACTCTTGTCATTAAAAAGCCGCTTTCCCACAATTATTATAGGCCCGATTTCTTTTAAAAAGCCATTCACATTATTCGCAACGTTATGCTCCCGTCGTTTAGCTGTGGAAAATATGCTTATTGATCGTGAAACCAACCAAAATATTTACTAACATAACGACTGTGGGGTCCTTTACAATCAAACTATTACAGATTTTTTTATCTTATTTTGCTGAAGGTCTTGTGATGTTTGGTTGTACCCGATGTACATTTTGTCACTCAGCACGGTATCTTCAATGGGATTGTCTTGATACTAAATTACATAATTATGTATAAACTATTAACAATTGAACTCTGCTAGGGTGTCTATGTCTACACACTGAATGAGTTATTCATTAAGAAATAAATAGACATATCTGTGATAACATTGACAGTGCGCACAATCACGCAATCCTCCGCTTGCGCTGTCACCATAACCGCGACCATGCAGTCAATACAAATTTTAGACTCTAACAGTGTTCAACTGTAAATAGTGTATATTATAATTGTCTTATTAATTAGTAGCAAGACAACCCCATTGAAGATGCCGCATTGAGTGGCAAAATTTACATTGCCTACAACAAAACACCACAAGGCAAAACAAGGTAAAAAAATCTCAACGGTTTAATGTGAGTCTTGTCACTGGGTTGAAAAACAAACTGTTACATTTTTATGTGTGTCTGTCTCTTTTTTCTCCTTAGCCAAAAAATGTTAATTTGACATCAAGAGAATAACAATATCAATTTTTTTAAACTATCTAATTTGGCTCAAGAGGGATATATTAAAGGTTTAGAGAGAGATCCCCCACATCTACACCACTGAATTTTACTGTGATGACATTAACAAAATAATTAATTTGAGATGAGAATTATACACAGAGAAGAAATAAGCAGAGGTCGCATTCATAAGGCAGTAGTGTTTCGGGTAACTGCGTAACACACAGGAAGTCAAACAATAGAGAGACAATAGACTTCCGGGCGCCCCCCTACACCCCGCGCCCACTCTACAGCACTGTTCGACACATATTTAGCGAAACATTAGATGCGTCCTCTGTCTTTTTTCTTCTCTGTGGTTATAATTAATTATTAAACTACAAAGTGCTATAACATGGTATTTGGATTGTGAATCTAATAATGTGTGGAATATAATATTTTTAATACTCTGTTAATTTGGATGTAACTGTGGGTTTCCTCAGCATGTTACTTTGAAAATTACTCTTTGAATATAAATTTGTCGGATAAATGAAATCAGTGGCGGCCGGCCCATAAGGACTCTCGGACGCCGCCCCCCCCAGAAGATTTTCAAATATACTGAATTAAATTAATTTACATATGTATCCGACAAAGAGTGAAAAACCACTAATTTTCATTATACTGACCATTAATGATGAATTAATTTCAACTATAAGCATCGAAATATTTTGCAAAAGTATTTAGGAGTCAACTGCTGTTGCGCGTTCATCTCGCGGACGCTGCCCGGAGCGTCCCAATCCTAACGCATGCTATCTTATGGCAAATCTAGCAGACAGTGGATAGGGTGCTCTGACGTCATTGCCGTGTTGTGTTATACGCAGCCTGGGGCAGCGTCCGAAGATGCGCGCGCACATCAGTAATCAGTGCAGCCACCACAATCTGTTTAGGGCATTAAGAAGCTGAACCTTTGCTGCCGTTATGATTGCACGATTCATGTTGGTGCAACTGTTGTTTATTCGTTTTAGTAACCATAGCAACCTACCAATCTCTCTAACCTCGTAACCTAAACGTTGAGGGATGGGAGCTAAAGTGAGGTTATTTGTTTACATTCTGTGTTTCATGTGTCTCTTTTACTCCAATGAGTCGGTAACCAGGGTTGGTGATAATTGATTGTTATTATTTTAATAGTGAATTCAGCGGATATTGGTAGACCATGAAATTGTGAATAGCAATCAAAGGTAAGTGTAATACACAAAATCCTTAATGCTCTTTTAGTAGTTAGTAGTAAGTGAGTCCTCCTGTTCATTTAACCCACCAGCCGCCACTGAATGAAATTGAAACTTCCAAGGAAATAGGGAAAGTTTTTGTATTTAAAAAAAAACATATCTTAGGATACTCCACAGTAAATTTATTGTTTCCTCTCACTTTACTAAAAATATTTTCTTTTCCAGGATTGAGCTGGAGCAGAGAGCAACATTCTGCTCATTTCAAAGTGGCTGTGACTTCAATCAAAGTTAGCAAGGGACAAGTGATTATTCTATAATTTAGTTGGTCACAATCTCAACTGTTGAGAACACTGGGAGGCAGTGAGAGCTTATTATACTCATCAATTCAATAGTGATTATTTTTTAAGTGGAGTGATTGATGTAGGGTGACAAAAGTTGAAAAGAACTAATATTAGATTTCAAGAGCGAAGTTGTGATAGGATCAATCATCCAGATTCAAAACTATGTTTATATTAGTTGTTATTCCTGTATAAAATTATTTCACATAATTTAACTTCATTCACCAAGAGTGTAAAGTGAAGTCCGGCCCTAAACATCATATATGTTGCTGGAAAAAAACCAATCAACAAAGAATTATATGTTTATTTATTGTTTCTTTTCAGTGACATACGTTTTTTAAGGAAGGGCTTCACTTTGCACACTGTTAATTAATGAGGTATAAGGACTAGGGGTCATATGTTTGAGATTAAGTATCGTATCATAAAATGTTTTGACTTCTTAAACTGTATATTATTCTGTAAATTTTGCCGCAATGAATTCTTCTCGATGTATACTGTACTGTAATATTGCACTGCTAAGCAATGACTGATTCTTGTTAGCCTGTCAACTACTTCTGTTTCCTCTTATCGGCTGATACCGCCAATAACAACTCATATCTTTTACCGTTTAACTAGTACTGAGTGTTTCAAATACACAAGACATTTACAGAATGGTTGTTATAGGTTTTATTGCAAAGACAAACAAATATTGACATATTTTTCACTTTTAATTGTTAGCTGAATAAAAAATTTTGAATGAAGACAGCTTTGTTTGAAATGTTGCATTTTTAACCTTACCCATGGGTGCCCACATAAAAATTACTGGGGACTTTAATTTGATTGATAAAGTGGGTAACTGTTTGTAGGTTTGCCTAAGGCATATGCAACAACATTGACCATTTAATGAAGCTCTCACCTAGGCTTTTGTTCATTTAATTGTCTAATAAATCAAACGAGTTAGCCTGGTAAAATACTTTAAGGCTTATTGCAGTCATACGACATAAACTGACCAACATAAAACGGAAGACACATTAACCTCATAATACTATGTGATTCAAGTTATCTTAAAAAATGCTGATCGCTGAAAGTGCGGGTTGTGTTGTAAGAATTGACACTCTGCTCAATTTGTGTGTTAAAACTATGTTGACTTTACATGCTTAATAATACGTTAAGTAGTGAAAAAAAAAACTTTTGCCATTATTATCACCTCTTCTTACCCTCTAAATCTAATAGGCGGTATAACTTCATGATTGAGCCTGACTAGAAGCGGGTTATGTTTGAAGAAAGATATGACTATATAAATTTCCATAAGGGTGACTTCTGCGTTCTTCTATCATATTTTACGTGATGAAAGTCAAGTTAAAGATTTGCCAAAGTTTGCCAAAGAAGTGCCTCATTTTCAAGATGGCGTCCAAGATGGTAGTCAAAATCATTAAAGATATAAATAAATATCATGAGTGAATATAAATGAATCTGGTGTCATAATACCATTGCCAATAATGGAAGGGAGGTAAGAACTTCACTTTGACTGAGTAAAAATATTTTGCCGCCATCTGGGATCCACTATATTTGATATATTCAAATATTCTAATGAAAACATAGTGTAGTGACCCATCATAACAAACTAAATTTTCACGCTGTTTGCAATGCTGAAATCCTTTTAAAAAGTCTTAATTTGTTCTCAAGGATTCGAACTTCTCAAGCCCCCAGATCCCCATAGAGTCAGCACCAGTGTTACCAAGTTAGCCCAATTTATAAATTTTAAACTTTTAAGAACCTTACAACAATTTCACACCAATTTTCAAGGAAATTTCCTACATTCTTAAAACTTTATTACATTTATTTAATGTTCAATGATATTAACTTGTATACTCTATGAAGATCTTAATTTCATTGATAAATTGCTCAGATAATCAAAAACACATTTTATTCTTTAGAAACAGTTTTATTTTTTATTTTAACAAATACTTACTGAAATAACTACAGTTTGAAAGGTCGATAAGAATGAACTAACAGTTTAACACTATTTACTAACAAAAATTATAAAAAATAGTACTTTATTTTTCATCAGTACTTGATGTTTAGGAGATATCAAAGTTACTCTATGAATAGTGAAAAAATATTATGTAAGATTTAAGATGTAAGAAAAAAAATATTATGTAAATCAATATGAATGAATATACCTGTCAAAACAAGCAAAAGCATATTTCAACATATAATCCCAAGTCATCATAACAAGGGATTCAAGTTAACACCACTTGGTATCACAGTTTATAGACCTTAGTGCAAGATTATGTGAAATAAATAGCGAAATCGGTGTAAAATAATATTCGTGATAATCCTAGCCTAAAGTGTTTTTGGTGTGCGATCAATCGATCGAGAGCTGCTTGAAGGAGCCCTCCATTCCAAAAAGGTCATCGTGGGTCTTGGGCTTCCCGGGGCGCTTGGACTCGTCCGCCTTGATGTTCTCTTGGGAGAGAAACCAGTCCTTGTAGGTTACAAGTTTTTCATACCATTGCTCTGAAACAGGAATGAAAAATTAATGGAATTGAAAAATATTACTAACACGTTTGAGGCTGCTAGATTTTTTCTCCCTCGCTGCCACCTAGTGCTCTACCTTGACACTGACGTACAGTTACTGAAACCACCACCCCTATCGTAGCAGCAGAACTGCCCAGTGAAAACCTCAGAGGCCACAGAATTCAATATGCTCTTGAGCAGTGCTGTGTAAAGTTTCAGATTTTTAGCTCAAATCATGTTTTAAAAATAAATCTTACTGTAACACATTGCAGCTTTGGAGCGATCACACCCACCAGGATGGCATTAGGGTTCTGTGTGGGAGCAATTACTCCCATGCCATCATGAACGTGTTAAAAAAAATTACTCAATAGGTAAATGCTTCCATACCACTCTATAACTGGCTCAATTCTATAACTGGGTACAATAAGCCCTGTCCAGGGTCACCAAGGGCTTAGGTGCGCAAGGGAAAAAATAAAGGGAGATAATCGAGAGTGTGGTATTGTCACCTTGAAATTGATAAAAGGGTGCATGCATGCAATATCTACCAATAGAGTTCACCAGTGGACATCTAGCCGCATTCGACGATGTAAATCGACAAAGTATATCCCATGCCTCTAAGGTAGGTTTACTGAAGATTTCTGATGCTAACTCAGCTGACCATAAATACTTGTCAATTGGCTAAAAAATGCCGACCCGAGTGGTTTTGCTTCATGTAACCTTTGAGAATTCGATTTAATACCTTTTCAAAACTAACTATAACATAAAATAAAGTTAAAGTTCAAATAAAGAAATTTTTTAAACTATTATTTGAATAATTTTTACTATGAATAGGAATTGTCGACTGTCGTGAATATTTTTTATACCAACTCGATACTAATAAGTTACACAATAATAAATTTATCTTCCATTGGAATTTAAATATTTTTTTTTGTAGGGGTCAAAGTCCGAATCGGTTTCATTGTTGTCCAATTTTTGCTTCCATTGCAAAGGAACCAACGCCTTCACTTGTATCTTTTTCACTGGATATTGGAAAGTCCAAAGCTTTGTCTAATTCACTTTCGTCTCGATCGCTCATTGCGAAAAACTACATACTCACTTTTACGCAAACATCCATCAAGTGTGCTACTAGAATCGATTGAATGTTGAGTGGTGAGGGTGTGGAAGTTGGTGGGGAGTGGGGGTAGTGGTGGTACTCAAGGCGGGCGATCATAGAAAAACGTGTGATGTAACCATTTGCAGTCGAAAATTACTTTACTACCAACCACGCGAATTGAAATAGTAAGATCAAGAAAAAGGTCATGGGGTCCGATCGGGTCAGCATTGGTTTTTTCTAACTATTAATTGCTAACTATTTTCAGTGCCCACTTGATTGGTCCTAATTTTTGTTTTGACAAAATCATAATATTTTATATTGAATCTAAATATCAAAGACACAATATAACTGAAAATACATGTCTGGCACTATGTTAATCAGGCCCGAAATTACCGTGGCAGTTAACACGTTAACAACATGCATGAATACTCACTGTTGATAGCATCGATAGGCCCTGCAGCACCACCATACTCCTCAGGGAGAATATCTTTGGGAACGTATTCGTATAAAGATTCCAAGCTCTCGTGGACATGGATCTGAAAATTAAAACTTCTTAGGTCATTTCTACATAAGTGAAAATTTAAATCCAAACCCACAACAAAGTTAAAAATTTTCAATCCCTCATTATCTTAGTATTATCTTTAATCTTAATAAATTTGTATAATGATCATGATACTTCATTGATAGAAACTGGACGTGGTAAGTGTAGGGGAAAATTAACTGAGAGGTCATAAGTTGTTTTTTGCCCAGAAACGTTTGTTTACATTACAGAGTAATATCAAACAGGTACAATCGTCAAACATTTATTAAAAATACATTAGTAAATATGATATACAATTAAATATGTAAAACGTGAAAATGTCCCATAAATAGTGGATAAATCACATTGGCTTTTATATTTCTATTTTTTTTTTTAATAGAGTGCACATTCTACATTGTCATTTAAAAATTCATCGATGGTGTTAAATTCTTTGTAATATAGATAATGTATTAAACTCGTTTTAAAATTTTCAGATGTGAACAATTTAGATTAAGCCAACATTTTATTAAGATACAACCAAATTTCTATATAAGTCAGATTTTTTTCAAAAAAAGGCAGGTGGTGATAACTGAGCAAGTCATTATTTCTAGTATTGTGTGAACATTAGGATGGAAACTGAGCAAAAAGATGAACATTTAAATGAACATAAACAAAATGTTTATCAAAAATAAACATGCTAGCCAAAGGCAATATAACCAAATCTCTAAAAATAGGGCGACAACTAGCTCCTGCCATACCTCTGACAATATTTTTGGGATTTAAATTCTTTATTAGAATCAATTGAGTTTCCCCATTACTATTTTTTTATCAATAGAATTAATCTTATCAGACATCAATCTAAAAAGCTAGATTGTTTATTTGTATGATCAGGTGACGTAATAGCAAATAACAAAAAGAGGCATCCAGGGTTAATATTCTGAGGGAGGAGGTAGCAACTGATTTAGATTTTGAGAGGGTTTGAAACAATTTCATATTTGAGAAGCGAATTAATGTAGGCAAAATACACGGCTTTTAAACTCTCAAATGAAACAGATTTTTTAAATTTTTTGTTGTAAAACCAAGCGAACTTTATTTATTTACCAAAAGATTATATGCTCCCACCAATTTAAATTTTGTATAGATTTACTCCAAGAAATCAATGGCAATCAATGATATTTAGATTGGTGTTTTCTAGCTTATAGTAACTCTTATTCTTAGATTAAAAATGCATTATATTAGTTTTAGACTACTTGCATTGACAAAAGACTGATTGAAACAAAATCTTAAGTTCATTCAGTGTTGAGTTAATAGTAGTTTCGAGCTAATAGTAGTTAATAGTAATTTTGTTTTATGACTCTTGTATCATCTGCAATTAAGACAATTTTTTTTGGGATAGGTAAATCATTTATATTTATAAGAATGAGTGTGGATACCAATATATACCCTTGTGGAACCCCTAAATATACACTGACCCACTCTGAAATGTAACAAATAGACCTGTGTGAAATAACGGTTCTTTGTTTTCTTCCTTCCAAATAGATTTTCCTTTAATCCAAACAGACGTTTTGTTTTTTATCTTATCTTATCTTTCCTATGTTAGTTTCAAAGCTATAAATTTTAACTGAATAATTAAGGTAAAAATATTAAATTTTCAGATGTTTTGTTTTTAAGTGTATGGAACTGTAGATATTTCATTATCTGAGTTAAATTAATTTTGTCCTACCCTGTCTCTGATCTTCTCCTTCAGAAACGGCCGGACAAAGTTGATGATGGTGTCCACCAAGGGGCTGACATTGATCACATGGACTTCCTTCAGCTTTACTGGATAAGCTTCCTATAACATCAAAGACTTATGATTACACTATTTTACTCGTTAAAGAGTAGTGTCTTAAATGAACCTTCACGTTACGTAAGGTTCAGGTTAGGGTTAGGGTTTTGAGGGCGGGGGTAGCAAGCAACTGATCTAGATTTTGAAAGGGTTCAAACTTTCCTCATATGGAGAAAGGAGTTTGAAGTTTACACATTAAGTCCTCTAATGGAGCTTATTGTTGACTAGATCTTGTTAACCCATTCGCTGCGGGCCACGTTCCAGAACGTAGTCAGTATCACGGCTCGGTGGCGGGCCACATTCTGGGCTTAGATTGTTAGACTATGGAGCCTAACAATCTAATGAAAGCCTCAGCATTGCCAGCTAGGCACGTCTCCCTAGGGATATTGTGCAGCTTACGAAAGGACAGGATTGTCAGGATGGGAAAGGTACGATGTGGTCAGTCAGCCTCGCCCCTGAAGGGAGAGATATTTCCAACCCATCCTCCAGGCTCTTCCGGAAATGACTCCCCCTCTAACCCGAGACCTCCAAAGCATCCCCAAACAAGGACCTCCACCTGGGAGTTCTAATTGTTGTGAAGAGGCTCACCCAGGTCGTTTCGTCCTCCAGACTAGCAGACGCTTAGAAGTTTGTCGGATAAGGGTCCCTCATTCCCTTCCAGATGGAACAGGACGATCCACAACTCCCTATAGGGCTCAGACCTGACTGGCTATCCAAGCTCAGCTGGGAATTAAAGTTCCCAGAGAGACAAGAAGGAACTGAGGTGAACAGGAAGCTGGTCGATCCAGACAGCCAATAGACTTATCAGAACAATGACAGCTTCTAATTACTGTAGCCATTGTCGACCTCTGTACTGGTATAGACTAGTCAGAGAGCCATCTACGTACATTATGGGCTTTAGTTGGATTACTCAAAATAAATCAGTCTGCTGTGCCCTAGCACTCAGCTTGAGACGGTCGATCAATTACCCGCATATGGATCGGAAACAAGCTTATCAGCAGCATTTTTTGTTTGTGTCTCCCGCCATTTTGCTCTGAATAAGTGTTGCAATATTATTTCAGCACACAGGGGAAGTGTCCTTGTGGCCCACAGTCAATGTGTTAAGGATGTGTGGACACTGCTAGGGACAAACTGAACATATTTATCTCTTTTTAATTCTCGTATACGCTCCTACACATCAGTCTATTGGTTTTTGTAACCGATTAATTTATAATTGGTAGCATACCCAGTTTTTGCCAAGAGAATAGAACAAAAAAACTATAACACTTAAGTTTAATCCCTACGACCAAGACGATACATTCAAGGTCAAAGGGACTTAGATATTTACAAGGATAGTTGCTGGCTGCCTTTTATGAGCCTGTCCGAATAACTTAATTGAAACATGTTTGTATCTTACTCTCCTAATTATTACCATTGTGCCATTGTGATAACCAAAATAATACTGACTCTTAAAATAGATTTAAGATGTAAAAGCAAACATTAAGTTTCAAAATGTAATACCATGAAATGTAAAAATACATTATTATTATTTATTTTTTTAAAACCTCAACTGCCCGTCGCCATGGGCCAATAAGCCTATGCAGTGATCTAGATACAGTGAGGTACCGTAGCTGCAATAGTCACATAAGCCAGCCAGGAGAGATGGATCAAGCCCGTCGCTGAGATCGAACCAGCAACGATAGACACCCAGGGCAAGCACTACAACTCTGAGCTACTGCCTCGGTTCCAATTAATCTTTACTCTAATAGAAATTTGATTTTCCCTCTTACCTGAACACAAATCAAGAACTTTTTGATCAGTGTAGGAGTGAACTTGGAGAAGTGCGAGGCGAAGTGCTGAGGAGTCGCGATGGAGGCGTCCAGGATGTATACGTCACCCGCGACCCCGACCAACTCCTCCTTGAGCCGAATGTCTCCGATCATGAGCACCACCTTCATGCCGTCCGCGACGCTGGGGATGTTGTTGGAGGCGTCCACGCCGCGCATCACCACCACTCGCCTCCCGTTCGGCGTCAGCCCGGGGAGAGGCGGGATTTGTCTGTAAACAGCAACGGCGTCGGTCAGGCAGGGCAGGACTTCCCAAGAGGCCGGGTGGGCCTGGGCCTAGGGGCACAAGCTTAGGGATGGCAATTTTAAAATATCGATATATCGCTTTTTCAATGTATGGGAACCTATAATATCGATAAATATGATGTTTCGGGAGACAATTATTGATATTTCCGACATATCGAAAAAACAGTATTACTAAAGAAAAGTATAACAATTTTGCAAGTTCAAAGAGAGATTGGGCTATTTTCAGAAACAGGGTTTGCCACCACGCAATTCAAGATTTTTTTAAATCTAGGGGAGATTTCAAAGCGGAAAATATTATGATGTACATATTTTCATAGTCTGTACCTGATTACAAAACGGATTTTACGTTACTAGTTACAAATTACTATTAACAACACACTTACAAATTTTATTACATACAACCTAACACTATGGAAAATATTAGCAACTGCCAGTTTTATAGATTAATACTAATTTTTAAATATCGTTTTTAAATAAGGTCCTGGAAACAACCTCAACAAATACAAACCTATTTTCAAATTTGTCATATAAACCCTGTTTTCTTGAATCGATATGTATCGGTAGAGAAATATTAATACACTGTTAACATCAAAACAAAAATATCTATATGGATATTGCGATGTATCGGAACTGAAATATCGATACCTCCGATATATTGATATTGTTTTACTATCCCTACACAAGCTGTCTTGGGGCGCACTTTCAAGCAAAGATAAAGATAAAACAGTCTATACTGTCATTTAGTTTTTTACTCTTAAACACAGGGCTGGTGTTCACACGTGGAATCCTTTCAAATAGTTCAATATGTGCTAATTATGTTTTGGTGGTGTTAACGGGCTCCCGTGGAACCTTTTCAAATAGTTCAAAGTGCAAAATGTTTGAGTTGGCGGCATTTTAAAAATTGTTCAATGTGCTAAATTGTTTATTTTCGTGGCATTTGCCAAAGCCCGTGAACATTTTCCAAATTGTTCAAACAGCAAAACATGTGTTTTGATGGCAAATTGACGGTGCCAAGGGAGACTTTTAGAATAGTAGCCTACATAAATTTGAGGAAATTTGATTTTCTGTCAAGTGACATAACATTATTCTTCATGAAGGATTTACGGACTAACACCCTCAAAACCTAATGGTGGAAAATAAATATTGGGCCCAGGGGTGCCTAAATGATAAATCCAAGCCCTGGGTCAGGCCTCTCTCCTCTGTTATTTTTCTTGCACGACTTTTTACTTCTATAGAACAAAATTCTTTTCTCGACTATTTATCAGTGTACTTTACTACTGCCTTCAACATAACCTTAAGGCTATTGTTAAAGTCTGGATCGAAAGCATAACGTGGAAGCATGGTGCCAGTCTAAGATTAAATGTTACATATGCAGACAGATTTGAGAGTGAGACTGTGGTGGTAGGCCAGACCCGCCACATTGTCATGACTACCACAATGTTTTACATTGTACTTACTCATTTTTATTTTTATTTATTTATGTTAATCGATACATATCGATTCAACTATATAATGATGTCAAAATGTATCATGTATCACAAAAATTTTTTTTCTTAATCTTTATTATAAATTTCCACAGATACGTATCGGCCCGATTCCATTGTTTTATCGATACGTGCTGTTCACGGTAAGAAAAAATTATTGGATCCATTATCTCTAAAGGGATAGCTTCTATCAGTATATAAATATTTTATCATCAGATTTAATTTTTTTCATGGATGATTTCTTTCTTCCCTATAAAATATTTCCCTAAGATGGAATGAGCTAAAAGGTACTATACTAATATCGGTAAATTTTAAAGCTGTAACACTCTCTGAAAAGCATCCCTTAATAATGCTGATTCACTCCCGAGTTTTTTTGATTTTCTTCCAAAAAATACTTACGCGATCTTAAAGACCTCTTGGATCTCAGGCTTGGTCGGGTCCCGGTTGCTGAAGAACTCGGGAACTGCGGTTCTCATCGTGAAGTACATGTCGAGCTTCCTCTTCGTCTTTTCAAGGGAAAACTTGCAGCCACGGAGAAAAGTCATGATTCGCCCATCATCTATTAAACCCAAAATTGGTAATGTTATAAATATTTAACAACATTTTGAATGGTTCTAGCTTTATGAAAGACAACTTCATCAGCTAGTAATTTCAATGACAAACCGAGAAAGGAAAGGAATTGATAAAAAAATGTTACATACCTTATGACTTTCTTCAGTTCATGTGTAGAAATAATGTCTACTTAAATTTCAACATATAAAATGACATTTTCAAGACTTGTACATTCTCATTAGTCATATGTTAAACAAAAGAAAAAAGATCGTACACAACACTGAAATTATACATAATATAAAAAACTAAAATAATAATAACTATTTTTAAAAACGTTTTTATACTATGTATAATTTCAGTGTTGTGTACAATTTGTTTAACATATGACGACTAATAAGAAAAAGTTCTTGTACAAATCTTGAAAATGACATTTTATATATTGAAACTTAAGTTGACATTATTTCTACACATGAATTGAAGACGGTCATAAGGTACGTAACCTTTTTATCAATTGATTACATCAATTCAGGCGGCGATAACCATGAATAAAAGGAAAGGAAGCTTCCCTCAGATTATCCCTTAGGCTCACAGCCTTTAATACTAAGAGGATTAATACTAGGAAATTAAAAGGCAAAAGGAATAGGAGATGGAATAGGTTTGGCCAAGCTTAGACTGGATGGGCAAAAGGTATACCTTTATCCAATGGATGTTGGATCAGGGCCTCAAGAGATAAGGTGGCCCTCATATCGGCCCTCATCTTGGTTGTCAGTACACCCCTGCCCACCCTGTCGTCAAGCCCAGCCTCCCCTGGTGGGGAACTGAAGTTGTTCAATGAAAGTCAGCTACAACACTGCCTCCAATCGTGACAACTTCCCTTACTGAACCCACTATTGGTACCTAAACTAGCAAAAGCCAGTTAGGATCCCACTGGAGGAATTGCAAAGGGTTAATAGAAACGAATGTTTGATGACTAGAACTGACCGTCGAAGTCGGGCAGGTGCGGCTGCCGCTTGAGCCACTCCTTGATGTGCTCCAGGTCCTGATCCCGGGTCGTCACGTTCTCGTTCAGCTCTGAGCGGATCTTGGCCTGCTGCTCGGCCGACGGCTGCACTAATGTCATTGTTTTCTGTAAGCAAAAAAATACCTTTTTAGCCAATTTCCTTAAAGGAATAAGCTATACTGTAGGTCTTATGGTAAGACCTAAGCCCCAGACTAGGTTAACTTTTCATTTTGGGGCTTCAAGAAGTAAAAAACACCATTTGTTTGTATTTATATATTTATGTCTGTCTGCTAACGCGATCGTGGCCGTAAACATGGTACAATCTCAAAGAAAATTGGCACAGACATGTAAAGTGATGAAATCTCAGATGAGTTCGTAAACCAGCCCGATTGGAAGGGGGAGGCTGCCCACTGGAAGGGGGGGTAAAGGGGGATAAACCCCCCAAAATTGGTTTTTTGAGTTTTATATAGAAAAATTGAAATAACCAAATTTTTGTTGGCACTATTGGATTCAGTTCAAAAAAACAAACAATTAATTATTTTGAATCATTGCTCTATGTCTATTGGTTCCCGAGTTGTTGTAAGTGGTAAACACAGTACGTTGTCCCAATGTTAACCTAATGGGGAATATGTAAAATTCTATATCTTGCTTATTTCTCAACATATCTCAATAAAACTTGGTATTGAGACTTCTTGCTTCTTCTAGTTCAGATCTACTAGATATTTCAATAAAACCACCCAGTTTTAATAGACCTGTTGCAGCAAACCTACATACTCATTTCCCATTTTAATCTTATGGAGCTTACAAAAACATGTCATATCTCACTATGATGGATTGAAATAAGTTGCTCTGCATTTAAAATTCACTGAGTATGCAGGTCTGCTGCAATGGGCAGTTTTTGTCACATGTGTTGTGGGGCTGAAGAAGCTCTTTTTCTCCATCACCTCAAGTCGTGGACATGACTGTTCGTTTTTTACTGAAGAAAACCCAAGGTCTGTAGAGAAGAAGAGAGCTGTAATATAAGGTTACCTTACTCCCACAAGGCCTGTGGAGCCAGAGCAGTACCTTTTTCCGGTTTCATCCCAGGTCTATTAGCTTATTTGGTAAAAATATAGCCTCAATGGTGGCAATAATATGTTTCCTCTGATAGGTCAGTATAAATCTTTGTACCACCTAGAGGTCAATATTTGGTTACTGTCAGTCTAACCTAACACAAATAAAACAGTCAGCTGATTTTTTTAATTGGCAAGAACCATACGACAGCCTTGTTGGGAGGGATCTTTTAAAAGTAAAAAAGCTGTAAAATGTTATTTTTTTTAGTTTTTGGCAGAATATATTGAGAGGTAGAGCATAAAAATATAGTTCATCACATGGAATCTAAGTTGCTTTTCATTATTCAGTGATTTTTCAGCCTTAGTTCAAGAGCCTTGGCTGAAAAACTTGACCTTGTACAAAAGAATGGCACTTTAGTCCATAGTAATAAAATATATATACTATTTTAAAAAATCTATTTATTTTTTTGTTTTCATCATGATCACTACGATCATCACTACGATGGTGAGTATTTTTTGATTTTTGCAGACATTCGTCATCACAGATTGGCAAAACAAGTTTCACAGCATTTCGGGATCTGAAATCTGATCCCATCTTCAGCTGTAAAGGAAACTGGAACATAACAATATGAGTAACCTAGCTAATCTACTAATCTTGTTATGTTCTAGGTTCCTTCCCATCTGAAGACAGGGTCAGATTCCAGTTCGCAAAATGTCATTCGACTTGTTTTTGCTAATCGGTGTTGGCAAATGTCCCCAAAAATCAAAATTAAATCATAAGTTAGTGATCAACTGATCATATAGATCTAGATATAAATTGGCGAATTTAGAATGCTAGTAAACCTGGACGATTCGTTCAAACACATTCACTGACAAGCCATATAAGATTTCAATTAAATGTTCCCGGATGGTAGGTACCCTACTGTAATGTGCTATAACGTGGTACGTAACCTTGTGCTATGAGTGGTGAAAACCCCCTCGAAAGAGTGAAAAATCCTGCGGGCAAACGCATAGGGGTCCGGAAACAGACAAAAAGGGTCCAAAACCACAATAAAGGGGCCGAAAAGCACGCGCACGAGTAAAAGAAAAAAAAAGGTCACCACTTTTGACGAGCCGGAAATTCAGTCGTCGGCCCTGGCCAAACCGCCCCCCCCAAAAAAATTTCCTGGCTACGGCTTTGATTTTTATGTTGATTTTTGGATTAATACTAGCAGTTTCTATCACTTTTATCAATAAACAAACCTTGATCTTACATATTACTTGATACAATAAATTGGTACACAGGATGGGTGGGATTTATGGTGGTGCATTAACACCATTAAAGCACCATGTGCCACCATTGGCATCTCAGAAACTGTTAGATTTAGAGAAAATTTTAAAGGAGGGTCTTACTTTTTTTTATAACAATCCAAAATATTAGTTTCATTGATTTGTAAATCAATAGGATCATTAACCAATATAGCAGACAACTACAATTTTTTTCAATAGGATACCCTGTATTTTATTCATACCCTTATTCATTCTGCAGTGCCTTTTGTTCATCAAATCCAACTCTCAAAAATGTTTCAATAACAATCATGTGCATCAGTATTCCACCAGAAAATCAAACTTTCTTCAATATCCACCGATTTATAGAACAGCTTTTCTGGTAAAATATTGTTCATATCTTTGTTGAAAGATCTATAACAGCTGCCCAAGTCTTTTGAAAGAGGGACAGGATTTCAAAAAGTTCACAAAACTGGTCAGTGGTCACTGGGTACTTTCTCGTAACTGCTTCTATAGCCTCTCTGAGTACCTGAGTCACAACACTCAGGGTCATGGGTCATGGATGATTGTGCGGTATTGTTTAGCCAATTTTAGATTTTCCCAGATGGTACTTAAATGTTTTATTGGATGACTTGTACAGAAGTTTTAAGTTTGTTTGTAATAACCAAAAATGTTTTTGACTAGTCTACTGCTCACACAGATACTGCATGTTTAAGAGTTTATTTATATATTGTAAATAAATAAAATAAAATTTATGGTGTTTTTGATTTCTATGTTTCATTTTCAGAATTTTTTATTAGAATTTTTTCCTAAACTCAATGGCTAAGGAGTTATAAGCGGTTAAGATTTGACTTTCTCCCAAAAAAAATAAATTGAGGAAACTTTTATTGAAAAAGATTGAGTTTCAGTCTGGAGCTTCAAAGTTCGAATCTAGACCTGAGCCAAATTTACAATCTCACTCAAAAAGCTCAAAGGTTCAAATGCCTGCAGAAGGCTGTTGTTTTTTAAATATAAAATTTCTCAAAGTGGTACTTTATTGGTTTTCAATTTGTTAGTTAAAAAGTCCAAGTTTGATAAATTGTGACTTATTTTTACCTAATTCTACACTTGGACAAAAAACTTTTGACGGGTGGTCGTATCATCCAAGAGGTTGCAGTTTCGGCCTCAATCGTTCACTGGATGCAAGTCAGCAGATGCATTAGTTGTTTCAGTTCACAATTGCATGGAACCTTGAATAGTTATAGCGATGTCCGAATGAAAATGTGAAGGAAAAAGCCACCCCGGGCCCGCAACAGCAACAACTACAGAGTGTTTTTTTTAACGCAACCCAAAAGTTTATTTTAGCAGTGAAGGATTATTCCCACCAAGATCCCCGGATTTGACCCCACTATATTATTTTCTTTGTGGATACAAAAAGTAACGTCTGCGGAAACAATTCACTGGATATGCAGCACCTCAAAACAAACATAACAGATTTAATACAATAAATTCAAAGAGGTATACTTTGCAAAACGTGTTCAGGAATCCGACAGAGAGAGCACAACTTTGTATAAATGTCAATGGCGGATTGTTTGAACAGATAATGTCAGCTAAAAATGATCAAACTTAAATAATAGGTTGTATAAAATGTAAAGATAAACAAAACAATTCTCATTTAATCCTTGTGTGTACATTATTAAATCTTAAAAATGGGCTGCGTTAAAAACACCCTGTATAACGCCTCAGACCACAGAGCGGGTGATACCGATGCCAATAGCCAACTATTCCATTGGAAATTCGCCAATAATTCAGTAGGCAGGATTTTAAAGTGCATCTACCACTAAAGGGCAGTTACATATTGTCGTCATGGCGGCTGCGTCCAGTGGAAGTGAAAGCCATCGGTGAGGGGGAATTAACACTTCTTTGTTAAACCTTCAATGCGATGTAGGAAACTGAGGAACAGAGGAAGATTTGCGTCGTATTTCAATATTCTTCGGCTTTTGCGATTGTGTTACTCTTTGTCACTGCAGTGGTTAATTTTGTCGACAAGACAATATTAGACGGCAATTCACCTAACGACGCGACGACTTGATTGCGGTTATAGTTCATTACGGAGTCTTTAAGACAAGGTAAAGAACAGAAACATCACGATGACATTGGTCGGAGACGCGGCGCGTCATCTGCCGAGTCACTGGACCAAAAAGACGAATGCAGATTACGATTAGGACTTAACACGTCATCATCTGCAGGCTCGACCCCGGGGGGGGGGGTTAGAGTGTTCAAGCCATTCCAACCAAAGGAAAATTCGCTGAAATAAAAATTGATGGAGACTGAAATGATTTTTTTTAATTTGAGCGGAAAATACCTCGGGCATAAAATTCGCGGCCGTAAAATATCTGTTATTGCCGTCGGTAAATCTGGCATCATCTCGGTCGTTTCGCGGCTAGCGGTCCCTCGATCATTTCGAGGGAATCAAATTTCTGCAAATCTTACGGTTGTATTGCGGCTGGAAAATACTTGGAGGTATTAAATACAAAAATGTTCTGCTGCCATAACCCTCGATCGGGTGCGCACCGAATCTCTCGATCTAATCTCCAAACGATATCTCAATTCTATTACGACTAGAATAACATTCGCCGAAATTGGCATTTTGGGGGAAGTTAGCTTTTTCGCCCGCGTAAAGAGGTTGTGTCGTGGCTGGAAAACCTTTGTCGAATCAAGGGAGACGAGACGAATCTCTTAGTCGTTTCATGGTCCTTAGATCTCGGTTCTTTAAAAAAAAAAAACATTCAATATCTCGATGCTATTACCGTCTCAGCAGTAATAAACTGTAAGTCAGCAATAAAATCTCTCGATTGTATCGTTGACAGCAATCTACCGGTGTAATCGGGGTCGCTAGAAAAACCCGGTCATAATTTGTTGAGTCTTGAGATATTTTCGCGGCCGCAAAATCTGAATATTTTTACATCAATCCCAATTTTTTACACATTTTAAAAATAAGGGGGTTGATTTAATTTAGCTATAGCGTGTAATGGCCTAAAAATCTTGGTCCCCTCCAATCAAAATACCTGTCCTCATGGCCAGAAACCCTCCTTTTGCTTATTATACAAATTATACAACAGCATAACAGCATCTTTGGTATTCTTAGGGGCAACATGGCTTGATCCTCTTGTTCGTGAGTTAATTTTAATTTATATAGGCTATTGTGAAGGTGAAACCAATTAAAGCGGTGAAGCCAGTGACGGGATTTTTGAAAATGGTAAAGTAAAGTAAAATGAGGTTTGCTAGTCTCAGCCTCGAGGTAAGAATAGGAACAGATACTTCTGTACCACACTGTATTTGGACCTGCGGCCCCGCGTCAGAAATCCTGAGCCTTGGCGCGTCACTAGTGAGGGTCCGCCCCTCAACAGAATTCCAAAACCTAGAACCTGCCTCTGACCGCAACAGAACACCAACACGATCCACTAGTGAGGGTCCGCCCCTCAACAGAATTCCAAAACCTAGAACCTGCCTCTGACCGCAACAGAACACCAACACGATCCACTAGTGAGGGTCCGCCCCTCAACAGAATTCCAAAACCTAGAACCTGCCTCTGACCGCAACAGAACACCAACACGATCCACTAGTGAGGGTCCGCCCCTCAACAGAATTCCAAAACCTAGAACCTGCCTCTGACCGCAACAGAACACCAACACGATCCACTAGTGAGGGTCCGCCCCTCAACAGAATTCCAAAACCTAGAACCTGCCTCTGACCGCAACAGAACACCAACACGATCCACTAGTGAGGGTCCGCCCCTCAACAGAATTCCAAAACCTAGAACCTGCCTCTGACCGCAACAGAACACCAACACAATCCACTAGTGAGGGTCCGCCCCTCAACAGAATTCCAAAACCTAGAATCTGCCTCTGACCGCAACAGAACACCAACACGATCCACTAGTGAGGGTCCGCCCCTGAACAGAATTCCAAAACCTAGAACCTGCCTCTGACCGCAACAGAACACCAACACGATTCACTAGTGAGGGTCCGCCCCTGAACAGAATTCCAAAACCTAGAACCTGCCTCTGACCGCAACAGAACGCCAACACGATCCACTATTGAGGGTCTGCCTCTCAACAGAATTCCAAAACCTAGAATCTGCCTCTGACCGCAACAGAACACCAACACGATCCACTAGTGAGGGTCCGCCCCTCAACAGAATTCCAAAACCTAGAACCTGCCTCTGACCGCAACAGACCACCAACACGATCCACTAGTGAGGGTCCACCCTTCAACAGAATTCCAAAACCTAGAACCTGTCTCTGACCGCAACAGAACACCAACACGATCCACTAGTGAGGGTCCGCCCCTCAACAGAATTCCAAAACCTAGAACCTGCCTCTGACCGCAACAGAACACCAACACGATCCACTAGTGAGGGTCCGCCCCTCAACAGAATTCCAAAACCTAGAACCTGTCTCTGACCGCAACAGAACACCAACACGATTCACTAGTGAGGGTCCGCCCCTGAACAGAATTCCAAAACCTAGAACCTGCCTCTGACCGCAACAGAACGCCAACACGATCCACTATTGAGGGTCTGCCCCTCAACAGAATTCCAAAACCTAGAATCTGCCTCTGACCGCAACAGAACACCAACACGATCCACTAGTGAGGGTCCGCCCCTCAACAGAATTCCAAAACCTAGAACCTGCCTCTGACCGCAACAGAACGCCAACACGATCCACTAGTGTGGGTCCGCCCCTCAACAGAATTCCAAAACCTAGAATCTGCCTCTGACCGCAACAGAACGCCAACACGATCCACTAGTGAGGGTCCACCCTTCAACAGAATTCCAAAACCTAGAACTTGCCTCTAACCGCAACAGAACGCCAACACGATCCACTAGTGAGGGTCCTCCCTTCAACAGAATTCCAAAACCTAGAACTTGCCTCTAACCGCAACAGAACGCCAACACGATCCACTAGTGAGGGTCCTCCCTTCAACAGAATTCCAAAACCTACAATCTGCCTCTGACCGCAACAGAACGCCAACACGATCCACTAGTGAGGGTCCGCCCCTCAACAGAATTCCAAAACCTAGAATCTGTCTCTGACCGCAACAGAACGCCAACACGATCCACTAGTGAGGGTCCGCCCCTCAACAGAATTCCAAAACCTACAATCTGCCTCTGACCGCAACAGAACGCCAACACGATCCACTAGTGAGGGTCCGCCCCTCAACAGAATTCCAAAACCTACAATCTGCCTCTGACCGCAACAGAACGCCAACACGATCCACTAGTGAGGGTCCGCCCCTCAACAGAATTCCAAAACCTAGAACCTGCCTCTGACCGCAACAGAACGCCAACACGATCCACTAGTGAGGGCCCACCCTTCAACAGAATTCCAAAACCTACAATCTGCCCCTAACCGCAAAAGAACGCCAACACGATCCACTAGTGAGGGTCCTCCCTTCAACAGAATTCCAAAACCTACAATCTGCCTCTGACCGCAACAGAACGCCAACACGATCCACTAGTGAGGGCCCACCCTTCAACAGAATTCCAAAACCTACAATCTGCCCCTAACCGCAAAAGAACGCCAACACGATCCACTAGTGAGGGCCCACCCTTCAACAGAATTCCAAAACCTACAATCTGCCTCTAACCGCAACAGAACGCCAACACGATCCACTAGTGAGGGCCCACCCTTCAACAGAATTCCAAAACCTACAATCTGCCTCTAACCGCAACAGAACGCCAACACGATCCACTAGTGAGGGTCCGCCCCTCAACAGAATTCCAAAACCTACAATCTGCCTCTAACCGCAACAGAACGCCAACACGATCCACTAGTGAGGGCCCACCCTTCAACAGAATTCCAAAACCTACAATCTGCCTCTAACCGCAACAGAACGCCAACACGATCCACTAGTGAGGGCCCACCCTTCAACAGAATTCCAAAACCTACAATCTGCCTCTAACCGCAACAGAACACCAAAACGATCCACTAGTGAGGGTCCGCCCCTCAACAGAATTCCAAAACCTACAATCTGCCTCTAACCGCAACAGAACGCCAACACGATCCACTAGTGAGGGCCCACCCTTCAACAGAATTCCAAAACCTACAATCTGCCTCTAACCGCAACAGAACACCAAAACGATCCACTAGTGAGGGTCCGCCCCTCAACAGAATTCCAAAACCTAGAACCTGCCTCTGGCCGCAACAGAACGCCGACACGACCCGCAGGACCTCCACGACTGGCGAAGGTCGCCCCGAGGACGCCCACCCCGGGCCCAGCAGCCCTGGAGCCAGGAGGCCTTCGCCCTCGTCTGTCACGACGATGACTGTCGAGGACACGGCCTTCGACGTCGGTGACTACGACGAATCTCTAACTTCCCCATACTGCACTTCCATACTCCTTATAGACGTGACTATGTGGCTCTTGGCCCCCACATTCGATTGCGGGCCCTGTAACCTGGATCAGCTTCGGGCCCCCTATATTCGTCTGCTATGCTACATTTAAAAAAAATACTTGGTAATTTTTTAACCCTTTACAAACTAGATTTCAACTGATGTTTGATAATAATTAATAAATGCTATTAGTTCATTCTAAAATACAAAATATATCGGCAAAATTATTACAAACATAAATTGTCAATAAATCATACATTCACTTTCATTTTGCTGAAAGTACATTTCTATTTTGACATCGATTTCCCTTACTGACCAAAATTAAAATTCAATTGGGGCCCGAGCACACTATTGTATACTAATGTGCAAACAACCGTAACTGTAACATGCACCTAATCAAAATAGTAACTAACCTCAAATCCAGAATCAACATTATTTTACTAAATTTTATAAATATTTATATATTTGAATTTTTGATCATGATCTGCTGTAAAATATTCTATAATAAATATAAAATAAATTAAAATAGGGCTAGTCCCGGGCCCCCCAGGGGCACGGGCCCTGTGACCAGAGTTGCACCAGCCCCACCCTTGTGGGGGCCATACTATAGCTCTTTCTGATGTGCTCCAACGGTTTCAGATCTATTGTCTGAGATATGTCTATGATCTTCCACGCGTAAGGAACTACCTTAGGAAAATTGTTAAAATTATAATGATCAAAGGTCAGTGAAAATTCTTTCATTTTTTCACTTTAAAAATGGTGTTCAAAATTAATGTTTTTAAATTACTATAAATTAGTGTCTCAAGGTAGTGCAGTAGACTCCCTCTTATCCGGACTCCTTTTAACCAGACATCGGTTTAATCGGACTGCACTCATCGGAAATAACATCCGTCTAACCAGACGATTGGATTGTTATTAACACATCGCTTCAACCGGACCTGATCGGCAGGAAATGGACGGTATTGTATCGACGATTACTGTGGGAAAAATTTGAGAAATACTGTAATATCTTCCACCCGTCAGAAATTGTAGTTGTTGTTTGTTAGATACAAAGCCTAACATATTTTCTGGTGTTTCGTGTTCATAGCATTTCCCCAAATAGTGTTTATTGTTGTTTCGTTTCTACTTTTTTCTCAATAATTACCTGTATTTATTGGCTTACACAGCATGCTAGACGTTATAATTCACAGAGATTTTGAGAACATCGGTTTAACCGGAAACCCCGCTATCCGGACAGGTCTCGGTCCCGAGGTGTCCGGTTAAGAGAGAGTCTAGACTGTATAAGGAATCTCCGCTCCGATTCCCTCTTTCTAAGGACGCCTCATCACTCATCACAGAACAGTCGTATATGACCGGGGCTTCGGTGTTACTGCTTGCCCTCTATGGAATGGCCTGCCAAACTCCTCCAAATCCCTGGAAAGTTGCGTTTTGTGGCAGCACTAAAAACTTTGTACTTTCAGCGGTTGTCCATGGTAAATGTTTCCTAAGGGTTGGCTTGTGCGTGATTGCTGGTAAATGGTAGTCTGAGAGAATGATTTATGTTACATTTTTATTTTTATTTGTAAATATAGTTTAAGTTTTTTTATTATTTTTTGATTTTTTTTTAGATATAATTAAAAATAGTGATCTGAGCCAAAAACTACAAAAATGAATTCGGGCTTAAGTATTACCGTGAGACCTACAGTAACAGCTTTTTCCATTCAGGGGAAATTCGCTCACTGGTGATTTCAAAGTACTGCAGCGAAAAACAGTGGCGAATCCAGGATATTTTATTTTTATTTTATTTCATTTCCTTGCTTTAAAACAGGTTACAAACCCCAATTACATTAAAGGAGTTAAACTAATACACGTGGTCTTTACACGTGGGTTGAGTGTGGCAAAGAGTCCTCACACAGCACTATCCATAATATTAAATGTTACAGAAATCTGGAGACAATAATAGGCCTACTAAACAACATAGGATAGGAACAAGGGGGGGCTAGGTGGGGGTCTGTTGGGTAGCCCCCCCCACAAAAGGGTGACCCGGGGGCCTCGCTCGAAAAAATCATAGAATTTCGAGGCTTGGAACAGCACATTAGAGGCTGTTTCGAATTTTAGTTCGTAACGAATTTTTCGAAGAGTTAAGTTTTAAAACAAACATTCATGAACGTTTTCAGGAATTTTACCTAATGGCTAAGTTTTTATAACATTACATTTTATTCTCTAATATAAAAGGTCAAAAGCAGATTTTAGACAGTCTACTCTAGCATGGATTTAAGGAGAATCAGTTAAATTTATGGCCAAGCGCCGGTCTTGGTTTGGTTTTGAATAGCGCCATGAGATACCTTTGGGTCTGTGGGGCTCTCCTCTCTTGTATACCCATAAGGTGGGTATACAAGTAAATTGCCAAACTTCGGGAGTAGGTTATATGGGTGAAAATAAAGATGAAATGAAGTATAATTTTTTTTCCAAAACCGCTTTGTTTACCAGATATCCGCCATTTTGTATTTTTTACAAAATATTTTTTATCTCCCAAGTTTTTGAATCGATTTTTTGAAACTCGGTATGCACCTGTATCTAGTCAAGGTTAGTTTATGAAAAAATAATCAGCATGATCGAATCGTAAATTTCAAAATGGCGGCCGTTTAAAATCTTTAAGTTGAAATAACGAAAAAACGGTACGTTTTACAAAAGAATATAAAGGAAAACAATTTTAGAAAATTTTATTTCCCATCTAATGACACCAAATTTATGAAAATCGGTTAATAAACAACTGAGTTATGATCGTATTTAGCTAGTGAGGCAGCATTTTTTGAAGCACAATAGTCCATTGTTGCGCCGAGCCATGCGCTAATTTGACCATAACTCAGTTGTTTGTCAATCGATTTTCATGATTTTGGTATCGTTGGAATGGAAATAAAATTTTCTAAATCTTACTGTTTTTTTATATTTTTTTAAAATGTACTATTTTTTCGGTATTTCAATTTAAAGATTTTAAACGGCCGCCATTTTGAAATTTACGATTCGATCATGCTGATTATTTTTTCATAAACTAACCTTAACTAAATTCAGGTGCATACCGAGTTTCAAAAAAATCGATTCAAAATCTTGGGAGATAAAACCTATTTTGTTAAAAATACAAAATGGCGAATATCTGGTAAACAAAGCGTTTTTGGAAAAAGTTTTATTCTTCATTTTATCTTTATTTTGACCCATATAGCCTATTTCCGAGGTTTGGCACTTTACTTATGGGACACCCTGTATATTTGACAGCTGAACAAAATTATCATTTTATCTAGTGTAAATTGGATGCCCAAGGGGGACTGTAGTACCTCTCAGCCCCTCTCTGAATCTGCCATTGGGCGCAAAATGTATTACTATAATTTCTGGACACCTTGTTCAACCAAATAAAAAAGCAGTGCAGTATGGTCGGTTCCGGTGGTTTGGTCGGGCCGCAACGCACCTGATCGCGTCATGCTCGGACTCGGTTACACAACCTGCCTGTTGCTTCCACTTTCTCCAGCTCTCTTCCTACTCCTCTGGTTTCATCTCAAGGTGGACCTTTTACCTACTGAAACAGTTCCGAGCTTTAAATTCTGGAATTTCATTCAGCCTGGACGAGTTAACAGTTTTAAATTAATGTCCGAGTTGTGAGATATTCGTGTCTGCTTTCCAAACGTACTTTATCCAATCCAATGATCACAACATAACATGAACTATTTTCTTGATTTCGAATCGTCCTCCGTCCTAGTTTGTATATTCAATTTGGTTTTCGAAACTGTTTTGTTTATTTGTGGATTTAGGCATAAACCGTTTCACATTCGTATTCTGGTTCCAAAACGACCTTTATCCCAATATTTCCTTGAAATAACTGAATAACAACTTTATATATCGTTGTTGGTTGGATCCATATAAACCGTCGATTCTTTTTAGATTTAAGGAAAAAAATCACAATTGGAATGATCAAATTTAAATTTACGGAGCTTTTTTGTTTCCACCAGAATTTTCAGTGACTTCACATACAATAATACAAAATACAGGGTTGTATGAAACTGAATGGTTATCAATATCATTCTGTATGATGTTTTCGGCAAGAAGGGAGATGTGAAGTATAATACGATTCTTTGAACTAATAAAACCTTTAATTAACAAATTTTTAAAATTGTACAATCGATTAAAAAAACATTGGATTTGGAAAGAAAAAATGTTTTGTAGCATAGCTTTTTATTGTTCTTCCAATACTTTTTCCCAAACAGTTGCGATCCAATTTAATTTTCTGGTAAGTCTTATTTGGATTTCATTTTAGAATGTTTCTGTATTATGATTAAAATAATGTTACTTAAATTTGCAGTGTCCATTTTAAATACCTAAGTTCTTCCCTAACCGACGGATCAGAACGGCTTAAAAGTTCGAATAGGCCTCCAAACAATCCACTTTGAAAGCAAAAATGTTATATTTCTCAAAATATTTGTCTAGCGATAATCAATGATAAAATCGTCTTCATAGTTCATATTACGAATTGATTGGTAGTTTTCATAATTCAAATTAGCTATAAACTACCACAAAGAGTACATTTAAAAGGTTGTATAAGATATAAGAAATAGCTTCTTTAAAAAAACCTTACAATGAACCATTTCAACAGGAGTTTGAATTTTGAATCTGAGCACACAATAACTCAAACATTAGGTGATCTAGCACCCCGAAGATTGGAATTTAAATCCGCCCGATGCTTAAGAGGTTTTTACTCCTCTTGCCCACACTGGAGGCAAAAGGAAGGATATGTACTGACGAGGTAGGCGATTACAGATTGTGTGGTAAAATAGTAAAATAGTTTTTTATTTTATGTCGAGGAACGAAGCCCAAGTTTCATAGGCCATTCTTCAATAACAAAGATTCAAAGCCAGCCCATGAAGGCGGGTCTTCATGAACACCTTTCAATAGATGTTTGGCCTACCGCTAAATAATCGTGTACAGATACAATTATCTGAGGTAAACGTGTTAGGTGTTTTATTTTTAGTTTAGTTCCTATTGGTAATGCACTGCTAAAAGATAATTTAAAGGGCTTGAACCTGGATGTGGAAAAATCATGGATGACTAAAAAAGATTGGGAAAGCAGAAGGACGGGGGGGGGAAGAAAGGTAGAGAGGATGGTAGATTAATGAGATACTGTAGGTTAAGATCAAATAAGCACAAGAACGGAATCCACCCCCCAAAGCAGGAAAAAGGAAAGGTTAGAAAGGATGAAGAAAAGTGAAACCGAGATACAGTATGTTGAAACATAGGAACTTGGGGAGAGGGATGGTTGGATATGAAAAATTGTACTGCATTTTTTTCAATTCTAGCCATTTAAAATCAGTTCGTACTAACAAAAATACATAATCATTTACAAAATGCATTTAAAGAATGGATTTGGATTCTTAAAAACTGAAGAAAATCTTTATCGACCTAACTAACCGATTATTAAAATAAAATCTCGTGATCGCGGACCATAGACTAAAATGACTTCTTTACGTACCGGCAACATTACGACGATCTAGGAGTTAAACACGCAACAAGGCACGGACTGGAGGGAAAGTCGGGGAAGCGTTTTTGTAGAGTGCGGTGCGTTATCACATAGGACTCTTTCTGGCGGAAACCTTACATAAGAGCGGCTCAGCGGCGAGCTCTCGCCGTGGCGCAACGTTCAAGACAAGGAAACGGCTGGTGCAGGAGTAGCCCACTGGTCACTTGGTCGCTCCTCACTTGGTCGCACCTCACTTGGTCGCACCTCACTTGGTCGCACCTCACTTGGTCTCACCTCACTTGGTCGCACCTCACTTGGTCTCACCTCACTTGGTCGCACCTCACTTGGTCGCACCTCACTTGGTCTCACCTCACTTGGTCTCACCTCACTTGGTCGCACCTCACTTGGTCTCACCTCACTTGGTCGCACCTCACTTGGTCTCACCTCACTTGGTCTCACCTCACTTGGTCGCCCTTCACTTGGTCGCACCTCACTTGGTCTCACCTCACTTGGTTGCACCTCACTTGGTCGCACCTCACTTGGTCTCACCTCACTTGGTCGCACCTCACTTGGTCTCACCTCACTTGGTCTCTCCTCACTTGGTCTCACCTCACTTGGTCTCTCCTCACTTGGTCTCACCTCACTTGGTCGCACCTCACTTGGTCGCACCTCACTTGGTCTCACCTCACTTGGTCTCACCTCACTTGGTCTCTCCTCACTTGGTCGCACCTCACTTGGTCTCACCTCACTTGGTCGCACCTCACTTGGTCTCACCTCACTTGGTCGCACCTCACTTGGTCTCACCTCACTTGGTCTCTCCTCACTTGGTCTCACCTCACTTGGTCGCACCTCACTTGGTCGCACCTCACGGTCGCTACACGGTCGAGGTGTAGATTTTACGAGATCTAGTATCTTTTAGGCAAATCCAATACCCAATCCAGAGAAATTTAGTACCAAAATGGATGACTCCTGGGGACACACTGTCAGTCACCTTACCTCACTGGCGCACTCTCATGGCCAGACGATAAGGGGCTGCGATCTTTCAAATTTACATCGTGCATTTGAAGAGAGCCAGGGCCGGATTTGAGATTTGGGCGCCCCAAGGCCCAGTATTGTTTCGCCTTTAGGATTTAAGGGTTTTTGACCATAAATCCATTCTAAAAAATAATATATCCATGTCACTTCTCAGGAAATCAAACTACACCAATTTGTTTTATTATAAAAGGCACCCCGGACGCCGGCAATTAGCCACCTAACACTTTTGCACCAAACACATTCGAAACAACTTTAATAGGTTCCACGAGTGTCTGTAAAAGCCGCTAAACACACATTTTGCACTTTGAGGAATTTTAAGCTGCTCGACGGACGCCACGCCGGAAATCACCGCCAAAACGAAAGTTTTGCAAGTTGAACAATTTTAAGAAGACTTTCTTTCAATCGACACAAAAATTACACAAAAAATGTTACGTGTGTTATGCGATGTAAGAATTTATTGAAAATGCGCTTTTGGTCCTATATTCAATTATTACTTATTTATTTAGCTTATCGGGATGACATAGTTTACAAAAAAACTTAAACAAAATTTACATTAAAAAACTCCTGCAATGTATAAGAAATACGCGAGCGTGTTTCTATTAATATTTTTAAACCCCTAAACATTTCTATTAACAAATACGAATAACTTATTTAGTCTTTTTAATCTCGTTAGAAAACCATCGGCAATTATAGAAAACGGATATTTCGGGTTTAATGACACGTGAGAATGGAATTTAACGCTAAGAGACGTTTGATCAGTTTTTACTACCGTTAAAAATCTAGAGAGCTAACCATAAAACTAAGGTGCGAGACGAATTACCGCCTTTCCTCGGTTTACTTCAGTAAAAACCGGCGGTCGAATCGTATTTTCTTTTATTATTAACAGTAGAAAGTGCAGAGTGAGAGAGCGAGATCTGTTCTGCTGTTACAACTCACGCGAGCTCGGCCACGGCAGTGACGGACCTTCAGCTAAAATCAGATCAAAAGTCTTTTTCCTGTTAAAATATGCGTATGTTCTTGTATACCGGATTTAGATATTGGAATATAACGATAATATTATTATAAAGTTTAAAATAACAAAATGTTGTTATTCGGGATATTACAAATGTAGGACTTATCCCACAACGAATCTCTCATTCTCGATTTGACTTTAAGATAAAACTCTACAAGCCGACCAAAGCAAGAACGAAACCTCCAGTAAACATTTGAAGGCCTTCCGAGGCGAAAGGCCCGAGACTCACACGGCGTTTTTTTTATCGTGCGATAATTTTTCCGCCGCCACCGACGAAATGGCGTTCGTACACACGTGGCGGTAAAAAAACGCCACGGAAAAATATCGTAAATCATGGTACGATTTTAATTTTGAGAGACGACGGTGGGTGTTCACCAAATGCATTTTACCATATGATGATCACATCAGAACTCCTGACGTCATCAACACGGTACAATGTTTAGAGTGTCTTCCCGTCTGACCATGGCGGCGGTAAAAAATCCGCCAAAGGCCGGGACACACACGGCGTTTTTTAACGCGCGGTAAAAATGCCGCTCGCCATTAGTGCATTGATTTACATGGAAGCGTTCACACGGGGCGGAAGAAATACCGCGCGATAATATTGCCGCTGGCGGTCGTTTTGCCGCCGCTCGAAAGCGGATTTTTTCCGCTTTGTCATCACAGTGGTGTATGCAATTAAATGGGAGCGTACACATTTGGCGGATTTTTTACCGCCGCCTTCGTCAGACGGCAAGACACTCTAAACATTGTACCGTGTTGATGACGTCAGGAGTTCTGTGATCAGCGTATGGTCAAATACATTTGGTGAACACCCAAAGTCGTCCCTCAAAATTAAAATGGTACCATGATTGGCCATATTTTTCCGTGGCGTTTTTTTACCGCCACGTGTGTACGAACGCCGATTTCATCGGCGGTGGCGGAAAAATTATCGCGCGATAAAAAACGCCGTGTATGTCTCCGGCCAAATGTGTACGCTCCCATTTAATTGCATACGCCACTGTGGTGACAAAGCGGAAAAAACAGCTTTCGAGCGGCGTCAGAACTACCGCCAGCGGCAATATTATCGTGCGGTATTTCTTCCGCCCTGTGTGTTGTTTATTTACTTCAATGGCGTGTACGTGTCCATTTAAATCAATGCACTATATACGGGCGAGCGGATTTTTACCGCGCGTTAAAAAACGCCGTGTGTGTCCCCGGCCTGACGATGGCGCTCCACCGCAGTGATGCGACTACTTCATCGACTACTTTTCATTTGTACTGATTTAATGTATTAAATTTAATTTTGAATTATTTTAAAACTGAATAAAGTTAAAACTAGGTTAAAGAAAAATCAAACAAATAATTATGTGTATAAAATATTATATTCAGTTACAATACTGTTACTTTTCAACACTGACCTGTTGGCACTTCTGTGCATTCTTGTGATTTGGAGGCAACATTAATTAGGAGCTAGGATAAAGTTCACTCTTGCACTATTCCCCAAAATTAGCACTGCTCGTTGAAAAAGTAAGTTAAAATAATATTAGTTGTATAAATGAAATAATCAAATATGGTATGTATAGTTTATTCTGAATTTCCAGTATGTAAAATTTGCTTAGTGTGATATAATTTGGTTAATTTCAACTTAACAACTTATAATTTTGTACTTTGAGAAATTTTTGTGCAAAGAGTTTTCATGTATAATTTTGCAAGGATTTTGCACATGTTTCAAAGTAACTATTTTCTACCAGAATTGTATATTATTAGGTCAGATTTATTAAATTTTCTTATTTTGAATGAAAGTAAAGACATAGGGATTAAATTATTTTAGTTACCTTGTATTATTAAATTTTGGTAATTTTCAGACGAGCCCCCGGTGCACGGCGATAGTGGGGATAGAGTGAGTTTGTACAGTTACTGATATAGTAATACAAATTTAAGGAATTTAATGTCATATAAATGTATGGACAATTTGTACCAATTAAATGAAAATACAAGTACTCCATGAATTCAAGAAAGATTTATTGAACATGTTCAGTTTATTATTACCAGTTATTTAAAGGATATAAGTTGTTTTAACCTCACATCCAAAGGCTGACTCTTATTAATTGCAATCTTGTCAACCAAAATTTCCAATAAAAGGCACTGGTCCCAAATTGGTATCTCCGGGGCGTAAGTACACATTGTCGACCAGTGACTCGTCGATTACTTTTGAACATCGACTCGTCTAGTCGTTCACACGGATTAGTCATCGCATCAAACAGCGGCTAGTCTTATGTCGTTCAAACCGGCCGAACGATCAAATAATACGCCCGTTGCAGCAGACCTGCATACTCAGCGAATTTCAAATGCAACCGAACATACTGTATATATTAGTCCAACAAAGCCAGATTTGACATGTTTTTGTAAGCTCCATAAGAATAACATGCGAATAAGTAATGGGTATGCTGGTTTGCTGCCACGAAAATGGAAATATCGGGGATTTTATATTAATATACAATAGATATCATCTATATAAAGCCACAAACCAAGTTTTATTAAGATATGTTGAGAAATAAGCGAGTTACAAATTTTACTTATCTCCTACACGGTTAACATTGGGACAACGTACTGTATCCACAACGTACGTGTATTGGGAAAACGTACGTATTGTACCACTTTCAATATCTCGGTAAAGAATGGACATAGAGCAACGATTCAAGATATTAAGTTGTTTGTTTTTTCGAGCTGAATTCAAAGGTGCTAACTAAAATTCGGATTATTTTTATTTTTCAATGTAATCAAATCATAAATTCCATTTTTGGGGCGGTTTATCCCCCTATACCCCCCTTCCGGCGGTCCGATCGGGCTATGGTTTACGAACCCGTATGAGTGATTACCATTTTACACGTCTGTACAAAATTTCATTATGATCGGACAATATTTACGGCCGCTATATCTCGTTAACAGACATATGGATATAAGATATATACAAATATGTATAAATTCGAACGAATGGTATCATTTGCTTCTGGGGGCTATGGTTTACGAACCCGTATGAGTGATTACCATTTTACACGTCTGTACAAAATTTCATTATGATCGGACAATATTTACGGCCGCTATATCGTGTTAACAGACATATGGATATAAGATATATACAAATATGTATAAATTCGAACGAATGGTATCATTTGCTTCTGGGGGCCCCAAAAGTTGTCATGGCCTCGGGCTCATGTCTTACCGTGAGTACTACGGTAACAGCTTCTTACCTATAAGGAAAATACGCTTAAACTAGTAAACATTTTAAACTGAACGTTAAAGTCGCTTTAGTTGATTGAAAACGATAAAATATCGAACCGTTAGAATACTCGATGAGAAATATCGTCCAGTCAAAACAATCGGGTGATCGAGTAGATACTGGATGTAAATAAAAAACGACTTACAACATTTAAAAATATATTTACACTTATACTGTATTTACATACAAGATGGTAAATATACAAAAAAATATCGAGTAGATCGAGTAGTAATTATCGAGTAGATGACCAAGCCGATAAAACCACTAGTCGTAATCGCGTCACCTACTCCGATCACGATGATTCTGGATATTACTAAATTATTTTGTGATAATTTGACAGTGAATATTTGACGTTAGATTGAGTTCGAATGGACAACTTTCGAACAGGGCCGAACGTGAAAGTTTTTCAAAACAGGCCACAAAGTACTCAGATCAATCATTTAAATTATAATTATAATAAATGAAACTCCAGAAGCCATTGGGCAAATTAATAGGGCTTAATCTTAGTTTCAAATGTTTTTGCAAGATCCCTAATGGACGTTTTGTTTGACTGATTAGTAATAGTTCAGTATACATTTTAATTTATTTTTTATGGTAAAAATATAACGTTTTGAGTTGTTCAGCCCTTCGGTTGCAGTTATATCTAACTGCAATTAATATAACCTGGTATTAATTACATTAGATTTTAAAAGCTTCGTTTTAAAAGATTTGTAACAAGTCGGTTATAAAATGTGGTGAATACTTTCTGCTAGACGTTTGACCTAATTTATCGTTACGATCAGAGGTCTGATTGCCAGGCATTTGAGGAAGAGTGCAGTAAACCAAAACGGCGCACTGATATTCCGCCTCATACCAACCTGACGAAAAATATTCACTAATGCCTTAAGCGATATTCCGCCTCAAGGGTGGCAGGTACCTGAGGACTGCAACACCGCGCAATGACACAGGGATGTCACCCTCCCCCGTAATATTAACAACAAAAATTACAGTATTTTTCATAATTGTATATTTTTATGAATAAAACTAAGATAAAAAAGAGAAACCCTTAGGGCCACGTTGTATATATTGCGAGATTTGATAAGTGACATTTAACCAGATATAAGTGGCTAAAATGTTTAACGACAAGTATCTCAAAACTTGTAAAACTTGGGGATTCGCTACTGAAAATGGGTAAAAAACGATAAATTTTGGAGATTTTGTTTTTGGTCTAGTTTTGTCCTCTAGGTCCTTCATACACAAGAAAAATATGATAAGAAGCATATTTCGGCATTATTTTAGCCAAGAAAAATATAAATCTAAATTATATCACATAAGTATTGCAGTGCTCGTGTTCCATTCAATCGCAGTTTCCCGAAAGTTCAAATTTTCATGTTTTCCAATAGAAAATTTGATATATCTTGGGAACCAATAAAGGTACACTATTCAAACTTTTACACCGTGTTCCATAGATGTTTTCCTTTAAATACAGGTAGATATACAGTTGTAAGTGGAATTTTGGAAACACACATAAAAAATAGAGTGATTTTGCTATAAATATTTTCGAAAATCGTTTCCAATTTAAAGAGAAACTATGAAAGATAATTGAATAATTCTACCTAAATATGAAGGTTAGTTCATCCCCTTCAAAAAAATGTTAAGTATAATAAAATCCAAAGGGCAGTTTTGGAAATATATCAATATTTGAATAATTTGAGGTTCCTGGAAGTTATCATGGTCTCAGACTTTGGTCTTTCCATGTCAACTATGACAGTAGCTTTTCGATATAAAACAAGTTTGTTTAAATTAGTATTTGAAATAATAGTCTAACATTTTAGATCGTAGATATTAAATTTGCAGCATTTAAAATAAGTCTAAATGGGCAAAAAAGAAGAACTAACTAAATCTCAAAATCATCTAGATCTAAGCTTAAATGTTTGTCTTAGGCTACTAATAATGAATAAAATACAACATAGCTTCATAAATCATTCAAATAACAATGTACCGATATACAAACATGCAACTGGGTGAAATTAATAATATCCGCTGGAATAGAATGACATCCGGAATAATATTCACGTTCATCCAGAAAAATAAATCATTTCCTCAAGTTTTTTTAATACGAAATAAAACGATGCAAAATATAAAACAACGAATACAAATAAATTATATACAAATCAATGCACGTACTGGGTAGACGAAAATATTCAGTGCTCAATATAAATACTATTGTCGCAGATGAAGTGTAATTAATTATATTAATTGAATTATATTAATATAGTATTTTAATTATCCGTGCTAATGTAGATAAATGTTACATCTATTATCAGTAATAACCATCCTCTAAACACGTTACAAAACGGGGATCCCGGAACTTGCGGTGCAACGCGCCTATTTTACACGCGAGGATGTTTTGGAAAACCCAGAACAAAAAGTAAACAGAGAAAGAAGAAGAATAGGATTTGACTCACGGTGGCCATGATGAGGTGTTGGCGTCACTGGCGCGGACTGAAGACTGCGGCAGCGGCGGGCAGAGCGGCCGAGTGGGAAACAAGAAGGAAAGTGGCGGGGATACTGTGGGCGTACCGCAAGGTACTACACAGGGGCTCCGGCCTTGCGTGTAAGCACGCTGAAGGTGGATGACCAGGGATCCCTCCGAGGGTCGCCAGTCCTCTCTATGGATATGTCTTCGGCCTGATGATTAGGCCAGTAATCAGATGTCCATGCGTCGAATAGTCCCGAATGATTTTTTAGCGAATTTCCCCTTTAGGGAAGAAGCTATTACCGTAGGTCTCATGGTAAGACCTAAGCCCGAGACCATGATAACTTTTCGTTTTTGGGCCACCAGAAGCAAAAAACACCATTCCTTCGAATTTTTATATTATATATATATATATATATATATATATATATATATATATATGTGTGTGTGTGTGTGTGTGTGTGTGTGTGTGTGTGTGTGTGTCTGTGAGCACGATAGCGGCCGTAAATATGGACCGATCTAAATGAAATCTGGTACAGACATATAAAGTGGTAATCCCTCGGACGAGTTCGTGAACAAGCCCGATCGGACCATCGGAAGCGGGGTACAGGGGGGTAAACCCCCTAAAAATGGGTTTTTTGAGTTTTTACGGAGATAAATAAAAATAACCACATTTTTGCTGGCACCATTGAATTCAGCTAAAAAAACAAACAATTAAGTATTTTGAATCATTGCTCTATGTCCATTGGTTACCAAGATACTGAAAGTGGTAAACACAGTACGTTGTCCCAATGTTAACTTTATGGGGAATAAGTAAAATGTTATATCTCGCTTATTTCTGAACATATCTTGGTAAAACTTGGTAAATGGCTTCTTCTAGTTCAGATCAACTATATATTGAATTAAAACCACCCAGTTTTAATACTCCTGTAGCAACAAACCTGCATACTCATTCCCCATGTTTTTCTTATGGGGCTTACCAAAACATGTCAAATCTCGCTATGTTGGATTCAAATATGTTGTTTTGCATTTGAAATTCGCTGAGTATGCAGGTCTGCTGCAACGGGAGTATTTTCTAACTGGCATGTATCGAATGTAAAATCATTGAATATATAGCTAACGCAATGCGTCAGCTATATATAACGCTATGCGTTAGCTATATATTCAATGGTAAAATCTTTTTAGGGAAACGGAAAATGCACCATGAGGGAAGTCTGTTGGCTGGTTGTCACAGCTGCCCTTCTCATTGCCCTCTCGTGCTGGAATGCGACAGGAACGTTTTTCCTGAGCCTTAGTCCTGGCTGGTGAAAAAGGATGAATTTGGTCAGTTGGCCCAGGAGTCAGGAGCGTCGCTCTGGGAGGGGTCAGGGGGAGCCTTCCCCCTAGAGTTTGAAAATCAAAAAGCTGGGAAATTCTAGCCAGCAAATTGGAAAAATCTAACTGAAATTGAATGTAAATTGGAAGAAAATAATCAGTTGAAACTAAAGTTTCTTTGTAAACTACAAAAAATCACGACCATTACTAATTTTAACACTACTCTCCTACAGTCCTACACGAGTAGGAGAGAAGAGAAAATTTCTTTGCAGTAATTTCACAACCAAACTGAAAAACTACAATATAATACTCAAATCCTACCAACAAAATGATTGTTCGCAACCATTGCATTCCCAACTATGTGTTTGGTAAATCAACCTACAGTACAAATTGGCACAAAGTAAATATAACTGTATATATAAGTAATTATTACTAGTTATAACTGGTTTAATAACATTTAAGTACTTTAATGCCAAGTACTGTATGTTATTCGGTTTGTGTTTGTTGGGCTTCAATTCCCAATTATGACGAATACGGTAACACATGACTCATGGAACTCACTTCGTCTAGTAATCACGCATGGAAATTTGAAGTAAAAAATTTCCCAACTCCTTAAGTATTTTAGGGCATGTGATCCAAAATAATTTTTTCGGTTAGTTTGCGTGTTAAAATTTAATGATGTCAGTTGAGAAATGCAGATTCAAGTGTTGTAAATTTCGAGGTCAAGAGTTGGGAAAATAGATTACCTCCCCCCTATAGATTTTTGGTGCGACGCCATAAGCACTGAGTAAGCCTAGAGCCCTCGATGAAAGAACCCTAGAGAAGTGGCAAGCCTAAACATTCAGTCATTGCTCCTGACGGTTTTCACTCTTGCGCCGACTAGATGTTTTAATCCGATTCTATTGACCCTCTTAATAAAATAACAAACCTTTCTGCAGAAGATTCCCCGAAACTAAAATTCTTGAATCTCCGTCTAGACATACGCTTAAAAACTCCTGACCTACGCATAAGGAGGAATCGTGATAAATTCTAGAAAAGTTAAAGAAACGCGAATAAAACGTTTTCAAAGAAACATAATAAGAGTCTGAAATCAGAGTCCCGGGTCCCGTTGAAGTCGATAGGGAATTCATTCGGAACTATCGGTAAAACAATCACCATACATGACCCGCTGGGTGATTCCATAATGTCGATTGATAAAAATCAGCGAAGATGCCCAGGAATTACAAGCATTAAAATTATTTTAGCACGGTTGATTATTCATCGAGAAATTCAAGCTATATGAGTTTCAGATTTTTAAAATTGTTCAATTATGCCTCAGGGAATTTTCCGGAAACTAATAACTGTGTAATAACTGACTCGAGATCATGATTAGTTCTTACTCTCTCAGTACTTTTTACTTGGAAGAAAGTGGCCTAGCTATGTCTTTTACTGCTGTAATAATGTCGTTATGGCTCTCCGAGCCAGTGGTTACTGCGGAAACCATCACTTTAATGTCTACAGAGTTTGCGCCTAAGATCGTAAAAATAATTAATTTTTTGGTATCACTTAAATCTCAGGGAGGTCGTTCTGTGAGGGGTGAGGGGGGCCTTCCTCTCCTAGAATTTGAAAATCTAAACTGAAATTTAATACAAATTTCACAATTAATTCAATTTAAACCAAAACTAAATTTTATATTTTGCAGTAATTTTACAACCAAATTTAAATTACTGGTTCGACATAATCCTACTTCAACATAATCAAATTTCTCTAAACTTACTACTCTTAGCTCTTGAATTCCCAACTACCAGGGATTTTGGTAAATCAACCTGCAGTACAACTGGTCAAAGTAAATGTAATTTTAGCGTAAATAAACTACATTCAAGTGCTGTAATAGTGTTTCCTACCATTCATTTTTGGTTAAGCTTCAATCCCAAAGTATGAAGGTCACGTACGGCTCATGACACTTAATCACTCCGTAATTACGTAAGGTAATTTTGGAATACCAAATTTCTCCACTCTTAAGCTCTTAAAGGGGGTGTGATAAAAATAATTTTTCCGATTAATTTGCGTGTTTTAATTGAATGAATTCAGATGGGAAATTCAAATTCAAGAGTAGGGAAATCAAGGTCAACAGTTGGGAAAATCAGGTGACCTCCCTCCATAAGAATATGGAGAATATGGGAAAATCAGTGCGACACCACTGTATGAGCCTTATTGTAGGTCTGATGTGATAAAGATAAAGAAATCACCAAGATACACTCGAAAGCACAGGTTAGAGCATCCCTGTTATGACGTCATCAAAATGGCCATCGCCAAAAAAGTTACAATGGTTTTTTTTAATTCTTTATCTCCAAAGCCAACTAAAAATCCTATATTACAGTATATATTTTAGAGAGGTAATTGAATTATTAAATTACCCAAGTTACAGCAAACCTGCATGCTCAGAAAATTTCACATTCACATGCTAAAATAAATCATTTATCAAGGTAAATAAATAAATCATTTATTTACCTTCAAATCAAGTAAAATGAACTTAAATCCTGAAATGAGCATGCAAAAATTTTCTCCATGAGAATAACAAGGAATAATTATGCAGGTTCAAAAGGTACCAACTGAAGAAAGACATACCAAGTTTCATTCGGATACATTGAGGAATAAATAAGATATAGAACTTTATTTATTTCCTATAAGGTCAATTGGGACGACGACGTACCGTGTTTACCATTCTCAGTATCTTGTTAATCAATAGACATAGAGCAATGATTCAAAACACCGTATTATTTTTTTCGAGCTGAATTCAATCGTGGGTCAAATTCAGTTATCTGATGCCCACAACTGAAAAGCTTTTTCCTATTGACTGTATACGTTTTATGGCTCAGTCTTTTGGTTACTGGATGGTTCGCTAAGCATATCGGAATCATTTCTGAATAGTTCGGTCGGTATTATTGACGCTCTTGCCTTAAGTGTCAAACATACGATAACGGTAACATCGACAACACATCGTAGCGCCGGCCACTGGTCGGGTCGGGTTGGGTTAGGTTGGGTTGGGTTAGGTTCGGTTAGGTTCATTTATTCTATAAAATACAGTATTATTAAAAATTAGATCAGTTTTGATCCTAACCTAACCTAACCCCAATCTAACCTAACCTCTCCTCTTGTGTTGCCGCTACTACAGGTAACGGCTCATAAGATAACTCTCGGGTATAAAATCAGGCCGGGTATGAATAAAATTTGTTTCTATAATTTGTCTTTTACATATCCAATTACCTCTATACACTCCATTTATTCGTTATATTACTGCCAAATGTTATACTTTGTTATATTGGAAATAACAGCTTTGGGCTGATTAGGAATTCGACTCGGGTCGACCCAAAATTAGATTATTTTTATTTTATTTATTTTATTTTATTTTATTTTTTTCATTCGGTTTCCCCAACCGATAACCCCGATTCCACACTGACCCCTGGCCCTAGATTTGCTTGTTTCTGGTTTGTTGTTGCACTTGTATATACATTGTTATTGCTTGTTAGTCCTTATTCCCTTTTATTCAATTTAAGAATTATTTTATAAACTATTTATTTATATATTTGTAGAATTATCAACCTGCACCTTGGAATTTGTCTTGTATTATATCTGTGCATGTTTCACTTACTGCAATCCATTTATGTATTGGCGTCAGCCGTTGGAAATAAAATAAAAATAGATAGTTGTGGTAACATTGAGGTTAGAATGGCAGAAAACCAGTTATAAAAGTACCAAACTTTACTGCATTTGTAAGCGCTGTAACGAATCTCGAAGCTGGAGTCAAAAAGTGAAATATCTCTCCTCTAATTCCATGGACTATAAGTATTGCAATAACTACTCTAATAGCTTGCCGCTTACGACTAGCCTGAGGCACCTTCATAGTCTTGCGTACCACCATAGCTATGCAGCAAGACAGAAAACTGCCCATATTTCCTTAAAGGAGGAAAATTACATCCACTTCCGATTTTGTAAATTAAATAATACAGAGATAGGTTAATTAATACCCAATACCTGTATGCAGTTGTCAGTTACATGAAATATAACTAGGAATAAATAGGAAAAGTCATCCAAAATGGTTCCGTATACGTCAATAGAGGATTTGCAGGGCGTTAGTAGTAAACAAGCAGGGCACGAAACAAAATTAGCCGCCATAATCATTTTGTGTCACTCATCCAAAATCAAAAACTATTTTTATCACATTATTTCCTTACTTCAGTTGTGTGTCCATGGAGATAGTGATAGTATTATGTTTGTGTAGTACATGATATAATATATTGTAAAGTTATGGTATACAACCATTTAAATTGTAAAAAATGTAAAGTTTACTTTAGGTATGTAGAATAAATAGTATAAATGCAAAAACCTATATATTTCCAAACCATACTTGTTATAACTAAATCAGAAAGATATATATATATATATATATATATATATATATATATATATATATATATATGCCCTCACTCACTGATCACAGTTTCTCAAAGACTTTAAGGCTGTGGGCCATGAAAATTGATACAAATATTCTTTAAAGGCTCTAGATGCGTACTAAAAAAGGATATTCTCTCTCAAAAAGCTAAAATAGATTACACTATAAAATTCTAGGGTGTGCCAGTAGTGATTTTTTAAGTCGAGTCGAGTTTTAAAATACTCCCTCGAGTTTCGAGTTTTTTCCGAGTCAATTTTTTTTAGTGACACAGATAATAGTTTTACTAATTCTGCATGATTATAATTTCAAAAAATATTCATAATTATTAAAATACAACTTATTAGTGTAATATTATTTATTAGAGGTGTTTTTGAGTTAAGAGCATATCAAATGATGACAAATTTCAGTTTATATCTATTGAAATTAATTTGGTTTTCCTGTGTTTTCAAATGAAATGACTAAAACGTCATTAAATATTTCTTAAATATGTCCATCTTAAATATATTTATTCATAAAGCCTGAATCAATGTTTGGTTAAAATAGTTGCCTACATTTTATCCTTAGATTGGCGAAAGAAAGTTGCCGCCATTTTGAATTTTATAGGGGTATGCAAGTACTTGAGTATTGAGTTTTTTCGAGCCGAGTTTACACTACTCGAATAACAGAAGCGAAATAACTTCTAACTCTAAAAATGAGTAAAGTGGATTAAATTGATTGATATGAATAACTTAAAGTAAAACCAAAGATTTTTTTTTACAGATAGCGGGTAAAAATGGGTGTAAAAACTATACCGCAAAACTAAAAATAACGCGTAAAAAATCCAAGTAAACGACGAAAGTAACTCCCCGGGCGAAGCCGCGGGCATCTGCTAGTTATTCATATAGTAAAACACAATGTTATATGTTTTCGGCTACCTGGTTCCCGCTACCTTTTTTAATCTCATTTGTTAAAGTTATGATCACCCCATCACTTCGTACTCATGTTTTTTAAATATTTTGATTCTAAATCTGACAAAATATTATGTTTGAGATTTGAATCGTATAGTTTCTGAGCATCCTGCTTAAACAACAAAATAAAAATTAAACAGCAAACTTTAAATTTATTAAAATCCGTGTTATATATTATTATCCACATAGAAGCAAACATTACTAAACGCAGGGCGCTTGTCTCTCTTTATGCTTGTTATAGGTGTAGTTTTTAAATTATCCAATTAAATTTTAAAATCTTTTAAGTTCTAATTAAAATCAAACCCTTCACTGTTTAGTTCATTATGTAACCATTTCTTGGAGGCATACAAGTTACGAATATTTTATAGCCAACCAAAAATAACTGATTTTGGAGTTTTACAAGGAAGTACGTTAGGAACTTTGCTTTTTCTAGTTTAACAATCTAGGTAAAATAAATTTTTCCGGAGTTCAGATTTTGCTCTAAGCAGACGATACAGCTCTGCTGATGAGGGTGAAGGCTGGGAGGAGAATTTTGACCTAGCGCAGCACGGTCTGTTCGCTGTCAAGCGTTCCCATGTAGCACAAAATGCCAATGACGTCAAATTGATGTAAAAATGACATCATTGACATAATTTGACGTCATTTGACATTTTGTGCTATATGGGTTGGTTCGATCGGAGCCGGCTTGCTGTTGTGTACCAAAACAAAATGTATGCTAATTTCGTTAAAGGCCATCTGTGATCCAGAAAAATGTCATCTTACGTTTACATACGTATGGTGGCCTGCAGAACTGCGTATCGTGTGAATGCGTGGAAATTGTGAGTGAGTATAAATATTTAGGGGTAATTTTTTCTGCCATATGATGTGAACTTGTCACATAAATCATTTACGGGATAAACTTCGGAAGTTTATCTTTATTTGCTCGTCTCTCAATAAAATCCTTCCACCTGAGTTGAAAACAGTCTACTACGCCCTTAACCGAAAAAGTATAAGTTTAGAATACGGGATATATACTCACGGTAGTGAGCTCTACTCGCTTCCACTGTCCACTCGCACTGGCCACTGTCTACTGCACTGCCCACTGTACTGTTCACCGGACGGGATGCGGCAGAGGGATGGATTCTCCGGGCAGACACGCGGTTTTGTTTCGTACCTCACGTGATTCTTACTTTCCCCGACCAGCGAGCACGTCTAATGAGGGGCATATCGTATGACCGATGCTTTAATTGGTGCTCGGACACGCTCCTCGTGTACACACGGAAACTGCCCTCTTTCCGGTCACTGTTTTATGTTTGGAGAAAAAACGCAACACGAGTCCACCCAGCGCGGCGGCGGATACGGGGGGTATGAAGACTCCCTACTATCCGGACACCTTTTAACCGGACTTCGGTTTAACCGGACTGCATTCCGCAGAAATAACATCGTACCGCGTACCGCATGGGCGGATTTCTGGGGGTGCCGGGGGTTCCTGGCACCCCGTGATATTTGGTGGATTTGTTGGCAAACACGAGGTAAAATGTTTTCAACATAACTTTGATTGACATAACTTTATGCAAATACAGGGTGTTTTTTTTAAAACGCAGCCCAAAACTTTATTTTATCAGTGAAGAATTGTTTCCCCCAAGATCCCTGGATTTGACCCCACTATATTATTTTCTATGGGGATACATAAAAAGTAAGGTCTACGAAAACAATTCACGGATATTCAGCACCTCAAAACAAACATTAAAATTTAATGCAAGAAATTCAAAGAGGTTCCTTTCAACACGTGTTCGGGAATTTGATGGAGAGAGCGCAACTTTATACAAATGCCAATGGCGAATTTTTTGAAGACATAATGTAAACTAAAAGTGATCAAACTTGAATAATAGGTTGTATAAAATGTAACGATCGACAAAACGATGTGACATGTTTTTTTAAGCTCTATGAGAATAACATGGAAATGAGTATGCAGGTTTGCTGTAACAATGGATATATCAGAGATTTTAGACTATTATACATTAGATCCCATCTAGATTAAGTCATAAAACAAGTTTTATTGAGATATGTTGAGAAATAAGCGAGATATAAAATTTTACTTATTTCCCATAAGGTTATAACATTGAGACAACGTGCTGTGTTTACCACTTTCAATATCTCGGTAACCAATGAATAGGCTATAGAGCAATGATTCAAAATTCAAATTTTTTTGAAGCTGAAATCAAAGGTGTAAGCCAAAGTTATATGACGTTATTTTTTTCTTCATGAAAAAATAAAAATAAAACCATCTTTGGGAGTTTCCCCCTTCAACTGATTTCCCCCCAGCCTTCTGATGGTCCGATCGGGCTGGTCTTAGAAATCATCCGAATAATCACTACTTTACACGTCTTTGTCAAATTTTATCACGATCGGACCATTTTTGCGAGCGCTATCATTCTCACAAACACAGATGTACAGTATAATTTTAACGAATGGTGTTTTGGTATCAGGGGCCCCAAAATGAAAAGTTATGATGGTCCAGGGCTTAGGTTTTACCATGAGACCTTCAATAATAGCTTCTTCCCTGTAGGGGAAATTCGCTAAAAATTGATCAATTTCAAATCCTAACAAAACCCGTTTATAAACGTAGCCAAATTAGCTGGTGCCCTCATAATACCTAAACTCATAAAGTTTCTTCCAAAATCTTTAATAAATTTCCACTGATTCAATATCGTTACTCAGAGAATTAAACTTAAAAACGCGTATACAGAAAAAAATGCATTGGTGAAATCAACAAAACCACATTTCTTGAGCGATTTTTACCAATGTATTTGCTGATGCAACAAACGGTTTTGTTGGAATTACCAAAAGTATTTTGTTGGATTTACTAATACTACTTTGTTAAAAACACATTTGCTATAAATACCAATGTGCATTGTATTTATGAAAATCACATAGGTAGTTTTATGTTTTAACACTAATTTTGTTTGCTATAATCACCAATGTTATAGCAAATTAAATTTGCTGTCCCAGCCAATGTGTTTCAACGAAATGACATTGGCGAACCGAACAAAAATACTTGCAGGTTGTATATCTGCAAGTGGTTTTTGCTCGGTTTACCAATGTTTTTGTTGTTCCAGCAAATGTATTTTTTGCTGTGTAACATATATACAATAAAGAATTACCCATGCCAAACAAAATGTCGCTGGTCCCAACGATATACCTGGACGTGTCACTATATTTTTCTGTCTGTGGGACTAAATTTAACAATATGTGTCAAATGTTATGATTAAAAAGTTAAAAATTAAAAAAATCACATGGTGACGGGTCCAGGGACCAATAATGCCGTTTTATCGAACTGTTTACTGTAGGTTCAATTTTGAAGTTTAAGGCCCTGAGCAACGACAGTAAATCATCAGATATACAAATAACATTCTGATAAACTTTATGAGTTCAGTTATCGCATGACCACGTTAAACATCGGCTACGTTGCTACGTTTGTCTAAAACTCGAAATGAGTGTGAGTGCGGGTGGTCGTGTGTGCGTGTCGTGCCGCCACCAACTTGGTGGCATTGCCGGCAGTAAGGTATATGTTTTTAGTTTTAATTTTCTATCTGTATTCTGTATTATGTTCAATATGTTAATATGTTTTTGTTAACCTTGAACAAACATATCTTGGTTTGATCCTTCTCTGACTCTCTGTGTACCTTGACATTCAGATCGCCGGGATATTCAGACTGCAATCACAACTCGCACATGCACCTGCGTTGCGTCGTGTAAACTGCAGGCGCACAGTTAACTCGGCTTGGGTGGGCACCAGGCCCCCCACATCATTTCGTGGGCCCCGTTGCTAAAAGTCACGAAGGGCCCCCCTTAAAGCCGTAGCCAGAAAATGTTTTCGGGGGGGGGGGGTTCGGCCAGGGCCGGCGGCAGGATTTCCGGCTCGTCAAAAGTGATGACCTTTTTTTTTAGCTCACGCGTGTGTGCTTTTTGGCCCGATTTTGACTGTTTTATTTGCCTTCTTATTTATCTCCCATCCTTGCAGGCCCCCTCGGCTCACGGGCCCCGGTACCGTAGCACCGGTAGCACCGGCCATGTGGGGGCCCTGGTGGGCACAGCGCGTCGAGCTCAATAGACAATAGACAATATTTATTGGTCCATTGGACATTAAAAAAGTAATTGAATCGGTGTTTAACGGGCTTAAGTCCCTAAAAGTAAACATATTTTGAGCAGAGCATGCCAGAGAGCTTTGCGAAGACGTAGGCACAGGTTTCTCTTGGAGAAGGCGGGTTTTCTTTACCTTTGATCAAGGCCGTAGCCAATGGGGGGGGTCAGGGGGTCAGGGGGTCAAACCCCCCCCGAAAATGTTAAAATAGCCTTTAAATTAAAGGATAGAAAATTATTTTTTTTTCAATTCCTGTAACCACGGAGCCCAAACCCCCCCCCCCAAAAAAAAATATTTCCTGGCTACGGCTTTGCCTTTTATAAAATGCAAGATAGGGGTTTCTTTAGCTTGTTTACCTCTTGTTACAGGTTGCCGAGGCTGCACATGAGGCCTTAGACTGGCAGTATTTTTGACGACGAGTCCCTAGACACGAGACGCATCTCTTGACTTTCTTTAACGAAGCTTTATATCGATCTTTATATTAATCGATATATATATATATATATCTCGATTTTCTTCTTTGTATCGATATTTATAGGAGCTTTATTTTTGAACACCTGACATTGATACATAGTCTGTAAAAAGTCCCAAAACGGCTTAATATTTTTTTGACCAAGATAGATGCAGTAATACAGTTTTGTATCCAGATATTTATCATAAAACCTACATTTTTAAGCAATTATTGATTTCCCGCTCCTCCAGGGGGGCGGCCCACAAGGAGTAAGCAGAAAATGAGATGTACATCACATGAAAGGCCTTAATTAGTTGAATACAACGCCGCAAACCGGACCTCAAAAGGTTCGCCCTGACCGAAATGGCAGCCATTTAAAATTTCCATTCATGCACCTACTAATTCAAAGTCCCGGAATGGTTTAATAAGGTTTTCATGTTGTATTTTAAGACCAGTCTTACGGCAACAACAACAATTCTCATCCGTAGATGGAGTAGATTAAGAAGCGGGCGATGCAAAGGATACATCTAGGTGAGAAGTGAACACGTTTACCAGTTTAAGGTTTCGTAGAGTTAGAGTTAGGGTTTGAATCTGACTGAGAGTGTGGATTTGCATCTACAATGTGAGAACATTCTAAATTGAGAAAATTAATGATTTCTATACCTAAAGGTAGTAAGTGTCCCCCATGAAAATCCTTTTGATCATGGACCAGAGTTGATCAATCTTGTTCAAAAAGCCTGATCAGGTCTGAATTCGATCTTCAGATATGTTCAGGAGACTTGATCAGGCCTGATCAAGATCTTCAAAACTGATCAAATTTGAAGTCCCTGATCAGATTTGATGGTCAAATGTCCCATAATTCATCAGATCTGATCAGGTTTGATCAGGTTCTATATTTTTGATCAGATCTGACATAATATATTCATGGGGGTCGTTCGTTTTCGTAATTTCCGCTCTCGCGACACTGCTCCAGCTCTTGAAAGGTTCGATTGCCAAACTTTCGCAGCGAGTGAGTGGATTATTTGACGTAATGTCGTGATCTACAGCTTTTAATTATTCAGAGTTTTCATAGAAGGTAAGTTATAAAGGATGTCAATAGTTTTGTATTATTGCGAGGAACAGATACAAATCCAATACCCCCGTTGCAGCAGACCTGCATACTCAGACCTGTTTTGCATGTTGTTTCAAATGCAAAACAACATATTTCAATCCAAAATAGCGAGATTTTACATGTTTTTGGTAGCTCCATAAGAATAACATGGGGAATGTGTATGCAGGTTTGCTGCTACGGGTATATTAAAACTGGGTGGTTTTAATTCAATATTTAGTAGATCTGAACTAGAAGAAGCCATTTACCAAGTTTTATCAAGATATGTTGAGAAATATGCGAGATATAGAATTTTTCTTATTACCTATAAGGTTAACATTGGGACAACGTACTGTGTTTACCACTTTCAATATCTCGGTAACAAATGGACACAGAGCAGTGATTCAAAATACTAAATTGTTTATTTTTTTTGAGCTGAATTCAATGGGGCCAACAAAAATTAGATTATTTTTATTTTTCTATGTAAAAAACTCAAAATACCCATTTTTGGGGGGCTTTACCCCCCTTTACCCCCCCTTCCGGTAGTCCGATCAGGCTGGTTTTCGAACTCGTCCGAATAATTACAACTTTACACGTCTGTGCCAAATTTCATTGAGATTGGACCATTTTTACGGCCGCTATCGTGCTTAAAGACACACACACACACACACACACACACACACACACACACACACACACACACACACACACACACACACACACACACACACTACACACACACACACACATATATATATATATATATATATATGAAAATGAACGAATAGTGTTTTTTGCTTCTGGGGGCCCCAAAACGAAAAGTTATCATGGTCTCAGGCTTAGGTCTTATTATGAGTACTACGGTAACAGCTTCTTCCCTATAGGGGAAATTCGCTAATAAATGATTGTGAGAGTCGCTTTCTGAAGAATTTGCGAGAGACGTGTCAGCCGTGTACGATCCCCGGGGAATATGCCTGCCAGCCACTGAATAAACGAAAGGTTGTTGAGCATCGATATGGCAAAAAGATGGGTCGGCCACGGAAATAGCGAGAGAGTTGTTGCCCGCAATGCCATCAGGAGATCTACCGGCGGCGAAAACAGGTGATTGTCCGGACGCGGAACGATCGAATCATTTTCCGCCGCTGGACGAGCAAGCGATTCTACGGCCGCAAAGCAAGCGAGTGATTTTCTGGCTTTAATACGACAGATATACATGACGGTTACGAAAAGAGAGACAGGCTTACGGCAGAGATGATACCGAGAGATTTGCCGGCCCTGGAACGAGCGAGTGAATTTCCGCGGCAATGCAACCGACATATTTCCCACCAACAAAATTAATAAATCATTCAGGTTATATTATACCCCCAAATCATCATATACATAGCCAAGCCTCCTAATCCCTTACACCACAGTTTCTGTAACCTTCGGTTATAAAACAGTTATTACATTATATATAACAAACTACGTAACATGGCCAAATAAAAACAATTCTAGAAAAACATTTTTAGTCTAAAAGCTGTATACCTAGTTGCCTTTTCACTGAATAAAATCTAAGAAAAATCACGTTTTCCGGAAATAGTACGGTCGCGGCGAGGTCGGAGTTGGGTCCGGTTTTATGCTCGGGGCTCCCTTTCCCCCCGGGGCGGTGCCTCGGGGGCCCCGCTGGTTGTTACGGCCCTGGTAAAAGCATTTTATTATTTCTTTTTCACAGGTCTTAAAAACTTTCATATTGAGACCATCAATCCCATTTAACGTTTTGGGTTTGAACTTAGAGAACAGTTTTGCCAATGTTTTTCATCTATAGGTATAAAATACTCTAATTCTCCATCCACTTCTCCATCATCTGTGACAGGCCTCGGTTCAAAGTCGTTATTGTCGTTTAGTTTGATTGTTATTTCAATGAAAAAGTTGTTCATTTTTTCGCTTTATTTGTTTGGGATTTTTTTAGAATTTCGCCATTTACACTCAATTCAATGTTTTTTGATTTTTAGCGAATTTCCCCTGTAGGGAAGAAGCTATTGCCGTAGGTCTCATGGTAAGACCTAAGCCCGGAACTACCATAACTTTTCGTTTTGGGGTCACCAGAAGCCAAGAACACTTCTACATGGGTGATGTCTGTGAGCACGATAGCGCCCGCAAAAATGGTCCGATTGGAATGAAATTTGGCACAGACATGTAAAGTAGTTATTGTTCGGACGAAATCTAAAACCAGCCCGATCAAACCATTGGAAGAGGGGGTAAAGGGGCATGAACCCCCCAAAAAATGGGGGTTTTGAGTGTTTTACATAGAAAAATAAAAATAATCAAATTTTTACTAGCACCATTGAATTCAGCTCGAAAAAAAAATAATTTAGTATTTTGAATCATTGCTCTATGTTCATTGGTTACCGAGATACTGAAAGTGGTAAACACAGTAGGTTGTCCCAATGTTAACCTTATGGGAAATAACTAAAAATTGTATATCCCGCTTATTTCTCAACATATCTTAATAAAACTTGGTTTGTGGCTTCATCTAGATGAGATTTAATGTATGTTAGTCTAAAATCCCCGATATTTACATTTTTATGGCAGCAAACCTGCATACACATTTCCCATGTTATCCTTATGGGAAATAAAAAAATGCTATATCCACCTTATTTCTTAACATATCTTGATAAAACTTGGCACATGGCTTCTTTTAGTTAAGATCTACTAAATACTGATAAAACCACCCAGTTTTAACATACTATAAACTGAAAAATATTATATTTTGAACGTTTCTTTGATGTGATGGATAAGCAATTTCTCGTATAACATTTGATTTTATCTTACGGTCCTTATGATTTTTTACAACCGATGTTCATAGGCTACAATACAGCCTAACCAAGAGCTGTTATTCCCATAATATGACCGAGAAATTTGCCAGCCGCTGTAAAACCAAAGCAAGTTGTCTACCAGATTTCACATATGAAACTTCCGACTTTTTTCTGACCTTTCCCAACTATTATGAAATGATTCCCGATCAGTGAAATTGGCCTTGTTGCCTCCTAAAACGAATACTTCAGCCCAATATATGTAAATTAAAATACAGTATTATTTAACGGCCGCAATGCGACCGAGAGATTTTGCGGCCGCGATATGTCTCAACATATTTACCAGCCGCAATGAGACCATGAGATTTGCTGATCACTGAAACACTGAGCGATTTTTCCGGCCGCAACACGAACGAAATTTGCCGGCCGTGGTTTATACGACCGCGATGCGACCGCGAAAGGTTTAACCTGCTATGAAAAAGGGCGAACGGTGGTTGCAATGCGACAGATATTTTCCAGCCGTGGTCTAAACGACAGATTTTTCGGCCACAATGTGGCCATTCAATAAATATGGCGACCTAAAAAATAGCAAAATACTTTCGGCAGTGAAACAACAAAAAATCTTCCTGCCAGTAACGACTTATCTTTCGAGATATGACCAGTAGATGTGACGGCCGCGAAAAGAGCGAGAGACTTGTCCAAAACCCGACCAAGAGATCTGCCGGCCGCAAAACAAGCAGGCGAGTTTCCAACCACGAAATGAACGAGAGATTTTCGGCCGCGGGACGAGCGAGCTATTCTCCGTCCGCGAAACGAGCGAGCGGTTTTCTTGCCGTCAATCAACGAGAAATGTGACGGTCACGAAAACGAGACAGGCTTGACGGTCGCGATGCAACAGAGATTTTCCGGTAGTGATTCTACTAAGAGATTTGGCGGCCGCGAAACAAAAAAATTGACTTTAAATATTTTTTTAAAATGTTTTCTTCCGGAGCCGGAATCGGAGCCAGCCAGTTGGGGCGCCGCTGGCGTCCCCTACTGGCCGGCGCCCGGGGCAGGCGCCCCCGCTGCCCCCCAAGATCCGTCACTGGGTAAACGCGGTGTCATTTAGCGTCTCCAATTCTTAAAATAAAAGTTATTCAGATGTAGCATTGTAAAGATAACGAGTTGCAGAGTGTTTATTGCTTCTCCAAAATCGTATATGCTCACTCATTAAAAAGATACATATGGCGTTAAAGTTGGTCAACTTCAACGGAATGTATCTTCACAATATGTTAACATGAGCGATTTTGGGTTAGCAATTAACATTCTACAACTCTTTAACTTTGAAATGCAATGTTAAATTAAATTTTATTTTGAAAACTGTAGGCGCTAAATGACACCGCGCGGAGCGTGTTTTAGGCAAGTTTTGGGGTATGTAGGGAACCCTCTTAAATAAACATATCAAATCTCGCTATATTAGATTAAAATATGTTCTTTTTCATTTGAAATTCGCTGAGTATGCAGGTCTGCTGTAACGGGTGTATTTATTTCCACTACTATTTCTATGATCATTAACAACTTTCTAGTTTCTAGCGTTCTTTTGATTTGAGAAGAGGACATATAGGTAAACGTAAAGGCATAGACAATTGACTATTCCCACTATTCCTTGTCAAATAAAGGTACCAAAGTGGTCTCATGCCACAAGTTGTGACGACGTTAGTGCAATATTACGGGTGAAATATTTCAGACGAATCACAAAAAAGTCTGAAACATTTCTTCAACTTCCCGCGAAACTATGTAGGTAGGCTGGTAGGCTTCTATTTTAGTGGGACCTTGATTTCGCATTTCTTGCCGAAACATTTCGTGACATTTTTAATATAGATAATGTAGTATATTATACTACATGGTTTTGTGAATGTTGCATGAAACTAAGTTGCACTAGTGTCACACAACCTTAGTGTAAGTACAAACGGTACAAAGGTGGATTTTGATTGGTAGATTCCTCGATTCCTCTATGAACATAGGCAAGGAGGTTAGGTATGGCAGCAGATAAGGCAGAAGGCTTAACATAGAAGTAATTAGGGTATAATCTGGTAATGGTCGCCTTCGTTTAAGTCGCCAATCGCCATCTTGTGTTTTTACTTTTTACATTAAATGTGTAATTATAGTGTTTCTTTCAAACTCGGTTTCATATTTTCTGTTACTGGTGTTCAGTTCTTCTCAGGCTATATTAATTTCACTACTTGGATTGCTCAATAAATCTGCTGTGGACGATTTATCTACATCAGGCTCATTCAGCATAGGTTTTTTACCCCTCACTTGTAAGTACATAGACCTTGTGTAAATTAGTCTGTAACCTTAAAAATAAACCATAATAATGTGATTTAGTTGTTCTGTATCATGTTTAGGCCTAATTTGAGTGTAATTCACTTACTTTGCCACTCTAAGACAGCAGAATTAGCCTAAAACACACATGGGAACAACATTGTTCAGGTTCACAGATACTGCTGAGTCTTAGAGATATGACTTACCCATTGACAAGCTGCAATAAATTGTCAGCCACTCGAAGACAGCAGAATTAGCCTAAAACACACATGGGAACAACATTGTTCAGGTTCACAGATACTGCTGAGTCTTAGAGATATGACTTACCCATTGACAAGCTGCAATAAATTGTCAGAACCTCAGAATTTCCATGTGAGGAAACATTAAACAGCAATACCCTAATGATTAAAACATTGGTCATTATCTAAAATCCCCAGAATCAAATGACCATTGGTGTTTACAGGCCTAGGCCAGTTTATTCTCTCCCTAGGGAACATATATAAGCAAGCCTAGGCCAATATGGGTTTTGAACGTATTTTGTTGAATACATTGTTAACATGAGCGATTTTGGGTTAGCAATTAACATTCTACAACTCTTTAACTTTGAAATGCAATGTTAAATTAAATTTTATGCAGCAATCAGCCGCTTCAATTGCCCTTCATATCAAATGCCCCACTTCTGTAAAGTTAGTCTCTGCCGACTTAAAGTAGGCCTACCGGGATAGTTATCTAATTATTTGAAGATAGCGGACCTACTCCTCTTAAATTTGAAATTTTATCTCCCAAAATAGGCTACTGTATAGGAAATTCAGCGCCGATTCTGAAAGTGATAGTTTTTGTCATGTAGGCCATGGCTGGAAAAAGTTATAGGCCTACATCTGAGAAAACAGTATAAAAAATTGGTTCAAACTGGTCATGAGAGTAGGCTACACATACTAACAGGAAGAGCGATTTGAACATGAATACGCAAGAATGTTAGAGATCAGATTAACATTTTATTATATGGCCGTTGGTAAATTCAAAGAAAAACATCAGCTTTGGCCAAAATATGACCATTTTAAGTGGTCATTCAAATTAACAGAAATAACAAGCTGAATGAGATTTTTGATAAAATTTAGTGACCTAATATTATCCACTTAAATGGAGATAGTACAAATCAAATTGGTTAAATATATCAACCTCCTCAGTCGATTTTTTATTTTTTTTTTTCGAAATTTGACGCAGATTTTAGAAATGATAGGCCTAGTCGTTTTTGCGGAAAACGTCGGAAAATGGCAGAAAATCGAAAAAACCGAAAAAATAACTTTTTCACGAAAGTGGATTATGTGGGTACTCAAATTGATGGGAAAAGATAGCTGAACAAGAATATGCGAGAATTTTTAAAATCCGATCATAATTACAGGAGTTAACTTACAGCCAGAAAAACAGGGATATAATGGATTTATAGGTTAGGTTAAGTTAGGTTTAGGTTAAGTGATGTTAAGTTAAGTTAGGTTAGGCTGTTAGGTTAGGTTAAGTTAGGTTAGGTTAGGTAAGTTTCGGTAAGGTATCATTCAAATTACACTTTTCATAATATAATATATCCTGTCCTCTTCTAACCTAACCTGACCTAACCAAACCTAACCTAACCTAATTTATCCTAACCTAAACTAACCTAACTTAACCTAACATAACCTAACCTAACTTAACCTCACCTAACCTAACCTAACCTAACCCAACCCATCTAAATGTATTCAGTTATAATGGAGATAAAAGAATGAATGGTTAGGTTGTGTTAGGTTAGATTGGGATAGGTTAGGTAAGTTAGGTTTGTTAGGTTAGTTTAGGGTTAGGTAAAGGTTAACTTAGATAAACTTTTAAATTGGTCGTGCCTGCGGCCTACGGCCTTCAACCTCCAGGACGACCAATTTAGAAGTTTATCTAAGCTAACCTAACTTTACCTAACCTAAACTAATCTCACAAACCTAACAACCCAACCTATCCCAACCTAACCTTTCGTTACTTTTATCTCCTTCATAACTGAATTCATTTAGATATGTTTCCCGACGTCGTTTCTTATGATATTTACAATGCTTTTATTTCTTGAACTCCGCTAATAATTATGATCGGATTTTAAACATTCTTGCATATTCTTGTTCAGCTATCTTTTCCCGTTAATTTGAGTACCACAGAACCACATTCGTGAAAAAATTATTTTTTCCATTTTTTTGATTTTCCGACGTTTTCCGCAAAAAACGACTAGGGCCTATCACTTCTAAAATCTGCATCAAATTTCGAGTATTTCGAAAAAAAATTTTAATTTCGGGTGACGTCCGGAGGTCGATATAATAACCATGAAATTGAAAAATTATAAAACTACTCTTGGTTTGACTAAGTTAACTTGGTTAAGGTTCTTTTAAGCTGGAGGAGTGTCGGAAAAATTGGGAAACCTCAGTAATAGCCTAGCTTATATGGGGTTAGGTTTTGGTAGGCTATTTTTAGGTCAGACTATGAATGATAGACAAGATTAAGCTAGCTTTGAATGATAGTTCATGTTAAGTTAGGCCTAGAAAAGATTGGGTAGAAATGTATGAGATAGGCGTATAGTTATGATTAGGTTCCTTGTTGATTGGGGTACCAGACGTCCTGGTTTTGAGTCCGGGGTTTGAGGCTTTGGTCCTGTGTCCAGTCCGGGGCTGCTACTTGTCAGAGATTTACATGATTTCTGCAGGATTATGAAACTCCTCGAAATTTATGTCAAATTCTTTAACATTTCCCTTGGAATCGTGAGTGTAAATTCCAGTTTTTAGGGTTTTTGGTGAACGACATAGTTAATTTAGCATTAAAAACACAAGTGGTTAATCCTGTAGTTAGCAGACAGGTTTTAAATTGTAAAGTGCGTAATGAAGCCTGCCTTCTAATCAGTTCCGGAACGGGTGCAGTTCCGATTGTTCCGTACCATCCGCGGAACATATTCTCTATAAGTTCCCGTCCAGGCTAATATTCCAAGCGTGATTTGATGGATCAAAACATATAGGCCTATAGAAAAGATGAAATCAGTTAACAGGACCACAGATGAAGAACTATACAGATTGGCAACCCAATGCACTTTTGGGTGCCCGTTTTTTCGCGCGGCGTCAAGTTTGTTATGTCGTTTTGCCGCAAATACTGCATTGGTATCAAGTATAATTTCGTCAACATCAAATCTTCAGGTCCCAAAGAACAAATATAGCCATTAATAACTTTGATACCAATGCAATATGTGCGGCAAAATGACCTAACAAACTTGACGCTGCGCAAAAAAACGGGCACGCAAAAGTGCATTTGGTTGCCAATCTGTATAGTTCTTCATCTGTGACAGGACTAATAAACTAAAGACGACTGACTTTTTTTTAGGTTAGGTAATCTTTCCAGAGTATTATACAAATTAATTATCCTTTTTTATTCAGTTCAAACACTCCCTGTATGCTACTCTAATAACCAAATTTGAGATTGAAAATAAGTAGGGCCTAAAACCTTGGTAATAGGCAAATCAACTTCTTTTATGAGGTAGGCGTTATTTTGCTGTATTATTAAGCCACTCGCGATGTCTTGTGCGCCTCAGACTGTCCTGGTTTGACCTCAGAAATATGTGGTAACCTCTAGTTATGATAGGCTAGGTTTGGACAGGTCCAATTACATTAATTTTCAATAGCCCATATGGGTTTGAAATGAGTTAGGTAATGTTTAGTTAGGTTCTTAGAGTCAATGTCAGAATACTTATAAACCAATCCTAAAACTTAAACTAACAAAAGGAACCTTAACATAACATAGTCTAAACCTAACTAGGCCTAACTAACCTATCAAACCTATCAAACCGTACCTAAACCAACCTAAACCATCATTAACCATAAAAGCAATCCGAAAGCATAGGGTTACTAGATATTTTTCAGGCCAACCCAGGACAGTTTAGGTGCAACAAACACATCTCCCGTCCCTCAATAACACAACCGAAGATAGTAAAACATGCAAGATTGTTAAAGTTTTATGAAGTTTTTTACTTGTTGTTTATCTTAAATTTGTATCAGATAAGCCAGTTCCAACCTAAACCACAACACTATTCTCACTGTTCTAGACGGATGACATATGTCACTAGTTGAGGTTAAGTTGGTTTGTTGTTGTCACACTCCCAACAAACACATTAAAGTAGACCCCCTCTTAACCGACCCATACGGGACCGAACCTAGGTTGGATGACTTAAAAGGTCGGTTAAAACGGGTAATCCTCTAAACATCTAAAAATGTAAGCTCTATTGATTTAGGGTTCTATTATTAACATCATTATAAAGTCATTCATTGATTATTTAGAAATTAAATTATAACTATCAACCTATATTCCAAAATAATTACTGTGTAAATCTCACAAATAACCCCAAAATATGGTAAAAACAAAACCTTTTTATAAGCTAAATAGAAAACGTGTTTAAAAACAATTCTTCTGCTAACACGTTGAATAACGTGTTCATATATTTTTATCAAATCTTTTGTAAAGAGGTATTGATTGCCAGGGCATCTACTTACTGTACGTTTTCATTAATTAATAAATGCTGAATCCAAAATATTTTAACCAGTAACTACTTGTAGAGTTGAACCTAACGTTCCCCCGCATCGCAGAGTATGGAAATGGAAATGCCGCAATGCCTTGGAAAGGGCGGTTAAACCGAACCATTCTAAAAACAAGGTCGGTTAAAACGAACTTTAATATTTGATCAGCAAGGGCGGATAATCCGATCGTCGGTTAAAACGAGGTTGGTTAAGTGGGGGTGTACTGTACTCACACTATTCTCACTGTTCTAGACAGACAACAGAGGTCAGTATAGTTGAGGTTGTTGGTTTGTTGGGTTGCCAAGTTTAGTTTTCACGCTAGATTAACCTCGTCGATATCCTGATAACTCTAAAACATGTAAGTTAGTCACTACCTTCCGTTAAAATGCTAGATAATGATTGGAAATCTTGAGAAAATGTTGAATAATTAACAGAATTCTTGAGAAAAAGTTTATTTTTCACCATCATTATGCTAACCCCGGACAAGTAGCAGCCCCGGACCGGACAGTGGACAAAGCCCTCAAAACCCGGACTGTCCGGGGAAGGGGGAAACCAGGACATCTGGTAACCCTACTATAACATAACCTATCAACAGGTAACATAACAAAACCCAATCTAACCTATGAAACCTTTGTATCTCAACCAACCTAAACTAACATAACCATTTTTAATTCAACTTAATCCAATCAAATCTATCCAAACATAACCTAAACTAGCCAAGCCAAACCATTGACTAGTTTTATAATATTATGATTTTTTTCCTTTATCTTTGTTATGTTTGTTTGATCACTTTAAAAGTTTTTTTAGTTCGAGTCAAATAACTTGGGCCCAGTCCACTCTAAGACTGGTGTTACTTTTAGCATTGGGCTAATTACGGACGGCCTGGGCCACTTTATTTAACTCAGACTATACACATTCTTATTCAATTTGCACCGTACGTTAATTTGAGTAGGTTAGTCAAATCATATATTAGGGACAAAGACGTTTTTCTTTGACATTTCTGGTGTAGCTCCACACCGAATTGCAATATCCCAGAAGAATAACATGAAGAGAACGAGTGAAGTCGTCATCGACAAACCTAATGTTGTACGTAATTAATTAATTTTACATCTAAAAAAAATTACCAAATTTCTCGCATCTCTATAAACTAGGCGATAATAGGCTCCAGCATGTTTTTCTGTTTTTTTATCACGTTTTTTTATATTTCCAGTTCCATCAAGGTTTGCTGCCACGGAAATATAAAAAAATCATAGATTATGGAGTTTTTACCAATATGAAGCCACAAACCAATTTTTATTTGAATCTATGATAAGAAATAAGAGTGATATAAAATATCAGGACTAGAAAGAGGATGTTGCATGGTATTTTTCAATTTTGTTCTTGAATTTGACATTTTCCATGATAAAGATGTAGAAACTAGTTCTTAAAATCTTTGGTAATTAATTCCAATAATCAGTCAGGTTTTAAATATTTTTCAACTAAATAATGATAGCGGATTGCGGATTGTGTGTGCTGGTAAATGGTATGTATGTGGTGTGGTGGTGGTGAATATAAAATTAGAGTCAATACTGCCTCACTGTAGAGTAATTAATTGTAGCCTACGAATATAAATAAATAAACAGAAAGTTAATTTAGGTATTCTAAGTAGGGGTACCCATCCCCTAAGCCTCATGGCCCCCCCAGTACAGCCTCCCCTGGCGGAAAACTGAAGTTGTTCACCGAAAGACAGGTACAACACTGCCTACAATCATGAAAACTTATTACTGTACCATACCCATTATTGGTACCTGAACTAGCAAAAGCCAGTTAGGATCCCACTTGGGGCACAGCGTACTAAATTTTTCGGATATGCAGTAGTTAATTTTTACTGGAAGGGGGTTTAAGGCCTTTAGGTATCATTCTGTTTAACTTCTTTTCCTTTTCACATCATGTAAATTTATCAGTTAGGTATAACAGCGCTGCTGGCGCGGTCAGCTCCTGTTTTTAATATCATAATCAGCTTAATCCGACAGTATTGTAACCTAGAAAACTGTCAAAAATGGCTGTGATATAAATTTTGATATGGCTAACCCTTAGAAATACAATATTTTTATTATTTTGAGCATCTTGCTCCATCTAACCTTGTCAAATTTTCTACGTGGGGAAGCCGTAAACGTGATCCACTATGGACCCACACCCATACATTTAATCCTTTTTTCTATATTATAGTACAAAACACCTTCAAAGTTAACTGGCTTTTGGATCCACCATATATGTTAATATCTAGCACATGGTTTAGAATCAAGCATCAGCATCACATGTGTTAATGTAAACAAAGCAGACGTTTTTCCACTCCAATATAAATGGCAGATATTTTATTTTTTTTTTTTGCTTTCTGATAAATGTCAAGAAAGTGCTGTATATTTCCCGGATCTTTGGGGTAAGACCTTCAATTTAAGCCATATATCTCCCATCATACTACAAAATGCCAAACATATACAATTTCTTTGCAAAAATTTTGCTTAATTATACATATTAATTAAATTATGCAAAACGGAAAGATGTGTTCCATTTTGACCTGACTAGTGTCTACATTGTTCAGTGTTCCTTGTTGAGGCCGACTGTATTGTGTTTGTTATTTTTGTTATATTGAAAAAATTGAACTTTAAACGATAAATTGATTCATGTAACTCATTGACCTAGGTTATTACGATGTCAAGGTATGTATTATATATATGCAAAATTATCTTAAATCCTTTTTTTTAATCGGTAAATGCTATGTTGGTTCAATCCTGGGATTGGTCCTGGGATACTGGTATTAACGTTTTCAATTCCATAATCTTAGGATTGAAAATATCGCCCGGGATTGGATTCCCTAGTTATAAAAAATAGGTTCAGTTTATAGCAGGTAATAAAGGTGGGGATAGGCAAATAATAAACAATGGAACCCTCCAAGCAAACCCACCCAAAAATTATGTTCTTGTCTGTGCACAATTTGGTCACAACCAATTTTATGAGATCTTAGCCTTATCCGGAGGGGGTCATGAGGCTTGGGGGGGATACCCATCCCCCCAAGTAAGAAGGGTACTCCTACTTACTTAGAATATCTAAATTAACTTTGTGTTTAGTTCTTTATATTCGTAGGCTACAATTAATTACTCTACAGCCAGGCAGTATTGACTCTAATTTTATATTCACCAGCACACCACCACACCACACACATACCATTTACCAGCACACACATACAATTCGATCCATACTATACTATACATACAGGGTGCAATTCAAAGTCAGCCTTCTCATAATTTAAAAAAGCTCCAAGTAAATTAACTCTAGATAATAGACCTTTATGAACGAACATCGGAGAAGGTTCTCAGCCGAGGAAAAGGGAATTGTAAACAAGTTAAAACGCATCCCTCCTCCAGGCTAAATACCAGATTGTAGTGAATAACCTACATTTTCATAAAGCGACGAGTGTTCAAAATCAAAACGTTATCTTTCAACGATCGATCTTCACAAATAACTAAAAGAACGTACTTCGTCTATTTACATTAATCGGCTGTTCGACGCGCGATTATTTTTGGATTTTGAAAACCGTCTTTTCACGAGAGCGCAGACGCAAGGTCGCGAGGTCGTGTGTACGAGCGTCAGTCAAGGCCACCAGGAACCAGGCACGAGGGTGGCGGTCACGTGCGGTGTTACCAGATTCAAGAACCCCTTCTACCGTACCAAACAAGGGGAGTTATCGTAAATTTACTAAAATTATCGTACCCTTCCGAGATATTTAGTAAATATTTGGCATAATTCGACTAAATAAATGTAAAAATAATGTACGATGCTTTTTGCATTGAAGAAAACCCTGTAATACTGTAGAAAAACTTTTTAATACTAAAACATTTTAGATTATCCTTAAAAAATTATAAATAAAGTATAGTACATCAGGTTTCGAGAAATGATCAAACTATCGTACCGGAGAAAATTTGGATCGTACTACACTTAAAATCATCGTATAAGTACGATAATTACCGCTGTCTGCGAACACTGGTCACGTGAGCGAGCTTTTTATTATTGTTACACGCCTAATTAATTATTAGGTAATAGCTGTTGTTTATGTTATTGGGTTGTGTGTTGTAATTTGTGGATTAGTTTGGTTAAAGTTAATAGTTTATTTTACGAATTTTAATGACTAAATTGTTGGCATGAGTAAGTCAACCTTTAACAGTGTACAACTGTATATTATTATAATTTATATTAAATAGTCTAGGTAATAAGCTTGTGTGGTTATTAATTAGGTTAAGGTTAAAAATTGTTTTTACAACTTTTTTTACATAGGGCCCTTCGTGGCCTATGCGTTACTGTTGTTCATACCTAAACCTTTGATAATTGTATTCTGTAATTTATTTTAATTAGGTCGTCATTTTGGACCTCGATGATAAGTTTGAATACTTATCGAGGCCATAACATGTATGTATTGTTGTTATAAATAAATAAATAAAAATGAAATAAATTTGATTTTGATGTTAGGCTATTTGATTTGATTTACAAATTTGGAAATGATAAGTAAACATTTAACAGTGTAAAAATTAATGCGTTGTTACAATTTATTTATATGTGTATATCTTTGTAAAGAGCTAAACGAGAGGGGCTTAATGCCGAAAACCGCCCTTCAAAAGGACAATTAATTTTTCCAAAATGACGCTTGTTTACGAAAATTGTTTTCTCACATACACGTTCTCTCTGTCTCTCACTCTTAACTTTTCTCTCTCTAAATTCCCTTTCTCGATAAAATGTCCGATACAATGACATAAAGAAAATGTCCTGAGTGACATAAGAACATCAATAAGGAAAATGTCCTGAGTGAATTTTGCTGCCATTTTATCTCTTGCGCGGTGTGATGTCCCGACGTCTCGTACGCAGTAAAAAGTCGGATAGTGTGTCACTCACTGCCCGAGGTCCCTGTTGTGACCATTCAAACGTTAGGTTTTTCGTTAGTTAAATATTAAATAAACTTCTTCATATTTTTTTACCATATCGACACAGATAGTGTGTCACTCACTGCCTGAGGTCCCTGGGGCCGTATTTTTGAAATGGTTGAGTTGGCGATTGAGTGAGTCACTCGTCCCTCAAATTATTTGTTTCTAATCATAAAATGAATTCACAGATAAAAATAAAAATATTCCCAACTAACTTAATGCATTTAGCCCCACAATGTCAGTGTATATCATTTGAGTAGGCATTCATTCTTAAAAATTCATAATTTTAATATAGGTATCATATACATTGAGTATTTCACCAATCCAACCATTTTTACTCACCAAGCAATGGGCTGTTGAGTAAAAACGTGTGAGTTGACAGGAAACAAGCTTCTTCTTCTTCTCTTTTGGAGGAATAAATAATAGTAATCATGGAAAGCCTTTTCAATTAGGTTATGTTTACTTTTTGATACTAAATATTTAAATGCGTTCGGATAGTCTTTGAACTATTTATAAAATGCCTTACAACTAAATTGACCTATAAATATACCAAGATAGTTTAATTAAACCCACGAAAAATGAGGTAATTCCTTAAATTGGTCAATGTTTACATTTGGCTTTCTAGTTTTCTAGATATATCACCTGAAACTTTGACATCCCACGTGGTGATTTAAACAATGCTACAATCAGCTGTTAGTTGACTTGACGAGTTACTCACAACTCAACTCTCAACCGTTTCAAAAATAGGGCCCCTGTTGTGACCATTCAAACGTTAGGGTTTTCGTTAGTTAAATATTAAATAAACATCTTCATATTTTTTTACCATATCGACACAGAAACATCTGTTTTCTGTTCCTTTTTTTGGCTCGAAATGTACCCATTGCCGTATCAGTCCAGAAAAACGTTGTGGCCTAGGCCGGAACGTTTTCCCGGACTGCGAATACAGGAAACTGAAACGCAAGTTTACAACCAGGTGATTTGAAGCAAACCGTTTAATGCGTGTTTATTGGTTACTTTTAAGAGGAATACAGTGGAAGTACTGGTAGCGGTAACAAATGTTTGTTTTGTTAATTACAGGTTTAGGTTTTAAGGATCGAGAAACGTATTGATTTTTGCAAGGAATGTGTTGTGATTGAAAATATGTTTTTGTAGTACATAGTATGTTGTAGCCTTTGGATACGTGGTGCGTGGTTGTACCCCCGAGGAGGGTATTTACTATGCCAAAGTTCTGCAGTGTGTCTGAAGCCTTAATTTTGTGTAAAATATATAATTTAGTGATACATTACAAGTACAATCGACCTTCGCTAACTCGAAATACCACGGGGTTACGATTTTTGCTTCCAATTTCGTATAGTTTTACAGGCATGCTTCGAGTTGAAGAGGTAAACCGGGTAAACCTAAGTTAATTTCGACTTACAGAGGTAATTTGAGTTCGAATTTCGAGATGAAGAGATAAAACAAATGCAAACTCGAGTTACAGAGGTAAAGTATGACCAGGTAGGGACCAGAATGGAGTAGGGACCAGATAGGGACTCGTTCACACGTTGCGACCTGTACGGCACTGGGGTCTCGACTACAGAGGTCCGTTGATGGTACAGCACAAGTGGTGGTAGTGTCCGGACATCGATAGTTCACCATCGATGTTACCATCGATATTAACATCGAACTGATACCATCGATGTTGCAAAAACATAGGTTCAAAAACATCGATATTTTAAGCGGAAAACGTCGATGTTTTAACTAAATTATATTGAAGTTTAAATAAAATGTCATAAGTTATTTAAAAAAAATGCATGGATACATGTCCAAGTTGGATAAATAAATCTTTGACTATGGTATTCAATATTCTAATACAATAATAAACAAATGCGTTATTTCATATCTTATGCATGATAGTTTAGTGTAATCCATTTTAAATAAGAAACGAGTATTTAATTTTTATCAATAAATATTATATTGTAACAAGCTACAAAGTTTTAAACTATTTTGGTAAATAAATGTCATTATATAGCCTATATTATTATTAGATTTATTACTATACCGCATCTGAAATCAAAATGGAAATTTAACAGCCTATTAAATATCCATATTCAGTGGTCGAAAAAAGACAAAATCTATCCTAAAATTCCATTTTAAACACATCGATGGTAGGAAAACATTCTAACAGCGATGGTAAAAACATCGAACATCGATCTCCGAACACTAAGTGGTGGGCACAAGTGCCCGAAAAGAACCTATTTATTAATGAGAGTCTTACGTGTGTAAAAGTACATGCAAATTTATTGCGATTACTTGGCGATTTTTAATGTTTTTGAAAGTATTAGCGCTGGAAATGGATAAAAGGAGCAACTTTCTTTATCTAATATTTCTTCAGGATAAATTATAATCATCGCACCAAATTTGTTACTAATTTATCGCTCATCCTAGTTGTCCAACAGATTATAGCATTAATATCATAAATATATCCCAACCAAATTGAAAAAAAATATTTCTATAGAAGACCTTAACATATTTTGAGAACGTAACTTCTCTTAGACGGTGTTGGGGAGAAAAATACCGTAAAAACATCAAAATATTAAATATTAACTGCGCACACACATCACCGTCACATCATCAAATATATAATAAACTAAATGTTATTTAAAAGTTGTTTCTTTTACTGCATCTAACGTTCAAAACACTAAGTTATTAAAGTCCTACGGACCAATTAATTGTGGGTTAAGGTTTACAGTACGATTAAATCTCAAATTTTTATATTGCGTTGTTCAGAAACTCGAATAATGATTCTCTACAGGAAAAGTTACCCCGATGCTTGTAACTAGAGTTATTCTAAATTAAACACAAGGAATAGAGTTTTTCAATTCGCAGCTCGTGTTTTCATAAATATAATTCAAAATATAAAGTGTACGGAGTATGCTAAAAAGTATTCGAGGCTTGAGGCAAATACGTCATCGATTGATGATTGGTATAAGAATTACTGCAAAATGTTAACACCGTTTTTACGTTTCTACAGCATTATAAAAAGGTTTTTACTGCCGCGCGGTCGCTTCGCCGATCACCTTCATTCGATATGTACATTAGTGCTTCTAATTTGTTCCATTTCAAAGAACAAAAATTCAACAAAACTCGTTGTTCAGTGAAACTTTGGTACTATGTGGTCGCTGGATAGGACGTTTATCAGCCAGTAGTGTTAGTGAACAGCACTGTTTGAGCTTATAATAGCCACAACGGACAAAAACCGTGCGAGCAGCAGCTATCGAGGTTTTATATTTACATCTATCGGCTTGCCCACTCTAACGTACAATGATACATGTTTTACATACCATTGTGTGTGTGTGCAACAAACAGGCTTATTGCAATCTTAAGGGGATCCGCTACTATCTCCGACTGATTTTTTAAATTTTTTGACATTTTTCAAAAGTGATGTTCTTAGATTCAGCATTTAATAGTGAACATGTGTGTGCAATTTTATGCCAATCGGAATATGTTTTTCATGATAAAATTTATATAAATGTAAAACAATGCGAGAATCGCCCAGGCGAATTCTAGTGTGAAAGAAAATACCTATAAAACTTTGAGAGCCGTTTTCTCGGAATTGTGTTTTTCCATGTTTTGTCCAACAAACGTTTGAATACTATGTAAGTACTAGGCCTATTGTAATAAAATTTTTACCACATCATCTTAATACTATTTGAAAGATTCTGGTGTATAGGAATCACAATACAAGTAGATTTAATATAAAATTCAATAATATTTATTAAAAAACCCCGTTTTTTCCCGTTGTAAAAATGTGATATTGAAAATATGCTCACCACATTATTGTTTTTTAAGTTACCATGGTTTCTATACACCGGTTTTTTCCTTTTTATGTAAGGAATAAAATGGTAGCTTGGTTTTTGCAATTAGTTGAGTAATAAAAAAGTTATTCAAAGAAATAAAATATACGAAAAATTGGTAAAAATCTTAAAAAAGGACCGAAACCATGAAATTTTATCAAAATATATCCTATATTTCACTGCAAATCTTCTAAATAGCCAAGTACTCACAAGAAAAAAAATACTTAAGTCATAAAAAAGTAAAAAATAAAAAAAGTTGGAGATAGTGGCGGATCCCCTTAACCCACCACTCGCCACTGCAACCATATCGGGCCAGAAATGATATCGATGGTTTCGGTTTCACAGCGTTTCAATTATTTCAGGAAAGCTCAAAACAACATGACCTAGCTTTTATGTCAGGCTTCAGCGAAATTTATTCACCTAAATCATTTTCGCCCGATCATAAATGCCACTACGTTGTTGAGAGTAATTTAATATGACTGTATCATGTATCGATGATCCCGACCCGCTGGTAAGTGAGGCGGAAAAACTTTCGGTTCTCGATCCACTATCATGATAACTCAACGTTACTAATAAGGAACAGAAAAGTTAATACATGTAATCAGGCACGGCCCTAGGGGCTTTGCCGCCCTGGGCGAGATCGGCGACCACCGCCCCCCCTCCATATTAATAATTGTTTACTCCCTGCTTCCTTGAGCGATCGCCGAACCACAGTGTCTCCACTGTGATGCGATCGTACCACAGTGTCTCCATAAACTCTTAAATAATTATGTACTAGGGGTCCCCAGTGTAAATTGAACATTTTAAAATTATTTTCATTTCATAAGCTGGTTAATGTTTACAGTTGCAGAGACATATTATTTTCATAATCTGACTTAAATTTACCCGAAGGTAATCAGCTGTTAAGTTACAATTGACATTTAAAACTCTTATAATGAATGTTGGTCAACATTTTAAAGCACCCTCTAGAAATAAATCAAAGGCTCGGGGGCCCCAAACGAAATATCCGTTTTAATTACCTGTCCGCCGTGCGCTAGATCATAAGCTTTAAAATGACACCTCAATCGTGAAAATCGGTTGAGTAGGTCGGGGGAAAATCAGAGAAAACCCTTATGGAATTTGTAGATGTTAGATGTATATATGCGTCACTATTTAATTTAATATGATATTAAAAACGCATTCATTTGTAATATTCCCTTGCTTGAAAAAGTTCGCAGTTTTAAGAAAAAAAACCCAAGTACCATTCTAATAATACAACTAAATTTACACAACTAAATTTAGGACGCTGTCACTGTTCTGCGCAGCGCGGCGGCGACGGTTGTTCGATACAAGACAAGTGGTTTGTTTTTATATTTGGACTTGAATTATAATTGTAAATAGATGCTTGCATTGGGTAAAATATGATATGAAAAATTTTACTCTTCACATTCATATCATGAATTTATTATTTAATTCATATTTTAAACTTTGCCGTTTCTTAAAATTTGCCGCCCCTAAAAATCTGCCGCCCTGGGCAGCCGCCCGGTCCGCCCACCCCTGGGGCCGGCCCTGCATGTAATACTGAAGTGGGGAGTAATAGGGGCCAGTGAGCGGAGGCCCTTATTCTTTCGTGTTATTTACGAGCCCCTTCTATGAGCCCCTTGGTAAAGGTACACATAAAATACAAATAAATGGACAGTTAAAATACAGCTGTATAATTAGCGGGTTTTAATTATTTTTACATTTTTCTCAAGGATGACTGTATATAATTTTTTTAATACAGAGAGATAAGTCATCATAGATAAAAATATATATTCTAAAATAATATACAAAATGTCCAAACAAATAACAAGCAGGCCCATTATTACTTTTTAATTATTTTAACTTTTCCATTTGCTTCTAGTGTTTTAGCTACACCATAAATATCTATGGAAAAAGTAATTTAAACGCTAGAAGTGATAGGAAAAGTTAAAATAATTAAGTAGTAATAAGAAATCCTTCACAGGTTAATACAATACTAAGCAATTATTGTATAGCTTTTGAGTGTAAGTTTTTAAGGAAGCAGACTTGAATGCTAGTGCATACCCGGATGTCCCTCCGAAGGGGATCCCACAAATAATTATTGTCACCGGTAGCCTGGGGAGGGGAACGGCTCTACCTGCGGACAGAAAGTTGGCGAGTTTGTATGTGGCCGGCTTGAGCCCTGACCCTAGTTTTTATACCTGTTTGAAAATTGGCGAGTTTGTATATTAGAAACATCCCTAAAAATGTTGGCGAGTCGGTACGTACCCCCAGGTAACCACCAGATACGTTCCTTATCTGCGCGAAGTGGCGGCCCTGTTTGACCGTAGAATTCTTAGAAGTGAGCATTTAAGGATTTGTTAAAGCCCAAGTCATCTGCAGAGAGTGCATTCATTACGGATTCTATGTTCTACTAAAAAAGGGAGAAAGTGTTCAACAGCTAATTTTCGAACTAAGGTAGCGTATTTAAGTGTTAATGAAAATAAATTAATATGTCAAGAACATATTAATGAAAATAAAATTCACCTTTGTGGGGATTAGGAAAATATCATGGCTTCAAGACGGCGACCAATGTGCATTGTTATTCAGGGGCGTACCCAGGGGGGGATATAGGGATATATCCCCCCCCCCGAAACTTTTGGGGATTTTGGGAAATTTTTGGGAAGATTAATTCTCGTTCATAATGAATGTGGTGGTATCACTAAACTTGCCGTAAAACAGAGAACACTATTAATAAATTACTCACTATAAGGTTTTCAAATTGTTAAATTCTGTACTATTTTAAATATGATTCGGGGATTATATTATATTAGATTAAGGTATTTTTACCTATTGCGGTTATCGTGAGTTGTTGTTAGCGGGAGTAGGCCTATATAAGAACATCAGGCAAACAAAAACTCCTGATAAAAACAGTGGCCATTAATGGTGTCCGCGATATTGCCGCCAATGCCATCGTCGTCAGTTCTGGCAGAAGACTCGTCATATATTACGTGAAATACTCATGGTTAAAAATCACGATGTTAAAATGTGGCGTACGAATATTGACGTCTTCTCACGACCGTGTACACTGTTCGGCTGTCGGACGATCTCGTAGCTGCATCGCGGCAGACGAATCCCGTGGTGAAAACCAAGCCTCTCCATTAAATCGGGGCAGATTTGTGATTAGTCTGTCAAATTTCAAAGATCGGACTCTGTCAGATTTCGGAGATCGAACTTTTCCGGTGGTTTCCGATATTCGACGTTCGACGTACCATCATGTGATTATTATTAGCCTGATGCTTGCGTGTACTTGCTATTGCTTTGCTATTGCACTCTTGGATTTGAGAAACACTAGACAAGTGAGAAAACCTAAATTTTCTAATTTTATTCATCAACCTCTTTTGGATAATCTAGGATCCCGTTACTTCGGGTCCGGGAGGTCCGAGGCATGTAATAAATGAGAATGTGAGATATAGTTTTTACTTTAATCTTTTTTACCAAGGTTAAAAACGTGTAATTTTTAATTACTTTCTCATCTGTCGTTTAATGTCACTAGGCCTGCTGTATAAATATGTGATTTCTTTTATTTTTTAAAAATATTTTGCCAGAATTCCAATGTGATCGAAAATTTTCAGAATCTAATTGTGAGCAGCCTCAAATTAGTTAAAATTTTGGGAGTTATTCTGTTTGTTGTTATACCTCTAGACTGACAAAAAACGCGAATATACAGTTGTAATTTATTAAAATTTCCCGGGGGAGGGGATTTGTCAATTAATATTAATGTTTCGTACCTTTTGTTTCTGTGGTCTCATGATTTCGCTGAAGTTGTAAATTATATCATATAATGTGTATGTTCCCAGAAAGAAAATTTGAATCTTCCGAATGGTTTCCATGAACTCATAATAATAATAGTACAATAAATAAAATGTAAATAGTACCAAGGAATGGACTGCAATAAAAATTCATAAATTTAAAAACACACTTATATCTTAATTAAAAAATAACATCATAATCACAATCATAATCAAGGCATCTACCCAAGATAGATTTTGCTCGAAAAGCACTTCACAAATTACAATCTGTCAATACTATGGTTTGCGGCATGACACGCAAACATGGTCATTCCTTCTGCCGGCAACTCACCCCTACCTGGCGTGGACTTGGCGCAGCTAAGGAACATTGTTTGGGACCCTTAGAGGGATTAGCGCAGTTAAGGGACTCTTTCGCGCAGTTAATGCGCGACCTATTCCCCTTTACCCCCCCCCCCCCTTCCGGTGGTCCGATCTGGCTGGTTCACGAACTCGTCCGAGCGATTACCACTTTACATGTCTGTACAAATTTTCATGAAGATTGGACCATTTTTACGGCCGCTATCGAGCTAACAGACATTTACATATATATATATATATATATATATATATATATATATATATATATATATATATATTTAAGTTCAAACGAATGGTGTTTTTTGCTTCTGGTGGCCCCAAAACGAAAAGTTATCACGGTCTCGGGCTTAGGTCTTACCGTGAGACCTACCGTAATAGCTTCTTCCCTATAGGGGAAATTCGATATAACCTGTAGCTGTAGGTGTAGCAAAGCTACTTTTTATAACTTGCAGCTGTAGCGAGCTACATTTTAAATAAGTAGCTTACCCAACACCGCTCTGAGACAACTCTCTACAATTAATAAATTTACACGATTTTGTGGATAATACATTTATTTATTTGTTCTGTCATACCGGAAGACGGCTTAATGAATGTGTGCTTTTAGATTATTCTTAAATATACATTATAATTGCATTTGGGGCTCACATATGACACTTTTTGTCCCAAATCCTGATGTTTTTCCGAAAAAGGCGTGTGTATGTAGCAGGGCCGGAACTAGGGGGGGGGCAGGGGGGCACCTGCCCCAGGCGGCAGATTTTGGGGGAGGAGGCAGAAAATGAGGAAAGAGACCAACTGTTTTTAATTATTTAGGAACTTTGAAAATTATATAAGATCGGAGGGTGCAACTAAATGCAGTGACATGGATGGTTTCAGAAGGTATATGATCTTAAATGAATTGTTACTGTGAAGATAAATGTTTATAATTTGTGTGGTAGTTGGGGGCGGAAGAAGTTTATATATAGAAGCCTTTGTACTTTGTTTATCGAAAGAAGGTTGAGCGGCGGAGCGATCACCGGCATTAAAACATTATTTTTTATAACGCTATGTAGAAAGGTAAAGAACAGAGTTTAAAACTTGCAGTAAACTCAATTCTCATGATCAGTCAATCGTGTATTTTTCACAAGTTTCAAATAATTTTTAGCATTCTTTGTACCTATAGTTTATGTTGCGAATTATATTTAAAAAAAAATTAAGAACATAAAAAACCTTTTTTTTTATTTAGGATATCTCTTCTTAAAAGCATAGGGGAAAAAATTCCTGTTCAGAATCTTTAGTACAACTCTAAACTAAAATTATATATATGTGTGATTACTATTAATGGCATTATTAATTTATTTACAACATGCTGTTAACTGTGCTATTAATAGGTTATCTCATTAAATTTTTTGATCATATATTTTTTTCAAACCGAGTAATGGAATAAATTTTTCAGATTTTTTAACCTCCTTTACACTCTATTTCCCTAACGAACGCATTGTAACGACTATAACCGATATTAAGTATTCAGAACTACAATACTATAATGACGTACATCATTGTTGAGAGGAATATTAAATTCCAGGTGAAATGATGTGCGTTAGCCAACATTATCAGGAACATTGATATCGGCGTTGATGAAATTACCGACATAATACAGGCACCGTTGCACGCCATTGGCGACAGCTGAAACATGTAATATTGAGTTCTTCAAATACAATTTATAAACCTGATCAATATTGCGATGGAAAATCTCGCAATATTGTCCATTTTGATTATTCTCGCTAGATTGTCCATCTAGTTAAAAGAATGCAAGTTCTTTTAACATGTTCAAAGTGGAGGGGATTTTTAACTTCTGGGGGGCTGTTAGGAACCCAATAAGTTTCACTAAGCTCAATAAGCTTTCGCCCACCTAAGCGAAAAAAATCGAGATGCGTCAAAACATGATTGTTACCCTACGGTGCGGAACTCTTTAACTTATAAGAATACAGACTCAACAGTTTAAGTGAATGTAGAGCAAGGGAAGAGCAGTTAATTCCTGTCTTATCTCAAAAATCTATTTTTTTTAAAACCTCTGTATGAATTTTCTATTAAAATAAATAAAATAATGAATTAAATACAATAATTAAATTAACTGAATATTCAATTAAATTCAATAGTTTAATCAATTGATTGTTGTTTATTTAATGTTCTCTTAAGCTTACCTAGCTATATCAACATTGGTACGTGTACATTAAAACACAAATTAAATACCCCGTTGAAATTTATTATTAATATTTAAATTGTACTTGCAGCGATAAATCTACCTAAACATGAAGGTAAACATCTATACATTACTTCATCGGATATGAAAACGCCGACTAAGGAATAGTCATCATTATTTTGAACATGTAGAACATTAATAGCATGTAAGGCCCGTATTATACACGGACACTCAGCGACCCAGTGGCTGGGTCGCCGAGCGACCCGGAAGTGTCCGGGTAGCTGTTTAGCGGCCCGGACACAGTCGGGACGCTGCAGGGACACCGCATCGGCACCGCCCCACTACCAAATATCATGCACTCAGCCGTTACCATGAACAGCGAAGATATGCTTTTGCTCGTCCTACTTCTGAAAAAAAGAAGACGGCGAAGTCGACGACGAATGCAAAGGCATCCTATATTTTCTTTGCGATCTGAAAAAGGATTATACTTTACACTTTTTGATGAACTGTGCGCTCATCAAGAGAAGTTTTTTTAACTACTTTCGGATGTCCGTATCATCATTTAAAGAACTTCTGAAACTTATAGGAGACATTGCTGGAACGAATACCCATTTACAAAGGTGCATTTCACCGGAAGATAAGCTGGTCATAACTTTAAGGTAAGAGCAGAGATATTCAGCTATATTCAGATCAATGCAAATAATAAATGTTCAAACCAAAACTCCTAATTCATGACCAGTTAGGAGAAATGAAGAGTCACATTTATATTTATATAAGGTTATATAACCTTCATAATTATCATAATTATAAATATATAAACAAAACGACCACTCTCGAGCGATGCGCTGCAGTCTGTGTCCGGGACACCGTGTGTCCGTGTAAATAGCTCGCGGGACACTCCCATAAGATTCAATGTTAATTTTGACTAGAGACGCTGGCGGCCCAGCTGGCGGGACGCAGATTTGCTACCCGGGTCGCAGTTCTGCGTCCCGCGTGTGTCCGGGCTGCGACTCGCCCTCGGACACAGCCGGGACACACTTCGGACGCAGATCTGCGACCGAGCCAACTGTGTCCGTGTATAATAGCTCGCGGGACACTCCCATTTGATCAATGTTAAACGAGTGTCCGGGTCGCTCGGCGACCCAGCCACTGGGTCGCTGAGTGTCCATGTATAATACGGGCTTAATTGCTCTATCCCGTCTCCTCGGTGTAGCATGTCTGTGTGTGGTTCTATGTCGGACAATGTGATCTCGTTACACATTCTTCTGTACTCGATTGGTTTACAGAAGATTTTTTAATATTCAGTTTTCAACTATGACATGGTACAATAATACTTTTTTCACATTGCATAATTATGTGAAGTCCACTCAGCATTGATATTGGAACAGACACGTCCAGGCTGCTAAAACTTATGGATGTTGTATTGATGTTGGCCAGCTTAAGGTGCTGCTATACATACACGTCACGTCACGTCGCGTCCATTTTCGATGTGAATGAAACCTGTGTAATACAATGGAACCGGCTATACATACACGTCACGTCACGTCACGTCACGTCCCGACTCGAATGCTCTGATGAGCATACACGGCCGAATCGGCCGAATTGGGACGCGACGTGACGTGACGTGACGTAACGTGACGTGACGTAACGTGACGTGACGTGTATGTACAGCTTACACCGACGCCCACTCGGCCATTCGGCTCTTAGAAACTAGAAAATGCGAATCGATGCGAATATGCATTTTGCATGCGGGTGCATGCATGTATAGCACCCCCTCCGGCATCACCGAATTGGCCGTCACCGGACGCGACGTGACGTGGCGTGTATGTACAGCAGCACCTTTAGACTGCTCGAAACTTTTCAGGTTATTCAGCAGGTCAAAACAAACAAAAATAGTCATTACGAATGTTGCCTATCTCGCTTCGGTTTCCGGGTGGATTATGTAAAAGATAAGTAGGGTAGGAGTCACCTTAGCCGGCATGTACTACATGTCAACAAAAATTTGAATTCAAGTCATATTGAAAACATTGTTGGCTACACATTGTGCTCGTGTACATTTTCATAGGAAAGTCAAATCGCCACGTTGCGTTTGTTTACAGTTTTGTTTTGTCGACTTCTTGTTTTGTCTTTTGTTTTGGCAATCGCATTAGGTTTTAGAATGTTTACAATATCGTCTAAGTTTAGAATTTTCTAATTTGATTCAACCTTTTTCCACAGCGTAAATATTTATTTGGGTTTGTTTAGCTGCGTTATTTATTTTTTCCTGGCCCAATATTGATAAGTTTTGAACGCAATATGAAACTATCTTTCTTGTCAGATGTTAACTTGCAGCAAGTATTGGCTGTTCATAAACTCACCTATTTTTCGTCATATATATTATTTATTGAAAAACTATATTAACCAAGCCGCATCCATGACACGCCCTCTCCGTGTTAATACGTACTTAATTTGAAAAGCTTCTGAGTATGTTATAAGTTGAGCAAGAGAACTTCGGTTGCAATATTGCATAGCAACGCCCCTTAACTGCAAGTGTTATATTGTCATATACTAAAACAGATGTTCGTTGTCAATTCTTTCAGCAAAGCTGGATTTTATGCTTAAGTTTGTTAAAAGGTAATAGTTAGTGACCTAGAATTAAATGTCATTTTGTGACATACCCTACGGAACCAGCCTCGTGTTAATTTTTTAACGAACATAACATTTTTATAATAAATGAAAAACATATAACATATTAATTAATTTATGAATCGACATTCAAATAACAGTGTAATTTATCCTGTAAAAATTAGTTTAAATACTTTTTGTAGTCCATGAAGTGGTTGTGAACATAATTAAATTGTCCCCAACGGAATTTGGAATGGCTGTATAGTATATTACGATACTTGGCCGGAAAGTTCTGTTTTGCCGGGCGAGTACGATAGTTCCCGCGCGAGCGAAAGCGAGTGCAGGATTTTCATGCGAGTACGGTAAAACTTTCCGGCCGTGTAACGTACGATATTAATTATTTTACTCAGAATAAAACGATCTTTCAATCATAATGTAGTCCTTGCATAAACCAATACGTTTCTCAATCCTTCAAACCTAACGTATAACAAACAGAATAAACATTTGCTACTGCTGCCAGTGCTGCCACTACATTCCTCTAAAAATTAACCAATAAACAACCATCAAACGTCATGATAAAAAACAGATGTTTCTGTGTCAGCATGATAAAAAGCATTTTCGAAACCTCAACGCCGCGTTGGAAATCCCGAGGGCATAGGTGCTCTGAACGACGGAAAAACAGGTATTATTTTCCGGAAATGCCCCAGCGTGATGACGTCATGGCGGGCGGGCGGCCTTGCAGCGAGGCGGCGCGCGGCGAGGCGCCTGGCGATAATGCCAACCTGCCGCTCGAGGAGGTGAACACGACCGAGGCAAATCAGCGACCACATTGTACAAGTAGACGGAGCACACGAGGCGCGACGTGAAGCCATAAATTTGCTTCCATTCCGTATGTATGGATACAACAAACTACTTAAAAAACCCCGTTGCAGCAGACCTGCATACTCAGCGAATTTACAGTGCAACACAGCATATTTCAATCCTACATAGCGAGATTTGACATGTTTTGGTAAGCTCCATAAGAATAACATGGGGAATGTGTATGCAGGTTTGCTGCTACAGGTATATTAAAACTGGATGGTTTTAATTCATTATGTAGTAGATCTGAACTAGAAGAAGCTATTTACCAAGTTTTATCAGGATATGTTGAGAAATAAACGATCTATAGAATTTTACTTATTTCCCATAAGTTTAACATTGGGACAACGTACTGTGTTTACCACTTTCAATATCTCGCTAAGCAATGGACATAGAGCAGTGATTCAAAATACTAAATTGTTTGTTTTTTTAGCTGAATTCAATGGTGCCAACAAAAATTCGATGATTTTTATTTTTCTATATAAAAAACTCAAAAAAAACCCACTTTTTGGGGGGTTTATAACCCCTACCCCCCTTTCCAATGGTCTGATCCGGCTGGTTTTCGAACTCGTCCGAATAATAACTACTTTACACGTCTGTGCCAAATTTCATTCCAATCGGACCATTTTTGCGAGCGCTATCGTGCTTACACACACACACACACACACACACACACACACACACACACACACACACACACACACACACACACACACACACACACACACACACACACACACACACACACACACACACACACACACACACACACACACACACACACACACACACACACACACACACACACACACACACACACACACACACACACACACACACACACACACACACACACACACACACACACACACACACACACACACACACACACACACACACACACACACACACACACACACACACACACACACACACACACACACACACACACACACACACACACACACACACACACACACACACACACACACACACACACACACACACACACACACACACACACACACACACACACACACACACACACACACACACACACACACACACACACACACACACACACACACACACACACACACACACACACACACACACACACACACACACACACACACACACACACACACACACACACACACACACACACACACACACACACACACACACACACACACACACACACACACACACACACACACACACACACACACACACACACACACACACACACACACACACACACACACACACACACACACACACACACACACACACACACACACACACACACACACACACACACACACACACACACACACACACACACACACACACACACACACACACACACACACACACACACACACACACACACACACACACACACACACACACACACACACACACACACACACACACACACACACACACACACACACACACACACACACACACACACACACACACACACACACACACACACACACACACACACACACACACACACACACACACACACACACACACACACACACACACACACACACACACACACACACACACACACACACACACACACACACACACACACACACACACACACACACACACACACACACACACACACACACACACACACACACACACACACACACACACACACACACACACACACACACACACACACACACACACACACACACACACACACACACACACACACACACACACACACACACACACACACACACACACACACACACACACACACACACACACACACACACACACACACACACACACACACACACACACACACACACACACACACACACACACACACACACACACACACACACACACACACACACACACACACACACACACACACACACACACACACACACACACACACACACACACACACACACACACACACACACACACACACACACACACACACACACACACACACACACACACACACACACACACACACACACACACACACACACACACACACACACACACACACACACACACACACACACACACACACACACACACACACACACACACACACACACACACACACACACACACACACACACACACACACACACACACACACACACACACACACACACACACACACACACACACACACACACACACACACACACACACACACACACACACACACACACACACACACACACACACACACACACACACACACACACACACACACACACACACACACACACACACACACACACACACACACACACACACACACACACACACACACACACACACACACACACACACACACACACACACACACACACACACACACACACACACACACACACACACACACACACACACACACACACACACACACACACACACACACACACACACACACACACACACACACACACACACACACACACACACACACACACACACACACACACACACACACACACACACACACACACACACACACACACACACACACACACACACACACACACACACACACACACACACACACACACACACACACACACACACACACACACACACACACACACACACACACACACACACACACACACACACACACACACACACACACACACACACACACACACACACACACACACACACACACACACACACACACACACACACACACACACACACACACACACACACACACACACACACACACACACACACACACACACACACACACACACACACACACACACACACACACACACACACACACACACACACACACACACACACACACACACACACACACACACACACACACACACACACACACACACACACACACACACACACACACACACACACACACACACACACACACACACACACACACACACACACACACACACACACACACACACACACACACACACACACACACACACACACACACACACACACACACACACACACACACACACACACACACACACACACACACACACACACACACACACACACACACACACACACACACACACACACACACACACACACACACACACACACACACACACACACACACACACACACACACACACACACACACACACACACACACACACACACACACACACACACACACACACACACACACACACACACACACACACACACACACACACACACACACACACACACACACACACACACACACACACACACACACACACACACACACACACACACACACACACACACACACACACACACACACACACACACACACACACACACACACACACACACACACACACACACACACACACACACACACACACACACACACACACACACACACACACACACACACACACACACACACACACACACACACACACACACACACACACACACAACACACACACAACACACACACACACACACACACACACACACACACACACACACACACACACACACACACACACACACACACACACACACACAGTTTGGAAATTTGAACGAATAGTGTTTTTGACTTCTGGGGGCACCAAAACGAAAAGTTATAGTGGTCTCGGGCTTAGGTCTTACCATGAGACCTACGGTAATAGCTTCTTCCCTATAGGGGAAATTCGCTAAAATCACAAATATGTTTTCTAATTAAAGGTCAGAATCGTAGAATGACTCTAGTACCAAATATAAATGGTTTACAGCAGTCTACACGTCGTAAACAGCGATAACTTAGAAGTTTGTTCCGACATTTGTTAGAGAAGCTGCCACCACCGAATGCACCTGTAACGTTCCTATGATGAGTGCTTCTAAACAATTTATATTCCTCAACCATAGAAATTGTGACATTCATACCTTTAATTTGATACCACATTTTTATTTTTGTAGTCGACTGTATTTTTGTAAAGAGCAGTTTAGAATTTACCTTGTTTTATGCAGCAGGCGCCGCACGGGTAAACTCTCTCATAAAAACTAAGTTATCGACCAAACTACTACAGATATTTAAAAAAAAAAAATTATAAAAAAAATTAACTCCTTAGTGTTAATTTCCACCATTTGTTAATTTACCTGACAAAAAAATAGCAGCCGACCACTTCTTTCAATGTAAAATTTTAAAGTTGGATAAAAACTTCTGACTTTTTCTATTTACTAAAATAGAAAAAAAATTATATTTGAAATATGATTGATACTATCACCGTTCAATGCTAAAGGATTCCATTCATAAAATTTCAACATTTTGCCTGTCACATCTTAAGCTTTCTACACTCAAACTCGTATACTCGCTTTCGCTCGCGCGGGAAGTCATGCTCGTCTGGCAAAACAGTACTTTCCGGCCTAGTTCCGTAATATATAACTGGCGCCAATTCTTGGGGCCCCCGCCGTCCATAAGTCCAATGCTGAAATTAACATTAGTCTTAAGGACGGCTTGGGCCCCAAGAATCGGCGCCAGTTATACTATTACGGGCGTGCGCAACACGGGATTTCTTTAAAGGCCCGCGCCGTTACTTCTTACTTCGTCCACAGTTGCACTGGGGCCCTTTTACACCCGAGGCCCCGGGTACTCGCCCCTCGCGCCCTCAGGCCCTGGCAGGCCGGATGGGTGAAGGGGAGTGTTTCAGAATCACAATCAGAATGTTTTTTTCCACAAGCAGATTTACAACAAGTACAAAGGTAAAAACAATGGAAATTAGGCATCGCATGGGCCTGCAGGCTTGTGCGCGATGCCGCGTTGTTGAGACCCACGGCAACAGCTTATTCCTGTTAGGAAATTCGCCAAAATGTGTCGGAGTGTTGGATGTGCTTAGGTACCTTTCGAGGTTCTGCCCAAGTCAAGTGCTTTTGACAGCTTACTACGGTCTCATTTATCCCCATCTTGCTTATGGAATAATAGTGTGGGGCGGATGTGCATACTAAAATTTCAGCCGGCTTTTCAAGCTTCAAAAGAAAGCCGTGCGATTGATTGCGAATTTGAACCACAGAGAGTCTTGCAAGGGAGCTTTCAAACAGCTTGGGTTGCTTACCTTGCCCTGCCTGTATATTCTTGAAACAACTTCATTTTTTCTATCGAAATGCGTGCCGACCCAAGGATGCGACATCCATTCTTATGGCACGAGAGGCAGGGAGAACTACCGAACGGGGAAACACCGGACGGTGGTTCATGAACGATTGCCTTCTCAGGCAGGGGTTCGTTTTGCTAACCATCTACCGCGCACGTTTGATAAGGCAGCAAACCCAAGCTTGTCAAAAATAAGTCTTAAGCGCCTTTTGGTGTCTGAAGCCTTTTACTCGGTGGGCGAGTACATGAGCCACACGTGGAGTTAGGTCCGGTTAACATGCCCCCCCTTTGTTCAGTTTTCCGCCCCACTGGGACGGAACCAATTTTTTTCTTCTATATAGTGCTTGTAAAAAGTATTTTTGCATAGTTTTTATGTATTTAATGTAAACTGGTGCCTTTTTTTACTGACGCATTCTATGCAAATGTGTATATTTGTTTTTACGGAATAAAGATTATTATTATTATTTTGTATCGCGCGGTGCGAGCGGTGCGAGCGGTGCAGGCGGGCGCGGACCGGCGCCGGCGCATGCGCGCGGGTTGACGGTTGACGTCGGCGCCGCAGTCCGCAGTGTCGGCCGCGCACCGTGCGCTCAGTGCGCTCGGCGACCGTCATTGTCGCGCCGGCGATGGGGAAAACACGCGCCTCCGAGCCGCAGTGAGTATCTAATCACTCTTTGTTTATTGTAAGCCGAGTTTTTATTTTTCAAAATCGAGTTCGGTTTCCAATCGTTTCGTTTCGACAGGCGAAGGCCGAAGACTACTGATAAGACCGCGTGGTCGAGATAAGGGTTTGACCGGTTTTTGTTAGCTTCGGTGTTTTGAACCCAGAGTCGTGGTTCTTTCTTTGATATTTTGGTAGTATTTTTTGTGTAACCGGAGCAAAAATATAGTTATGTTTCTTATTTCAGTTCTTATTTATTTATTTGCACATTTACACGATATCGGGTTTATTTAACCTAAAACAGCGATCCTAACTAGTTTAACAGTGAATAAACAAGAATTAACAGTACGTAAAATAATGAAAACGATCTCAACTTATAATTAAAATAATGGCTGCCTTCTTGCATACTTATAAAAATCAAAAATTACTTGCGACAACTAAATAAATAAAACTCGGCACTATTAAATTTATTTTCGGTCTAAGTCAAACTACCCATTGTCCTTTTGGATGCGGTATCACCTTTTGTGTAACAGATGTGGAAACGTTTACAATAATTATAACTGGCGCCAATTCTTGGGGCCCACGCCGTCCATAAGACTTTTTTTAATTTTAGCATTGGTCTTATGGACGGCGTGGGCCCTAAGAATTTGCGCCAGTTATACGTCATAATTAACAGCGCTGCCAAGTTGACAAAAAAAGTTAATTTGTCTAAAAGAAAACTTTGTATTACACTTATTGCTCACACATTGAATTTGATCGTAAGGGAACATTCAGTCAAATTTTATTCAATGGTGTGCAAATCACAGTTTACTCACATGTCAAATTTTATTCGATCGAATTATTCATCTCCAAAGTATCCTGCAATTATACCAATGAATGATCAGGTTCTCACTGTTCGTGGTGAAGTGAATGTTGAGGATCTGAATCTTAAGGTTTACTTTGATCACTTGTAAGGTTTACTTTGATCACTTGTTATGGTGTATGATCCTGTTTACATTCTTAGTCAAGCGTCTTGAGGATTAACAACGTATCAGATTATTAAATCCCCATCAAACTGCATTCAATTACCACGCGGCAATCGATTACATTTACTGCTGACCGGTGCTATTTGCTCAATGGTTTTAAGATTATTATATAATTTAACTTTCTGTTCTTTGACACTATTCAATGTAATATTTAATTATTTAATGAATAAAGGTGATTGAATTGAACAGCTTGTGATATCTAGATGCATGTTTTGTTTTCTGATTTGTTATTTTAAAGTTGTTTATAGTAGAAATTTGTGTATATTCGTGTCAAACATAAGGCATTGAGACAATATGATCTCTGTGATATCTACGGTACATCAAATTAAAGAATGATTTTGAAATGTCACTCAGTGTCATAAATTTCAACTCAACAGACCATGGTGTTAAAATTGTCAGTCAATCAGTTTCCTTATAAGTCTAAAGCTGATGTTACAATTGTGATTGCACAAATTTAAATTGTCTGTCTATAAGTAGTTTTGCAGTACCTGTGGTAGGATTTCCAAATATTAAGTATCCACTGTTCTATGAGGTTGTCACAAAAAATGTGATTCATGCTCCCTGAATAATGTTAAATCCCAGTTCTACGTGGATGGTTGACAGTAAATGTTCCAAAATAATATAAAAAATTAGTAGAAACTATTATTAGAACAGAACTGATGATTGTATACTTTATTGCGGCCGCTCCGCTATTGCCATTGGAAGATCAACAAGCATTGTCAAACCAAAGGTATTCTAAATTCATTTTTTAAATCATAATTTATTGTTAACAATATAACTTGGAGTATAAATCATCTGAAACTATAATGAATTATTTGCAAGTTTCGCTACAAATCTAATTGATTGATTATTGGATCAAAGTTTTTGCAAATTTTTCAACACCGTGCCAAATTTGACTTGGCCACTGCTGCAACTCAGGGACTTCATTTTAAAACTGAAATGCCTTACAACGCCGCCACACAACATTTATTGAGTCAATAGCACCGGACAGTGGTAAACTGTAATTGATTGCCGCATTGTAATTGAATGCAGTTCGATGGGGATTTAACTGAATATCTCCGTTGATGATTTCGATTAATCGATTCCGTTCAACTTCATTCAGCGCTTCTTATTGCTCGTTAGCCCGACTCGCTCTTGATTATCTTTGATTTGTAGCATTGTGAATTCTGCAACCCAAGTTGGTACATCTAATCAGCGGCATTTTCAAGAATCAAAATTAATTTTTTTTTTCAACTTTTAAATATAATTCATGATGCAGTGAACTGTGATGGGCAAACACTTGTCGCTTTAGTGCACTAAAGCGACACAACTAAATAAACACACACAAATAAGCGACACTAGTAAATAGACAATTTTGTTTATTTTGGTTTAAGTTGTTTAGCTTTTCGCGGTGTGGATAAGTTTAGAATATATCCTGTGTTTGGAAAACATCCCGTAAAAAAACCTTAAAAGAGGCTTTAAAAATTCCTGATTTTGTGCTGAATTCTGTTGTCAGGTATGTGAAATATTTGATATCATTTATATGAAAACATATGGCCATGATTTGAGTAATCATTTTAATGTTTCAACACAGAATGTGTACTTTTTCAAATAACTTTGAAGGCCAGTAGGAGAGAGGCCTGGGACTGGGTAAAAAAGTTTTAATTTAAATAACCTTGACCTAACAAAGGCGAAAACTTCATAAAAAGAAATATCCAATTCGGTGCAAAGGTTTAGGTTTACATGTTATATTACAGGTTCCCTTAGTTATATAAACCTTTCAACAGAATCAGCCCTTAAACAAACTTTTGTACTTTTCAAAATCCATGCTTTTACTTTAAACTTTTCGTGGTGCACTCGTTCTTGAGTCATCGAACCACGAAATGGGGACTGCGTTTTGCTAACAGTATCGGTTCTAGATAATTACATGAATTTCAGTTTATTAAATTAATTATTTTTTAAATATATAAAGTAATGTATTTGATCATTGTCTTGGAAAGGACATTCTCATTCTATCATTTTTGTACATATTTTAAATTGTTATCAAATAAAAAAAATTAGTAAATAAACAAAAAAAATTTACTTATACAATGAGTGTATAAGCTTTTCGTGCACACTCATTGGATACTTTTCATTAGTTGCCAGCAAGCTGGTATTCATCTCAGTAAATATGAGTTTTATATTGATTGTTTGCAAAACTTAAGTTAATAGGAATTACTTAAAAAAATGTGCACTTAAACGCCTTTAAAACCACTTTGACTGTTCAATTTCAATCAAAGAAACCCAATTCACGGTTTCAATTGTTTTTAACACGGTAAAAATATAGATGCTAATAAAAATAAATGAATAATGGAGAATGAAAAAAAATATAAACCAACAATATTTTGACAACAGAATAAATAATTATTTCACCCACGGTTGTTATTGAAAATGATTACCAGTCCTCTCCACAAGGCAGAATATTATTGGAGAAAGTAGGTGAAAACTATTTTATTATCAATGAGTTTCTGTATTGCACAGGTCTAATTTTGAAATCCAATTTCAGAAGCAATGATACAGACTAACCTCTGTATTAACTAAACTCTCTAAATAATTATTTGGTTTTCGTCGCAGTATTGTCCCTCACATTCGTCTTAGAATATGTGAAATGTATTCTAATTAGTTATTGATACTAAGTTAAAAAAATTAATTTACAAGTTTTAACACTTTTCTCCAATAGGCTTAAAGAGCCTATACCTTCTCTATAATTAGGCTTACCAGATGTCAAGGATTTCCCCGGACAGTCTGGGTTCCAGGCTTGCGTCTAGAGAAATGTAAGGGGTTGAATTTTGTCTGGGGTTTTAGTCAGCCTGCGTGAAAAAGAGAGGAAAACGCCCAAAATTAATGAATTGGTAATCAGTTTTGAGCAGTTTTTAAGAAAGTCTATACAAAACAAAAGAAATTTAAATGAAACGAAGGGATGTTTTATGGTTTCACCAGGTATCACACTGAAAGGGTCTCGGCCGGCGACGGGCTAATTCGTTGCGCGACAACTGTTCAACTGTGTCTTCTGCTTGATCATAAGGCCTACATAATTTTTTTTAGCCAATCAGTATTCAAGAAACGATAATGCCACGCAAAAACGGCAGCAAAGTAGCCCATCTGCCGACACCTGAGAGTTACCCCGGACCAAACTTTATTACACCATTTAATTTCCTTGTCCCCCACTTCTCCCCCCCCTTTCTTTTGGTGTCCGGGGTTGGCTCTGAAAATTGATGGTAAGCCTATCTATAATTAATTATCTGACTTCCTCCTTAGTGACATGATAAACATTATATTTGCAATGTCTACCACAATGAATGAATCTAGACTTGAGTTACAGTTATTATGTAATGATTTATTGCTTGTCCATCATAATCAATCTGTATTTTTTCATTGGTATACACGCCGGCGATTAAAGAATGAGTATTGTGATGTGAAGAACCTGTTTTGAAATCCAGAAATAAATCAAATAAACGGTATCAGGAAACTATTACATACTTTCTTCCTGAAAGTCAGTTAAACAATGGAACCTGCAATAAAATAAAACTAATTTACAATTAAATACATACCAAGTTTTATCAGAATCTGTTTGTAACTAAGGAAGATGTCAGTTTTAATATATTCAGTTAAAGTAACATTAGACAACGCACAGTGTTTACCACCAAACATATATATATATCAATTTTCTCTGACCAGTTAACCTAAACTAATGATTTGAAATACTGGATCATTAATTTTTTCAAGCCAAATTAAATGGTTGCAAGTAAATTTTCATTACAGGTTAGAATTTTAGTTAAATTAAAAAAATGAACTTATTTGCTTAAAAAATTGTATAACTTCTGAACCTGCATTTTTACAGATAGTTTCATTTTGTTTGGCTTCTTAACTACTATAAACCATGATATTTTTTATCAAAATCGTTAGAGCCGTTTTTGCGAAATTTGGATTTTTGTCTTTTTTATAGAATTTTATGGGGTAAATACCTTCAAAAACAAAAGTTAAAAAAACTGGGATATCACTCACGGCTCTATACGGCCAAATTTCATCAAAATCCAGGACCACTGGTGTCTTCTCTAGCTTTGTTTGCTAAGTCCTCAAAACCCATCAACACACATGGACAGACAGACACCACTCTGAAAACCACTTTTTTTGGCTCCGGGGAACACTGAAACAAATATTTTCACTTACAACTCAACTCAAACGTTTTGGCAAAAAAATAACTTCTCCATATGCTATGTATAGGGGGAGAAAGTAAAATGTAGAATAACTTCTTATATGAACTCCACAACTGATATTCTAGTTTTCAACTGATTTTATTGCATATAAGTCTTGTATTGTACATTACACATTTTTGAAACATCCTGTGCAGACACATTGCAAAAAACCTTTTTAATAGGCCAATGAATAGTCTTTCCCTGAAGTACATATCCGTTTTTTCATTTATTCTAATTTTGTTCAGCTCTTGGTTTTTTACCCTTCTCTTCTTGGCTTTTCTTGGGATGTGTCACCATTTCTATCTTAATGTTATAAATAGATTTTATGTATAATCCCCAACATGAGCAGTCTGTCAGCGATTCTGCATGTTCTCTTCATGAAAGGACACTGTAGCAAACTATGTATTACTTGCAAACTCTGTACTATTTGCCAAAAATGCACCATTTGTTGAGATAGAGGTATTGGTTTTTAACGTGAAACCACTTAAAAAGGTAGTATAAGTTAAGAAATGGTTCACTCAAGACAAAACTTGAAACCATAAAAATCCATGAAATATCAAACAAACCCATTTTTTCATTATAATTCGAACCTTCTGATTTCTTGTCTTGATTATCGGCAATACCCCCAAGTAAAGGAGGATCGCTTAATAACTTCATCAAAACATTCAGGGTTGTCATCCCCAATCACACTGCTTATAATTTGTAAAAACTTGTGCATTAAGCCTACTAAGAATACATTTTATATTTTCCCCTAATTGTAAAAAAATGAATTCTCATAAGAATGTAAAAAATTTGAGAAGTTTTCTGCAGTTTACTTCATCACTCTTAATATGCATAATGTGTACAGATCTAATACAGGGTGTATACTGATACAGGAAATACTGGAAATATACTGGAATGTTATTTTGATACTGGAATTATACTGGAATTTTAAATTTGGTACTGGAATTTTGTTGAAATACAAGTGATAAAATCCGTTAAAAATAGTTTGTTAAATACACTCGGGTATAAAAAGTTCAACAACTCTTCTTTAGCTATGTGTGTTTGCAAACCTAAATTAAACCACTTGTTCAGTTAAACGATTCACAGTTTACCTACTAAACATCCTTAATCAGATTTACAATTTTATAATTTGTAATTTTTTTTAAGATTGAATATGTCCTCAACATTTCTTAAATATATATATTCACATTGTAATTTTTTTTATAAAACAAATGATGTAATTTAAAAGTGAAGGACTGAGTCAAAAGACATAGTAAATTAGAACTTTTGATTCCTAAATTTAGTACACTTTATTTTAATAATAAATTATGATTAAATTCAATTTACCTTCGTCAATTACTAGCTCATAAAGTTGTAACAAATATTACGGCCGTTTCAGCATCACTGTGCCATCCTCAGACATTGAAATTCAGCAACTTTATGAGTTGATTGACGAAGGTAAATTGTATTTATTTTAGTCAAAGGAGCAGCTCAGAGGCTAAAAAATATGGATTTTAATAAATTATGTATTTGTTGTAATCTTTACTACTATTAATATGGTAAGTTAGGAGAAGAAATATAAAGCTGTGTGTTTAATAATAGTTTTGTATTTAATTTTATTATCGATTATGGCTTTTTTCAGCAAACTTTAGACTACTATTAATTTGTGCTTGTAATTTTTTACTAATTATTTAGATAGTAAATTGGGAGGAACGTAGGGCTATAAGGGGAGTTAGTAGGCCCTCATAAAAATCAGACAAATATTTTATTCTTTGACGAGTTTTTATTTATCTTATTTGTCGGTGCTGTAAATCAGTTATTTAATATCAACATTAAACGTTATTCATATTAAAAAATTATTAACGGTATTCCTTAGTTAGATAAATAGTTAGCGAGTGGAATTTAAAATAAAATACTTGAAATACTGGAAATATACTGGGATTTTAAAATCAGATGTTAGTAGACACCCTGTAATATCCCTCAAATCTCCCAAATATATCTCTGTAATAATATTAAGGTTTCATTTTGATTTGCTAGCCTCTGGATACCGGTAAATACTAATAATGGTGCAAATACCTGCCTCACTGCTATCCAACCGTTGACAAGCTTTCCGCTGACTTACCACAACATAATTTGGTATCAAGTTGTTATCTAAACATGCCTTGTTGAACTTTATGTTTTCAGAGGTCATGCTTGTCAACTGTTGGATACCAGTGAAGCAGGTATTTACACCATATTAATATTAATGTATCGGTTGAAAACAATAATGTAATCATCAAATACAGAAAAGCTTCTCCAACTTTTTTAAATTCTGATGAAAATTCATCATTCTACAGTAGATTCCCTCTTATCTGGCCCCTCAGAACCTAGGCCTGTCCAGTAAACAGGGTTTTCAGTTAAACCGACGTTTCTTAAAATTAACTATAAATCGAAACATTAAAAATTAGATATTTTACAATGATTTATCTAATATACATTTCCCAGGGGAATCTTCGATATCATTCCTCGATCACACAAATGAACTCATTTGACTTAAATTGAAAAGAGCATAGTATCAAGACACATCATTACTAGTCTCAAATATTTTTCCACAAGAATCGTCGATACAGTACCGTCCATTTCTTTCCGATCACGTCTGGTTGAACCGATGTTTTGTTAAAAATTGTGCAGTTAACCCGGCAGAACTGACTTGGATTTGAAAACGCGATGACTGACTCAAGGTCTTTTGGACCAGGTTTTATATAAAAATTAGTATATTGAAAAATGATGAGTTTATCTGCACAAAAACTCCACTAAAGTTTTTTACATTAGTTTTGTGACTACTTTTTATAGGATATATGTGCATACAAAATATTTATATAATATAAAAAAATATATTTTGTATTGCATTAGGTAAGTCAATAATTATTGTTATTGCTTTAAAAACGTCGGAATGTTGTACAATGATGTGTTTACACTGACAAAAACTCATCAAAAGTATTTTAAATTAGTATTTTGAATATTTTGTATAATAAATATGTGTACACAAAATATTTATATGTAACATGAAGCCTTACGTGACTCACAGTCGAAAACACCAGACCTCTAAAGAAACTTTCATTGAACCAACTGTAAGGGTTAGAGAATGACGGGAAGTGAGTCATGATGTTCTTGGAAAGACGTACGAGAGGTATAGTGACGGCCAGCCCTGCTGGCACCCAAAAAATATAATTTTTATCGAAAAAACTACTAACCCGGTCTTTTAGACAGCTAAGTCAGTCCTCGCGGGTTAAAAAGATGTTGCTTCCACTGAGAGTAGTCGGCAATGACTATGAATGTATAAGTCACTTATACATTCATAGTCAATGGTAGTCGGCTTAAATCAACGTCCTGTTGAAAGGTGTCTGGAGAAGAGGGAGTCGAGCTGTGTCTAAATATTAAGTGCTTTAACCTTCGACATGGTTTTTGGAAGTGGTCTAGGTTTGATGTATTTATATAAAAACATAATTTGGTTATAATTTGAAATGTTTTCAATGGTTACCCAATGAATGCAGCACTTTACTAATCCAAGCTCCAACGGTTACTAGCAGAATGTAGCATTTACTGATCCAAAAAGAATAAAAGAGTCGAGCAAAGCCACCCTGACGAACTCTCAGCTGTGTTGCTATCTGATTTCTGAATAACTAATGCAAGAATTAACAGACGGGTATCAAGACATGTGGTTACAAATATTAACAGATGGTTCTATAATTTCTGATCAAAATTTATTTTTGACTTCTGAAGCTACAGAAAACTGAACAATTTCCTCTACACTTAAATGTATTTATATATGTATGACTTTTTTAAAATTTACTCATATATATTTCAATCACTCAAAGACTTTTTTATAGTCCAGTATAGCTTTCAAAACTTTGTTAATTTTTATTAATATTAAAAAATATGATGAGAGGAAATAATATGTTTTAAGCCCTATATAATAATAAGCCCTATAATTTAGTTTTAATTTTATTTTTCACATAACAAAATCATATTCTGTACCAAATTGTCCCAAATGGTTTTAAATAATTTTTTTTAGTTACTTATTTTTAAAGCTGATAGTTTTTTGAGTTGAAATAGTTACAAATGTAGGCCTAGATTAAGGTTTTATGGAATTAACGAAGAAAATGACCGACACTCTTCCTAGTCACAGACTAGTCTTGTGGGCAGTGCCGGATTTACAAGCCTAAGCCCAGATAACTTTGCGGCCCCACCTGATACCTAATGGCCTCTTCAAAAGTGGTAACTTTATTTTTGCAAAATTATATTCCTGAGCCTAATATACCAAAATACCTCATTTTTCATGGTGTGCCCTCTCTGGACGTGGCCCTAAAAGCCCGGGTTTGGTGGTTTTTTTGGCAAATCCAGCATCGTTGTGGGGAATAATCTCCATTTCTATTTACTAATATTGTATCTATTTATTCTTTTTTTAAGAGGATGGTGGCCTCTTTTGCACCTTTCCTTTGCCCCGCCCACATAGACTATTGATCTGTGCGTGGACATTATCAAGCAAAGGCAAGGAGTGAGCCAGTACAGTATTAGGGTGAACAGCACTTCTAAAAGTATGCGACAAGCTTGAGTCTCGAACCTGCGGCGCTTCGAGGCCACAGTTCCGAAGCCAAGTACATTTCTCGATTTTCGATTTTACAGTCAGTCCTGATATCGACTTTTCTGTTACAGGAATGCAATGATCGACACATCCACGAAACAGCAGGCAGGGATGGTGGGGGAGAGAGAGAGCGCGGTGATGAAGGGGCAACCTTACAGAGAACCGCAGAGAAAACACAAGGCCATCAACCTGCCAAAGAACTTGGTAGACAGTGACAGTGAGGATTATGAGTAAGTAAACCGACCTCGCTATTAAACTTGTGTTCATTTACCTCTCTTTTTTTCCTTAGCCAAAAAAAAGCTGGATTTCAAGAGGATTTCGAGAGGCACACCTATCATGTTCATTATTTATTGACAATAATACATACTGACCATTTATACTGACAATACTGCTCTGTTCCATTTAATATAATTTATCAATATTTCCATCGATACATCAGACCCACCCCTTTTCCATCAATATTATTATCAAAACCTTGAGATATTGTTGACGTTATTGACTGTGTAAGGTGTGCTTAAGGTTTTCCAATAATATGTTGAGGGGGATACACCCCCCGATCTCTCCCTCCCAGTATTCACCCCTCTGACCGAGATTACAGAATACCGGAGCTCATCAGGGACTTTCATATCTGATCTTCTGCCGTTCGTTCCTATATCAGGCAATTGAATTTTATTTAAACATCTGGTCTTTAAGAAAACAATATCGAACGATCTACCAACTTTCGAACTTCGATCCCTCTGACCAAGATTACAGAATCCCAGAGCTCATGAGGGACTTAAATATATGATCTTCTGCCGTTCGTTCCTATATCAGACAATTGAATTGTATTTAAACATCTTGTCTTTAAGAAAACAATATTAAACGATAAATTATTTAATAATATAACTAGTTTCAAAAAAAATTAAAATTGAGATTCGATAGAGCACAAATTTATTTCAGAGCAATAAATAACTTAATACTAAGGCATATCAGTTTCGTGGTCAAGGATTGCAAGGAAATTATTCATTCTATTTACATGAAAGGTTATAATACTTAACATATTGTGTAAGTGAATAACTGTTGGTGTATTCAGAATGCCTGACAAACTGACACTCAGAGACAAAGACTGTGAGTTTAAAGGCCTGTTTGCTTCAGCGTTGGATGTAATGGAAATAATATGAATATATAACTAGACCTAGTTAGAGTAGGAGTCACCTAAGTTGGCCAAAACAAAAGCAAACAAACTATTATTTCTTACGAACTTATAAGCACATTAGCTTTGTTTTCAGTATAGCTGGATTTGATGCAGTAGAGTCCCGGACTAATGTGGTCCGAACGGTGTCCGGGTTTGTGAAATTTCCTAGTTTGTGAAGAATAGTTTCTGTTATTTCTATAAGAAATCATTTATTTATAGCATAGTAAAAAATACAAAAACTACATTATCAGTTACAAAAAAACAAAGAAAAACCAAAACTGTGTTATATGTGTCACACCATGCTCTGGTCTTGAATCTCAGTGCACTTTATTGTTCTGGCAGGCTATCCGAGTTATCCAGAATTCCGGGTTATCGAATTCCGGGTTTGTGGGACTCTACTGCATCAAATCCAGCTATACTGAAAACAAAGCTAACGAACATCTGTTTTAATATAGTACTTGCAGTAAAGGGAAAGTTCGGATGCAATATTATAACTGGAAGTTCTCTAGTACAACTTAAAATATTACTGATGGGCTTTTTCAAATTAAGTATGTATTAACACCGAGAGGGTGTGTCATGAATGTGGCATGATTAATAGTCTTAGATTTTATTGTTAAATAATATGCATAAAGAAAAATAGGCGAGTTTATGAATAGCCATACTTTTTGCGGCAAGTCAGCATCTGACAAGAAAGATTGTTTCATATTGCATTCAAAACTTATAAAAATTGGTCCAGGAAAAAATAAACAAGCAGTTAAGCAAACTAAAATAAATGCCAATCACGAAATAGAATCAAATCAAACTTCCCCGCAATGTAAGAAGGTTGAAGGAAAATAGAAAATTCTGAAAATAGGTGGGATCGTAAACATTCTATAACCTCTAAGATAACCACAAATGACAACAAAACATTATTGTAAACAAACGCAACGTGGAGATTTGACAGTTCTGAGAAAGTGTAAACAAACACCATGTGTAACCAACAATGTTTTCAATGTGAACTATATACAAATTTTTGGTGAGATGATTAGTAGGCCTTCATGCTTTGGCCAACTTAGGTGAATCCTACTCTAATTGACTTATCGTTTTTAAACATAATTCTAGACTTGGGCCTACCAGAAAAATAAAAATGGTAAGATAACATTTTGAGATGCGCACAATGTTTTTGTCAAAAGAGCTTTGTTAGATGAAAACATCTAGTAGACCAAAGGCGATGTTTTATGTGTAAATTACCTCCTTGGGTACACATTATACGATGCACAATCCTTTCGAAACTTCTAAAGATTTTTCCAAGTACTGCATCTTTACATAGAACTTGTTCAGGAAGAGATTCAATGGAATTTTATCCGATGACATAAAAGCAAAATCGCTTGCACTCATGTAAAATTTAGTTTGATCCAACTATTTACCGCTGCACCATCCTGCTAAATTATACCCCCGAATGTCCAGTTTCTCAGTGTTCATGGTGAAGTTAAAGTGGCATCATGAAATTGAAATGTGTCGAGGCAATGTTACTTCACAGACAGATCAAGCGGCTTAGAATCAAGCATAAATTCAGGGTTAATCCAAAAATATCAGTATAGAAGACACGGGTTTCAAGAAATTATTTCTTCAAGAAATTATTAATTCAAGAAATATTTCAAGAAATTAGACGAGATGAAACGATGTTTTTTAACTTTTTTTGTCTATAGCTCTTTTTGACAAGCTACGTAAGAAAATCAATATACATGAATCGATGAATCAAAGTATAACACAGGTTCTTCATGCACAACTCGAATTAATATCAGTGTCCATCCTCCTCTTACATTGAAACTGATCACAAACTCAATAGAGAAACGAGAACTTTCCAACTGAAAACTTTGACACAAAACACACTATCAACCTGACAAACTGACACTCTGAGACAAAGACTTACCGAGTTTTAAGGGCCTGTGTGCCTCAACGTTGCTTGTTCAGTACTGCAGTTGCTGTTGATTTACTGCATGACAAATTTTGATAATTGTGTTAGAGCCCTGTTATGTTTTTTGTACAATACAGAGACATGATAGTTATGTTGCATTTTTATGCACACGTTTTTTATAGAAGTTTAAAGAATAGACTGTAAACTTTTGGACTTGTGTTTGGATTTGCTCCCGTGCTACTTGAATTTTCTGGTGTATGTTTGCTATAATGGGGTGTGGGTGGGTGACAGTGCTACCAACTTTAAATTAAAGGAAGCTTGTTAAAACGTTGTGGAACCACATGATTGTTTTAAACTCATCTGTTAAAACAAACTTGTAAGACAAACTTGTTTTTAACTTATCTGTTAAACCAAACGTAAAGAAAAACCAAAACTGTTTTGTAGGCCTACTCTAAAAATTTAAAAGTGCACTTTATTGCTCTGGCAGGCTTTCCAAGTTATCCGGAATTCTGGGTTATCAAAGTCCGGTTTTGCAGGACCCCACTATGTTATGCCCAACCCACAGAAAATCGTACAATAATTGTACGATAATAGTTATTTATTAACTATTAACATGGACCAAAATAATAGTTAATTATTAACTATTATTTTGGCCCATGTGTCTAAACTATCAAAGTCTTTTTGAAGTATTTCTTCCACAATTTTGGAGTCTTTGTGAAGTGAATAGAACAGTGTCATCGGCCTTTCCTATAAAAAACAGATACCTAGACTGTTAACATTTATACTTATTTATATTGTATATATAAGTATAATATTATATATTATACAGTAGAGTCCCACAAACCCGGACTAATGTGGACCAAACGGTGTCCGGGTTTGTGAAAATTCTGTGTTATCGGGAAATGAGTAAAAATAAGAAAAAATAAGAATAATTTCTGTTATTTCTATGAGAAATCATTTGTTTATTGCATAGTAAAAGATACAAAAACTATATTAGTTACAAAAAAACTTAAAGAAGAAATAAAACTGTTTTAAATGTGTCACACCGTGCTCTGGCCTTGAATCTCAATGCACTTTATTGCTCTGGCAGGCTTTCCGAGTTATCCAGATTTCGGGTTATCGAAGTCCGGGTTTGCGGGACTCTACTGTATATCATTGTATCAGTGGGTGTAAATTGATTGCAGTTTTAAAAAAACCTTTATATACTATCTGAGAATCAACCATTCTCTCGATCAGTTACCTCCGTCCATAATTAATATTTTAATAAGTGATTTATTCAAGGGTTAGCTTACTTAGTACAACAAATAAAAATTGTTTAATAAAACTTCCAAGCTCCCATGAGGAAGCACGTATTGCCGACATACCAACTACTAAGTAAACTAACCCTTGAATAAATCACTTATTAAAATATTAATTATGGACCGAGGTAACTGATCGAGAGAATGGTTGATTCTCGGATAGTTTATACGTTTGTCAAATAACGGTAAAATAAAGATTTATTCTATATTAACAAGAGTATGTCTTAATATGCTACCATTGATTATGAATAGTCAATGACGCTACCTTTCAGTACCCTGGTCAGTGACTATTGCAACTTAGGTCGTTATCAGTTTGAACTAAGATAGGTATGTCTTTTAAATAACATGCAAACATTAAAAAAAAAAAAACCCTTGAAACCAATATCCTCGAGCTCTTTTAAAATTATGCTATGATCCAAGGTATTAAAAAATGATTGGGAGTAATCTGCAAATACTGTGATTGTAAGTTTTCTTTGGTTATCATTACAGTAGAGTCCCGCAAACCCGGACTTCGATAACCCGGAATTCTGGATAACTCGGAAAGCCTACCAGAGCAATAAAGTGCATTGGGATTCAAGGCCAGAGCACGGTGTGACACATTTAAAACAGTTTTAGTTTTTCTTTAAGTTTTTTTGTAACTAATATAGTTTTTATATTTTTTACTATGCAATAAATAAATGATTTCTCATAGAAATAACAGAAACTATTCTTATTTTTACTCATTTCCCGATAACTCAGATTTTTCATAAACCCGGACACTGTTCGGTCCACATTAGTTCGGGTTTGTGGGACTCTACTGTATCTAAAACAATTCAATATTCTTGCCCTTTTCAAACCAATAATGTCAGAAGTTATGTTCTTTTGTGAGGAATATTTATTGAGGGGAGATGTCACATATTTTTCAAATACTTTTCCAATTTACAGAAAGAATAACAATCAGCCGACAATTGATTGTGAATCTCTTGGGCCAGATTTGTAGGTCAGTCTTATAATGGGTGTTTTTAACAGGTCTGGAAATAACCGAATTCCAGCGAGGATTTGATTAACAAGGCCAAATATTGTTCCTCACTGAATATCGCACACTCCAATTCCATTAGGAGATTTTTTTCATGTTAAGACCATTGATTAATTTATCATCTTTTTCTTTATTTGCTGTTGAACTGTAAAACAAAGAGTTAGCATTGTAGTTTATGGCATTGTTAGAAAAATTCATTGCACAGTAGTGTCTGATTTTTTTCTACACTGTTAAAAAAATTGGTTAAGATTTCAATATTGAGGAAGAAGTTGCATGAATATGTATAAATTGATGATTGGGAAAAGATAAGTTTTGATTTCTCTCATTCCGTTGACAGATAATCATGATCTTTTATTTAAAATAATTGAGCATTATTGCGTTTTTCCTAAAAAAAACCTGTGAATTAAAATAAAATACTGTAAATAAAAACCTACTCCACTTTTTTATGATGGTTAATAGTGCGTGGAACAAATAACATATTACCTAGAAATCTTTCACTTCCCGAAACCAGCTCCATACTTTGGGAACGGACTAAATACATCTATATATATATAAGCCAAAACGGTTGACTGACTCACTCACTGATCACAGTTTTTCAAAAACTATAAGGCTTTGGGCAATGAAACTTGACACAATGAATCATTATAGGCTCTAGATGCGTACTAAGAACGGTTTTTTAACACATTTTCTCTCTAAAGGCTAAAATAGGGTATGTTATAAAATTCAAGATGGCAGCCATTTTTAGTTTTCAAAGCTTACTTTTCAAAACAATGTAGGGCTTTGGGCGATGAATCTTGGCTCAAATATTCTTTATAGGCTCTAAATGCATACTAATGAAGGATTTTAAAATGTTTTCCCTGGAAAGGCTAAAATAAGGTAAATTCAAAAATTCAAAAAGGCTGCCTTTTCAGTTTATCAATAGAAGGTCTCTAGAATATTTTAAAGAGGCAAAAATATAAATTCCATTTACTAAAAGATAAACTGTACAAAATTATTACGGTTTTCTTATATTATGTATTTATTAGTTTCCACATACTCACGTTTTACGGATCACCCGAAGTAAACTCTGCTAGGACATATCACACAGTTATTTTTATAGAATCAGGGATTTTCTGAATTTAATTTTTTAGGAGGGTTTGCATGCTGGTCGAGAGCGATTTATAGGCAAAGTTCAAACAAATATACTATTTCTACCTAATGAAGCGCTTAAAAACGTATAGTTTGGATAAATCATTGAAATCATTAGTCTATTAGGAAATTTGTAAAAAATGCACGTTACAAAAAACGGATAGTTGAACCAAACATTTGTTATCCTTTCAGCGAGCGAAGCCGCGGGTATATCTATTAGTATTTCATACTCTACTACCGATCAACTTAAAATTTTGTCGTTTCTGTGATTTTCTTACACAGGTCTGCCTCGCTCTAATCAGTTCAAGTGTACCTCAAACACAAGGCATCAGGATTACTCTGCAATACCTGCTACCCCTTGAAAAATTGATCAGAGACTGTGAGGAAGTGATAAATTAGTGGTTGATGCTAAACATCATTAATGAGTGCTTTTGAGAATACGGTCAAAAAATGTATTTAAAATAAATTACAAAAAAACATTGAAAATTCAGCGAATTTTTCATATTTTTCGACTAATTTCTTCTCAATCCCTGCAGCTGGGTTTTAGTATTGTTGGTGTTCTTTGTAAGTTAATCTATAATATTATAAAGAAGAGGTGGTCTCTGTATATATGTATTTATGTATGTATGTATGGGACAAGTGAACTCGAAAAATACTGAACCGACTGGGTTGAAATTTCACACAGAGGTAGATCTTGAACCTGGGAAACACATAGGCCTATTTACTTCCTAATAATCCCCTCGGGCTATGTCCCTGAACGTCCTCAGTTTCAATGTTTATATTTTATAAGGACGTAAACATTCAGAGATAGAAATGTAAACAGCTGTGGGTACTAATTTGACAGTTCTAAGAGCAGTGGCAAGATCAGCTGTTTCAAGCTACCTATCGTGAGCGAAGCCACGGGCAACTGCTAGTAACATATAAAAGAGTGAAAATCAGCCGGGAGACAAGCTGAAAAATAATTACGTCACGGGCAGTGACGTCATCATCATGGCTGCTCAGCCAACTATAATAATGTTGCATATCTCGGAAACCATGTGACCAGTTTTGACATCTGACATCTTATTTGGAAGGTCTAATCATTATCTTTAATAAAGACCATTACACCTTCAGCTGTAAAAACTACGTTTTTTTGGGTATTTTGTAAAATATTAATTTTTTATAAATAATTTTATTTCTATGTATTTAAATAAAGTTTTTGATAGTAAGACAACGTAAACTGTATTCTAACTTAACAATTTAAGTTATTCAAGTAGAGTTTAAAAGTTGATCTCAAAGTAATGAAATATTTTCACAATCTATACTTGTGGCTTGTAATTTACACTTTTTAATGCAGTGAAATACTCAGCATTTTGGATGAGAAAAATGTTGAATAGGTGAGCTTAAAATTTTAGTATATACCTGAAACAGGCTTTTAAAATCTCCGGAAATTAATAGGTAAATGATTTCTTGCAAAGGACAATTCGACCACTGACGGTTTCGTCCCAATTTTTAATAAGGAAAGTGATAAACTGTAACCTTCAATTTGTGGAGAGATTGCAGAGGACAATGGCGTATTTTGCGAAGAATGAAAAGTCTTGTTGCGTGGTTACTAAAACCCCCCCATATAAGAGCCATCATTATCCGTCAAACAGACTAAATGCCTTAAAGCGATTGTTGCCTTGTCTCGTGTTTGTTTCTGTGTGAGACCACCTCTTGATAAGGTTGGCTTACAGACTTTCCTGTAAGGAAAAGTTGGGTCCCAAGAAAAGGATGAACGTCTGGTAGAGATTTTCGAAATAATGACGATAAAACCTTCTTTTACCGCGGGTTTTCTTTACTATTTAAGTTAAGCTTCCGATAACAACCACAAGGGTTTGTAACAGGTTATTTATTTGATATATAATATATATGTTTTTTAGTTCGATAGGTTTTTTGACAGTTTTCCCACTACTGCATTTACCGTATGCAATTTTATATAGTTACATAGTAAAAATGGGAATGATTGACAGACATATTTATTGATTAACTATTTCATTATTAAATTATAAGTAAAACCTTTTTAATATTTAGAAGTTTATAACATTTTTCAAATGGTGTAATTATTTTTCAGAATGTTTAATGTATTTAGTTTAGGTTTTTTACTTTTTGACCCATACTGAGGCGGACATTTTGTGCTGCAATACGTTTTAAAGCAATTTAGTCAGCCAGAGATAACTGAGTAAACGTTTTAAGAATAGATTAACTCGTTGTTAACCTTAGCCATCATACTTCAATCTTAAATTTTAAAAGGTATTTTATTTTATACTGCAGCTTATTTCATATGCACCGGGTTGTATGTAATCTCGAGCCTGAAGAGAAGTTGTCAGCTTTTATTGTGAATTGTTTAAAAAATCGTAGATTTATAACTTATTTTGAAGTTTATGCTCATAAATGATTTTCAAACAACTTGTCATGTGGTAATGGATGTACGTATTCCAAATTTTCATTGCTCAATTCTTCTTTTTCAGTCCATCTAGTCTAGATTTTTTGTTTGTTATTTGCAGCTTATATCCATCTGTTATTAAGACGAAATGCATGCTAGAATGATTTCTTCACTAAGTGGGATGTTAGTAAGACGTACATTCCAATCCAGGGTCACAATGAAAATTGTACTAATTTGAATGGCCTGTGCCATCGATAGTTTCTTCCAAACAGTGTAATGCTTTGATTAAATTAAATGTGCAAGTTTTTAGTGGGAACAGCATTTGTTAAACAATGAATTATTGATAAATATTTAGACTGTACATTGATATGTACTGTACGTTAGTGCCACCTGATACTGTCACAATATGGACACGCCTGAACACCTTATGTAAACACATGTGGCTTATTACAACACGTTTTAGGAATTAAGGTAACCATTAAATGCTCCAAGTCCTCCGCTATACTGATTAATTTTAAACTAGTAGTTAATTGATATACTGTAGGCTAAGTTTTTTCAAAAGACCACAAATAGGCTGTTAGATCTTTCCTATTTTTAGTGGGTAATCAGAATAATTTACTTTGTACTTAATATAAAGGGTGAGTCTTCTAAGCCACCCACAACAGATTGTAGACAAACAGCTTGTAAGGACAAAACAAAATTTCCCCCCTCTAATTCATACCAAAGGAACAAAGTAAAAATATATTTAACCTTTTTAAAATATAGGGTATTCCAAAAACCGGAGGTGATTACATGAATTTGATTCTTAGAATTTTCAAATGAAAGCATATGTCATGTTATGCATAAAATTGTAAAGCTATAAACGATATAAATAATTTGGTGAAAACAGAATTCACTTATCTTTATCAATTTCAAAATGGCAGACATTTTTGTGAAAAATATTGGTATTTACAAAATACCCTGCATCTTATTCGTAACTGTGACACTATTAATTTTATATTATGTGCTGAAAATTAATTAAGAATTTTGACTATTGACTATCCTGTGTAAAAACACATTTTCTTTGGTAGGCAACTGTTGTTTGAAGTCCATCTTAAGGCACAACACAAAAACTTATCAGATGTTGTTCCAATCATTTTTAGAATTCAAAAAATGTTGAGGCCAGCTTGTACTTTAATTTCAAATCATGTACATGCATTTAATTGAAATATAAGTGAGTTAATCATGAAAGTATAGTTTTGTCAGTAGTTTAATAAATAAGGATTTAAAAAGGTGCAGGCCTAAGAAGTTTTTTTATGTTTGCAAGTACATCCACCAGTTTTGTTCAGGTATTAAACATCACAAGAAATTTCAAGATCAAGAAAAAAAGCAGGATGTTTGAGAACAAAGCAAAATTTATTGGAGGTGGAAAAAGATCAAAGATCAAAATGCATAAGTTTTGTTACACTAAACACTAAAACATTAAAAAGCACTTATTTTTCATATATTAATTCGAATATAGCTTTTGGTATCTCTTTGTATGGTGCCTTATTTATCTATAATTCAAGTTCGGTTTGGGAACTTTTCTTGTCATCAAAAATATTAACTGATTTTTATGTATATTTTATGAAACAGTGCTGGGCGTCAAACTGAATTTTGGTAACCTTCAATTATTAGGAGAGTTCCATAATTATAACACAAGATACTACAACGAGCTGGCTATTTCCTCTTACAATTTACAGATCTATACACAAAAAACTTAGTTCGCTGGATCTAAATTCTTTATTTAACCATCTTCCACAAAACATTAAATCAGAACAAAACTTGTAGCCTTCAAAAGAAAACTTTATTATTTATTTTTCCCTTCTAGATTTAAGATTATCATGTAATTTAACTTTCTGTTCTTTGACACCATTCAACGTAATGTTTAATTACTTCATGAATAAAATATTTGAATTGAATTAAATCAGATACTGTAAAGACAAAATACACTGTAATAATCATACAACTTTTTACTGTACATAAGTGTGTACTGTGTTTTTTTATTTTTAACATTGATACAATTTATTAATAGTGATGTTTATATAATTAACTCTATTATTATTAATAATTTTGGTTTGTAATAATAATGATTTTGTAAAAAGAAGTTAATGGAAAACAGAGCTTTAGGCGAGTTTGCACCTGCGGAAGGAGCTTATGAATTAATAATCATTATAAAACCTGAATATTTTATCAATCATATTTAAGTGTGTTGTAAAAGAATAGTTTTACCTCGATAAAACGTTATTACGTGATTGAAATTAACAAGGGTCATCAATGGCACTCCCTTGTTTCATCGATAGCATGTGATTGCGATACTGGAATTTTTTACAAAAATGTACCGGAAATATACTAAAATTCTAAAATCAGATATCAGAAGAGTCCTCTCTGTAAAAACGAGTTCTAGGCCCATTGTAATAAACCATATTTGTTTATGGAGTTAGGATTTGTGTAAACCACATGGGAACATGTAATTGTTTATTACATTTTGTTACAGAGAAGAAAACTCGTCAGAAGATGACAACGATCATTTCACACACGATGACTTGGTGTTCAGTGGGGGCAGGAAGGTGGTGGAAACCGACCAAGTCACTTGCAACTTAGAAATCCTCACCCTCAATGACAAACTGAGCAATGTCGATAAACTCGTCAAGAAACTCACGGATTTGGCGAAGAAGTACAAGGAAACTGACATTCAATCTCGTCCAGAAAACAAACCAAAAGGTAAATTTATTGATCATTTTTCACTCCTATTGCATGGGGGGGAGGGGGTATGGCGTAGCGTTATGATGCGTTATATGGGGGAGGGGGGGGTTTGGCTCAATGTTACGTAACTCTTAAATTTTGTCCCTCTTTAAAAATACAAAAATAATCAAATTGATATCTAAATCAAAGTTACAGTTAGCTATATAAAAAGATACGTGATCTATGATAGCGATTATGATCTCTAATTAAGTATTTGTTAAATAATTTATAAACATTTTTCTTTTACCGAATTTGTTAATTTGTTACCTTAGGCTAATCATATTTTGGTTGATATGATGTTTGTTTTTTTTTATATTAACACATTTTTTTATTTCGACTACTGTTAATGTACCATAACGTTGTTTTGAATTTTTATAAGTTATAAATTAAATCAGTTACGTTCTAACTAAGATTTTTTGGGTTTATATTATTAGTAGCAATCTTGTTTGTTTGTTTGTCCCAATTTTGTTTTGATTATAACAAAGTTATTAAAAAACAAGTCATTACAAGTTTATTTAATTATTTAAATCCATATTCCACAAGTAAAATTATGCTTAAGCTGTATTCATTCCTAATACGATCGAGTTACGTAACGCATGGGGGGGGGGGGGGGGCTTCGCTCAAGCGTTACGGTGAGTTACATGGGGGAGGGGTGGGTTTGAAATGACGAAAAAATGTGTTACATAATATGTGTATGGCCCCATATTACATCAATGCCTAAAGCTTATAAATAAGTTGAATGTTCTAATCTTCCCAGACAATATTTTACAAGACAGCAAGTTTTAGAGTTTAAGGTAAAAAAAACACATTGTCTGTTTTTTATGGTTTCTTACTGTATATATGTGGCCAAACCATTTTTGGTCCATTTTACACTTGAATTTATTTTTTAATATAGTTAAATTAATTTTTTTCTAAACCCTTGCAATCTGGAGAAAGGGGAACTAGCGACTTCTTCCCGTATGCTATTTTAACACTTTGAAGTTAAGAAAATCCGAGAGTAATGTGAGGAATAAATGTAGGACATGCTAAGCCCTGATCCAGGAATCAGAACATGAAAATGTACAGGATCTTCCAGAAGAAGTAGTTGACGTAGCTCCTGGTCCAAGTTAAGTTTCGAAACAAAAAAAGTACCAGGAAGTCAACAAGTAAAAAGTAAAACCTCAGACACCTAATATAATGTCTATTTTGCTAAAATCAATTGTAATAAATACTTATTTGAGTATAAAATTTAAATTAACTTTAATTTTTATCATATAACAAGACATTTTATCTTTATAAAATGTTGCTTTTTTTATTACTCCCATCTATTTTAGCAATGTTTGTCAAAAATGCAAACAATTGACTCTAATTCAATGGTGGATTCAAATTCAGCTTTAAATTTTTGGAAAAAAAAAGATTTTTAGGACATAGCCAATATCATGAGTAGTTCAAAAAAAATCAAAGGTTAGAAATTTGCTAAACTTAAAAATGCAATTTCCTAAAACTGCTGTTTTAAATATTTCAAATTTCAAATTTTTTTAGCTCAGGCATGTTTAAGATATTTTGAAAATTATATTACAAGTTTGTTTGGTTTTTGATGACAATTAAGAGTATAATAATAAATCAATTTCAGAAAAGAGGAAAATAAGGTTGATTTTCCCTTGTGGGTCACTTATACTTAATTAAAAAATATGTCTGACACTGACCCTGGAAATAATCAAATATATACAATTGATGGAAGTCTTCTTAACTTCTTGAATCACCATTCCAAGCCACTTAAGATAAGATAGTATAGAACACAAAACTTACCAGGAAAATTGGACATTTCAAGTTAGTGCAGGGAATACTGTAAGACATTATTCTTTTCAAAAGATTATCTTTTTTCAGTCTTAACTGCACTGTGTGGCAATTTTACTTCAATCCAGAGTTAGCCTTGCCACCTAATGATGTATTATTCAAAGTATTTTTCTTAGTAAATGGTCTTGAGATGTCAATCGATGCTTTATGATGCTGTGTGTATTTTGCACACTGTATCAATGTTCATCATCAGTAGCACAAGAATTTCTGCAAACAGCTCATCATGCAATGGTTTTGGACATATCACACAATGTGTCATACAATTTTTGACAACGTACATAGGCACATTCACAAAAGACCGACCCCCCCACTTTAATTTTTTTTTTTGTTAAGACAAACAATTAACCTTTGGGGAATGATACTAACTCAAACCAAATGATTTTTTGACGTTATCAAAAATTTTGAATGTCCCTCTAAAATAGGGGATTTTGGGGGCAACTCAAAATTTTCAAACGCAAACCCTTTTTGAGTGACCCCTCATTTTAAAGAGCTTTCAAAAAGTAGATGAATGGTGAAAGTTGGAGGTCTCTTACGTGTTTTTATCCAAATTGACAGCTTGTCAAAGTTTTGAATACAACACATCCTTGAAACCTGGTGTCTAGGAAGTTTGGAGTTTTAAATTCACCTTTGGTGACTTGAAATGAAACAACCCAGGGAAAAATAATATTAAATGAAGAAGTGGTCTCTTTTGGTAATATTTAAAATTTTGAGTGTTCTCCAAAAATGGGGGATTTTGGAGGCAACTCAAAATTTTCAAATTCAAACCCCTTTCGAGTGACCCCTCATTTTAAAGAGCTTTAAAAAAATAGGCGAATGGTTGAAGTTGTAGGTCACTAACGTGTTTCTATCAAAATTGGCAGCTTGTCAAAGTTTCTAGGAGTCGTAATCAAAACTTTGACAGCTGTCAATTTGGATAGAAACACGTTAGAGACCTCCACCTTTCACCATTCATCTACTTTTTGAAAGCTCTTTAAAATGAGGAGTCACTCAAAACGGGTTTGCATTTGATAATGTTGAGTTGCCCCCAAAATCCCCAATTTTTGGGGGACACGCAAAATTTTTGATAACGCCAAAAAATAATTTGGGTTGAGTTAGTATCATTCCCCAAAGGTTAATTCAAGGCTTTAGCTGATGGGGGGGGGTCAGGGGTCAAACCCCCCCCCCCCCCCGAAAATGTTGAAATTGCGTTTAAGTGGAAGGTTAGAACGTTATTATTTTCATTTCCTGTAACCGCGGAGCCCAAACTCCCCTAAAATATTTTCCTGGCTATGGCTTTGGGTTAATTGTTTGTCTTAACAAACAAAAAAATTATAGGGGGGACGGACTTTTTTAGACACTGTATAAAAAAAGGCCAAAAAGGGTTACATCAATTGAGTGGTGCGGTCCCCCGAGCTATGTTCGACTTGATGCAATTTTATGTTTTTTGTGTGTATACTACTTTAAATGACACAACTGAATAAAATATTTGTATCTCTTTTGATGGAGTGTGTTTTTAGTGAAAGATAACTACTAAGATTTACAAAACTGTTATATGAGTGATTTGAAATTGATATAGAATATTAGATAAAATTTAATTTTCAACAACTTGTTAAAACATTAACCCATTGGCCAACAACCCTAAGATATCTCATGTTCACCATTTTGGGCCCGAAAGTGCAACCTGAGATATCTCGTGTTTACGCAATGCTTTTTTAATACGTCATAACTGTAGTACTGACGAGCGCGTCCGCGCGTCAGCAGCCTCAATTTTTCTTATAGGAAATTCATTTCTTAAAAGAATGGTGAAAATTTTAAGTACTTAGACCAACAATTGTAGCTATGGTAACACATAAAGCTAAATTCTACATTTTTTACATTTTTCTCAGGAATGCAAGGGACAAGTCAGGTGACAAATCACTGGTAGGCCAATGGGTTAATCATCACCACCATGTTATGCGTGGTAAAAATTAAAACTGAAATGTTTTTTAGCTGTCACTGGTAAATACTCATTGATAGGTAAGTTGTTTTAATTTAACGTAAATGTTCTTTGTTGTTTAATCTTTTTCCTCTAACATATGTTATTTTTTATTCGTTTCAATGTTTGTAATAGACATACACACTTTAAATCTTGAAACCTAAAATTAAAAAATTTGGGCTCTTGTTGTAATGTTTTCATAATATTATAATTAAAAGTGTGATTAGGATATAAAATATACAATAATGGAAAATCTACTTGATTCAAACAGTACAGTTTTCATACACTGAATTATAAATAAATAAATAAATTCCTCGGCATACCAATTATTTATGTATATTTAAAAAATATTGCACTGAGAAATGTAAGGATGCTGCTCTTATTTGGCATGATGAAGATTCGGTGTCTGGCTTAATATTTCTTGTCTGTTTGGAGCGAATTATAAATGAGTACAATTTTAAAAGGTGGCTAGTATATTAAGGTTAGATTTTTCTCACCACTCAGTGAGTTATGGTGGAATCAAATTTAAACTTTTCATACTATGATGTGTATCAATGAGCGGTGTGAATAAAAACTAGTAGCTATCAAGATACTCAGTTTGTTATGGTGGAATAAAATTATAGAATTTACTTAATTAAGAGAGCATTGGATTGGATTATTGGGGTGACTAAAGGTCCAAAATATTTCCCTTGAGAATTGTCTACGCAGCACCATCCATTTCCCGCGATCACGCATGGTCAAACTGATGTGTTGACAAATCCTCTGGTTGAAAAATGTCACTTCCTTGGAAGGTAGATAAGAGGGAGTCTACTGTATCTGTTTTGACTGAATGGAAGAAAAATATTTTAAGGAGGACCACTGACTAAGTGATAGAATGTGTAATGCGGATGCATAAAAAATTTGTACGCTACATTATTGTAAGATATATTTTGATTAAAAAGAAAAATCATAATACAAATAAATACAGATAGATTTGATTTGATTTGATTGAAAAATTCAGTAAAAATTACAATTAAAATTACCAGTAATAGTATTTTTTGACATTGTAAATTGAAAAAATGTCATACAGATCACTAAATATGATGTAGTTCACTTACATACATATTTGACTTGACATGATCGTCCATAATTCGTATGTTACCATAAAGCATTGACATCCTGGAAAATCACTTCACGTAAGATGACGTCTGGAATTAGGTTTGCATATTATTTCATTTCATGCGCTGTTATCTTGATGTCAAAGATTATATAATCATCTATAGTCACTGATGTTTGTAAAATACTATCACAGTTTAGGGAGATATTCGATACATTTTTGTGGGTACTTTTATTGAACTAAATTGGTTTTGATATGAAAAATTTGTGATTTGATTTATTAAAAAAATGAAACAATGAAATGTAAACAAACAAAAGACATTTGATTAAAATACAATAGAAACATCTTATAGTAAGAATTCACATTATAAAATCGAGACTTAAGGAAAAACTATGAGCACCGTGATTGACCAGCACCTAACAGTATCTGTAAATGGATAAAGCAAATATTTATGTCATCAAAAGCTTGGTCATCAACCTTTACGTTTGCCAATATTAAGGCCTTATCTGTTAGGGAATCCATAACAAAATTAAACATGCAGCACCTTTTATTTGGCTCTTCTAAAAATTGTCAAAAATGTGTCACGCTTTTATGACTAAAAAGATGAAGATTAAAATGGTTCATTTCAAAGTTTTAGGTAAATATATTTTTTAAATATCAAATTCTATTGATTTGAATAAAGAATATGAGGATCGGGTTTTATTTGGTCCTTCCTTATACATTGCTTCCTGGAGAGTTGAATTATATAATTAATAATTTTTCTCCCTCTCTTACAGGTTTGAAGGCCCGAAGCCCATACAGAAATAGATTGAATGAACACAATCATAAGCCATTTGAGGTAAGTGTAATTCTACTTTTTGGGGTTTGGGTAAATCTGAATGGTTTATATTCCTTTGGAAGAACATTGGTTCTTATAAGTATGAACCATCACCCAAGTGAGTCGTATATTATTTTGGGCTCATAACATATGAATATTATCCGAAATAGTGTGTTTGAATATACGGTGTGTTAAAAAGTCCTGGAACAGTTTAAAATATTTTTAACCGGCATAGATACGGTAGGTAATACATCTTTGTATCTAGATAATTATCATAAAAACCTAACCTTTTAAGCAACTATTGAATTCCTGCTCAAAAGCATGAAACTTTTCAAAAGCATTAAACACGGTTTCCCACAAAATTTAATTAACTAAACTAATTTTTTGTGAATAAGGTACAAACTTAATTGGTTCAAAACATATTTGTATCATAGGCAACAGTTTGTAGGATTGTCTGTGCATACAAATTTGAACAAATGGTGTTTTTGGCATCTGGGACTTCAAAACAGAAAGTTGTAATGGTCAAGGCTTAGGTCTTACCATGAGACCTACTGTAATAGTTTCTTCCCTGTTGGGAAAATCCGCTACAATATGTTGCTAAAATATATTTATGAAATTTAAATCGATTTTATATATTGCCTATTACCTAAGCTGCAAGAGAGTTTAAAGAAAGTGATAACTTCAGCTCCATGTCTGTGAACTTTTGTCTAATTTAATTTCATTGTGTCTGATTTCATTTTTGAAGAATCTTACAATAATCTTTTTTTACAAGTGGTCGACTATACTGCTTTACAATGACCTTGGTACTGAAAGAAGTTAAAATATTAAAAACAATTTTTATTTTCAAAATACAAAGACGTTGACAGTTTCTGTAAGATTAAGTTAGAATTCAAGAATTATCTAAATAAAAAATGATTTTATAACCTGCCCATCCCCCTTGTTTCGCCCTCCTCCCTAGCAGGCCCGATTCCATAAATAGGCCTAGGCAAAATGGACCCATGCCTATGGGATCTAGAGTTTTGGAGATGCAATAGAAGATTGTTCTTGACCTTAATTATCTGGTTAGTTTCCAGATAACAAACCTGAGTTCAAACAGGTAACACAAACAGTTAACACACATCACCAAAAGCGTTTGATTTTTAATAAGATATGTTGAAGTGTAGATCGATGTCAACAGAATTAGAATCACAATGGAGTTAGACTAATCTGTTTATAAGGGCGCGTGCATTTGACTTTGATCATCTCTGCATCACCGATGCGTCTCTTTTCCTCCTTCCACCTGCACTGAGAATGCCAATTGTAATCCGCTCCGTTTGCAAATAATTTGTAGTTTATATCACTTAGAATGGATGCAAAAGGTTGAAATTTTGCATATGAGAAGTCTGCTAGTTGTGGATTGTAATGTTATCGATTATATTTCAATGTGTTTAAATTTATTATATGTTTTTCAATTTATAAAAATAAAATAAAGTCATTTAATTAATCAAATGTTAAGTTTAACTAAACATTAAAAAAAGTAATCGGCTGCTACTTTTTTTTGATAGGTGAAATAAACTATGGTGAAAATTATTGCCAAAAAATAAAATTATTCAAATGATATTTTTTGAAAAAAATTAGCTCCTATAGTTTGGTTGATAACTTAGTTTTTGTGAGAGAGTTTATCCGTGCGGCGCCAGGATGAAAACGAAAATAAAATAAGTTCTTATCTGCTGTTTACAAAAATATAGTCGACTAAAAAAAATAATGATGAATGAATTAATTAATTAAATGATGATTTAAATATTTATTCCATCTAAATATACAATTTATAACATGCAAGGAATACATACACACACACTAGTCTAGGCGAACGTCATAAATAATACAAGTATGGTATCAAATTAAAGGTCTGAATCACACAATTACTTTGATACCAATTATAAATGGTTTAGAGGCAATCCACACATCGTAGGAACGTTACAGTTGTATACACTTGTGGCGGCATCTTTGAAAATCTTCAGGACAAGCTTCTAGGTTATCAGTGCTTATGACGTGTAAACTGCCTCTAAACAATTTATATTTGGTATCATAGTAATTGTGAGATTTAGACCTTTGATTTGATACCATATTTTTAATTTTGATGTATTTTGTTTTTCCATGACTGCACATAAATTTGCTTCACTTCACACGTTGTGTGCTCCCTCTATTTGTCTTATGTGATCATTGACTGGGTTTTCAAAAATTAGTTTTTACTTGTAAAATTTAAAATACTCTTGGGTAAAGTAATAGTAGACAAGGTGAAATTGTGTAATAAACCAGTTATTAACTCAACTTAAAAAAAGAAACATATTTAAACATTGCTAAATAAAAAATGTTTTTTATTTTAACATTTACAATTTTTAATACTGTTACCACTGCTCTTTAAATAAAAAAAAATTATGTGTCACCTTTCAAGATAGTTGTATCTTTAATTCTTGTAATCTTTACTTATATTCTAAGTTTGACGCAATTTATGTAACTTGATGTTATGAAAATAAAGAGATTGATTGATTGATTAAAAAGAATAATTTTGTTTAACTTCTGCCGCACACCAAGCTTTGAAAGAGAAGCTTGCGTTGTTTTCCGTTTGAGTAATGCTGTGGCATATTATTTTGCTAAACTGAATTATAATTAATTTTATTAATTCTATTTCATGGCTATCCTCGCCAAAATCATTCTTACTGCGGTAACTAAGAAAAACATTGCCAACAAATGTTCTACATGCTAATTAAATAATTTTTGAATTATCAAATTTTTGCCATTCCTCAGAAGATTCATCAGCTATTTGATTTTTTAACAATTTTCAATACATCTGGGAAAGCTCTGATTAGTTTTCCTTTTGAAAAAAAAAATCAGCGAATTGAGTGTAAAGGCTTCGATTTAAATCACTAGTTACTAAAAGATTACTGCACAGTTTAGTTTTGATATTACAGTACACTCTCGATTATCCGAGGTTATCGGGACCGAGGCTGCCTCGGACACTGAGAATCTCGGATAATACAGAGGCTGTTTATATTTTGGGGGTAGGGTGTTACAATACCACAATAGTAAGTGTAATGTTATTAAAATATTTGTTTTTATTATCAATATATTACGAGGTACAGTCAAAAAGTTCCCGGAATGAATTTTGTAGACTTTTAGCATGATCGCCAGCGGGAAATTCGTCTTGCAGTAGTTGGTACAACTCCTGGGGAGGGCATTTTTGGTAGTGGGGATATAGCTGACTTGCTGTAGTGCAGCACTGGAAAGCGCTTTCCATGTACCTGCAAGCCTTAATTGTCTATGTTGTTTGTTGAGTGAACAATTTTGATTCATGTTCAAATGATCATGAAGGATGGTGTGAAAACTTCCATGTGATAAATTTACCAGAATTTCAGGTAGATTTCAGGTAAACGTCGCAAACAAGCAAAACCTTTAAGTACATGTCAGTAGCAACAAAAAAATATGTGTCGAAAATTCCAATGGGGGGGAGGGTTTCATATTGGCGGCCCATGATCTAATTATTTAAATTTTTTTCTCTTTCAACAATTTTCAGCCGTCATTTTGAAAATCAGATGTTCTAATTTTTGGGGTCTGGGCTGAATTTAGTTCCAAAATGCATGATCATAGATTATGCAAAGTTTTATTGTGGTAGCCAGAAACCTAATATTTTTATACTAACTAATCTCACTATTACTTAATTTACTTGCCACTCCTCTTCTTCATCTGGACTTGCAGTTAATCCAACAATCACATAAGACCAACTGATGGAGAACATGAGGCGTGACGTGAACATGAGGCAAATTTATGCGTAAGCATGGAAAAGCAAAGTGTAATAAATTACAAATATGGTACCAAATCAAAGGTCCGAATTTCACAATTACTATGGTGTTCATTATAAATGGTTTAAAGGCAGTTTATACATCACAAACACTGATAACCTAGAAGCATGTCATGCCTTTTGGTGAGAGATGCTTCCACCACGTAAATGTACCAACGTTCCTAAGATGTGTAACTGGTTTAGACCATTTATATTTGGTACCATAGTAATTGTGAGATTCAGACCTTTATTTTGATATCATACTTGAATTTTTTTAGCAGTCTAAATTATATATAGACTTTGATTTATGCAGGCGCCGCATGGATAAACTCACTCACAAAAACTAAGTTGTCAACCAAACTACGGCAGCTACTTTTTACAAAAACAAAATTATCAACAAAATTTAATTCTTTTGCAACAATTTCTACCAATTTTTATTTCAACTTCCCATAAAATTAAACAAGTAGCAGCTATGTACTTTTTTCATGTTTAGTTTTGAAATTATCTGAAACATTCAACTTTATTTTATTTTTTTAAATAGAAAATAACATATTTTAAAAATATAATTGATACCATTACCGTTCACAACTAATTGACATCTCGCATGCAAAATTTCATTTGCCTCCATCCCAAGTGGTACAAACTACAAGTTATTTGCTAGCGGAGTATTTGGGTTTTTGCGCCATTCGCAATTCTGCCCCCCCCCCCTGCCGCCTTCGATTCGTCTACTTGGCAACCCCAATGTACATATGCCCATATGTGCACATGTGCTCATATGTGTTGGCTCGGAAAGCTTCATATGAGCCCCAAAGGCAGTGCGCGACCAGTTTGTTTTATACATCGATGGTAGACGATAGAAAATGGTGCCGATTATGGAATAGAACAAACAGCTGGGACAGCCGTGACTTCATCCAAGATTCTCTCAAACGTCAAGCATCGTAGATTGTAGTAGGATTTGGATGGGTGACTGCCAAAAACATCAAATCTTAAACTTTTATTGGCCCACTAATAGCTGATACAAACAATCTATTTTATAAAAATTCTGAATTAAATTTCAACCAAATTCATGTGTTGGTAACTGTCTGAGGTATTCTATATTCAATCCTTAGGTGTTTTTAACTGAACAAACTGAACTGGGATCACAAATAAAATCTCCAAATAGTTATGACTATTATAGTGGAAAACGGAAGCCACGGCTTCAGTAACATGCTCAAACATTTTGCTTCCAGTTTTAAAACAACACTACGTTTTGAGAGGTATTGAAACTCCTCTCGTTTTCAAGTGACCCTACTTGAAGTTACATTAATCTACCAATTTCTATTCAACCTACATTTTTTGGGGGTTTTTGATTTCTTGAAGCACAATTCACATTCAAAAACACAGAAACCTCACTCAGACAAAAATTTATACAAAACACATTGAACATACAGATTATACAAATAAGAAAAAAAAAAAACAAAAGCATATACCTTACTGATGACAATGCCTCCAAGCTGGCAGCGGCACGACACACACATACACAACTACTTGCACTTACGCACGCTACTCGAATGTAATGCTCGTCATTCGAACCAACGCCATGGGATCGTTCCAAGTCAGATGGATTCATCAGACATTTTTACCTTACATTTGGGATTTTTTCTGATTTACATGCTTAAAATTTGTTTGTGGAAGCTCAATAAAATATTAAGGAATGTACAAAAATTACTTTTGACAAAATTCACTCTTAGAAAAAAATACTTTATACGTTAATTTAATTTCTTTATTTTTTTACAGAGACACGATTTGTCTGTAACCACCGCTCATGGAAATGGAGGACGTGTTTTCGTTCAGTCTCTTACTGTGAGTAATGTATTTTCAGTCTTGGAATTTAGCAGTAGTTTTATATACTTCAGTATTATAAATGGTGGCTAAATAAGTAAGATATGAATATACAGGGTGTTAAAAAAATGAGGGGCAATAATTTATGTAGTAATTCCTTGGGTCAAAATAAGCAAAAAAGTTTATATAAACATTGGTCCTAAAGTGCTTTGTTTTCCATCTGTGTGTCTGTTTATGATATTTATATATTTAATCATATCTCACGAACCACTTAACGTATAAAAATCAAACTTGGTATATGGATAACCACTATTATGAACTATTTTTGTAAGAAGTATCAAATTTCTACTTTGTACCATTTCAAAATGGCGGCTATTTTTTGTTTTCAAAGCTAAATATCTTAAAAACCGTAAATTTTAGAAAAATTATACGTGAGACAAAAAAGTTGCAAAATTTAATCCAATTAATGCTGATATTAAGGTAATGATAATCGAACTACTAATAACGGAGAAATTTTAACTTTTCTGCATAAAAACATTGTTCCTTAGAACATTCTGTCTGAAATTTGTCCGAATGTTTAATTCGGAAAATTTAAAATTTCTCAATTATTGGTTGTCCTATTGTTGTAATCTAGGATCATCGTTAGGCCTAATTAGATTAAATTTTGCAACTTTTTTATCTGTTGTATAATTTTTCTAAAATTTACAGTTTTTAAGATATTTAGCTTTGAAAACAAAAAATAGCTGCCATTTTGAAATGGTACAAAGTAGAAATTTGACACTTCTTACAAAAATAGTTCTTAATAGTGGTTATCCATACACCAAGTTTGATTTTTATACGTTAAGTGGTTCGTGAGATATGATGAAATATGTAAAAATCATAAACAGACACACAGACGGAAAACGAATCACTTTAGGACCTATGTTTATATAAACCTTTTTGCTTTTTTTCACCCAAGGAATCGCTATGTAAATTATTGCCCCACATTTTTTGAACACCTTGTATAAATATATAAGTGGATTCAAATCTCCACCAGATACGAATTATTTTTTTTAAATCTTTTGTAGCAAACAATCAGTTTTGTTGTAATACCTGTATTTTGTTGCTATATCATATTAAAATGTATTGGGGAGGATTGAAAAAATATAGACAGTGAAAAATGCAAACAAGACACATAATAGATTAAAATAAAACTTCAGTGAAAATTACTAAAAATACAAAACATGATTTTATGGTTACAATACTCAGCATATAAATTTAACTAAAAAATTATTAGTTCTTATAAATAATTATATGTTTGTGATTAAAACTGAAGACATATTTAAATATCTTCATTACAAAATAGTTTTGTTTTGCTACTTAGCAATAATTTCATTATATAAAATTTGACTAGATCTACGATAAAACTAGCCTATTAGCAATTTAAAATTTATATGGAAATGACATATTTTTCTGATAATATCTATAATATAAGCCTAGGCCCTACGCAGGGCGTTATCTCTTTCAATTTGCTGTAGAGACTGGATTCTTTATCAAATCAGTAATGTATCAACAATCCACAACAATACTAAATACTATGGATAGATAATTTGAATTCCTACTTAAGAAAAATGGTTTAATTTTCTTACAGATAAAATAATTTTTCTATCTAATATCTACATCACAACAACAACATAAACGTCTACAACATCTTAAGTTTATATTTCACCTAGTTATCATACTTAACACAGTAAAAAGTATGTGATCATTTGCGAAATTAGTGATCATTTGTACAGGCCGCACAAATGATCTGTGACCATCTGCACAAAGGCCGCTTTTTTCTTTAAGTCAGGGAAATTTCTTGATGCGTCCGATAGATTTTGACCATCAGATTCAAACCTTAATTAAAAAAGACCATCACCTAGGTGACACTTGAGTATCTAATTGCTTGAGTCAAATTAGTAATCATTTGCGAAACTTTGCGAACAAGGTAAAATACATTACTTTGTTGTCAAATGGCAACACATTCTTATGAACGGCGCGGCGCTTTCGTCATCGCCCCGTGTCAATGTAGATGTTTAGGAATGGTGTGTAGAAACCGGCGTTTATCGAGAGCTAGTAGCGAACTGACAGTCGCCGAGCATGCTCACTAGCCAACTTTCCTGCTGTGTATCTACTGTACTGGGCCGTGAGATTTGATTCCAATTATAACTTTAATTTTGGATTATGTGAATTCCTTTTATGTTTATCGAATTTTACCAGGAAATATCGGAAAGTAGGAAACATTTTATCCAGAGGTCTATTATACGGGGAATGATTATTAGTCATAACCTTTCTGTATCATCTTCACAGAAACAGTAGTTTGAGATCTACATTATAGTTTTTTTTCAGTTACAATGGAGTACTGATATTTTAAATACTTTTTTAAAAATTTGCTTGTTTGAAAAAAGTTTGAAAAAATGCTTGAATTTTTTATTACTTAAAACCATCTGGCCTAAAATAATTACCTTCTCTATTCAAAATTAAAGGAATTTTCAGTAAGGAAACAGGAAAGGTTTTGAAGTGATTAGGAACTAAAGGGAACAACCTTATTAGTTAATTTACACTCGTCGGGACTAACAATAGATATTGCCACTTAGTAAAACTGTAAAAATAAAAATGAAACATTTAATCGTTCTGGAGAGACTTGGCTTACATTTAGACTATGTCCGCTCTTTACTTTCTGGATGATCCGTGTATTTAGCAGAGAAAATATTTCAGTTTTTTGTGATACAATGTCATACTATATAGATTAATACATTTTGAAAATTACAGCCCATCGTGCCAGAGCCAGTGGCAAATTTCCCGAAGGACAATGTATTGTTGGATGCCATTCAAGACAAAGATTTCATCGCAAGTTTCATGGATTTATCTTCTGATGAGGCGGAACAGGTTTTCTTAAACTTTATGTAAGTATAATTACTTATTATTTAGTTTCTTGATGATGTACCCTAGTTTCACCTGAGAAAATTAATTTAATCTTTTTTAAGATTTGTTATACAGTAGACTCCCTCTTATCTGGACCCCTCGGGACCAAGGCCTGTCCGGATAACGGGTTTTCCGGTTAAACCGACGATTCCTAAAATTATTTAATAAATACAAGTAATGAAAATTAGATGTTTAACGATAATTTATCTATCATAATATTTTCCACGGGAATCGTCGATATTACTCTAAAACTAACTTATTTTACTTAAATTGAACAGAGCATTGAAGTATTTTTACACGCTATTATTTGTATCAATATTTTTCCACAAGAATCATTGATAAAGAACCGTCCATTTCCTGCCGATCATTCCCGGTTAAAGGGATGTTTTGATAGAAATTGTCTGGTTAAAAAGATATTCCTTCCACCGAGAGTAGTCCAGTTAAACTGATGTTAGTTCCACCGAGAGTAGCCTGGTTAAACTGGTGTTGTTACTTCTGCCGAGAGTAGTCCGGTTGAACTGCAGTTACTTCCACTGAGAGTAGTCATGTTGAACTGATGTTACTTACACCGAAACCAGTCTGGTGAAACTGGTGTGTCGCTGAAAGTAGTCTGGTTAAACTGGTGTTACTTCCGCTGAGAGTAGTCTGGTTAAACTGGTGTTACTTCCGCTGAGAGTAGTCTGGTTAAACTGGTGTTACTTCCGCTGATAGTAGTCGGGTTAAACTGATGTTACTTCTGCTGAGAGTAGTCCGGTTAAACTGATGTTACTTCCGCTGAGAGTAGTCCGGTTGAACTGATGTTACTTCCACTGAGAGCAGTCCGGTTGAACTTAAGTTACTTCCAACGAGAGTAGTCTGGTTAAACTGGTGTTATTTCCCCCGAGGGTAGTCTGGTTAAACTGATGTTACTTCCGCTGAGAGTAGTCCGGTTGAACTGATGTTACTTCCACTGAGAGTAGTCCGGTTAAACCGATTTTACTTCTACCGAGAGTAGTCTGGTTAAATTGATGTTACTTCCATTGAGAGTAGTCCGGTTAAACCGATGTTACTTCTACCGAGAGTAGTCCGGTTAAACTGATGTAACTTCCGCTGAGAGTAGTCCGGTTAAACTGATGTTACTTCTGCTGAGAGTAGTCCGGTTAAACTGATGTTACTTCTGCTGAGAGTAGTCCGGTTAAACTGATGTTACTTCTACCGAGAGTAGTCCGGTTAAACTGATGTAACTTCCGCTGAGAGTAGTCCGGTTAAACTGATGTTACTTCTGCTGAGAGTAGTCCGGTTAAACTGATGTTACTTCCGCTGAGAGTAGTCTGGTTAAACTGATGATACTTCTGCTGAGAGTAGTCCGGTTAAACTGATGTTACTTCTGCTGAGAGTAGTCCGGTTAAACTGATGTTACTTCTACCTAGAGTAGTCCGGTTAAACTGATGTAACTTCCGCTGAGAGTAGTCCGGTTAAACTGATGTTACTTCCACTGAGAGTAGTCCGGTTAAACTGATGTTACTTCTGCTGAGAGTAGTCCGGTTAAACTGATGTTACTTCTGCTGAGAGTAGTCCGGTTAAACTGATGTTACTTCTACCGAGAGTAGTCCGGTTAAACTGATGTAAATTCCGCTGAGAGTAGTCCGGTTAAACTGATGTTACTTCTGCTGAGAGTAGTCCGGTTAAACTGATGTTACTTCTGCTGAGAGTAGTCCGGTTAAACTGATGTTACTTCTGCTGAGAGTAGTCCGGTTAAACTGATGTTACTTCCGCTGAGAGTAGTCCGGTTAAACTGATGTTACTTCTGCTGAGAGTAGTCCGGTTAAACTGATGTTACTTCTGCTGAGAGTAGTCCGGTTAAACTGATGTTACTTCCGCTGAGAGTAGTCCGGTTAAACTGATGTTACTTCTGCTGAGAGTAGTCCGGTTAAACTGATGTTACTTCTGCTGAGAGTAGTCCGGTTAAACTGATGTTACTTCTGCTGAGAGTAGTCCGGTTAAACTGATGTTACTTCTGCTGAGAGTAGTCCGGTTAAACTGATGTTACTTCTACCGAGAGTAGTCCGGTTAAACTGATGTAACTTCCGCTGAGAGTAGTCCGGTTAAACTGATGTTACTTCTGCTGAGAGTAGTCCGGTTAAACTGATGTTACTTCTGCTGAGAGTAGTCCGGTTAAACTGATGTTACTTCTACCGAGAGTAGTCCGGTTAAACTGATGTAACCTCCGCTGAGAGTAGTCCGGTTAAACTGATGTTACTTCTGCTGAGAGTAGTCCGGTTAAACTGATGTTACTTCTACCGAGAGTAGTCCGGTTAAACTGATGTTACTTCTGCTGAGAGTAGTCCGGTTAAACTGATGCTACTTCCGCCGAGAGTAGTCCAGTTAAAGGGGCACAGATAAGAGGGAGTCTATTGTTGTTACAATATAAAATTAAGGGAATAAATTTAGATAAGCTGTTAATTTCAAATTTATTCCTTAATTGAAAATTGCTCAAATGCTTATAACAGAAGTGTGATTCATAATATATTTGTCCAATTCAACATCAAAATTTGAGATTTTATTGAACTGTAAGTGACGAGTTCTTAAAAAATTAATTTTATTAGCACTGTAATACATAAAATAAATGTTATAAATTCATTTTTATTTGTCAGAGACCCTTTAATTTTTCCACCAGCCCGATCATAATATGACGTATGTTAATTGTCTTAACCTCTTGAAGTCCACGCCCGCACATATGCGGGATGACCCCCAGCTTGCCGCTGGTCCACGCCCGCCTATAGGCGGGATCAGACATCGTTCGGTTTCAGCGGTCCTTGACTTCACAGACTAACAAAGTTTCTGTCACAAGTTATTTGTATTTTTTCGTCAGAAAACGAGCTTTCTAATGGTATATTTGGTTTTGTTATTTTCCCGGGTGGGAACACTGGGAAACTAAATCAACTGCACATTTTTAGTTGCGTCGTCAGCTGTTGCTCAGTTCGTAAACAAAACGAAACGGCTTCAAGTGACCGGCGTATTCTTCGCGATTGTGAAATAGCGGAATTTATAACTAATGATAGATTTAGTGACAAATCTGAGTGTAGTGAAAGTGATCATGAATATGAAGTGCTATTTTTACAGATTGACAATCTCCAAAAATCTCCAAAATAACCCGGACCAGGCATGTATATGGTAGTAAAAATACCTGGACTTTAAGAGGTTAAATTAGAAAAAAATGCATTCCCAGATTCCATATAAATATATTCCACATATAAATATTTTTGCATCATCATACATTTTATCATTTTACTCAGTTTATACCAAAACAAAATGTCCTCCCTTCAATTATTGAAGGAGATTGAAACTCTAAACATTTAACTATGATTATTATATTATAATCTCTGATTTGAACTTAGGTATAAAGTTTGTTTTGTTCTTAAAGTACGCAGAGAAAAAGAGAAATACCTTGTACGCAGAAAAATACCTTGTATGCAGAGAAATACCTCGTACGCAGAGAAATACCTTGTACGCAGAGAAATACCTTGTACCCAGAGAAATACCTTGTATGCAGGCAGAGAAACACATTGTTCTTATGTTGTAGAGAGCAAGGCTGTGGGGAGGACAGGGACGGGCGGGTAGTGCCGCAAGAAATGGGCGTGCCCCGGGTGGAGATGTCCCCGCAGGCGTCCCTCACGCCGGAACACTCACCCAGCAGTGTGGAGTTCTACGACTCGAGCTACGAGACCGGGTCCCCCGGCAGCCCCGGCCAGGCTCGCACCTCTGTCAGCTCCGAGTCCGACCAGGTACACCATCGATCACTCGCCACCCTTATTTTATTTATTTGTTAATTTTTGCAATTTCCTGATAAAGTGTATCTCTCTTGAGTTAAATTATGCTGCAATTTAAGATTTTAATGTAAACATATTAAACAGTTCAACAATCATCATGGTAACATTCTAATTTTTAAATTTCAAAGTGGGGCATGAGATGACTTATTTTTATCTAGAAAAGTCAATGTAAAGTTAGAAACTTTCTTGGCCATCAAATATAATATGATTTTGATTTGCCTTTCCTGGAAAAACTTGAAATCAGAAGAGATCTATTATCCAATAGATTTGTACTCGACCCTATGCTCCAAAGCACTGGATGATCTGGAACAAATTTGTAACTTAAACAGTAACTAATAACCACAAGATTAACTAGTAACAACAAAAATAACTATATTGTCTAGAATTTTATGATCACAATTTTGTAAAAATTTAATTTTTCAGTCTTTTATATCGATTGACTTTATTATTGACATCGGTTCAGGATGATCTCAAAACCCAAATAGTATCAAATATTGTCTCAAAAGAATGGTTATAAAATCAAAAGGCCTTAAAAGTTCTGTGTCACCATATCTAGTAGTTCAGCCTCATTAGAAAAAACCCAGTGTTCCAGTGCGTTCCAATCATCCCCAATTCCTACTTACTCATTTTTTTTATGTCCTCTATCTCTTCTAACAAAGGTTCTATATTCTTAGATTTATCATTCAGATAAGTGCTAAATCAGCAATTTGTTTGGACAGCTTGTCCAGATAGAGATCAACAACAGAATTGTCTTTGAATTTTTCATATGTCCACAATCCCACAGCTTAACCCCCAACTTCCTGTATTCAGATGAAGAAACCCTCTGCTATTCCAGGTGAATCTGCCTTTTGCATTAGCCCTCTCACTTAGGACCTTTGTCCACAACGGAGTTTTCCTCCAGGCGCTTTTATTTTTGTTAAAAAATATGCGTTGTTACCGGTTGGCAGTCGCAGGAGTACCTCACGCGCCTCTTTCTATGAACCGGATCGACCTCATTTCACTCTCCCAACCCCCCCCCCCCCTTCCTACCCCATCTATTCAGTTGAAACCCGAGTTGCGTAACGTGGACGCCAAGTTCTTCATTTGTTGGGAGCACACTGCACCTGCTGTTTGTGTTAAGTGTGCAAATAATGATGATAACATGGAGATTCGTGACAATTTTGATGTCTAACCACTCTTTGCCCACTATTTGTATCAGTTACTATACAGTAGAGTCCCACAAACTCGGACTAATGAGGACCGAACGGAGTCCGGGTTTGTGAAAATTCCGAGTTATTGGGAAATGAGTAAAAATAAGAAAAAATAAGAATAGTTTCTGTTATTTCTATATGAAATCATTTATTTATTGCATAATAAGCAATACAAAAACTACATTATCAGTTACAAAAAAACTTAAAGAAAAACCTAAACTTTTTTATAAGTGTCACACCGTGCTCTGGCCTTGAATATCAGTGCACTTTATTGCTCTGGCAGGCTTTCTGAGTTATCCAGAATTCCGGGTTATCGAAGTCCGGGTTTACAGGACTCTACTGTACTTGAATTCGAAAATATGGACAAGTGACAAGTGTCTTGCGTGACAGGTAGTTAGTTACTCCTGCCGATTACTATGGGTACCAAAATATTATTACCGACATTTTTACATGGGCTCTCGGTACCAGTACTTTTCAAAGAAACGGTGGTACGGACAACCGATGACTCAAGGTACCGACCCATCCCTAATTTATTCAATAAATGTAGGGGTCCCCCGTAAAACGTTCTAAGCGACAAAAACCTTTTCGAGTGATCAAGCATTGAAAATTGAATTCTAAAACTTAGGATTATTTCAAGGTTAAAACTTAGAATCATGTATAAGTTTTTAGTACCCCATTTATAATATCATAATGTAACCTTATATTAAATTTTTACTTGCCATTAAGCATTTATAACGTTTTCCTTTTTTTTTGGGTAGTAATGTTTTAAACGACTGGCGTTTGAAAGGTTCTCTGACGGATTGCTGTTCTGCTTCGGAAGAAAACTTCAGGAAATGTAGGAATGCCAATAGAAACGAAAATAAAACTTAAAAAATGTATAAAAACGTGATGTTATTACATAACTTGATATGTCATTTTGCTAAAAGTTATTCTAAGGTGGCGCTTAAAATTTTATTCTACTCACCTCTTTTGGGGGCGATTTTCCAGGCCTTGCTTCTTATTTTTTGAAACATAGGGTAATCCCGTGTTTCTATATTCCTTTCTGGTTTTATCCTTCTACTTTTCAATATTTATTTTTTGTCTTTTATTTTTATCTACGCGATTTTGGTCGTTGGGCAACAACGCTGAGACCGGAAGGGAGTTCATCTTTTGGCGAATAGAATGTTATTCCCCAGAAAGTCCATGGATTCCCTCGAACCGCGCCAACTTTGACAGACGATATCAGGGCTGCCAACTCAAATATCTTCAAAACAAATATTTCACTGAATATCTCCGATTTTGAAATTTCTTCGCTTAGAACATTGTACCCCTTTAAATAATGACGTTGATTGTGACAGGAGCTGGATCCTGCCATGGAGACCCTTCGCTCACAGCCCCTCGCTTCACAGACCAACATCGTCATCATTCCAGCTAAAATGGTGACAAAATCTGAAATAAAAATGAAACCCCTCGGAGAAGTTGTCAACTCTGTGTTGACACCCGCTTCTCAACGACTCTACGAGCTCTCCAAGTCGACGAGTTTCTGTGTGAAACACTTTACCATTCAGTTGGTGCGTGTCGTAATGACCACAAAGGCTGAGAACTCCACTGACAGGATAGAAGGATTTTGCAAGTATGTAAATCCTTTGTAATATAAACTTATTAGTGTATTTTGTTCACTACTTGAATGACGATCACTAGTTTTGCAATATGTTATCAGTTCTAAAATCACTAGACCTAAAAATATAAATCCACTATGCTCTCTAAAGGTTAAACATTTGATTTTGAGAAAATAATTTAAAATTATCCTACAATTAAATTGTGGCACAGAGAAGTAATATACAGAGGTCAAAACAATGTTACGCTTGAAGAGTGCTTGTGTTTAGACGGAATGTATCTAAACAGTAGTAGTTCGCAGAGACTCCCACAGAAAGCACCACAGTCTCCCTTATCATTCTCACGTCCCATTGATAACAGCACTCCACAGCAAACAGCTGTTGATAAACTGAGCACAACGTTCTTTAATTCATGGCTGAACTCAATTCATTTCAATTTCCGAATTCACCTTACAGTCCACATGGGATATTGTTATTATGTTATGGCTTGCACTTGTTCATTGCATCCAAAGCATGTGATCACAAAATTACCAGTTGATTTTTATACAGGGTTCGGAGAAAAGTCTGGAATAAATAAAATAGCTTCTACATAATTTTGTTACACTTAAATCTTTGAGGAACTGTAACTTCTAATTGAATTACCTTTTTGATATGCGGTTTGAGCTGTTATGATCTACTAATTAAGACCTGATGATTTAAATTTAATAAATCTAAATCATAAAATCACCTTTATGTAAACAAATACACTCGTTGTTGCTTTGATATTAATTATTTGTAATTAACCTAAGACACAGCTGTTTACCTGTCTGGGATTTTTAGATGGGGATAATACTCCATGAGCAATCTGTACTCAATTGTATTATCCCTGTTCTATTCTACTGTACTGGCAACGTGCTATAAAAGTTTTAAGTGGCTTTGTCATGAACAGCTGATAATTCTTTTGTTTACTTTTTTGTTGTTATTGGCAACTCATATGACCCCATGTTAAAAATTATCAATTTTAAATTTAATTTTTCTAAAGATTTTGCGTTGCTACAGCAAATTCAATCACGTAGGTGAACCTAAAAATAAAAACTACACCTACATGCAAAATTTTATCAAAATCGTTAGAGCCGTTTTCGAGATAGGATTTATAAATATTCATATTCATAAAGTAATAGGATTGCTCATTTAAAGTAATAGGATTTGCAACTTTTTTGTCTCTCGTATGATTTTTTTAAATTTTAAGTTTTTAAGATATTTATCTTTGGAAACAAAAACAGTCACCATTTTGAAATGGTACAAGTTAGAAATTATATACTTCTTAAAAAAATAGTTATTAATACCATTACCATTACCATTACCAACTGGCGATCGTTGACCAGATGCCTGGATAGATCTTGTCTAAAACTAATACTTAATATTCAAATATTATTGAAACTAATATTTACAATATTTACACTTGTGGCGGCCAGATTCAGGGTCAGAGATCCATGGTGGTGGTGAAGTACTCCATAGTGGTAATAGTAGTCATCCATATACCAGGTTTGAATTTATACGTTAAGAGGTTCGTGAGATATGATTAAATATGTAAAAATGACAAACAGACAAACAGACGGGAAACGAAGCGCTTTAAGACCTATGTTTATATAAACTCTTTTTCTTATATCTTCTTATATTTTATCTACTATCATATAATCAAATATTTCACCATAATTTCTGAACACCCTTTATATTATACTGTATATAACATGACAAGGTAATAAAATTTAATTTCGAAACAGAACTTTTTATCAATTCTTTTGAGGCGCAAAAATTATAGCCTGTATTTTTTTATATAATGTATCAAATTCACTTATACAACAGCTTATTAATTTTACTAGACAAAATAAATTAATATAAATAGAACATAACGATGAAAACTCATAAACCAAACTGTAATAAATTTTACAGATCATACATCACTAATTCTCTGTTTTTTAATTCTCTATTTCAATGAAACAACTTCTTTCTTGGTGGGTTCTTAGATACTTGGTGTACATTTACGCGATTTTCATATTGATATTTACCATTAAATTTTTTACTTGACCGTATTAAACTTGTAGTGGATAAGTTGAACAACTAAATGTGCATCAACTTAAAGATTAGGGGTGAAGCTATTACAAAAAAATTACCATAAAAATCGTAATAAGTTAAATATAATTATATAATTAATTTCAATATAATAAGATTTTATTTTTCAAACGAGTTTTGTAATTTGAACTATCAATTTATTATACTAATTTAAAGAAAAAAATACAAAAAATCTATTTACAAAGTTGAAGAAAACTTTATTTAGGAGTCGATGACATTTAAAGAATATTTTTGCATAAAATATGCCAAAACTGGACAAATGGTCGTCCCGAGCGATTTATTCGAGTCAACGGGGCACGTCGCTAAAAAACGAAAACGGGACTGTCCCGTTCAAAATGGGACGTGTGGTCACCTTACTACAGTATCCAATAAATAGGTTACCGTGATTGACAGAAAAGCTCTCTGTCTGTAGGTACCTAGGTCAAGACCAAATGGAGTTTGTATATATGACATCTGGCGTCGAGATAAGATAAGGACTTCTCCAGTTAAGATAGCGAATGTAGAACAGATTCTGCGACGCTCGCGCTACACTACGGCGCAAGTGGGAACTAATCCGTACCCGTTACAGCATTTCCATAAGATCTTCAACTCTGTATGTTTACTTCTCTGAGATTGTGGTCAAGTACATTATATTATATATATATATATATATATATATATATATATATATTCATAAATTAATAAAAAATAGAAATAGTAAAAATGTATTAAAAATAATAGTAATAATAAAAAAAGATAATAGGAAATAATACCAAAAACAAATAAATGGAATAGAATAAGGAAAATGAAAAAGAAATGAGAAAATAGAGAAGTGCTAAAACCACAACATGTTGTAGTTTACAGGGTTCTGTTTGGTGAAAACCAAATATTTTAAATTTTGCAAAAATAAATCCATCAAAACCTAATTTTGTTACCAGAGTTTCCCACATAACAAATCAGACCAAGCCTACTACCATTTAAATTTCATTTGCATTTAAAATTCTCAAAGATATCTGTATTCCTGATTACAAATTTTAGTAATTCAAAAATAGGTAATCGAGGAACAGTCAATATTTGAAGCTTCCTAAAAAGTGGCTTACAACTTGTTTGTTTTGTTTTGGTTGTTTTCATTCTTTAACTCTTTTCTCATGACAAAAGATGAGTAAAAAAGTGAACCAGGGATAACATTACCGTAGTACTAAAAGGGATGATTCGGTCAAAAGAATCAAAATTAGAGCCTTAAATACTATAAATGACTATCCCCAATTCCCACATAACAGGTTTTTCGGCATCTTTTTCCATGCGAGGGTTTAATTTTAATTTTATAATAACCGACCACAGCTGTAGTTTTCATAAAGTTTAGTTACGAGACATTTCAAATTTCTCACCAGTCGATTATTTTAGGAGTCTGATGAGCACAATGAAGACCAGAATTCTGAACAAGCCACATGAAGGGGACATCTGGCAGTTGTCCATCTACGCACACATCCAGTTTTTGACAGCTCCCGACAGAATGCTCGAGTATCGGTCGGCGCTCAAGACTCGTGACGAGCGCGGCCACCCGCTCCTGTACATTGCGGCTGTCAAGCACCACGAGAAACCTCTGATCGCGCGGTACATCGCCGAGAGCATGACCCAGGTCGGCTACAATCCCTTGGAGGTAAGTCTGTCCGATGTCGGGGGAAATATGCCTCCGAGTTTGAAAGCCGATGTCTGTTTCATTATGAGTAGGGGTGTGCGAATAGTGATTTTTGAACTCGAGCCGAGCCGAGCCGAGCTTTTTCAAAAGTTTTCGAGCTCGAGCTTTTTCGAGCCGAGCTTTTTTACAATCACCAAATTATGAAAAGGAATTATGAAGCTTGATTTTAATTTTAAAAGAAACAATAGACTAATGTTTGCATACCTTAAGTGAACACCAGCTCAAAACTAGATAGCTTATCTCCAAAACAAGTTAATGATCTGATAGGTTCATCAATATTTTGTATTATGTTACACAAAATTAATCAAACTGTCTCAAAAAATAATTGATGAAGGAAAATACCAAATTTAAAATCTACATTTATTATTTGACTCCCCATTCCCACAATACTTTACTTTAAAATAAATAGTTAAAATTACATAATTAGACTAGTTATATATAGGTACTACAACATTAATTTCAAGAGTTAAAAGGAGTAGATGGAAAGGTATTGAAATGGTTATATCATAGTAAAAAAAAGTTACAAAAAAAAGTTACGTATTCAAACACTAGGCTGATTTTTTTATGTTCACAAAGTAAAGATGATTAAAATTTAAATAGCAGTCCCAATTGTGGCATAGTATTCATGGCTTAACTTATTATTTCAGAGTATAATATATGAATGAAATAACAATAATTTATTGTAATCTTATAATTAGTTGCATTTCTAAACTTTAGTGAAGAAAATAATGGACAGTTTAATAAAAGTAGGAAGAAGAAATATCATAAATAAGGACGGAATAGAGAGAAAGAAAGAAACAGCTACCTCTCTCTCTCCTTATCAGTGGCCAGGGAGGAGGGGGGTGGAGGTTGTTTACTCCAAGCCCCTGTCCCAGTTTTTTGTCATTGGACTCAGTGTGTATGCCAGAGAGCTGAGTTAATTAGGAGATAAGGAATTCTTACTACAAAACGCAAAAATACAAACTACTTTTCATACAACTATAAGTGACGGCTCATATTTTTTGTCTTATTTTTATAAATCAAATGAGACCAAAATGAAACTTGTACGATATACCGTTCAAAAGATAAGCCTTGATAAAACAATAGACTTAAATTACTTAAATGCTGTGTTTCGTGTTCTCCAAGGTCAACTAAATATAGCTCCGATTTCCGTCTAAATGGAGATAATATTTCTTGTTACCTGTCAATGTCCTTTCCTTATCACTAGAGAATATTTTTTGTTTGTTTTTCGTGGGAGGGAAACGCTCTTCCGGCTTAATGTGTCCAAAAATAGATCGCAATAATTATCTTTCCGATAAGAACTCTCTTATCTAAAGCTCGGCTCGAGTGTCGAGCTTTTTTGAAAAAAGTCGAGCCGAGCCGAATACTGAAAAGCTCGACCAAAAAGCTCGATCGGTCGAATACTCGCACACCCCTAATTATGAGCAACCTGACCTCTCATTATTTTTATGCCTAGATATTAAATTCCAAATACTTTATTGTACATAATGTTTGTACGTGAGTAGCATGGTCAAAGTATTAAAATAAAATATAAAATGCAAACCTAACTAAAACTGATCTGATTATTTATGAGGAATTCGTTTACACTGCAGTATGCCCTGTTGACAAGGTGTAAGTGAAGCTCTTATAACATTTCATTGTTGGAAAATTTAATTATTTGTAGAAAATTTAGAAAGTAAATGACTTAAAACTTTCAAAGCCATATAGAGCCATATATGTTGGCCTCTATATATGTTGGGCCATATATGTTAGAGCTGTGTTTGGGCTATGAGAATTTCTAAGCGGTGAGATGGATATCTAAAGAAGCCGTTAGCACCTGTAGACCCATAAAAATGATTAAATTTAAATTTCTCAAAGACATCTGGATTCCTGAGTACAAATTTTACTAATTAAAAAATAGGTAATCAAGAAACAGTCAATATTTGAAGCTTCCTAAAATGTGGCTTACAACTTGTTTGTTGTCGAACAAAAGACAGAGTTCCAGTAATCTTTTCTGAGCTTTTAATTACTATTGAGGAACCCTGTGAATCACCCCATAAAAGTATTCCATATTTTAAGATAGATCAAATGGATTTAAAATAAACAAATTTGCCATCAGCTAAGAATTGGCTAAATAGGTAGTAACAATTTTTGTATCGCTCCGTTTCCAGGCTCATACCGATCGACTTATGTTTTTCATCACATTCTATCGACCATACTGTTGTGTCTTTGATGTTTGAGGAGCGGCGGGAGTGATAAATAATGACACGTGTTACAAGTAATAACCGAACAGACTGCATGATCGATGTAGGGTTGACGGGAGCTGGTACTGAACTGCGGAGAAGAGGGAAGATCAGGTGAGGCAGGATGGCTGGGGGGAAGTGGCGTGATCATGTAGACGATGGTTACTTTATTATAGTCAGATCATATGATGCCACATCAGGTGATGTCAGGTGATGTATGGTCCGATGCAACGGACTCTGCTTGACAACAACGATTTTACTTTTTGATATTACAAATTATGAAATATTATTGAGTTTTACAATAATTATTAATTAATTTATGAATATACTGCATCTTCTCCCCGCTAAATTTTATGATTTAACTAACAATCAACTGACAACCCAATAAGAACATCATGTAACTTTAAAATCAGTTTCAGTAAATATCAATATCTGTAAAAATAATAATACATAAAATCAACAAAAACAGAGACATACAATTCGCTAAGTAGATAGAACAATTCCAACCTTTTAGTTTCGTCAGAAACTAAATACAAACATAATAGTATTTACACATCCATTTTTATAACTGGTTTCTCTGATCGGGTAGCGGCGTATTGTTCCGCCTTGAGAATGGGGAGACAAAGGTACATCCGGAGATGCGTTCCCCGGGCTGTCAGCTGGTACAACGGGACTTTGAGTGGTAGGGGTGAGCGACTGACGCGTCCTTGCGCCTCTAGGAGAGGGGGTATAGGGAGGACGATGTCTCTCTCGGGGTGACGTCATCAGTCGAGGAGTAGTAGGGGTGTCAGCTGACGGATATCTGTTTATATCTGGCACCACTACGGTACTCTCAGCTGGTACATTATCAGCTGTAAAATCCCATATAACTAACTGGTCGATGTGACGTTTCCAAATAACGCCTGACTGCAACTTAACTAGATACATTACAGCACTTATTTGCTTGATAACATACCCTTCTACCCACTTATCTTTGCCTCTATAGTCCCTAATAAGTACAGACTGATTAGGATACAATACCCTTGTCTTTGAACCTCTTGAATACAACTTTTGTTTCTCTTGTTTGTCATTTACTACACTGGCAAGATTTGGTCTTAGTAAATCAAATCTAGTTCTAAGGTTTCTATTGAACATTAGTCGAGCGGGTGTTTGGTTAGTATTATATTTTGTATTACATTTTTGCTGAAAATAAAAAATACTTATCACTAAAGCTTAACCTTACAATTATGTCAAAACTCTTCATTTTCAAAAACCATTTTGTGTTCATTTTTCTTTGGGTCAAAGGCTGTAAATTGCAGTACAATTAATTCCCCACAACCCATCTTCTTCAATTATACAGTACCTATTTCAGAATGTTAATGAATTTCGTCACTTGATTGGCTTTGTTTTTTAAATATTCTTCGGAAACATGTCCGATCAAGTTGCACTCAGGGTCCCAGTAGAAAGCGATTTCCCCTTCCTCCAACGCTTCTTTGAAGCGGACTAGCATATACATAAAGAGACGCCCTCTGGACATGCTCCTCCAGACAGATTTACCTATTCTTTCTATTTCCCACAAAAACAACGTCTTTATGTAGTAGCTGGCCACTTAAAAAATCTTCAGCTGGTCTTGCACATGCTTCAACATCCTAAGAGTGTACTTGAAATAGTTGAGGTTATTAATTATATGTTTTTCCTGGTCTGGAAATGATAGTCTCCAGAAGAGAAACCCAAACTTCTATTCTGAAAGATAAGAACCTTGGGCCTTTAGGCACCGCATACCAGCGATCATTACTCTTTGTTTTCACACCCTTTTTCAACTTTTTTTCAACTGGCCAATCCTCGCTGCCAAACTCCAGACATGGGACAAGGTCAATGCTGACTACTCTCTTCTTATCCTTGAATTCCAATGTGCAAGCAGGCCCCGACTCGCTGATTTTCAACTCAAAACCTTCAATCAACTTTTCATCCTCAATTTTATTTTTGGCTTTAGTAACAACCCCTTGAAGCCAATATCTGACATTATCAATCTTGAGGAAGTAACGATCGGAAGCTTCATGATGATATAACTATTCACCGTATGGTTTTGATTCACAATTAGTACCTTTCAATACTTCTATCGCCACATGTCCTGAAGGGGAGCGCATCTTTTTCCTTGCTGGCACCATAGTTAAATTTGGTTTCAGAATAATGTTAAGGTCATACTCATTGGGTTTCGAGATTTTTAGGTTATCAAAAAAAACTGCCTGTGTACTTAATTTCTCTATAGATGTCTTTAAATGAGCTGTCGACTTCTTTCATGGTAGAAATAAAGACATCCATAACCTTTTTAAAATTCTCATTTGCAATTTTCTTTTCTTTTCTAGATATCCTTACATATCTTATATTCACAAATTCAACCACATCATTTAACTTGTCATAATGGGAGTTGAGCAGAATACCCAAGGGACCACCACCATCTCTTTGTCTCATTTTGTTACAGTTCTTGAATGTAAAAAATTACTGGAGAAAATTTTGAACCACTTTTAAAAGATTGTTGACTTCATGTATGATGTATGTTTATTGCACGCGTGGGTTCTAATCCCATCCTTGTCGCCAGTGTCGTGTCTTTGATGTTTGAGGAGCAGCGGGAATGATAAATAATGACATGTGTTCCATATGTGATAAGATGAAACCACATTACATTTTATCTTAACCTTTAAAAGGACCAAGATAGTCTAAGTGTAAATGTTCCCACGGTTTACTTGATAGTACCAGTTGTGGATTTCCGCTTTAGGAGGATAAGATCTCTCCATTAGACATGAATTACAACTATTTCCATGTCCAATAGAAAAAGCAAATTACTTAACTTAAAATAAAACAAACGAATGGTCTCTTGCTGATTTAAATTTTATCATAAAGATAAAAATTTAAATATCATCTTACACTATGCCAATAAAGAAAACAAAATTACATACAAAACCTTTTTGAAATTCTCATTAGCAATTGTCTTTTCTTTTCTAGATATCCTTCCCTATCTTATATTCACAAATTCAACCACATCATATAACTTGTCATAATGGGAGTTGAACAGAATACCCAAGGGACCATCACCATCTCTCTGTCTCATTTTGTTACAGTTCTTGAATGTAAAAAATTACTGGAGAAAATTCTGTTTTTTTAAGAAAACAAATTTACATCCTTAACCTTTTTAAAATTCTCATTTGCAATTTTCTTTTCTTTTCTAGATATCCTTACATATCTTATATTCACAAATTCAACCACATCATTTAACTTGTCATAATGGGAGTTGAACAGAATACCCAAGGGAGCATCACCATCTCTTTGTCTCATTTTGTTACAGTTCTTGAATGTAAAAAATTACTGGAGAAAATTCTGTTTTTTTTTTTTAAGAAAACAAAATTACATCCATAACCTTTTTAAAATTCTCATTTGCAATTTTCTTTTCTTTTCTAGATATCCTTCCCTATCTTATTTTCACAAATTCAACCACATCATTTAACTTGTCATAATGGGAGTTGAACAGAATACCCAAGGGACCATCATCATCTCTGTGTCTCATTTTGTTACAGTTCTTGAATGTAAAAAATTACTGGAGAAAATTCTGTTTTTTTTAAGAAAACAAAATCACATCCATAACCTTTTTAAAATTCTCATTTGCAATTTTCTTTTCTTTTCTAGATATCCTTACATATCTTATATTCACAAATTCAACCATATCATTTAACTTGTCATAATGGGAGTTGAACAGAATACCCAAGGGACCATCACCATCTCTGTGACTCATTTTGTTACAGTTCTTGAATGTAAAAAATTACTGGAGAAAATTCTGTTTTTTTAAGAAAACAAAATAACATCCATAACCTTTTTGAAATTCTCATTTGCAATTTTCTTTTCTTTTCTAGTTATCCTTACATATCTTATATTCACAAATTCAACCATATCATTTAACTTGTCATAATGGGAGTTGAACAGAATACCCAAGGGACCATCACCATCTCTGTGACTCATTTTGTTACAGTTCTTGAATGTAAAAAATTACTGGAGAAAATTCTGTTTTTTTAAGAAAACAAAATTACATCCATAACCTTTTTAAAATTCTCATTTGCAATTTTCTTTTCTTTTCTAGATATCCTTACGTATCTTATATTCACAAATTCAACCACATCATTTTTTTGTCATAATGGGGGTTGAACAGAATACCCAAGGGACCATCACCATCTCTGTGTCTCATTTTGTTACAGTTCTTGAATCCCATCTTCAAGAAAAAATAAACAAACTAACACCATTGTCAGAATGAACTGCTTCCGGAAGTCCAAATCGGGCAAACAATTCTCTTGAATTATTGATTGCTCACTCAGCTGATGTGTTCTGGGTTTCAAATACCTCTAACCGTCAGCGGTATACATATTCTTCGGAAACATGTCCGATCAAGTCGCACTCAGGGTCCCAGTAGAAAGCGATTTCCCCTTCCTCCAACGCTTCTTTGAAGCGGACTAGCATATACATAAAGAGACGCCCTCTGGACATGCTCCTCCAGACAGATTTACCTATTCTTTCTATTTCCCACAAAAACAACGTCTTTATGTAGTAGCTGGCCACTTAAAAAATCTTCAGCTGGTCTTGCACATGCTTCAACATCCTAAGAGTGTACTTGAAATAGTTGAGGTTATTAATTATATGTTTTTCCTGGTCTGGAAATGATAGTCTCCAGAAGAGAAACCCAAACTTCTATTCTGAAAGATAAGAACCTTGGGCCTTTAGGCACCGCATACCAGCGATCATTACTCTTTGTTTTCACACCCTTTTTCAACTTTTTTTCAACTGGCCAATCCTCGCTGCCAAACTCCAGACATGGGACAAGGTCAATGCTGACTACTCTCTTCTTATCTTTGAATTCCAATGTGCAAGCAGGCCCCGACTCGCTGATTTTCAACTCAAAACCTTCAATCAACTTTTCATCCTCAATTTTATTTTTGGCTTTAGTAACAACCCCTTGAAGCCAATATCTGACATTATCAATCTTGAGGAAGTAACGATCGGAAGCTTCATGATGATATAACTATTCACCGTATGGTTTTGATTCACAATTAGTACCTTTCAATACTTCTATCGCCACATGTCCTGAAGGGGAGCGCATCTTTTTCCTTGCTGGCACCATAGTTAAATTTGGTTTCAGAATAATGTTAAGGTCATACTTATTGGGTTTCGAGATTTTTAGGTTATCAAAAAAAACTGCCTGTGTACTTAATTTCTCTATAGATGTCTTTAAATGAGCTGTCGACTTCTTTCATGGTAGAAATAAAGACATCCATAACCTTTTTAAAATTCTCATTTGCAATTTTCTTTTCTTTTCTAGATATCCTTACATATCTTATATTCACAAATTCAACCACATCATTTAACTTGTCATAATGGGAGTTGAGCAGAATACCCAAGGGACCACCACCATCTCTTTGTCTCATTTTGTTACAGTTCTTGAATGTAAAAAATTACTGGAGAAAATTTTGAACCACTTTTAAAAGATTGTTGACTTCATGTATGATGTATGTTTATTGCACGCGTGGGTTCTAATCCCATCCTTGTCGCCAGTGTCGTGTCTTTGATGTTTGAGGAGCGGCGGGAATGATAAATAATGACATGTGTTCCATATGTGATAAGATGAAACCACATTACATTTTATCTTAACCTTTAAAAGGACCAAGATAGTCTAAGTGTAAATGTTCCCACGGTTTACTTGATAGTACCAGTTGTGGATTTCCGCTTTAGGAGGATAAGATCTCTCCATTAGACATGAATTACAACTATTTCCATGTCCAATAGAAAAAGCAAATTACTTAACTTAAAATAAAACAAACGAATGGTCTCTTGCTGATTTAAATTTTATCATAAAGATAAAAATTTAAATATCATCTTACACTATGCCAATAAAGAAAACAAAATTACATACAAAACCTTTTTGAAATTCTCATTAGCAGTTGTCTTTTCTTTTCTAGATATCCTTCCCTATCTTATATTCACAAATTCAACCACATCATTTAACTTGTCATAATGGGAGTTGAACAGAATACCCAAGGGACCATCACCATCTCTCTGTCTCATTTTGTTACAGTTCTTGAATGTAAAAAATTACTGGAGAAAATTCTGTTTTTTTAAGAAAACAAAATTACATCCATAACCTTTTTAAAATTCTCATTTGCAATTTTCTTTTCTTTTCTAGATATCCTTCCCTATCTTATTTTCACAAATTCAACCACATCATTTAACTTGTCATAATGGGAGTTGAACAGAATACCCAAGGGACCATCACCATCTCTGTGTCTCATTTTGTTACAGTTCCTGAATGTAAAAAATTACTGGAGAAAATTCTGTTTTTTTAAGAAAACAAAATCACATCCATAACCTTTTTAAAATTCTCATTTGCAATTTTCTTTTCTTTTCTAAATATCCTTACATATCTTATATTCACAAATTCAACCATATCATTTAACTTGTCATAATGGGAGTTGAACAGAATACCCAAGGGACCATCACCATCTCTGTGACTCATTTTGTTACAGTTCTTGAATGTAAAAAATTACTGGAGAAAATTCTGTTTTTTAAGAAAACAAAATTACATCCATAACCTTTTTAAAATTCTCATTTGCAATTTTCTTTTCTTTTCTAGATATCCTTACGTATCTTATATTCACAAATTCAACCACATAATTTTTTTTTTCATAATGGGGGTTGAACAGAATACCCAAGGGACCATCACCATCTCTGTGTCTTATTTTGTTACAGTTCTTGAATCCCATCTTCAAGAAAAAATAAACAAACTAACACCATTGTCAGAATGAACTGCTTCCGGAAGTCCAAATCGGGCAAACAATTCTCTTGAATTATTGATTGCTCACTCAGCTGATGTGTTCTGGGTTTCAAATACCTCTAACCGTCAGCGGTATACATATTCTTCGGAAACATGTCCGATCAAGTTGCACTCAGGGTCCCAGTAGAAAGCGATTTCCCCTTCCTCCAACGCTTCTTTGAAGCGGACTAGCATATACATAAAGAGACGCCCTCTGGACACAATACAAATCCAGACAGAATTTGTCCAGACCACGGTCAAAAAACAAATGACCGTGAAATACAGATAAAGCAAATTACTGAAATTACTCAACTTAAAATAAAACAAATGGTCTCTTGCTGATTTAAATTTTATTATAAAGATAAACATTTAAAAATCATCTTACACTATGCCAATTAAGAAAACACAATTAACTTAGTTTCTCTCTTTTTCAATATATAATGACATAAACTGTATTGGACATCAGTTTGCTGTAAATAATGACACATGTTCCATATGTGATGCGGAAACCGAAAAGGGACTTAAAGTCGTCATTTTCTGGTTTTGAGTTATTGACTTGTTGAAATTCTGTGTGAACAATTTGACTTATAATTTATAGTGCTATGCCCTTGAGTTGTTGGCTTTTGAATAACAATTAGTCAAAACAAGTATTTTAGGGAATCAAGGCCCAAAACTTCAAATGTTTACATAATATTTATTATTAATATTTATTTAAGAAATGAATGAGGTATCAAAAAAAGCTGAAAACTAGATCTTTAAATCTTAACTGAAACAGACGTGATACACTTACAATTTCATTGTTTAAAAAAATGAGATTGTGAGAAGTTTCAAACGGGACCTCAAGTCGGAAGGCAGAATACTGAGGAATAAAATAGAAATACACGGTCAGGAAGTATTCTTAGACAGTATCATTCTTAGACACTTGGACAATATTCTTCTACTACGAAAAACTTAAAATAGCTCACTTATCTGCCGATAGATGTCAGGAGAGACTAGTTTATTGAGGCTCCTGACGACTCTGTCAGTACGGACCTGCACAAGTGGGAAATGGGACCTGAAGTTGCCTGCCATGTTATTTCCCATTTAAGCGACTTGAGGTCCTTTTTTGTATGCATGACATAGGCTGCTAAATCGATTATTTTTTGATATTTCTTGGATTCTTTCTCGGATTAAGATAACCGAATGATACAGAAAAAAATTAAGAAATTACATCCAATCAAAACCGAAAAATCAATATTTTTGACCGGATTCAACCCATACTGTAAAATTAACTCCAGCGACTCGAGGTCCCTTTTCACTTTCTGCATCACATACCGATGTACAGGTTATTTATTTATTTTTTAATGCAACCCATTTTTAAGATTGAATAATGCACATGTAAAGATGAAATGGGTATTGTTTTGGTTATCTTTGCATTTTTTACAACCTATTTTTTAAGTTTGGTCACATTTCACTTACAATATGTGTTCAAACAATCCGCCATTAACATTTATACAAAGTTGTGTTCTCTCCAACAAATTCCTGAACATGTATTGCAAAGTACCTCTTTGAATTTCGAATTAAATTTGTTATGTATGTTTTGAGGTGCGGAATATCCTGTGAATTGTTTTTGGAGGCGTTACTTTTTATATGTCCCCAAAGAAAATAATATAATCGGGTCAAATTCGGGGATCTTGGGCGCAATAATCATTCACTGATAAAATAAAGTTTTGGGTTGCGTTTAAAAAATAAAACACCCTGTATTATGTCTCTCTGGACTGGATTACAGCCGATGGACGACGCCGGCAACACCATCCTGCACTTGGTGGCGGAGCAGGGAGACTCGCACATCCACGTGCTGAGCGAGCTGCTGATGGGGGTGGGGGCAGGGGGGGGAGCCAAGCCGCTGACGCTGACCAACGCCGAGGGTCAGACTCCGCTGCACGTGGCCGCTCGGTCCCCCCGGCCCCAGCTCACCACCCTCCTCCACCTGCTCAAGATGGGCTCTCGCCCTTTCGATCTGGTTAGTACCTCTACGAGTGGATAAAATATTAATTCCATATTTTTCAAAGTTGTTTACTTACAAAACAACCCAGGCCAGTGCCTGGCCTACACATACGATCTGGAGGTATCTGGAGCTATGATCTGGAGGTATGATTTTGCCTTGAGGTGTCAAAATCATTAACCCTCTGTCAGGTGCATCGATTTTGAAATGCCATCGGGCGCATCTGGAGGTTACCTCCAGATAATGAAATAACACGAAACATTCGCTTTTAACATATTTTATTGATCAAAACATGTAATAAATTGAAAAAAAAAACTTAAAACACAAGGTTATATTAGGTGTTGAAATGCATGAAACATTTCACTCTTATCGTATATAAAATATTATAATAATGGTAAAAAAATTGTTGTGAAAAAAAGGTTACAAGTAACATGGCTTACTGATGAAAAAATGTAATGAATTAAATGTAAATGAGCAATACTTAACTTAATTATCAATATAATAATGGTTAAAATAAATTTCAAAATATATATTATAAAAAATAATATCGCAACTTATTTTTTTGCATCTGGAAGTTACCTCCAGTCCACTTAAAAACACTCTGTCAGACTGAGGTAAACAGAGCAAATAGCCAAAATACCGTATCAGTCAGTTCCTAGAAAGAGGCGTGTGAGGTACGGTAAGTGCGAGACTGCCGATGCACCCTTTTGTATTTTATAAGGAAAAATTAACGAATATGGAGGTAACCTCCTGTATGCGCCCTATGGAGGGTTAATTATATCTACATGCGTACGCGTGTCTGGAGTATTACCTACCATCTGCAGCACCGGAATTTTCTTAAAAACTGCACATTATGAAATGTTTGTAAATTATCTCAACAGTACATAAACAAATATTTTTTACATTCAGCACGAACATACAAACGAATAACACATACTTTTTAAGTCCCGAACTCGTGGATTTGTTCCAGGTCATCATCTAAGGCCTGCTACTGATGAAGTGGAACAGATACGCACAACTGGAAGGTTGTGTCATCACACATTGTTTGTGGTGTTGCAGTATGCATTGCCATGTCCATGGAGTAAGTCGGATGTTTGTGGAGTTGTAGGATGCATTGCCATGTCTAAGGAGTAAGTCGGATGTTTGTGGTGTTGCAGGATGCATTGCTATGTCCAAGGAGTAAGTCAGATGTTTGTGGTGTTGTAGGATGCATTGCTATGACCAAGGAGTAAGTCGGATGTTTGTGGTGTTGCAGGATGCATTGCTATGTCAAAGGAGTAAGTCGGATGTTTGTGGTGTTGCAGGATGCATTGCTATGACCATGGAGTAAGTCGGATGTTTGTGGTGTTGCAGGATGCATTGCTATGTCCAAGTAGTAAGTCGGATGTTTGTGGAGTTGTAGGATGCATTGCCATGTCCAAGGAGTTAGTCGGTTGTTTGTGGTTTGCAGGATGCATTGCTATGTCCAAGGAGTCAGTCGGTTGTTTGTGGTTTGCAGGATGCATTGCTATGTCCAAGGAGTCAGTCGGTTGTTTGTGGTGTTGCAGGATGCATTGCTATGTCCAAGTAGAAATTCGGATGTTTGTGGAGTTGTAGGATGCATTGCCATGTCCAAGGAGTAAGTCGGATGTTTGTGGTGTTGCAGGATGCATTGCCATGTCCAAGCAGTGAGTCGGTTGTTTGTGGTGTTGCAGGATGCATTGCTATGTCCAAGGAGTGAGTCGGATGTTTGTGGTGTTGCAGGATGCATCGCTATGTCCAAGGAGTGAGTCGGATGTTTGTGGTGTTGCAGGATGCATCGCTTTGTCCAAGGAGTGAGTTGGAAGGTTGTGGTGTTATAGGATGCATTGCTATGTCCAAGGAGTGAGTCGGATGTTTGTGGTGTTGCAGGATGCATCGCTATGTCCAAGGAGTGAGTCGGATGTTTGTGGTGTTGCAGGATGCATCGCTATGTCCAAGGAGTGAGTCGGATGTTTGTGGTGTTGTAGGATGCATCGCTATGTCCAAGGAGTGAGTCGGATGTTTGTGGTGTTGCAGGATGCATCGCTATGTCCAAGGAGTGAGTCGGATGTTTGTGGTGTTGCAGGATGCATCGCTATGTCCGAGGAGTAAGTCGGATGTTTTTGGTGTTGCAGGATCACCGCCAGATGACGCCGCTGCACTACTACGTGCAAGGCATGTCGGGTCGGGCGGGGCCGCGCTGGGAGGAGTTGGAGGTGGTTCGCAAGATGCTCCAGGCTCCGATGTCTCTCAGCAAGGAGTCTCTGCAGATCCTGGAGCGACTCCGCGCCGACCCCTCCACTCCCGCCGACGTCGCCAATCTCATCGTGGAGGAAGTCAACAGGAATTGCTCCAAGGTGGTTCTAGAAAGTGGCATTTTGAGCGCAGAGTTTTGTAAATGATCTTCTGCCTTTACAAATTATGCTAGCTGTTTATTTATTTATTTATTTCATACCAACGGACAACCATTACAATATATAAACAATATAAATAAGTGATTTAACTAAGTGCAAACAAGATATAATATATATAAAACCGATTGCAAAAAAAAGTACATAAGCAACAAGATTATTAGATATATAACTTGCACTAACATTTATGCTACGTAATATATCACTATCTAGTGCAATAAATAATTATGCATTAGTGAAAAAAATTCAAACAAAGTCAAACATAGGGGAATATCAAATGCAACAACAGTAATAGACAATCTTATAAACGCATCATAACTAAAATTACGAGCTCAATAACATGCAACAATTTAAATAAAACAAAGAAAACAGAGAAACATACTGAAATTATACTATTAATAAATAAAGTGCATCTACAATAAACATTTAAGTTCTCTTTTGAATTTAGATATTGAGGTCCCAAAGAAGCCAACTGAAGCTGTTCCCCAGCCGTTGGACCCTGCCAAGTGTCGAATTCATCTCATAGTTTTTAGTGTTTATATGTATTAAGTCGGTTTTCGATTTCTTGCAATTTTGCATATGATTCAGTCATCTGATTCTGATATCAACCATCAACATATTGTGTTTAATCAACTTATTCGATATTACTGTTTATTTTTAATTATTCCCACTACTTTTTCTCCTTTATCTATTGAGTTAATTACTGAATGGGAAAACTGAATGTTGCTGCAATTGTTGATTTGTTTTTTCTAAAACCTTGCTGAACATGTTATAATTGCTTATCGTCTTTCAAAAAAATATTATTGTTCGTTATAAGCTATTTTTTCAAATACTTTTGCTCTTGATGGTAGTTAAGAAATCGGTCTATAGTTATCAACTTTTTTTGGATTGTATTTTTTGAAAATATATATAACTTTTGATGTTTTAAGCTTATCAGGGAATTTACCATAGATGAAGGATGAATTTATGAGAATATCTAACACTCCACAGAGCTTCTATCAACACACTGTGGAAGCGTTTGGGTCAATTCAAAGGCTGAAATCTGTTGCACAAAATTCGAAGCTAACAAAACAATTATAAAACTTCTTTTAAACAGGAGGAAAGAATAATGGGTAATGACCAGTACAGTGGACTAATACAAGGAGTTAAGAAAATAAAATCACTAAGATGTTACATTTAAAAGAAATTTAAGAAAAAGACTGTGAAGTGCTTCGATAAATTAAATTTTAATGAATCAAACTTGGAGGTTTAAGACATTTCGAATTTAAAGAAAGGAAAATTAAACCTCTTCAAAAGGAAGGGATATCCTGTTGCTAGAATCTTTGTAATTCATTATTATTGAATGAGCAAGCAGGGTACTAAGTTCATTTTATAATATTTAAACGATTAACTATATACATCATTGTGAATTCTGAAGCACTAGTTGCTCACTTTAAATTTTACTCAGCATACATGTTGCGACAGGCCTTTCAAAAAAACACTTCACATTAACACCCAGTTGCGGACTAACGTGGCGACTTTACACGGATCCACCGACCGTGACTTTGAATGGGGGGCGTGGAAGATTTCTTCGGAAGCTCCCTGGAGACTCCCTCCTCGTGGCCTTTCCGTGGTTTTCCACAATTATCCCCCTCTAACCGGCCAATCAGAACAACGGTCAATAAAGTAACGTTTCTGACTGGCCGAGACAGTCCACGCCGACTCGATGTTTGGCTGTCAAATTTTGTTTGGTTTGCTTCATTCTTCTGTCTCTCTCTTCAGTTAGCGGAAGCACTGTTGACAAGTTGAATAAACTTGGATAGGCCACGGTATAGTGTTACATCTGGCCGCTCTCAATGAAGGTTTTGAAACCTGGCCAGCTGGTTTTGAAAGAATTTTGAGAGAAACTTTGAGTGTTGTTACATTTTCTTCCGATCGGTTTTCATATGTTTGCTTGTTCCCAGGACTTGAGACCCAGGAAGATCGAGAGGCGCTAAGGCTTACGTGTCGAGTGTTCCCTGCCCTACCAACACGGAACAAGTCCTGGAGGTTCCACCTTTACTATTCCTGTCTCACATAACTGTCCTGCTTGTTGTTCAGTACAAATTTCGTCACCACGATTTATTTTATTTAGTTTTAGGTTAGTTTTTTGCAAATTATTTTCTGTCGGTATCATGATTTTACTGTTCAGTGTACGATTTCAAAATGTTTAGTACTCGGTATGCGACAAAAATTTTATTTTAAATTTAAATGGGTCGATAGGTTTGTGTGAGTAATTTTCAGTTAAATATAACTATTAGTCTCGAGTGTGGGGCTTTTGAATAAAAGCTGCAGGTACGATACAGGGTAAGTCTTGACTTTAAATAGGAATTGTTTTTGTTCTTGAAAATGATTAAAAGAAACCCATAAAAACTTTAATCGAATGTAGACTATCGTTTTTAATATAGTGTTATGTGTTAAACAAGGTAGACACTTTGTGATAGTACTTTATGGCATTGCGATTGCCAAAATCTGGTTTTGAACTTTGCGATCGTCACCAATAGAAGTGTTTTTTTTGATAAAATGCGGATTTGCGGAACTCTAATGATTAAATTGAAAATTGAAATAATACATTGCTATGATTTGCAACACAAATTTTAATTCAGTTTAATATCTAAAGGTGAATATATTTTTGAAATAAAAGTTATATTACTGTTGAGGAAAGAATGAGCAAAATATTAAAAATGGTGCTCTTAAATTGAACACCAAAATATAGGAAGTATTAACAAAAAATGTTAGTAAACATGTAAAAAATTAAATTATTTTGGCCAAATATAGTCTTTTTGTAGTTTTTCAACTAATATTTTATGATTTGAGTACGCTATCTGACGTTTAGTGTTCTAGGGCTTTGAAGAGCTAATTTTTTTTTTGGAAAATATTAGAGGTGTGCGGATAGTGAATTTTTGGATCGGATCGGATAGCTTATGTTCGGATCGGATAACAACAGGTTCGGATCGGATAATACCGGATTGGGATATTTATGGCGCGGCGTAATGAACAGATTTTAAGTTTTCTCATAAGTCTAAGGTAATTGCAAGGAACTACCATATTATCCTTATGTGTAAGGCAAGGTTTGCCTTGATATGCTTGAGTTGTTGATAATTGTGATATATTGTTTCCAATATAGGCCAAATGTCAATTATTAAAGTAGGCCTATGCAAAGGTACAACAACTAATTAATTATATGTTAAGAATTTATAAATGTATTTATTCCCCTTAAGCATAGGTAGTATTTAATTGAATAAGCTTATCAGGCCTAAATCAAATTCAGGATTTGCAACTTAAAAATTCCTTTTTCAATAAAACCTAAATGTGTTCACTATTAGGCCTCTTTGTTTTTTTTTTTTGTTGTTCTTTTCCTTATTTGATCAGTGACTATGCCTATGTGATTAGACAAAAGAATAAGACCTAAATATAAACTTGCTTCGCCAATCACTTTATATTTTAAGAAAGCTTTACATTTTTATTTATGCATTAATGCCTGACAATCAAGATTTTGATTAACTACAATAATAGGCTACTATAAAAACAAAATAATAAGTCTGAGTAGAAAACTTAACCTAAATATCAAGATAAGTTTCTAATGTTGTAGGTTTTAGTATTAAAGCTTGGCCATTTAATTAGAACATAGGTCTATTTGTTTTATATAACAAACAACAAGCAGACTCACTAATTATTTACATAGGGTAGGTTGTCAACTCAGCATTGTACTGTTATCTAAGAATGTCCATTTTAATCACGTATTGAAAATACGGCCAGCCGGCTTTGACTAGGCTTAATTCGACGAAGATTAATATTTAAGCAGAATAAAAACTTATTTTGGATCGTTCAACTTTCAATTTATAGGTAGGTAATTGCTTAACTGGAAAATAAAGTTATCTGGCAATCAATTGAAAAGACGTTCTACTCAGTTTTTAAGCAGACGGAGACGTTCAAAATAAAAAACGACAACGAAGTGAGATGAAAACACAAACAATGAAATGTACAGGTTGGCCAACTCTTTGGTAGCCCAAAATTATTGAAGGCTTTTTATTTCATCGTATTAACAGGCCGTTTACGATATTTACGGCCTGGGGGCTGTTTCTAAACGATGTTGCTGAATTAATAAAATTAACTTTGTATTTTGTAATACTAAGATTCCGTTTCAAAACCGTAAGGATACGATGGAGATGATTTGTAACTAGTGATTAGTAGCTATTATTCGTGAAACGCGTTTAGAAACACCCCCCTGAAATAGTCGTGCGAAACATCAACACGACTATTTATTTATGGGGTATTTACGGGATATTTCATTTTGGCAATTGAAGACGATTGTTGGACACTGTCGAATGTCAGACAATGGCGAACTCTGATTCGTCTTGGTTGCGATTCTCTCTCATACCAATCGATGATGTTTCGTCGGTAACGGATACTGATCGAGACAGAACTAATAAAGGATGTATTATTATTTGTTAACTGATTTAATGCTACGATACAAGATTTTGTCTTCAGAAAATGTTTGTTATCGTGTCGTGTATTGTGCAATACTCTGATCGTATACAACGATCTCGAATTCTCGATCTAATCACGAGTCGCAATATCAGCAACCGAAATACATCGATTGATGCATACCACTACTTAATCGCATCATGTTGAGGCGTTGTTCTAACCTCTGTCGCAACCATCGCATTTCAAAGCGTCGTTTTTGCTCCGCGATGTTTTCTGTCACTATTGTACTTTCGTCGGCAGTGACTTATTTTGTTTGGAAGACTTCCAAACTTTAAAATTTGATCCTTCTTTAAAGTTTACCCCAAAATGTGCAGTCTATCCGATAGAATCGGATATCCAGTTAGTCTTACCGGATAGTCATAAAACCCTCGGATCGGATTCGGATATGCGATCCGATCCGAGTTTTCGGATATCCGCACACCTCTAGAAAATATAGTACCGATAAGAATCATCATTTTTGTACAAGGATAATTTTCAGTAGTACAATCTAGAAATCAGTTAACATTTTAAAACTCAAATACATTTCATAATGCAGGGGATTTTTATATTTTCATGAGATTAAAGAACATAAAATATATTGTATTTTTTGTAATTTACAACGCAGTCTGCTGTGTTATCTTTGTTTTCGTATATTGTGTTTCAAAAATTCTTCCAATAAACAAATCATAACTTACACATTTTTGTCTTAGTTTTATTTGTATTTTACAGTGAGAAGTTTTTTTATTACATTTGTCAAGTATCACAAATATGTGTGAAATTCATTTGCATGTTATTTTGACATTTTATTTTTATGTTTCCCAATAATTGTATGTCTAGGCAATACATGAGTGAGTTTTTATAATACTCCAAGCCTTTTTTTATATGAAACATTTCCTATTAAAATAGATCCTTATGTTACCTGTGTTCACCTCCATGTCGAATTGTTAAGATTTTTTTGCTGTGAATTGGTTTAACTTTAAAAAGGTATGAGCTAGAATTATTTTACAAATTGTTCTAGATAGTATTTAATTGGAGGTTAATGAATAATTAAAAATTTAAACTCGATTTGGAGTGCTAATACATTAATTAATTAGTATATATAGCTGTCCCCATTTCTACCTTGTGGAGTGGTTCTGTATCTCAATTAGGTTCGAAATCATGAGTGAAAATATATGTTATTATATGCCATAGTGCTTCAGGGAAAATTTACTGTGATATATGGAATATAAAAAAACTGTATATTTTATCAAATCAAATTATTGTTAATTAATCAGAATAAGCAGTATTAGAGCTTTTTCATCCATTACAATTCTAGTTCAATAAGAAATTTTTGTCAGCAGAGGTTGAAGCGGCTTACACTCGTTTTAATCAAACAGTATGTTTTTTTACTGTCAGTTTTCGGGATTCTGCTGGCTGTCCACTTTCCACTAAATGTCTTTCTTGTATGTAGCCTTATTCGATTGTTGTTCAATGTCGACAGAAAAAAATTACTGTTTCGATGGTTTAGTTGAAATGTATGTTGTTGAACCTTAATTTGTGTTTCTTCTTGCAAATTTATTTGTACCAGTCGATCGTCAATCACTACGACTTCGAGTAAGTCGAAGAAGTCATTACGGCAGGTCTTCGGAACACGGTGACAGTGTAGAGATTTGCTCAACCCTTATAAAAGAACTTCTTCATTAATCGTTCGAGGAGAAATTTTAAAGTTTGTTCTTTCCCCCTTAGACTATTCATTTTTATTTAAGGAGGGAAAGAAAGTTATTTTTATACAAATTTTGATCTCGAGTTTTTTTTAATTTTTCGATTACAGTCTAGTGACTGATTACTTACTGTCACTGAAAGCCCAAATAAATTAGCAAGAAAGTAGTTGTTGCTGTGTCGGCCGGGGCGGGTGGGGCGGGTGGGGCCTTCACTGTGTAAATGTGAGAGCTAACTGTCTGTGATGTCATTTGTTTTGTTGTTGAACAATTATTAATGTTTAGAATCCCTTACGTTTGTAGATACGACGGACTAACCAATAACTCTTGACACAACATTCCTGCGATGCAATTGCCTTTTGTTTCATTAGTGAATTTCCACTTGGGAGGAAGCCCTTGCTTGTAGGCTTAGTCCTGGGACCATCATAATCTTCTGTTTCTCAACCCCAGACGCTGCACACCACTCGAATCTTCCGTCTTTTTATTTATTTTTCCATCCATACATCACATATTTAAGTTCAGTTTGTCAATGTTTTTTTTAACTAAGAAGAATATTGAGGTGGTAGCTCAGAAGTAAAGTGCTAGCCCAGTATTTAGAACTTTGTGGTTCGATCCCAGCTACAGGAGACGCCTGTTCAATCATGAGCAGGCGCCTGGTCATGATCATGGGCAGGCTGCTATGTGACGATTTACTGTGGTACTTCGCTGTCTTTGATCGCTTCACAGGTTTATCGACCCCTAGAATTGAGCAGTTGAGGTTTTTTATTAGAAAAAGAAAAGAATATTAGAAACATAATTTGATTTAGTGATGTAAAGTGATATCTTTTGTAGGCACAAAAAATTAGCTTAAAATAATCTGGAGGTATATTTTTATATTAATTTCTTTAGAGGTAAACTTCTCGGATGGGTATGGTCGAGTAACAAATCTAAGATGCTAAGTAAGTAAGCTTTTCATCGCTGGATTAAAAAATATAATACTCATTTTATTTACCAGTTTTGTTAATATGTATTATTCGCATGTATAGCGAAACCACTCACTTTACTTTATCTACATCTTTAAATGACTTTGGGTTCAAAGTTCGCATCACAAAAAATGAGGTTATCAATCTTTGCTAAATATTGGTTCCTTTCCTTCTTTCCGAGTTAATTTAACATTACAATTAAATTATTTCCTGAGTGGTGTGATGGTGCAGTCAATGCTTACTGTAATGGGGTGATTAAAAGTATTTTTATATGAAATATAATAAATGTTATGTAACTTTTAGACTCAGTGAAAGTTTAAGATGTAGAGATAATTGTTGTTTATGGAGCCATTCTATATTTTCTTGAGAATGTTTTGTGTTGTATCTGTTCTTCTTCGAGCAGAGGTGATGTTTGCAATATTTAAGGTGCTGGTCTTTTATCACTGTCATGTGTAAAAGCGTCGTTTCTGTTATTAGACTTATTAAATGCATGGTCAGATGCAGTGAGGTGGTTTTATCGATGGATTCTTGTCAAAAATATTGTGTGTTATTGTTAGTTAATTTTATGTAAAAATAGCTTATTTTTTTAGATTCAAACTGTATGTAAATTACTAGTTTTTATTTGAAACTGTGAAATGTTTACCTTTCTAACCATTAAAGTAATTGTTTTTATTTGTGCTGGTAACGACTTGATTTATTTTTAACTCTCCCCTAAGAAAGTTTTAGTTTATTACCAGAATGTGTGTTGTATTCCAAAAATAATTGTGTTTCAAACGTCCTGCCGGGGAGCCCATTTTATAAACCAGTTTTCTTTCTAAATGACTCGAATAACATTGAAACAGTCAGACTCTGAACTGCTTGTTGTAGTCCACACTCATTGCTGTTTGTTTCAAATTTTAGCAAGGGCTGTGCCAAACCTGGTTAAAATTTGATAAATTATACATTATAAAATACCCCCGTTGCAGCAGACCTGCATACTCAGCGAATTTCAAATGCAAAACATCATATTTCAATCCAACATAGCGAGATTCAACATGTTTTTATATAAGCTTCATAAGAATAACATGGGGAATGAGCAGACAGGTTTGCTGCTACAGGTATATAAAACTTGGTGGTTTTAATCAATATTTAGTTGATCTGAACTAGAAGAAGCAGTTTACCAAGTTTTATCAATATATGTTGAGAAATAAGCGAGATATAGAATTTTCTTTATTTCCCATAAGGTTAACATTAGGACAACGTACTGTGTTTACCACTTCCAATATCTCGGAAACCAATGGATATACAGCAGTGATTCAAAAAACTAAATTGTTAGTTTTTTTGAGCTGAATTCAATAATGCAAGCAAAAATTGGATAATTTTTAATTTTCTATGAAAAAACTAAAGAGCCATTTTTGGGGGGGTTTACCCCCCTTTACCCCCCCTTCCGGTGGTCCGATTGGGCTGGTTCACGAACTCGTCCGAGTGATTACCACTTTACACGTCTGTACCAAATTTCATTCGGATCGGACCATATTTACGGCCGCTATTGTGTTAACAGACATATATTATATATATAAATTTGAACGAATAGTGTTTTTTTCTTCTGGGGGCCCCAAAATGAAAAGTTAACATGGTCTCGGGCTTAGGTCTTACCATGAGACCTACGATAATAGCTTATTCCTTTAAGGAAATTCGCTAAAAACTAAGTTACGTTTTGATTTTGTTTTTTTGCGCAGTCCACAAAAATCAAAATCAAAACATGTTCTCAGTATCATCAAAAATTAATTTCAAACAAAAAATTAAAGTTAATTTTATAAAGAGTGATACTGAAAGAGGGTGCTACCTAGTGAAAAAGACACAGTGTTTTTCCCTCTTTTATTAGGCTTCTAGCTTCTCTCTCACATCAGCCGAGGCTGTGACACGATCCTCTCATAGCAAGCGGCATATACAAGCTTTTCAAGTAAAAAAGTAAGATTCAAGTATTTTAAAGCCAAATTCAAGTAAATCAGGGATGAATCAAATACTTAGGCCGCTTATTTTTTTATATTAGTTAAAATATACGCAACACCCTGACTTTGGATACAAAAGGAGACTTCCCATCCTTATGGCCCAGATGTACCTATTTTTGTGTCAGCCAGGATTTGAAGCAGATATAGTTGACTGTATCACCAACAGATAGTCCTACTTTAAATGATTTATTTCAGTTATTTTTTTAAGTTTTAACAACTTTATGCGTCAGAAAACACGGGTTCTTACGTATGCTCCCGGGATACCGAATAACCTGAATAACTCTTAGCTACCGAGGCGGTAGCTCAGAGGTAAAGCGCTTGCCTTGAGTTTCAAACATCGCTGGTTTGATCCCAGCGGCGGGCGACTCCTGATCCAACAGGAGCGGTCATCTCTGGCCTATGTGACTGTTACCGCTACGGTACCTCGCTGTCTTTAGGTCGCCGCACAGGCTTATTGGCCCATGGCGACGGGCAGTTGAGGTTGAAAAAAAAGAAAAAAAAACTCCTATTAAGCATAGGTTGAAAGCAGTACACCCTGTTGGAGAATACTGCAACTGCAGCCTCTTTCAAATCCTGGCTGACACAAATGTCGGAAGTATGACGATGATAAGTCAATGGCAACACTTTTAATGTTTCATGATTGCCATATAAATGAGTCATATAAATGAGTCCTCATGTCATATAAATGAGTATACTTTTAACTTATTCTTACTGTGGCAAATACAAAGCATCTGTCTATTTTTGAATCCTGAAATGGATTTTTGCAGTCCCGTAATCCCGGGAATACAAATGTTGCCCAGAACTGGATTTACTACATTGCGGGGTGCACTCCTTCTTCACTATATTTGCCTTCAAATTCATCTAGATGGTATCGGTGTTTACCTTGTAAATATGGAAACACAGGACGTAGTCAGGGGCGGACTGGGAGGAAAAAACGGCCCTGGCATCCTTTAGGCAACCGGCCCCCAGACAGGAAAGAAGGGGGTAACCTTCCGCGGGGTCTAGGGGGTATGAAATACCCCCCAGGGTGAAGGGGAAAATTTGCAAAAATTTGAAACCCAAAATAGTGTTTTAAGGCTATTTGAATACTTACCTAGAAATGCCTAAAAGCACGTCAAATATGCTTTCAAATGTACTACCACCCTGAATGTCCTACCCGCTCTGAGACGGAGGGTGGGAACAGTAGGCAGTAGAGGAAGGGATGGTTGGTGGGTGGGAGCAGTGGGCAGTAGAGGAAGGGATGGTTGGTGGGTGGGAGCAGTGGGCAGTAGAGGAAGGGATGGTTGGTGGGTGGGAGCAGTGGGCAGTAGAGGAAGGGATGGTTGGTGGGTGGGAGCAGTGGGCAGTAGAGGAAGGGATGGTTGGTGGGTGGGAGCAGTGGGCAGTAGAGGAAGGGATGGTTGGTGGGTGGGAGCAGTGGGCAGTAGAGGAAGGGATGGTTGGTGGGTGGGAGCAGTGGGCAGTAGAGGAAGGGATGGTTGGTGGGTGGGAGCAGGAGGCAGTAGAGGGAGGGATGGTTGGTGGGTGGGAGCAGTGGGCAGTAGAGGAAGGGATGGTTGATGGGTGGGAGCAGGAGGCAGTAGAGGGAGGGATGGTTGGTGGGTGGGAGCAGTGGGCAGTAGAGGAAGGGATGGTTGGTGGGTGGGAGCAGTGGGCAGTAGAGGAAGGGATGGTTGGTGGGTGGGAGCAGGAGGCAGTAGAGGGAGGGATGGTTGGTGGGTGGGAGCAGTGGGCAGTAGAGGAAGGGATGGTTGGTGGGTGGGAGCAGTGGGCAGTAGAGGAAGGGATGGTTGGTGGGTGGGAGCAGGAGGCAGTAGAGGGAGGGATGGTTGGTGGGTGGGAGCAGTGGGCAGTAGAGGGAGGGATGGTTGGTGGGTGGGAGCAGTGGGCAGTAGAGGAAGGGATGGTTGGTGGGTGGGAGCAGGAGGCAGTAGAGGGAGGGATGGTTGGTGGGTGGGAGCAGTGGGCAGTAGAGGAAGGGATGGTTGGTGGGTGGGAGCAGTGGGCAGTAGAGGAAGGGATGGTTGGTGGGTGGGAGCAGGAGGCAGTAGAGGGAGGGATGGTTGGTGGGTGGGAGCAGTGGGCAGTAGAGGAAGGGATGGTTGGTGGGTGGGAGCAGTGGGCAGTAGAGGAAGGGATGGTTGGTGGGTGGGAGCAGGAGGCAGTAGAGGGAGGGATGGTTGGTGGGTGGGAGCAGTGGGCAGTAGAGGGAGGGATGGTTGGTGGGTGGGAGCAGTGGGCAGTAGAGGAAGGGATGGTTGGTGGGTGGGAGCAGTGGGCAGTAGAGGAAGGGATGGTTGGTGGGTGGGAGCAGGAGGCAGTAGAGGGAGGGATGGTTGGTGGGTGGGAGCAGTGGGCAGTAGAGGAAGGGATGGTTGGTGGGTGGGAGCAGTGGGCAGTAGAGGAAGGGATGGTTGGTGGGTGGGAGCAGGAGGCAGTAGAGGGAGGGATGGTTGGTGGGTGGGAGCAGTGGGCAGTAGAGGGAGGGATGGTTGGTGGGTGGGAGCAGTGGGCAGTAGAGGAAGGGATGGTTGGTGGGTGGGAGCAGTGGGCAGTAGAGGGAGGGATGGTTGGTGGGTGGGAGCAGGAGGCAGTAGAGGGAGGGATGGTTGGTGGGTGGGAGCAGGAGGCAGTAGAGGGAGGGATGGTTGGTGGGTGGGAGCAGTGGGCAGTAGAGGAAGGGATGGTTGGTGGGTGGGAGCAGTAGGCAGTAGAGGAAGGGATGGTTGGTTTCCACCGCCGCCGCAAGGGGCAATCTCCCCTTTTCTGCAAGCTTCTCTCGCACAGAGAGTGGTGAACGCTGGGGTTTTTGCTGTTCCACACATAATCATGGGCGGATTTCCGGGGGTCCCAGGGGGTGCCCGGCACCCCTTGATTTGTGTGAACTTTTGAATGGAAAAAACGTCCCAATATAAATGTCTATAATTTGAATACAGTAAGACAATTTTGATCCAATTTTATTTGGTTTTGCTTGATTTATTTATTTTTCATCCCCTCCTTTTGTTACAAAATTGTAATTGTTGAAGTTTGTCTCAAAATAATGTCACTCGATTAAATTTGTCATATTCATTTTAAACTCCATATTTTTCCCCGACAAACATGACTAATCAGAATTGTTTTTAAGCTCAAATTGGTGTCCGAACAATCTGCTTTGAAAAAAAGTATTATTAGAGTCTCAAAATGTTTTTCTTGTGATCATCAATATTATTCTAGCAGTTTTCATAAAACTAATTACAAATGATTGGTACTTTTCACGATCCAAATAGGTTCTTCAAATTGGCCTTAAAATGTGTGATTTAGAATATGACCATAAAGAACTCATACCCCCTAGCCCATATGAGATGCTACCCCAAAAATTGAAGGGGTCCCCCGTAAAACGTTCTAAGCGACAAAAACCTAGTTTCGAGTAATCAAGCTTGAAAGTTGAATTCTAAAATTTACGGGTTTTTCAATGTTAGAACTTAAAATCATGTATAATTTGTTGATACCCTATTTATAACATCATAATGTAGCCTTATATTCAATTTTTACTTGCCATTAATCATTTTAAAACATTTTACGAGGTTTATTTGGGATTATAACGTTCTAAACGACTGGCGCATGAAACGTTTTCTGACGGACTGCTCTTCTGCTTTGGAATAAAACATCATGGGAGTGTAGGAATACCAACATAAACTAAAATAAAACTCAAAATAAATCAATTTTATTGATATAAAAGTATAAAAATGTAATTTTGTCACATAACGTGAGACGTCATTTTGCTAAAAATTATCAAAATGTGGTGCTTAAAACGTTATTCTACTCACTTCTACTGGGGGCAATTTTTCAGGCATCGGCTATTTAGTTTTTGAAATAAGGGTAATCAAGCTTTTCTAAACTCATTTCTGGTCTTATCCTTCCACTTTCCAGTATTTACTTCACGTCTTCTATTTTTATTTACGCGATTTTGGTCGCTGGGCGACAACGCAACGACCGGCGGATAGTCCATCTTTCGGCGAATAGAACGTTTTTCCCCAAAACTTCCGTGTAGTCCCGCGAATCACGCAAACTTTGACAGACGAAATCAGGGCTACCAACTCAAAAATCTTCAAAACAAAATATACCACGGTGTAGCTCGTGTCCTAGAGAACCTTTTTCACTAAATATCTCCGATTTTGAAATTTTGTCGCTTAGAACGTTTTACGGGGGACCCCTTCAATTACAACCTAAATCCGCCCATGCACAACTCCCAAATAAGCTTACTGAAGGTAATTGATTACTGTAGATGAATTTTTTTTCAAACAAAAACTGTTAGGCCTATAATTAAATTTTAGCCTTTAGTAATTTTATCAATTTAACGTAACGTTACGTAGGCTTCATACTTCTATTTAGTTTTTATCCAAAAGCAAGAAGGAGATTTTCGTTATTTTACGATGATACTAAATAATTACAGTTTATAACCATACTTACATGTTTTAAGGGAGTATATTCAACTGAATGTAAGCTGCTGTAAGTGCCCGATGCTCTCACTACTGTCTCTACTGGTTGTACAGTACACCTCGGATTATCCGGACCCCACATCATCCGGATCCCGGATTATCCAAACTGATCCATCCGATAAATGAAAAAGTTTAAATCACGGAAAAAATCGTGATTAGCGAGTTCACGAGGGGAATGCGCCTTTTAAAAGTAAAATGCAAATGCAATACATTACTGTACGCATTTGGAATCGCAATAATTGAAGGAGTCGTATTGCACAAACGCTACATTACAGCAGTTTTGTGAACGTAGTTTTTTGGTTTGCTACTTGGAGGCGCTAGCAGTAATCAGCTAAGGCAGTGTTTCTCAACTGGTGGTACGCGTACCACTGGTGGTACGCGAATGCCTTTCATGTGGTACGCAAAAGACTGAAGATGTAGTAAAAAGTAAAATACTAGGTTTACGAACGAACGCTGCCACGTCGGACAGTAAAGTCACACTTAATGCCTTAACTTTATTAACTTTTTCAGTATCTGTTTTGGTCATAATATACCAATTTCGTACCATATTTTAGGAACCATTGTTACTCTTTCACTTTAAGAGTATTTCTTTTTACAAAAGATTTTTACGTTAAAAATGTTCTTTCCATTAAAAAAATAGTACCAGTTTTAGAGTGTTAAATCGGGGCATTACTATAGTTTTTCGGAGTACGATTTAACCAACTTGTACGATACTAACCAAATGTATTTTATATTTGAACACACCGTCTAATTATGACGATCTGTCTGTATACATTTTTTGTAATATGCTTAAATATAAGATCATTGGTAAAAAATACAGTATGCTTTGAATTGTTTATTTATGATGATTATCAATATAAAATATGAGAAATATGTAAAGTTCAAAATAACAGGCAGAGATTATTTTTCCCGTGTACCTAGAAATTTCTTCACATTACGAAATTCATTTTCAAATTCATACGGGTTTCTCACCAAATTGATTATAAAATTGTTGAGTAGAGATGAGATGAACAAATTTGTCAAAATGTTTTTAAATCAGAATACGATATAAAAATCTACATTGAAAAGTAAAATAAAATAATTTTAGCTGGTAAAATCAAAACCAAAGCGTGCCCAGCCAAATAAGCAATGTTGGAGGGGATACCTCAGTGGTGGGGCGAGGGGGGTCCTTACGATGGTACGCCAAAATATTGAAAATGTGGTAGGTGGTACGCGAGCGCCATATTAATGCAATACATATGTTTTGCAACGCTCAGGTTTGCTCAGGTTGGGAAACACTGAGCTAAGGCTTAGCCTGCGGCAATTTTGCGAGTTAGTTTAATAAAACTCGATGAGTTTTTAGTTGTGAACTCATTGTATGGATTGATATTGAGTTTCAAAATGAGTGGTTGTTAAAGGAAAAAAGTAGTTTCAACTTTAAAACAAAAACTGAATGCTGCCAAAAGACTTAACGCGGGAGAATCGGGTAAAAAATTAGCTAAGGAACTGGGTGTTGGGGCAAGGATGGTAAGTGAGTGGAAGAAGGAACGAGTGCAGTTAGAAAAATGATATGCGGAACAAGCTTGACACAATACGTTGTACAGTCTTGATACGCCGTTTGCAGCATCAATTTAGCAGGGGCTAGGGTACGCGATCGATATTAAGGCGATATTGTTATTACTTCGGACTATCCGAATTCTTAATAATCGGGATCAGTGTTCTGCCACATTTTTTATTATCCGGATCAGTGTTCCGCCACATTAATCCGGATAACCCGAGGTGTACTATACTACTATAACTCTGCATTGGATGTATCAGACTCCGCAGTGAGTGCATGCTCACCAGGACTCTTGTAGGGATGTCAGTCCGGATCCAGGATCCCTAGACAAAAAATATAAGCTTACAACAAAATATTTCATGTCACTGTGGTGGACAACTTAGATTTGATTTATCGAACACCTATGTTTTAAGGGCCTTTTTGGATCCTACGCTTATTTTTAGCAAGTTTTTATCTTTTGTAATTTTTTTCTTAAGCCCATTGGTTAAGGAGATGAACAGGGTTGAAGTTCGAATTGTTCCCATTAAATGTGCATTGTGTCCTTTCAACTATGCCATCTCATGTATTCGTTATGGAGTTAAAGCATAGGCCTATTCAAAATAACACATTTCATTGAGTGAATAATCTCGAATAAAAAATATTTTATGCTTTAATCTCAGGCAAACTCCCATTTTAAGGCACTTATGTTTTGTTGTATTTTATTTCACCTCACCATTTTCGATATACAGATTGCTAACAATTTCCCAATTCATTTCAAATGGGGAAAAATTAAACTCAAATCTCCTTAATGGTTGGGATTAGGAAAAATTAAGAAGAATAAATAGTTCCTCAAATTATGCATAGAATCAGAAAGCGCTGTAAAATAAGTACAGGTTGTTCCATAAGAAAAAATCAAAGTTTTCTGCCATATTGGAAAAAGGCAGCAATATTTTTAAATTTCGAAGTGACTCCAAAAAGCAGCTTTAAAAATAAAGGGAAGTTCCCCATGAGAAGTACCTAGACAGATTAATAATAAAAAATCCAACGACGACATCAGTAAATTCCAAAATGGCGGCCGTTTATAAACATTTTAATTAATATGCCGAAAAAGCGGTACGTTTCACAAAAAATGATAAAAGATAAAAAAGTTTTGTAAATTTAATTTTCAATCTAACGGCACCAAAATATTGAAAATCGGTAAATAAAGAACTGAGTTTAGTCCAATTTAGCTACTGAGGCAGCAAAGTTTGGAGAGGAAACTGGCCCATTGGTGTACTGGGGCATGGCTGGCATAGGCCAAATATGCTGTCTCATTGGCTAAATTCAACCAGAACTCAGCTATTTATCAACCGATTTTCACAATTTTGGTGTCATTAGATTGGAAATTTAATCTACAAAAGATTTTACTTTTTTATATTTTTTTTGTAAAATGTACCGTTTCCCGGTATTTCAATTTAAAAAATTTAAATTGCTGCCATTTTGAAATTCACGACTCAATCATGATGATTTTTTTTATAAATTGAAATTGACATGTTACAGGTCAATACCGAGTTTTAAGAAAATTGGTTTAAAAACTTCGAAGATGGAAAATATTTTGTTAATAATACAAAATGGTGGATATCTGGGTAAATATACATTTTAGGACACATCTTCATATCAACTTTTTTGCTTATTTTGACCCAATAAACCATATTATAAAGTTTGGTGACGGATTTTACAGACACACTGTATTTATATTATGTTATTGACTATTAAACATTTTTTAAATTTGCATTGTATGATGGAATTTTATGTTGACCAAGCAATGTTTTATTTTAAAACGTTGAAGCAATCAGTGACATAAAAAGTGTTTGATCAATAAAAAACTCGTTTTCTTTTCAAATCTATCGGTTGATTGATATGTTCTCTAACATTTATCGAGCTATGTTTGAATAGATCGGTCTAAAATATTTTAATATATTTTATGTTATTTATAAAGGTTTATAAATATAAAAATTACCATTTTTCAAATTTTAATAAGCTTAAGAAAATTCCATTAAATCTTTCAACATTGTCGTGGTGGAGGGGGGAAGAGGGAAGAGTGTTAAATGGGGGCTTAAAGTGTCTAGGAAGAAGTGTCCCAATTTCATTAAACAAGATTATGGCATCCTAACCATTAGCAAACAATGGAGACGCGAAGTGTAAGACATTCAGCCGGTTACAGAAGTATCGGAAACTGATGTCACTCCTTACATGAGATGTGAGTCGCCAGCTCGCCATGGCAATCACGTTCCAATCTACTTACAAACTCTAACTCGCTTTGTCCCGAACTTTAATTAAATTTCCACCTTGCCGATGAATTGAGATCCGTATTTTGTTGTGTCAACAGGATCTTTCCTGATCAGTTGCAGAAACAGTTAGGATTGAGATTGACTTTTCTTGTTAAATTCGATCTAAAATTATAATTGAAAGTTGAAAATACTGCACGTATCTACGGTTGTCGTAATATTGTTTAGTGATTTCGGAACACTTCTTCCCAGACTTTCAACTCGCCCATTTAAAAGTATTCTCACCTCCCTGCGCCCTTGACGAAATATACAATGGCATTTCTTCAGCTAAATATTCTCATTTGAAAAAATTACCAAAACAGTTTTTTCACACTTTATGAACCATTTATATACCGGTACTATAAAACTCCATTTAAATATTTTCATCTTAGCTAGATCAATTTTAGAGAACATATATATCAACTATCAACACTTCTTAACTCGGTTGGAAAAGAAAAAAATGTAACTATTGACTAAACTCTTTTAATTTACAGATTACATTTAACACTTTTAAATTAAATGTTAAAAAATTTAAGTGATTATAAATCAATTGTAATTCGTTGTAAAATGAATTATGACGAAAAAAAGATTTAAAATTCGATAACTTAATAAGAAATATTAAAAAATGTATTGAAAACATATTTAAAAGATTTAAATATAGTCAAAACATTAGTTTTTTGGAATTACTGATAATTTACTTGCAAAAATCTCTCTCCAGTATAGGCCTACCACTGGTACATGTCTAAGGAAGTTGCTGCTTATAAAAGTTCAGGTTGAATTTTAACGTACTCGTATAGATCTCACAACACGTTTTTCTGTAGTTCTTGTGGCATATCAAAATGTTATGCACTGTTTCCACGAGTAGACAGTGTAAAATAATAATTATTTTTAAGAATATTAAAAATATTAACGGCCAATAGAAATTCGGGACGGGAGCGTGTCCTGAGAACCTTTTTTGGGACGCTGGGACATTAGGGATAAAACTGATGACACTCCCAAAAATTCGGGACGAACGGCAACTCGATATATGTTATAATAAAGTAAACAAACAGGTGAACAAAAAAAGTGAACAAGGTTTTTTGTTGATTTATACGAACGAGTCAATTGATTCTATACGCAATCATAACTAGCTGCATCAACTTAAGTTTCGTCTTAGATCCTCAATCGCTGTTTGAGGTTTGATTGCAATTAGGAAGATCGCTCAGGTAAAGAGAAGAAGTATGCTAATGGCTGACAAAACAATTGCGCAAATCTAAATATCGGGTAAACGACGAGAGTAACTTTTAAAAGATTTAATTTCGACTTTTTTGTTGTGGTTGTTGTTGATAAATTCCTGTTAATCAAAATTTTCTGGATTCCGAAAAAGGAGCAGTCTCAATTAGTTCGAATCATCGGAGTTTCTATGTAAACTATACGCCTGGTTTTGTAAAATTTTGTTTGTAAAACATGTTTAATACAACTTTTGTTTTTAAAACTTGACCGAACAAACGCAAACTTCTTTGATCTTTCCGACACGGCTCGGGAAACGTGCTACCTGTTGTATAACAAGATTTTTGGTTTTAAAACACTTTCTTTTATAACTTTGTTTAATAATTTTCATACATAAATATGTTTAAATAGTTACTGCAATTGGTTGTGCAGCAAAAGAAATGCAGCTAAAAATTTTGAGATCCTGAATAGTCGATTCATTTGACAATAAAAAGAAGAGGAATAATTAATCGAAATAAATAACACGAAAAAGCAATATCTAACAACAACTCGAAGAAAATAACTAACGTAAAAAAGTGCAATATTGTTATAACAATATTGATTTTTAAACCTCCATTATTGTTGTTTAAATGCAGGTATAATTTCATAAATATATAACATGAAAAAAATAAGAGCTTCTGTCCGCGAGAGTAAAGAAGTCCCCCGAGCCAGAGCGATGTGCAGCAATGCCGCGCGGTGTTTCGGTAACGTATAAAGAAAAAATGCAGGCGCCGAGCAACAAGCGCCTGCAATTGTTCGAATAGGCCAGGACTCAGGGGACTTCTTTACTCTCGCAGACAGTAGTCACTGGAGAGTAATTTTATTTTTTATAAAAAAATGCCGTCTTCAGCTACTGTACTAATGAATGTTTGATTTTGCTCCATATACATGAAAGGGGTTAGATTTCTCGTGTTTTCCATGTGTAACCTAGAAAATCGAGAAATACAACCTATTTTATATATGAGGAGCAAAACTAGTAGCTGAATGTGGGCTTTCCTCGCGCTCAGAGTGAACGACCAGACTAGTCGATGTTCGAAACACTGGTCGATATTTGAGACAAAAAAGTAGTCGGATTCAGTAATACATCAACCCGGCTAAGCTTAATTGATCTATATACAGATTAGTGTTCGGGATCGAACATCTATGTTTTCAAAACATCGATGTTCGGAGGTCGATGTTCGATGTTTTTACCATCGATGTTAGAAAGTCGATGTTTTCCTACCATCGATGTGTTTTAAATGGAACTTTAAGGTAGATTTTATATGTTTTCGACCTCTGAATATGGATATTAAATAGGCCTTGTAAATGTTAAATTTCCGTTTTGATTTCAGATAAGGCCATGCATTTTTATGAAAATGAATAACGGTACAGTATATCGAGATTAGAAACTTCGATTTGATTTAGTTGAAAACATCGACGTTTTTCGCTTAAAAACATCGATGTTGTTGAACCGATGTTTTTGCAACATCGATGGTATTAGTTGGATGCTATTATCGATAGTGAACTATCGATGTTTGCTTATTAATACAGATACTGGTATTATGGGCCCTACTCCGGGCGGCAGGGCCTCTAAAAATTCGGCTCCACGGGTTTCTACCGTGAATCCGCTACTCGTATTTTTCATGATGGGAAGTCCATGATAAATAATGGAACAAGGTAGGATATATTTACAATGTGTTGTTTTCTTACTATCGAGAGTTAGTTTAATTTATTTAGAATAACTAGTCAATCATTGTGATTTCAGACAGCAAAATCTGTACGACAATGGGAATATTAATATAAAACCATAATATTAACTATTTGCAATAAAAACATAACACTTGATATTATAAAATTAAAACCTTAATTATGGTTTTTATTATGACAACGATGGTGTTGCACTCTGTGGTCAGACCGTGAAACTAGTTAGGGCGACTTCTTTACCGACCTACACGACTACTCGATCGCTCATTCTTGACCCTTCATATTACGAATTTACAATCAGATATACCCGCAGCTTTACCCGATGAAAGGATAACTAATTTTGATAAATTGTATCAGGCGATGAACAATTTTCAGGAGTAATTAACAAACTGCCTAATTTGGGTTATGGACCATGGACGTGCAATTACACCCTTAAGGTACAACTGGTAATTCCACCCTAGATCCTAGATTGAAATGAGAAGGTGTAACGTTTCCTCTGAAAACGTTTCCCTCATGATAAGCAAATGGTTTGGCATTGCTTGAGCGTGTTCATTAGTCATTGTTTGTGCATATTCATCAGTTTTTAGTGCTATTTTATAATTCTAGGGGATGCCTTTAAAGGATCCCATTTGGCATTGCTTGTGCATGTTCATTATTCATTGCTTGTGCATGTTCTTCAGTTTTTAGTGCTATTGAAATTCTTGGGGATGCCTTTAAAGGGTCCCGTTTTGTTGTTCATTCATGTGATCCCGGTGTAGTGCCATTGCTAATACTTTTGCAATGTCTTTGCAAGTATTTTGATTAGGATTTTTGCGGACATTTGCCATCACTGATAATTCCAAGCTAGGAAAACTTGTTTTTTACTAATCAGTGATGGCAAATGTCCGCAAAAATCCTAATCAAAATATAAAATCACCATCACCAACAATGAATTTCAAACAAAGAGTCTTTGCAAGGTTGTGCATGTTGATTGTTTTTTACATTTTATCAATTTTGCATTGGCGATTTATCCTGAAATGTCTTGTTCCGTGTAAATGTACACGTTAGGGTAGTTACCTACATAGTTGGGTTTGATTGTTTTTTTTTCAGCAAATCTCGTGTTCTGTATATATATGCATGTTGTAACTTATTAAAAAACGCATGTTAACTTATTACTATACATATTTAGAGTATTTATTCATTGTTATTATATTGATTTGTTATTTTTTTTAGTTCATTAATTTAATGCAACACATCTCTCTTGTAACTGATATCACTACTGTTGATGTAGAAATGCATATTATGAATTATTGTATAATGGTTGTCCGTTGAAAATAAATAAATAAATAAATAAATAAATTAGCTTCCTCCCATTTGCCAAAATAGAGAATGAGGGATAACCCGGGATATAGAGCAAAAAAACGCTAAGGGCGGGTTTTCGACTTAACAACAATTTGAATTTAACACAGTAATATGCATTTTAGGACATATCTTCATATCAACTTTTTTGCTTATTTTGACCCAATAAACGGACGGTTTATAAAGTTTGGTGACGGACTTTACAGACACGCTGTATTTATATTATGTTATTGTCTGTTAAACTTTTTTTAAATTTGCATTGTATGATAGAATTTTAAGTTAACTAAGCAATGTTTTATTTTAGGTCGTTGAAATAATCAGTGACATAAAAAGTGTTTGATCAATAAAATCTCGTTATCTTTTCAAACCTATCGGTTGATTTGTATGTTCTCTAACATTTATCGAGCTAAGTTTGAATAGATCGGTCTAAGATATTTTAATATATTTTATGTTATTTGAAAAGGTTAATAAATATAAAAATTACTATTTTTCAAATTTTAATAAGCTTAAGAAAATTCCATTGAATCTTTCAACATTGTCGTGGTGGAGGAGGGAAGAGTGTTAAATGGAGGCTTAAAGTCTTTAGGAAGAAGTGTCCCAATTTCACTAAACAAGATTATGGCATCCTAATCATTAGCAAACAATGGAGACGCGAAGTGTAAGACATTCAGCCGGTTACAGAAGTATCGGAAACTGATGTCACTCCTTACATGAGATGTGAGTCGCCAGCTCGCCATGGCAATCACGTTCCAATCTACTTACAAACTCTAACTCGCTTTGTCCCGAACTTTAATTAAATTTCCACCTTGCCGATGAATTGAGATCCGTATTTTGTTGTGTCAACAGGATCTTTCCTGATCAGTTGCAGAAACAGTTAGGATTGAGATTGACTTTTCTTGTTAAATTCGATCTAAAATTATAATTGAAAGTTGAAAATACTGCACGTATCTACGGTTGTCGTAATATTGTTTAGTGATTTCGGAACACTTCTTCCCAGACTTTCAACTCGCCCATTTAAAAGTATTCTCACCTCCCTGCGCCCTTGACGAAATATACAATGGCATTTCTTCAGCTAAATATTCTCATTTGAAAAAATTACCAAAACAGTTTTTTCACACTTTATGAACCATTTATATACCGGTACTATAAAACTCCATTTAAATATTTTCATCTTAGCTAGATCAATTTTAGAGAACATATATATCAACTATCAACACTTCTTAACTCGGTTGGAAAAGAAAAAAATGTAACTATTGACTAAACTCTTTTAATTTACAGATTACATTTAACACTTTTAAATTAAATGTTAAAAAATTTAAGTGATTATAAATCAATTGTAATTCGTTGTAAAATGAATTATGACGAAAAAAAGATTTAAAATTCGATAACTTAATAAGAAATATTAAAAAATGTATTGAAAACATATTTAAAAGATTTAAATATAGTCAAAACATTAGTTTTTTGGAATTACTGATAATTTACTTGCAAAAATCTCTCTCCAGTATAGGCCTACCACTGGTACATGTCTAAGGAAGTTGCTGCTTATAAAAGTTCAGGTTGAATTTTAACGTACTCGTATAGATCTCACAACACGTTTTTCTGTAGTTCTTGTGGCATATCAAAATGTTATGCACTGTTTCCACGAGTAGACAGTGTAAAATAATAATTATTTTTAAGAATATTAAAAATATTAACGGCCAATAGAAATTCGGGACGGGAGCGCGTCCTGAGAACCTTTTTTGGGACGCTGGGACATTAGGGATAAAACTGATGACACTCCCAAAAATTCGGGACGAACGGCAACTCGATATATGTTATAATAAAGTAAACAAACAGGTGAACAAAAAAAGTGAACAAGGTTTTTTGTTGATTTATACGAACGAGTCAATTGATTCTATACGCAATCATAACTAGCTGCATCAACTTAAGTTTCGTCTTAGATCCTCAATCGCTGTTTGAGGTTTGATTGCAATTAGGAAGATCGCTCAGGTAAAGAGAAGCAGTATGCTAATGGCTGACAAAACAATTGCGCAAATCTAAATATCGTTTAAACGACGAGAGTAACTTTAAAAAGATTTAATTTCGACTTTTTTGTTGTGGTTGTTGTTGATAAATTCCTGTTAATCAAAATTTTCTGGATTCCGAAAAAGGAGCAGTCTCAATTAGTTCGAATCATCGGAGTTTCTATGTAAACTATACGCCTGGTTTTGTAAAATTTTGTTTGTAAAACATGTTTAATACAACTTTTGTTTATAAAACTTGACCGAACAAACGCAAATTTCTTTGATCTTTCCGACACGGCTCGGGAAACGTGCTACCTGTTGTATAACAAGATTTTTGGTTTTAAAACACTTTCTTTTATAACTTTGTTTAATAATTTTCATACATAAATATGTTTAAATAGTTACTGCAATTGGTTGTGCAGCAAAAGAAATGCAGCTAAAAATTTTGAGATCCTGAATAGTCGATTCATTTGACAATAAAAAGAAGAGGAATAATTAATCGAAATAAATAACACGAAAAAGCAATATCTAACAACAACTCGAAGAAAATAACTAACGTAAAAAAGTGCAATATTGTTATAACAATATTGATTTTTAAACCTCCATTATTGTTGTTTAAATGCAGGTATAATTTTATAAATATACAACATGAAAAAAATTAGAGCTACTGTCCGCGAGAGTAAAGAAGTCCCCAGAGCCAGAGCGATGTGCAGCAATGTCCGCATGTTGCCGCGCGGTGTTTCGGTAACGTATAAACGAAAAAATGCAGGCGCCGAGCAACAAGCGCCTGCAATTGTTCGAATAGGCCAGGACTCAGGGGACTTCTTTACTCTCGCAGACGGTAGTCACTGGAGAGTAATTTTATTTTTTATAAAAAAATGCCGTCTTCAGCTACTGTACTAATGAATATTTGATTTTGCTCCATATATATGAAAGGGGTTAGATTTCTCGTGTTTTCCATGTGTAACCTAGAAAATCGAGAAATACAACCCATTTTATATATGAGGAGCAAACTACTAGTAGCTGAATGTGGGTTTTCCTCGCGCTCAGAGTGAACGACCAGACTAGTCGATGTTCGAAACACTGGTCGATATTTAAGACTAAAAAGTAGTTGGATTCAGTAATATATCAATCCGGCTAAGCTTAATTGATCTATATACAGATCATCGACCACATAGTACAAATAGACGGAGCATAGCGATGAACATGTATAACGTAGATCATGTTTGGCATGATCTACGTTCTACACCCAGAAATTGGCACGCGATGAAGCAGGAGATTGTCCTTAGTCGGTGACAAGATGGCGGAACAAATTACGTAAAAGATTAAAAATAGTGTATCAAATTAAAGGTCTGAATCTCACAATCACTATGGTACCAATTGAAGGGCCCTCCGTAAAACGTTCTAAGCGACAAAATTTCAAAATCGGAGATATTTAGTGAAAAAGGTTCTCTAGGACACGAGCTACACCGTGGTATATTTTGTTTTGAAGATATTTGAGGTGGCAGCCCTGATTTCGTCTGTCAAAGTTGGCGTGCTTCGCGGGACTGCACGGACATTCTGGGGAAAAACGTTCTATTCGCCGAAAGATAAACTCCCCACCGCTCGTAGCGTTGTCACCCAGCGACCAAAATCGTGTAAATAAAAATCAAACCGGTGAAGTAAATATTAGAAAGTGGAAGGATAAAACCAGGAAGGAATATAAAAAAGCTAGATTACACTAAATTACAAAAACTAAGCAGCCAAGGCTTGGAAAATTAGCGCAAAAGAGGTGAGTAGAATAACGTTTTAGGTGCCTCCTTAGGATAACTTATAGTAAAATGACTTATAACGTTATGTAACAACGTTTTTGAACTTTTAGACCAATAAAATTGTTTTATATTCAGTTTTATTTTCGTTTATATTGGTATTCCTACACTCCCTGATGTTTTCTACCAAAGCAGAAGGGGCAGTCCGTCAGAAAACGTTTCAAACGCCAGTCATTTAGAACGTTATAGCCCCCAAAAAAACATGACAAATGTTTAAAAAAGCTTAATGGCAAGTAAAAATTTAGTATAAGGCTACATTATGATGTGACAGATTGGGTATTAAAAAATTATACATGATTGTAAGTTCTAACCTTGAAAAAACCGTAAATTTCAGAGTTCAATTTTCAACACTTGATTACTCGAAACTAGGTTTTTGTCGTTTAGAACGTTTTACGGGGGACCCCTTTTCAATTATAAACTGTTTAGAGGCAGTTTACACATCGTAAAATTCGATAACCTAGAGGCTTGTCCTGACATTTTTTAAGAGAAGCTGCCGCCGCGGAATGCACCTGTAACGTTCCTATGATGCGTAAACTGCTTCTAAACTATTTATAATTGGTACCATAGTAATTGTGAGATTCAGACCTTTAATTTGATACCACATTTGTATTTTTGCAGTCGACTACAATTTTGTAAACAGCAGTTTAGAATTGATTATGTTTTTATGCAGGCGCCGCACGGATAAACTCTCCCACAATAACTAAGTTATCGACCAAACTACGGCAGCTAATTTTTTCAAAAAAATATGACTAAAAAATTCTACTCTTTAGCAACAATTTCCACCGTTTTTTATTTTACCTGACCAAAAAAATAAAAAAGTAGCAGCCGACTACTTTTTTCATATCATGTTTAAAAGTCGAATAAAAACTTATGACTTTTTATCATTTTTAAATTAGAACAAAAATTATTTTGGTAATATGATTGATACTATTACCGTTCAAATCTAAAGGACTCTGCACATGCAAAATTTCAACCTTAAGCCTCAATGCTAAATAGTATAAACTACGAGTTATTTGAAACATGAGCACTGTCAGATTACGCGGTTTTAGGCGTCGTTTTGTGTTTCTATACCGTAAGAATATGGCGGCCCCTACTTCATTTGCTGCAATGCTATCATAAGGATGCTCTGCCAATTTGTTCTATGTGGTCATTGATTCAGGAATTATGGGCCCTACTCCGGGCGGCAGGGCCTCTAAAAATTCGGCTCCACGGGTTTCTCCCGTGAATCCACTAGCCGGATTTTTCATGATGGGAAGTCCATGATGAATGAAACTACAAGGTAGGATATATTTACAATGTGTTGTATTTTTACTATTGAGAGTTAGTTTAATTTATTTAGAATAACTAGTCAATCATTGTGATTTCAGACAGCAAAATCTGTACGACAATGGGAATGTTAATATAAAACCATAATATTAACTATTTGCAATAAAAACATAACACTTGATATTATAAAATTAAAAACTTAATTATGGTTTTTATTATGACAACGATGGTGTTGCACTCTGTGGTCAGACCGTGACACTAGTTAGGGCGACTACTTTACCGACCTACACGACTGCACAATCGCTCACTTCTGACTCTTCACATTATGAATTTACAATCAGATATACTCGCAGCTTTACCCGATGAAAAAGATAACTAATTTTGATAAATTGTATCAGGTGATGTACAATTTTCAGGAGTAATTAACAAACTGCCTAATTTGGGTTATGGACCACGGACGTGCAATTACACGCTTAAGGTACAACCATTGTACAACTGGTAATTCCACCCTAGATTGAAATGAGTAGGTGAAACTTTTCCTCTGAAAACGTTTCCCTTATGATAAGCAAATGGTATGAATTAGCTTCCTCCCATTTGCCAATATAGAGAATGAGGATATAAAACAAAAAATACGCTAAGGGCGGGTTTTCGACTTAACACCAATCAGAATTTAGCACGCTTTTGAAAAAGACCGAAAACTACGACGTTAAATGCCTTGGCCAAAAACCTATTTCCCAAACGGTCAAATAAACGTTAAAATATACTATTCGACGTGGAAATTACAATAATTTAAAATGAAGAGAGAATCACATTCAAAAGGTAACTCTTTAAATTACTGGAATTGGTTATCTTTACCATTACAACCCTTGTGATTTTTCACTTTGCTGCTTGTGTGATATTTATATTTCCGTATAAGGTATTTTTGCTAAATGGAAGGGTAATTTTTCACTTTTAACTTCATAGGTGACAACTCAATATTTCCAATTACTATATTCGTTTTGTGGATTTCACGTTTGAAAGGCTGGGTTGAGTTTTTGGAGATTTTTACTGAATACAAGTTGAAAAACATCCAAAATTATAGTGATATACACGTAATATTATTCTCAGTGTACTTATACGTTATTTTAAAGCAAAATAATGAAAAGAAAACATTACTAAATTACATTTTTAACACACTAAATCGTGTGTTTGTTGTACTGTTGACACAGTTGACACTCAAGTATTGCCTCAATGATGAAGACTTTTGCGCCTCTGTCGCCAGTCGGAAACTCAGCTACAATATAATCCATATTCACGAATGGAAATAACGCACTGTAAATAACGCACAGCTCAGGGCTGCTAAACTCAGCTCTCCGCTCTCTGCCGGTCTCAGCGCATTGCATCCTGATGATTTGTAGAATACTTTGACACAAAAAACCTAAGGAGGTGCTATTTATTCTTTCATCTACGATTGTTGCTATAAGGAGCAATAACGTCATTAACAGTAACATAATAAAGATATGCTAAACCTTAAACAAACTGAAATGAATGAAAATGAAATGAAATTCGTTCCCTAATGAAACTAGTTCCCTAAAGTAAACTTTATGATGCAGGAGTCAATTTAGGATACAGTTAACGAAATTAGTGTCAAGATAGAAATCACGCAACTCGCATGTCAGCTGACTAGGGATGTGCGAGTACTCGATTATCGAGCTTTTTTCGAACCGAGTTTACACCACTCGACTCGACTAGAGAAATTCAGTCGAGTAGTTACCCCCGCCGTTTACCCGGTATTTGTACGGGCGATCGCATTTTAGGCAGTTTTTCATACAATCAACACCAGTCATGAACAGCCACCATAAATCTTTTGTTATTTTAAAGAGGTTTTTGAGTTATTAATATAAATAAATTTAGTTTTGTCATTTTTTTCTTTCTATAATTTGAGAATTTTCTTACCTATGCTTATAATGAGACTGATTTGACTTTAAATTTTAAACCTATAAAATATTTTACAAATACTCTTTTTAAAGCAAACAAGTGCAGACGTAGCTTGATTTTTACCTCCTACGGCTGAAAATTGAATAACATAATGAGTAATGATATAAAGTTATGTTAAAGATGGCCTGAATTATCGTTTCAATTAATTTGAAAACAGGTTTGCTTTTAACTCATAAGAACACTTCCCATTTTTAATAAGTAAAAAATATTAAATAGAATGTAATCAATAATAAATAACTTTTAACTTCTACAAAACAAAATACTCGACTAAAAAAAAACCCGAAACTCGCGACAATTTTAGCGAATTTCCCCTATAGGGAAGAAGCTATTACCGTAGGTCTCATGGTAAGACCTAAGCCCCAGACCATGATAACTTTTCGTTTTGTAGCCCCCAGAAGCAAAAAACACCATTCGTTCTAATTTATATATATATATATATATATGCGTGTGCGTGTGCGTGTGCGTGTGCGTGTGCGTGTGCGTGTGCGTGTGCGTGTGCGTGTGCGTGTGCGTGTGCGTGTGCGTGTGCGTGTGCGTGTGCGTGTGCGTGTGCGTGTGCGTGTGCGTGTGCGTGTGTGTGTGTGTGTGTGTGTCTGTTAGCACGATAGCGGCCGTAAAAATGGCCCGATCTTGATGAAATTTGGTACAGACATGTAAAGTGGTAATCGATTGGACGAATTCGTGAACCAGCCCGATCGGACCACCGGAAGGAGGGGTAAAGTGGGATAAACCCCCTCAAAAATGGGTTTTTTGAGCTTTTTACATAGAAAAATAAAATTTATCCAATTTTTGTTGGCACCATTGAATTCTGCTCAAAAAAATAAACAATTTAGTATCTTGAATCACTGCTCTATGTCCATTGGTTACCGAGATATTGAAAGTGGTAAACACAGTACGTTGTCCCAATGTTAACCTTATGGGAAATAAGTAAAATTCTATATCTCGGTCATTTCTCAACATATCTTGATAAAACTTGGTAAATGGCTTAAAATATATTGTTTTGCATATGAAATTCGCTGAGTATGCAGGTCTGCTGCAACGGGGGTATTTTTTAAAACTCGACTCTACTCGCACAGCCCTACAGCCGACTATTCCCCTTGAATTCATTTTTTAGTTTGTTTGTGAGCGTAAGCGTAATCTAAAATAGAGATGACTTCTCCATCAGCTGGTTACACTCATCGATGTAAATAAATACAACTGGATAGCGCGCTCCCCGTAAGGCTCGTGTAGTGATTTCCAAGCCAACACAGCCGTGCGTTGGGGTTGCAGCCGGGCCGAATTGAAGGGGCGTTGAGGGAAAAAGAGCGAAACTGTATTGTTAACCTTATTGAAACCGCACGGATTTGGGAGCAGTTTTACGGGTAAAGCTTGCTGTAATAGATGTATTGCTATAACTATTAAGTAATTGCAATCAATATTTAACTAGACAGTCAGTACAAGTTGTCCATCAAAAGATCCGTTCCCCCATCGCCCCTGCAAAATCTTAAACGCAACCACTTCCGGCGGCTCGCGCTGCGGGACCTGAGTAGAGATTATGTCGTAAATCCAGTGTACCTATTTACATCGATGGTTACACTACGATTCATTCACGTACGTGCATTCACGTCATGCAAAGTCTACATTCGTCTTATGAGACAAAGCACGCCGTGCCGCGCACGCCGAAGCCCACACACGCAGGGTTCCCAGATTTTAAAATCCCATTATCGTACGCCAGCTGCTAAAATTATCACATTTCCTACAAAATTATCGTATACAAAGGTACAAATACGATTTAATTATGTAAAAGTTAACAATCTGGAAGGTAACGTGTAATATATCAGCATTTTTTGTGTTTTTATATGCATGAATTAAAAAATTAACTACACACATTTGAATGAAAAGAATGAAACAAATATGATTGATTACAAGGGAAAAAAGAAATTAAATACGCATATTCATAGTTAAAACACTAAATTAAAGTCTTATCTGACTAATTTCACAAATACGTAAGTAAGTAACTAACTGTGTAACAATTTGTACGAAGTTAACATTAATCTGTAATAATGATATTAATCTATGGTTTAACTCGGTATTATTTATTCTTCGAAGAAAATGTCTTCTTCCTCCTTTTCATACAGGTGAGTAGCACCATTTAAGTTGAAGTTTAAGTTGTCTGAGCTTATTGTATTAAAACAAATGAAAAACTTATAATAGACTCAAATTACCATAAAATGTATAAAACATACTAAGCACATAAACAAAGACCATTCGCCCGCTCGCTGTATAAATATGACAACTATTAACAGACAGCAGAAAATACAAGACACCTATGGATATCGTTGTTCAATTACAATGCAAAATAGCTGGCTTAACAGATTAAGCCTAGTTTTCATTTTAAATCTTATTTTATTTTAAGCAGTTGTACCTATTCAAAATTATCGTACATTTTCGCGTAGGATAGGAAGTACTAACGTACATCATATAACCCAGAGAAATTATCGCACAAATACGATAGTTAATTATCGTAGATCTGGGAACCTGCGACACACGTAACGGCACGGCGTGCTGTTGCTTTTAAGACCAATTTTTTAGATGTACATGACGAGCTATGCACGGCGTGCCAAGCACGTACGTGAAGTCTGCTTAAACTCGAAATAAGAATCGAATATCTGCTTAAACTCGAATATCTGTATCAATGTTAGTTGAATTTATTTCATCATGAAAGAAAGCGATGAGTTTTGTTTACTTCGGTAGAAATTATGTCGTAAATTGTCGGTCGATAAAGTAGTGCACTACGATGTAGATAAAGTAGTGCACAATGATGTAGGTAGATAAAATAGTGCACAATGATGCCGATAAAATAGTGCACAACGATGTCGATAAAGTAGTGCACAACGATTGCATTCACGGTTGTGCGTCTCCGTTAGGGACAAACTATTCCGCCAGGCAGCAGGGCAATCTCATAATTTATTTACTTTGTTTTTTCAACTTTTCATCAGGGCATGTGACTGGAATGGGTTGTACGAACGTCCTGGCATTGACAATACATATGCACCGAAGACATTCAAAGAAGATAATCAATGGACCTGGGTAATCAAAGAAGATAATCATCATTCTTTTGTTGATTGAGGGTTGCCTAGTCAAATTATGCAGGTGATAAGTTCAGTTTATTCTTGCATTATTCCAAGAAAAAATGTTAAAGATTGAAATTTTTAATTTTTCGGGATCTTGTATGGTATTCTATGGTCTTCAAATACAGCTTAAACACTTAATGTATAAAATTCACACTAAATTAATTAAAATATTCTTCAAAGAATAAGACTTCAACTCAACACTTTTTTCCATTTTGACCTCTATAATCTGTCACTAAGAAAGAAAAACTAACAGAATTTTTTTAATCCTTTTTTGATTACAGTTGCTTAGCAGTTGCAAGCAGCTTGTAGTTGCCTGACACGACTTTCTTACAGACTCGTAATAAAAATAAAATCATATTTTGCAAAAATAGGATGAAAAATTAATAATCTTAGATTAAAAAAGATTATTTGAAAAATATTATTTTTTAGTAAATTAGGTTTATAACCAGCTGCACTCGGCAGACGTTGACATGCCTTTGATGACTATTTACATAAGATCACATGTTCATGCAAGTTTAATTACATGTCATTCATTAGCTTTTATGTAAACGATCTTTGAATAAAGTTAATATGGAAACCCTTTTGGGCATATGAGCAGAAACCCAATTGGGGTAGGAAAAAATGGATGGCTTAAAAACCTTCTCCATGAAATTTTACGTCCATATACTAAGTAGAATGCGTGCATCAAAAGCGCACCAAAGGTTTACGCGCATGCGTAGCACCCAAGGTGTCCGCGTCCATGAACTTCAAATATATCCACCAACCTCCTCTGTTACAAACTGAGATTTTTCAAGTTGTAAAATTTTGATTGTTACTAGTGTTGAGTTTTTTGTAGAATCAAACAGAGTTATCTTCCAATGTTGCTCTCAGAGTGTCGAGCGCTGGTTTGAGTGTGTCCGAGGACTTAGTTCACCATTAACGCCGCGAAAGAGCAGCACCGTCGCTGCCCTCTCCTAACTTACCTGTAGCTAGTAACTGGATGTAACAAGTAACTAGTAACTCAACTGTAACTGTATCTGTAACAGGATTTAACTGTAACTAGTACTTGGGTGCAACGGAAGACCCATTTAAAAGCGACCTCTGTTTGGTTCTTCTCTGGTTAATCAGCCTTATACAATGAGCTGAATACTCACTTGATATTCATCCCGGAGGCCAGTCGCAGGCGTCAGGCGTCGTCAAAATTTCAGTGTAAGTGAGTGGATTTAGGTAAGGCAGGGGAAAACGTGGGTTTGGGCTTCACAGATTTTAAAAATCACTCAAGAAGTGATTAAGGAAGTTTTTTTTTAAATAGCTTTTAAATTTATCATTGAGGTTTCCTTTTCGTTTAATATAAAGCAGCAAACTTTGAAAAATCTTTAAACCGGAATATTTTGGCTTTCTTTCAAACAAAGACAAGTTAGGATTAGTGTTCTCCGAAGATTGTTTTAGAAAGTTATTACCAAGCATAAGGGGGTAAAGCGGCTTCTAGTCATTTATTAAGTATTCCTTAATGAGAGAATCGCTTTCATCCAAATTCCCATAGCCTCGTTATTAGAAAAGTTCAGAGAGGGAACTTACGCATAACAAATTTACATACATAAAACCGTTTTCCAGTAAACAGTACGCTCGATGTAGATTGATTAAAATAATTGGAAGTAGACAATAACTTCTTGATTAATATGATTAGGAACTGTTGCTGCAATTACTGCAATTACATCAGTAGGATCTAGAGGTATTTGGTATTGTTGAGGTATTTGGGTATGGAGTATGAATAAAGATTCTAATTTGTACTATCTAAAATTCATAATTTTTGTTTTTCAAATAATATATTTCGTATTCAACCTTAAGGAAAAATATCAAGTAAATAAAATGCAAAATTTTAATTACCTCACAGCAGTATATTTTTTTACAGATACAACACAAATAACTGAGAAATTTTAATTATGCTGAAGTTATTGACCAATATGTTGACGTAAATTCGCAGAAAACAATTTATGAAATTAAGTTTCTCAGTTCCTCACGTTTTATTCTTTTACATAATACATCACATAACATAGCCTACTCATAATAAAATGATATTTTGGAAAATAAAATGGAACATACATAATCTTTCATTTAAAAATATTACTACGGGTACGCAAATTGTTTACTAAATTAGGTCCATATTTATTTCAAGCCGAAGAAATCTGATTAGTACTGTGTTTTGTTTTATGAAGAAATGCAGTTTTAACGATCAGCTAAATACGATAAGTGTCCTCCAAAGATTGTTTTGGAAAGTTATTACCAAGCATAAGGAGGTAAAGCGGCTTTTAGTCATTTATCAAAGTATTCCTTAATGAGAGTATCGCTTTAAACAGAATTCCCAGAGCCTCGTTATTAGAAAAGTTCGAAAGGTACAACTTTTCAAGACATCTTGTTTGTATTAGTTACAAATTTGTGTCAGTTAATTTAAATTAATTTTATTACACTGCAAAAAAATGGTGTGGATAAAACGGTGCCCTCCTGTAATAAAAATGTAGATTATTTTAAAAACTGGTAGTAAAAAACAACTTTATTAGTATGGTACGTGTTGTATTTCCTGGATGTAAATGATAAAATATCGTAAATGAAAATTTGTGTGTTGAGTGAGAAAAAGTGGAACATGAAAATGTTGGCGTCCGAGCTTGCCGAGAGCGACAATTCTCACGAGGGACACAATATTATCATTGAATATGGACCTTGGTAGATCGGTCGAGGCATTGTTGTCCTTGAAAAAGCGTCTGCACCGGGTTCATGTCCTTGCTGCTAGGCGTCGCTGATCAGCCTCCCCCCATTCCCCCTTCCGCACCCCGCATCCCGCCTCTCACCCCCCTGTTCGGTTGGCGACTCTGAGAGATTCATTCATGGCGTCGTCGTTCGTTTGCTAGCCCTCCCGCCTGCTACTTGAGACGCGCGTCGGCGGCGGCGGTTGCCGCTTGAACCTACTGCTGCATATTTCGTGGGATATCGACTGATCTAATCCTGTGAATGGTTACGAACTTATGAAAATAATGCTGACTGTACTCGATGTGTTATATTCTTAACCTTGCGACGAATTTAATTATTCTACTACGTTTCCATGATTCAATGAGTTGTAATTTTAATAAGTCAATAATTTTACAGATTGTAGGATAAAAAGGATAACTTACCTCCTATAACATTTCTCAGTACTTATTCAATGTCACAATGTTTCTTAGCTAAAGTGTTATTGACAGTATTTACAATGAGCGGCGTTTTTCCTCTGTCAGCCTACTGCAAAATAACATTATATTTAAGTTATGAACGAATTTAGTTGGCCTAACGAGACAGCATGTGTCAGCATGTACAGGGTGTTTTTTTAAACGCAACTGGCAACCCATTTTAGCGAATTTCCCCTATAGGGAAGAAGCTATTACCGTAGGTCTCATGGTAAGACCCAAGCCCCAGACCATAATAACTTTTCGTTTTGCAACCCCCAGAAGCAAAAAACACCATTCGTTCGAATTTTTAGATACATGTATATATTTGTGTGTGTGTGTCTGTTAGCACGATAGCGGCCGTAAAAATGGTCTGACCTAGATGAAATTTGGTACAGACATGTAAAGTGTTAATCAATTGGACGAGTTCGTGGACCAGCCCGATCGGACCACCGGAAGGGGGGGTAAAGGGGGATAAACCCCCCAAAAATGTGTTTTTTGAGTTTTTCACATAGAAAATCAAATTTATCCAATTTTGGTTAGCACCATTGAATTCAGCTCGAAAAAACAAACAATTTGATAGTGAACCATTGCTCTATGTCCATTAGTTATCGAGATATCGAAAGTGGTAAACACAGTACGTTGTCCCAATGTTACCCTTATGGGAAAAAGTAAAATTTTATATCTCGCTTATTTCTTATTTGAACATATCTTAACCCTAGAATCGTAATCATATATTTTTGTGCCAATGAATCATAACCATTCGTTTGTGAAACTACTCAAGTTAAAAAAATTGTAAAAAATACATTTTAAATTAAAACTTCTATGTTTATTAAATGGAAGTAAAGCAAATTTTATAAACTTTCGTGTGAAACCATATTTTAAGTCTTAATTTACTTAACAATAATTTCACTCATTTTTCCCTAAAATGCTGCAAGGAAAATTTGTTTATTTTGCGATGTAATTTTTAAAAAGTCATAATAAATAGATTTTTATTAAGAGATGTTTTGTCTCCACATAATTGTAAAGTAAATTAGTGTAGAATTACTATAAAGGCCTTGATATTCAATTCCATTAAAAAATATTTTTTGTAGAAGTTTGTAGAAGTTTGAAAACGTGGAAAAATCTTGATTTTCCACACATATTTCTAATTACATTTAATAGTAATCATTCGTCTGGGAGACTACTAAGTTCACAAATTTGCAAGAAATACTTGTTAAACAAAGTTGCAATGTTTCTTCTATAAATATAAAGCAAAATTAATAATATTTTGAGTTGAGGTAAATTTTAAGTCTTCATTGATTTTACAACATTTGTACAGATTACAGAAAAAAGCATAAACACAAATCACAATGATTAGTCTCACAGACTACTTTTGAAACAAACGGCACGAACATCAATCGTAATCATTCGTCTCCCAGACTATGACGCAAATTAAAAAATTCCTAACCTAAAAACTGCTGACATTCACGCACTGAAAACTGCCGTAGAGTTGTCAGGGGACCAAAAGAGACAACTAGTAGTACAGTAAAAATAAGTGAAAAATTCTATAAACCCAAAAGAATTAGCACAGACAAGGAATTTGGTACAGATGTTGAGTATATCTTCCTTTTGAGCATACTAAAAGTCCCCTAAAATTGGAGCAGTGCTACGGCCGCCATCTTGGAAAATGGCTGCAAATTTATGTATTTTTGCCTTTACCTCCTTTATTATTGGAGATACAGAAAAAAGTCTCGAATGAAAATTGTAGCCCATTAAAAAATACACATTTTTGGTTATAACAATTTTTTCTCTAAACCCAACGTTTTTGAGTTATTTGCGATTAAGTATAGGCTAGTTAATGTTTTTGATTAATCAAAATTATAAGAAAATGTGTTGTAATATGACATTTTAAGGGGTACAGAAAAGGGAAATTAAATTTTTTAAATGGATAATATTATTCTAATACCACTGCCGATAATGAAGGGAGGTGTGAACTTCAGTTTTCGTTGGTAAAAAAATCGGCCGCCATCTTAGATCTGCCATATTGCATGAAGTAATTATTTTCAAATGTAAACATAGTGCTGTCACATAATTTCAAACTAGATTTTCACGCTATTTACAATGCCGAAATCCGTTTTTGAAAATCTTGACTCCTTTTCAAGATATACCCAAACAAAGATTATTCCCTGTATAATCCTTGTGGACGTTTCGAGCTTGGAATACGTTTTGGGATTTTTTTGGACTATTTTACTTATAGCTCCAGATGTAATCAAAGTACGCTATTCGTTCTCGTCTTAAACTATTCAGTAGTATTTTGACCTCCATATAAGCGGCTTATCAATGGATTCAGATTCATTAGATATGAATTATGATACCTTTATTAATGATAAAATGTGATTTTTCTAAATTCAATGTTCAGTAAAAATTGTATATTTCAGATTCTAAATAAGATATAAACTTCTTTCTGGTATTAAACCGATCAGTAAAATATTAGCTTTCATTTGAGCTATTGATCATGAAAATAGGACAATTTTAAGCCGAGGTATGTTATTTTATTTTAACATAAAATTTAACGTTTTTAGCATTCAATCTTCAGTTGAAGACATATATCTCAAGCTCTTAGTGAGACATAATCCTCATTAAAGTCTTAACTTAAATGGTAAACTATGGGCTTTCTTTTGAGTTATTGATCATGAAAATCAGTCAATTCTAAGAAGAGTAATAATCCTGTATTTAAATTAAAATGTAATTATTTTAGAGTTTTGTCCTTAAGTAAGGACTCATATCTCAAGTTCTTAAAGAGATACAATCCTTTGTAATATCTTAAATTAATTGGTGACTGATTGGCTTTCATTTGAACTATTGATCATGAAAATCGGACAGGTCTAACCTGAGTTATAATCCTTCATTTGGCAATATAATTTTAGAAAAATCTCATCTTATGGTTAATAAAGGTATTATAGCTCATCCCTAATAAATTTGAATCAATTGATAAGTTGCTTATATGGAAGCCAGAATACTATCGAATATTTTAAGACTAGAACGAACAACGTACTTTGATTACATCTGGAGCTATAAGTAAAATAGTCCAAAAAATCCCAAAACATATTCCAAGCTCGAAACGTCCACAAGGATTATACAGGGAATAATCTTTGTTTGGGTATATCTCGAAAACGAGTCAAAATTTTCAAAAACGGATTTCGGCATTGTAAATAGCGTGAAAATCTAGTTTGAAATTATGTGTCACAACACTATGTTAACATTTGAAAATAATAGTTTCATGCAATATGGCAGATCTAAGATGGCGGCCGATTTTTTTTACCAACGAAAACTGAAGTTCATACCTTCCCTCATTATCGGCAGTGGCCTTAGAATAATATTATCCATTAAAAAAAAATAAATTTCCCTTTTATATACCCCTTAAAATGTCATATTACAACACATTTTTCTTATAATTTTGATTAATCAAAAACATTAACTATACTTAATCGCAAATAACTCAAAAACTGTTGGGTTTAGAGAAAAAATTATAATAACCAAAAATGTGTGATTTTTAATGGGCTAAAATTTTTATCCAAAACTTTTTTCTGTATCTCCAATTATAAAGGAGATAAAGGCAAAAATACAGAAATTTGCCGCCATTTTCCAAGATGGCGGCCGTAGCACAGCTCCAATTTTAGGGGACTTTTAGTATGTTCAAAAGGAAGATATACCCAACATCTGTATCAAATTTCTTGCTTGTGCTAATTTTTTTGGGTCAAAACTTATTTTTACTGTACTATAGAGGGAAGGATGGCATTTTGACTAATCCACAACCATCTGATAAGCTAATTTCGGCAATGTTGCGTCGTCTGTCAGACTAATGATTACGATTCTAGGGTTAACAAAACTTGGTTTGTGGCTTCATCTAGATGAGATCTAATGTATATTAGTCTAAAATCCCCGATATTTCCATTTTTATGGCCGCAAACCTGCATACTCATTTCCCATGTTATCCTTATGGGAAATAAAAAAAACGATATCTTCCTTATTCCTTAACGTACCTTGATAAAACTATGTATGTGGCTTCATCTAGTTTAAATATACTGGATTATGGCCTAAAATACTCTATTTTACATTTTCATGGCAGCAAACCTGCATACTCATTCTCCATGTTAATCTTATGGGCAATAAAAAATGTTGTGTAGTTTGCTCATTTCTCAACATATCCTGATAAGAACTGGCATGGGGCTTCATGTGCTGAAATAGACGTATACGCTACCTTGTTAGATAATTTCGACGATAACTCAGTTGTTTATTAACCGATTTTCATAAGTTTGGTATCGTTAGACTGGAGATAAAATTTTCTAAATATTATTATCCTTTATTTTTTTTGTTAAATGTGACAGTTTTTCGGTATTTCAATTTAATTATTTAAAACGGCCGCCATTTTGAAATTTAGTATTTGATCGTGCTGATTATTTTTTCACAAACTAACCTTGACTAGATACAGGTGTATACCGAGTTTAAAAAAATCGATTGAAAAACTTCGGAGATGAAAATATTTTGTAAAAAGTATAAAATGGCGGATATCTGATAAACGAAGCGTTTTTGAAAAATATTTTGTGGTACATTTTCTCTTTATTTTGCCCCGTATAACATATTCCCGGAGTTTGGCACTTTACACGTTTGGTTATTTTTAGCCACATAGTATGATGGGAGAAAGCTCGAATGGGGGAAAGGTTTTGATTCAGAGACTTGGGAAAAATCCTGAAACCAAACTTAAATTTTACCATTAGCCTAGATGGGAAAATCCTTAAAATATCTGCCATTATTAAAGAATTTTACTTAAATCAATAATTGAATTATAATGGAAAAGTAAACGGACATTTGTCTTTACTAGTAGTAGTAGTAGTAGTAGTAGTTTACTAATAGTAGTAGTTAGTAGTAGTAAACTACTAGTAGTAGTTTACTAATTTTGAAAATGTTAAATAAAGGGAATTAGATTAAGAAACAACATAAGGAGTCACAACCTTGTATAAATAAGCAGATTAATGGATGGTTTTGGTCTTGCTATCAAACGGAATGACAGTGTTTTTTGGCAACGTTGGGCTAAGATAACGAGCCTCGCAGGTGGCCCGATGTGATAAGAGACACGGCGAATCTATCGTTGAAAACATTTCCTTGACAATTGTTCAGAGAAAAAATTTCCTTCGCCTTAAATTATTGTAAGGTTAAAGATTTTAATAGTAAAGATGATTAACAATAAATGATTATGGATGAGTAAAATATGGTGAATTTAAAATATAACAGTACAGGATTTTTCCCTAGGTAACTAAGCTAGATGTGTATGAAATCATCTAACAATTAAGATTATCTCAACAGCGTGTTTTCATATTCATTAATAAAAACAGCATTGTACGGAAATAGCTTCATAGTTTTATGACCTCTTAAAATCTATGTCAAAAATCTCGTTAAAAAGTACATGGAAAATAATGTACATTTGAAAATATATTATATAGATAAATATATTATTTTATTGTACGTCAGCAATTATGAATTACAATATTTTCCTCCAGGAACTTGACGAATCGATGTAATAATGTCATTACTAGAATGTAATAAAATCATTATAGAATAAATGATTTAACCTTGAAGGTACTGTGTAAAACACCCATCATGAAAGTTACCGAATGCATAGTGCACATTATATAAACTCCAGTGTCGTGTTAGGACAATAGAGGGGGGTATCTTTGTGCTTTTGATTCGCCAAAACTCGGATTTGCGGCGTCGGCGACGGCGACACGGCCAGGTATGAGTATGAGCGGCGGGGCGGGACGTTGATGCGGGGCGGGTGCGGGGAGGGGAAGGAGTCGAGAGCCCAGGCGCCATAATGACGCAGCCGTCTAACGTACGAATCCGCCAATAGTTCCCATCTCTGCCGCAGCCGCGCCACCTGTCACGTCGCCAGGAGCGGCTAGTTCCATGTCCTCCACGCTGGAGCGCGCCAGTTGTGGCTCGTTCAATGCCAACAATGCCTCGTCCGATCTACACGATGTATAATCAATGACAATATGGTTTGCTCTCGGAATAACGCAACATTTTCCCTCACCTGCAATAGTAAATATCCTGACCATAAACATTTATATTATTAACTTAGTAGTAATACAAATATCTATTTCGTCTCGCTCTGCTACTAGCGCCTGCAAACGGGTAGCTGCACCCATGCAGCTGATTGTTGTTCAACTGATAGTTGCAACGTTTTTACATGCTTAATTCTTAGACGTTCTCTCAGCTGCTCGTCGTTAATGTTATTCTTATTTTATTATTCCTGTCACTAAATTAGCTGTTTTCGCCTGCATGCATTGAGCTGGAGCATATTTTTATTTTTTTTTAAATTAAAGTGCCTTAAAATTTTCACACACACATATGCGTGGAAATTTGAAGGCGCTTTAATTTTTTTATTATTGATTTTAATTTTATTCTTTTAGCTTTACTCCCTGGGGAGTAAAATTATAATTTTACTCACGCATTACAAGGAGTAAAAAGCGTCTAAACATAGCAGATGGGGAAAAATATTTACTCTTGTTCTGTATTTTCAAACTATACACAAACAGTGGAAAGTAGTTATCTATTAGGATTTGTTTAAAGCCAAATCATTTCAGATTTGACATGAGATTCTCAACCATTCCAAGTTTCGTACGGGTCAGTTAGACCATGTTCACAGCTAGTTTATGGTCTATACAAATATTTAAACTGGTTTTATAGGATAAAATATACTACTTGTGCGCCGATTTGTCAATTACTATGTCATATTTCTTGAAAACTTTGCACTTTAATTTTACTAAAAAATTGAGAGTTTGCTAGTTCCGTACGGGACATCACAAAATTACATATGACACTTTTGGTAACATATTTTATTTTATTTGTAAAAGAGGTTTTTAAAATATAAAGAGCAATGAAAGACATTTTTTTAACCACTTAACGCTATTTTTCAATGTTTATCAATGATTACTTCAGAACTATATCGAAGTTTTCTGGTTCCGTATGGGACATGTAAAGGTTCCGTACGGGACTCGTGTAAATGGAGGTTTCAAATACGCAGGTTGTTATATTATAATACGGGTATTGTTATTTCATTAATACATACCGAATGTATAAGTTACTTGTGAGTATTTTGTGTTAAAGTTTTTGTAATATGATGTAAAACATAATATTGTCACATTATGCCATTATGCCATTACATAATTACCATAAAATGATATTGTCACATTACGTGCACAATCTTTATTCTTAAAATAATTACTTCATCTATGCTAAAAAACTAGGGACAGATCAACGAAAACAAACAAAAATGAAAGTTTAATGGTTGGGTTTAAGCTGGAGGACTATAAAAACCATTAAACGTGTAAATGTTAACAGTTTTCCTGCGTGGGTTGAGATAGGATTACGATTTTCGAAGGAGTTTTTACTAAAATAAACAGGAAAAACTTGTTTTTAATTTTCCTGCTCTGAGGCTCATCTATTCTGGAATTGCCGTTCCACGAACAAAATCGATGTCCTGGCTATAGAGAGACCACTCGGCACTAACTATTAGAGTTGCGCAAATTTTGTTGTTATGTACTAAAATTAACTGACACCAATTTATAACCTATAGGAATATAACACGACGAAGATATTATCCTCGAGTATTTGAAGAAAGCTCATTACATGAAGTGTTGGTGTAAACATGATACGCAGATGACATCCTAATAATATTTTATCTGCGTATCAGGGAGGAGAAAAGGTCAGGATATAATGATGAAGAAATCCAACAGTCAACATCCAAATCTGCCATGCATTCACCAATGAATACGAAGAGGATAACAAGATAAACTTCAAAGACTCGATGATGTTAAGACGGAAAAATCATCTCGCATTCGACATCAACAGAGAACCCACACAGACGAACACTACGATCAACATATCAGTTCATACAATCAGCCTTAAGACGCTGCCTTCAGATCGACGCTTTACCGCGTATACAAGATTCAATTCTCTGAGGTTATAGACCGGATATAGAGGATCTAAAAAACCCACGAATGGGTAAATTGAATGGGTCTCCGATACGTTTGTGTTCGTGGCTTCAGAATATCTTAAAAATACACAATTTCAATATGGTGCAAAATAAAACTTGTATTTGACGATAATCGTCAAAGTTAGGGAAAAATTCGTATTTTCACAGGTTTTTCTCACATACATCTGTAAAGATTAAAATTATGGGCACTTAAACGTTTCGTAGCGATTTTGTAATTTTTACAATTGGCCTTTTTACTCAAAAAAGCATAGCCTTTACTTGATAGACCCAGATTCAAACATTCATTCTTACAGCTTGCTCCTCTCTTAAAAAAGTCCTATAGATATTAAAATGTTCCTTCATTCGTCCAGTTCTCAAATATAAACCAGAGATACAAGACAGTCCCATTAAATCTAAAATATGTACCAAGCTTTACAGGGACAGGAAAAGAAATAAATGATTTCCTCTTAGTAAATATACTATAAGGTTCAGTGCAAAATTAACAACAAAAATATTTCCTTACATGCCCTGAAGCGTATGTGGGGAAACAGTCATAGTCAGTCTTCACGTTAGTAAAACAGTTTACAACACTTGAATGTCTTCTTCGACATTTTCAATAATCAGTGAAATATGGTAACAAAATCGCGACACTTCTTTCGGTCTGATAAGTTATGCTCGAAACACTTTCAACAGTATGCAATTGATTTTATCCATGTTTTACGAATAATAGAATAAAATAAATAACCTTTTGAAGTAAAAAAACCATTACAAGAGGTCGAAGAATGTGTTGTATGATCCTTGTGTCGACAGCAGCGTGGCGCACAGTTCCAGCCTAGAGGTGCGGAAAATTACCATGCAAATATTTGGCTGCTTTGAATATGCTAAACTCTTGATAGAGTTCGAGACTTCCCTTAACTTATCAATGCATTCCTAAAAAAATCCTTCAGCTGAGAGGAAGCTCATTATGACCGAGATAAAAATATTTTTTCATCCCATTGAGTTTTTTATTTTAGTTAATAACTTATTTGTCAAACCTAACCAAATATTAAACGATCGTGAGATAGGTGTTTTGAACATTGTTAGCGTTGTGTTTTACAACTGACGCCAAATACTTCACTTTGAACTCTGCAGTCATTAACGTAATTTTTTTCTAGTAAACAGATTTTGTTAGTTAACAGATAAACATTTTAACTATGCTTAGAATTAAAAAATGACTAAATCAGGTATATTTTATTATCAGTCAGTACAGTAGTAAAGTCAAAAATAGACTTTATTTATGCTTACGAATCCTGTAAACAACGAGCTATTTTATTTTCATAAACCAAATAAATATTGGAAAAGTTGCTAAAAGAAAAAGTTAAAAATGTTTGGCATTTGTTGGCTCCAACTGTATTAAAGTTTTACATCGACTTAGCTGCCCGAGCACAAACTAAGTTTTCTTATTTTTGTTATCCTATAGGAGTCCTTTCTCCTTGATCGGGAAGTTCTCCTTAACACTGACAAAACATGTTGAACTCTTTGTCTGTATCCAGTTGAGATAAACGGAAATGTTTTAATTGCCTTTTGATAGAAAATGTTTTGGATTGTGGCGTGAAAGTTTGTTATAGAAACCTAAAAAACTAATCGCTTTTGACCTCACCTTAAAGTACCCCATTTCACCTGTTCCAAATTTAAAAACGTTCGCCCCCTCCTCCCGGCCTAACCGTCTCATATGTTTACCTAATTAAAACATGTTTTAGTGTGATGATAGATTTTATCACATGATGAAGTCTTTTGTTGAATATTCAGTATAGTAAAGGTTTGGGCATTTTTGTATAGAATTTACATAACTTATTCTACTTTAACTTAGCATCACCTTTTTTACAGTAAAAATATTATATCTATTAAATCATAAGGTAAATTTTGTTCCAAAGGAATGAAAATTCAAATAATACAGTTTAGTAAAATAATTATCTTTTGTCAAAAAAATCGGATAAAATAATTCTTCTTTTATAATATGACGAAACACAAATTAAAACCTACATAATTATCATACATGATACCAGCATAGCTGATTAGAACAATGTAGCTAAAATATGCCAAAGAAAATACCGGCTTATTGGAGAACCTTTGCCTTAACGGCTAGGGAGACCAGCTGTTGCCAAGTTATTCGCCCTTAAATTTGTAATGAAAATGTACAGAATTAACAAGTATTTCGTAGTAATATTTATTTCATAAGCACCAAACAATATGACAAGTTATGATAACGTTATCAAATTTAATAGCCGGTTATTTTTTCTAGACACTAATCATTGTTTTTTTTCATCCGATTTTCGTTGAGAAAGAAAATGTGCAAGTAATTGTATCCAAGAATATTGTATACATTTTTGATTAAAATATAGATTGGCGGTAAGTCATATTTTTGAGGTGTTGTGATCTGTGTCTTTGAGCGTGTATCCCTTTTGCTCCACGGTCAAGGAAAACTTTAAACGGACTTTTTAGAAACTTGAAAAGAATGTGGCCTGAACCTTCAACTGATTTGAACTTTGCTTTTTTATAAGAACAAAAAAAGAAAAGATTAAGATAACCCAAAACAGCTTTAATTTTGAGTTTTGTGAAATTATGTTAAGTAGTGTTTGATGTCCGTCGAAAATATACTTCCACGGCTCAAACGTGGCTTTCTGCTGCATGCTCATGCCTAAAATCTTGATCTTGTGTCAAAAGGCATCTCTGTTTCTAATAGTGCTATTACTATTTTATGGTGTAATATAAATAAAAGATGGATGAGAAATAGTAATGATATTTTATTATGTAAGCTATTCCTTTACGTTCCTTTATCGTCTATTTGCGCTTATTCAAGGCCACACTACACTACAGGCCGGAGTCCTTCTGTGGCGACGTCACATTATCAGACGGAATCGCAGACGCTTTTGTTACGTATTCTTATGGCAATTCACTCTCATACTCTTAAAACTATCGTGCTCCACGTAATTCATCTAGTTTCGTAAACCCAGTTTTTTTTCAATCTGCATAAATCAATGAATTACTAACTATAGTAAAAAATAATTTTAAAGGAATCACGACTTTATTTTTCAGATTAAAAAACTGTAAACATCACAGGCAAGTAATTTGTATATTTTTCATCAGATGATTTATTTTGAAATTTGACAGTTGAGTTTTTTATTGTTTTTATTTTGATGTACTAATGTCAAAAATGTTTGTTCAATATTACAAAATTCGTATTTAGGCTAGTTGTTATTTCCAACACAGAGCTAGGAGCTCGGCCAATGTTGTGACGTGTTGTGATAAGTTTAACATTCTTACAATAATCAATATTGTTCAGGCAAAAAAAAACAAAGTTGCATATTACGTTTGAATGACAGTATTAAAGTAAGAACTTGGAGGTGAGCGAAATGCAGAATTTGGTGGAGAGAAGGCGCAGGTCCCTCTCTCGTCAATCAAAAGGGATGTTTCTGGCGGTTCTGAAATCTACCTGCTGACCCGTGGAGCAAAACAGACGTTTCGAAAATGCCCCTTAACCGTGGAGCAAAAGACAGCTGCCTCCGGCATCATGAAAGCAACGCCTGTCGTGGGTTCCACTCCCGGTCTTAACAAATATACAAATACTGGAAATACTAATACAAATAACTTGCTAAGACCAGGATTCAAAACAAGGATGATGCCATTAGTATGTACAATTTTATCTATACATGGTGAGTCTTCTAAGCTGTCCACAACAGATTGTAGACGAGCGGCTTGACATTCAAGGACGAATGAAGCAAAACCTTTCCCAACTAGCTCCTACCCAACGACGTAAAAATATTTATAGCCTTTTTAAAGTGCAAAGTGTAGTGTATTTAAAAAACTGAAGGTCATTGGTTCGATTCTCAGAATTTAAAGCTCTAAACAAGACGAACAATTTAGTGAAAACAGATTTCACTTATCTTTATTAATTTAAATACCCCCGTTGCAGCAGTCCTGCATACTCAGCGAATTTCAAGTGCATAAATAAATAATTTAAATGAAGTCTCGCATCAAGTAAAATCAATATAAATTCAAAAGAAAGCGTGCAAAAATACTCTCCTAGTAGCTTTTATGATCAACAGGCTATAAAAAATAATAGCCTATACTTGGCACGAAAATGCAATGTTCAAAACTTCAAAACAGCTGGCTTTTCCAATTTAATCGTATGGGGAAATGACCAGCTGTTTAAGTTTGAGTAAAAAATGTCATAAACATCATCAGTAAAAATCTGTATTCGCTATAGTACATTTATTTGACATATTTAGTTATCTGGCCTTTAAGTAAGCCATATGTCTGTATCCACCATGTGGCTTTGAATCAAACATCAGCTCACATGTTTTAATGTAAACAAAGCAGACGTTTTAGATCCCAATGCTACTTCCCAATGCTACTTAAATGGCAGTTATTTTATGTTATTTTTTGTTATCTAGCAAACTTTAAGAAATTGCAGTACTTTTCCTGAGTCCCTGACATTAAAACATTTAATTTGAGCCCTGTTCCCTCATCCTGTGATTTGCCAAATGCCCACAATTGGTATTCAAAAATAAATTATTCTTCATTAGATTAGTATGGAAAAATGCAGGTTTGCTGCCACAGAAATTTGAAAATGAGGTATTATAGGCTACAATCCAATATATCTAAACTATATAAAGCCACATAACATGTTTTATCAAGATATGCTGAGGAATAAGAAAGCTATCCAATTGCATTTACCTCTCATAAGGTTAACATTGGGAAAGAGAGTACACAGGTTTGCTGTCTCAGGAATTTGATGATTTGGATATTTTAAGCCATAATCAATTAGATATTAACTGTATGAAGCCTCATGCCATTTCTTATCAGTATATTTTGAGAAATGAGCGAACTACACAACTTATTTTATTACCCATAAGGTTAGCATGTAGAATGAGTATGCAGGTTTACTGCAACAGGTATGTTAAAACTGGTTAGTTTAATTCATTATTTAGTATATCTTAACTAGAAGAAGCCATATACCAAGTTTTGTCAAGAAATGTTAAAAAATAAGTAAGATATAGAATTTTTTTATTTCCCAAAAGGATAACATGGGGAATGATTATGCAGGTTTGCTGCCACAAAAATTGAAATTTCGGGGATTTTTGACTAAAATACATTATATATCATCTAGATGAAGCCACAAACCAAGTTTAATTAAGATATGTTGAGAAATGAGCGAGATATAGAATTTTACTTATTCCCCATAAGGTTAACATTGGGACAACGTACTGTGTTTACCACTTTCAATATCTCGGTAACCAATGGACATAGAGCAATGATTCAAAATACTAAATTGTTTGTTTTTTTGAGGCAAATCCAATGGTGCCAACAAAAATTTGGTTAATTTCATTTTTTTATGTAAAAACTCCAAAAAACCCATTTTTGGGGGGGGTTATTCCCCCTTTACCCCCTTTTCCGATGGTCCGATCGGGCTGGTTTACGAACTTGTCCAATCGATCACCACTTTACATGTCTGTACCAAATTTCATTAAGATCGGACCATATTTACGACCGCTATCGTGCTCACAGACACATATATATAGATAGATAGACAGATAGATAGATAGATAGATAGATAGATAGATAGATAGATAGATAGATAGATAGATAGATAGATAGATAGATATATAAATTCGAACGAATGGTGTTTTTTGCTTCTGGTGGCCCCAAAACGAAAAGTTATCATGGTCTCGGGCTTAGGTCTTACCATGAGACCTACTTTAATAGCTTCTTCCCTATAAGGGAAATTCGCTAAAACGGCGGCCATTTTTTTGGAAAATAATGGTATTTACAGAATACCCTGTATCTTGAGAACTACAAACTTGTATTTGTTCGGTTTAAAAATTATTAATCCAATATAAACTCAGCTTTAGTTTGATATACGGCATGCCAAAATTTAGAAAATTAAAGCTTTTTCAATACAATTAATCTTTTTAACTGTTAATGGCACTGCAAATAAAAATAAAAATAAATAACAGTATTTATCAAATAGCACATCATTTTACAGGTCTTGCAAAGACATGCAGCTTTTCAATTTGTAATTACCTTCCATACTTGATGGTGGGTTCGTTGTAATGAAACAATAAATTCAATTTCCCCATATAAAGCCCATGTTAAATATGTAGTACTCAAGTTTAATAAACTAAGTGCAAGTCAGCTTATTAAACCTGAATCAAAGAGCTCAACATATAAATGATGTAACCCTGATGATTGTTTCTGTAAAACAAAGTATATTTATTTTCAACTTTGCAAAGAAACAAAAATAATTAATGAAATTAAATAATAATCGACTTTAACGTGTACGAGGAACAATTTTTGACTTTTCTATAGACCATGAGGTCTAACGAAATGTAATACCGAATGTCCAACCTTAAGTTTTCCAATAGCTACATTCTTAATTATGACTGACAGAAAACCTCTTACGGGGGGCCTCTTTATTTTTTATGCTGCTTTTAGGCATTGTATTTCAATTTTTGAACTATTTACTGGTTTTTGAACTCGTCTGATTGCCGTTGAGTGATCTTTGCGACTTATAACTGTATGTACCAATTTAATCAGATCGGACCGTTTTGATGAGATTCTCGTGCTCACAGACATAAATGAAAAATGGAATCAACGAATGGTTTTGACAACCGGGGGCCTCCTAACAACGAAAAGTCTCGGGCTTGGGTCCTACCTGTGGTAATAGTTTCTTCCCTGTTGGGGAAATTCGCCAAAAACGTCATCATACTTATTGTCAACCGTAAAGGCCATATTAGGGGAGGAGTTTCCAAGCCCCTACAATTCGCAGCCGGAAGAGAGGGCTGCAATGTCTCCGGCTGCAGTTAAAAATGTATTATGAGTGTACATTTTGCCGGCTCGGCGGCCCTCTTGTTCTGCCTGACTTATAGCGCCCTTCATCTCTCCCTTAATTTTATTTTCAAAAGAGGTTTAAATAACGCTTTTTATTTCAAAATGTAACCAAAAATAGAACACGGTTTGAATTGTTTTGTTTCTCGGTTGTGTCTGCGCCTATGGCATTTTTGAGGAGATGAAGTAGTTATTTGTGTATCGAGAGAGTAAAGTACAACATTCATTCTGAAACATACATTTTCCTCGTGAAAATTGCCGTCCTCCCAAGCTTGGACGCCAAAACTTTCACTCGTGAGACAATGTTCTTTACTTTCGAAATACACGCAACATTTTTCCTCCTCCTACAATAATAAATACCCGATCTTTAAACATTTATTTCATTAGCTTAGTAATTGTATCCATTTTGTTTCCATCTGTAATTAGTGCCTGCATCCGAGTAGCTGCAACCGTTCATGCACCAGCGATCAGCAGATTGCTGCAACATTCTTACAAACTTAATTTGTAGACATTTTACAGCTGATTGTTGTAAAAGTCTTATTATGTGATTAATCCTGCCACTAAATAAGCTGTTAGCGGCTGAAATCGTTGAATCTAAACATATTTGCATGTCAGCGTAGAAATTTGAAAGCGCTAGATTTTTTTAATAATTGATTTCTATATTATTCTTAAGGGTTTAATTTTTCTCCTGCCGCGGGAGACAAACCCGCTTTACTCCCGCTGTGAGACAAAACATTCGTTTACTCCCTCAGTGTAAGGAGTAAAAAGCTTCTAAACATAGCAGGTGGGGAAAAACATTTTAAGACAAAGCGGTTAAAACCCCGTAAGTGTCTGTGGGTGTGACAGGAATCGAACGCGTGACTTCTTAACCGCCCCCCACCCCTAATACGCCCCCGCCCCTCCGTCAATACTAACAGTGCCAATATATCCATCTTAAAAGTTTTGCTTAAACATTAATATCTTAAAATTGTCTAGTTGATAGGTAAATAAATTTACAACTTTTCAAGTCTTTGTAATAAGACACTGTATCTGATTCATTCTGTTTTTATATTACAGTGAAGTGTTATTCTTGTTTTCTACCAAATTTTTAGGCTTGAATTCATTGTGTAAAGTACAATGCTTCTATAATTCATGGTCTATTAAGAAACCTAATAGACATTTATTAAACCATCGATTATAACTATATAGAAAATGTACAAATAACGCGAGATTAAAACGCAATTTTAATGTATTTCCTCAACCTGATATGTTTAGACGTTTTTTACTCCTAGTAATGCGTGAAAAAAATGCCTCGCTGTGGGAGACAAAGTAAACCCATTATGAATAAAATTGAAATCAAAATTAAAAAACTCGAGCACCTTCAAATTTGCTCGCACATATGCAAAAATATTGCAGCTCAACGAATGAAGGCTGTTAGCTGATTTAGTAGTAGGAATAAGCAAATAAGAATAACATTAACGGCAATCAACTACGACAACGTCTATAATCAAGCATGTAAGAACGTTGCAACTATCAGTTGATTGCTGGTGCATGAATGGTTGCAGCTGTCCGGATGCAGGCACTAATCGCAAAACGAAACAAATTGGATATTTTTCATTACTTACTAAGTTAAGAAAATAATTATTTACGGTCAGGATATTTATTATGGCAGGTGGAGGGGGGGGAATGTTGTGTTTACAATTGAATCGATTGTCTCCCTCGTGAAAATTGTCGCACACGACAAGCTCGGGTGCCAAAATTTCACTCGTGGGACATATTACTCACTCGACACACAAATAACTATTTTCCACGTTACATTCACGTGAATGGTTGTGCACCGTCACTACATTTTCATGTTAAAAAAAAACACAAATCGTACTTTACAACGCGTGAAAATCACGTTATAAATGTACTAAGAAAGCGTAATTTTCACGTGATTTTCCTTTGTGGGCTATCTGGGTCTCTTCTGCTATGGAAATATTTAAATCAATGCCTTATGATTACATTATGATTAATCATGCGAAAATTACACACATGCAGACAACAGGAAAATAAGCATTTTCGGATGAAACTCCATAGGAAGTTTTATCTTAGTTTAAGTATTCAATCACTTAAATTTCTGTAGTACTGGTGCGGTTAAGTATGTAGGGAAAACTTGGATTTATTTCTCTAAAACGTAATATCCTCTCCTTTACGGAAACTATTTGGTCGGTAGGGTATGTGAGGTATTGCATGCACGTCCAAAAGGCCATACAGCAAAGATTGGTGGAGGAATGCGGCCCTCATAGCTCTTTGTCAGACCTCCGGACTCCAAACTATAAACGGTTTCTAACCTTTAGATCAGCATTTAGCGGCCTAGCATTTTCAGAAATATCGACGTTCTCATACAACTAAAATGTTTACTTCTGACTTTGACTATAAATAATTAATACACCTCCCATTCTTATGGCCCAGCTGTAGCTAGTTTTGGGTGAGAATTTAAATTTGACATAGTTTGATTAATTACTAACAGAGGGTGCTTCTGTGAACCCCTTATTTTAGGTATTTACTCTAACATGTTGCACTCTACAATTCATAAAACAATAATTAATTGACCATCGTTGGTTTTCTGTGTAAAAAATGATATGACCTCTTAATACCGAAATTAATCGCTGACATTAGTACACTCTGTTGGTAATTTACTATATCTAAGAGCTTTTTTAATCCTGGGTCAATCAAAACCTGGTGCAATTTTATAATGCGATTGAAGGTCTGCTTCAGATTCAAAGTCAATGCCTCCGACTAATACGTGTTGAGATTCAACGTTGGTGACGGTGAGTTTATGTTTTGATTTAGATTTTTGCTGGCACCTGATACCACCGACTAATTTTTTTTATAAATCAGGGTCGGAAAATGACAGCAAAATTCAAATAAAAAGTAATGGTTGTCATTTATCGAGACATAATTATGTTGTAGAGCAACGGTACCTACTCATATACCTATATTTCAAGAGCTACGAAGAGAATGTCTTCGTCGTCCGTGCGGCAATTAATAAATTTCAAAAAAGTATCGAATTATATTACTAATACTATTAGTAGCTGTTTTTTTACAAAGCGAGTTTAACAATATTTTGTTTAGAGTGATGAGCATATTGGACATAAGTAGCAATATCAACTAAGACAGGGTTGATCCGTAATATGATTCTATTTAGAACAAAACCAGCAATTAATTCCAGGTCCAGGGGTACAGATTCCAGCCAATGATTCAAATGTAGCAAGCTTATATTTTCATCATCAACCAATTGTGTCATCATTCAAATGTGCTACTTTTTATTTATTCACTATTTTTCCGACGAAATATGGGTGTGGTCGGTATTATACAGGGTGTTTTTTTTAAACGCAACCCATTTTTAAGATTGAATAATTCACATATAAATATGAAATAAGTATTGTTTTATGGTTCTTTACGTTTTATACAATCTATTATTTAAGTTTTATCACCTTTAGTTCACCTTATGTGCTCAAAAAATCCGCCAGTGGCATTTGTATGAAGTTATGCTCCCTCCATCAAATTCCCGAACACGTGTTGCTAGGTACCTCTTTGAATTTCTTGCATTACATTTGTTTTGAGGTACTGAATATGCTGTGACTTGTTTTTTTAGGCCTTACTTTGTATGTATCCCCAAAGAACATAATAATATAGTGGGGTCAAATCCAGGGATCTTGGGGGGAAATAATCCTTCACCGATAAAATCAAGTTTTGGGTTGCGTTTTTACACATTACCCAAATTCACACACACATTACCCACACATTACCCAAAATCAAGTTTTGGGTAATGTGTATGTCTTTAAGCACGATAACTCGCGTAAAAATGGTCCGATCTGAATGAAATTTATCACAGACATGTAAAGTAGTAATTATTCTACGAAAAAAATTCAAAAACTATTCAGCACCTCAAAACAAACATAACAAATTAAATGCAAGAAATTTAAAGAGGCACCTTGCAACATGTGTTCGGGAATTTGATTGAAAGAACATAACTTTATACAAATATCAATGGCGGACTGTTTGAGCACAAAATTTAAACCAAATGTGATTGAACTTAAATAATAGGTTGTATAAAATCCAAAGATCAATAAAACAATACTCATTACTCATTCATATGTGCATTAATCAATCTTAAAAATGGGTTGCGTTAAAAAAAACACCCTGTATAACTACCGTAAGTATTTCGTTGTGCTTCCTTTTGTAAGGTGCAGAGCCACCCGAAGAAAAGTTCGCTTTTAAGGTATATTGAATAGCCCTCGAGATGTTTTTTACCGAGGCTCGCCGTGACTAGAGTGTCATTTCACGTGATTCAAGACATTAAGCTCACATTCTCTTTATCTCTGCTGTCAGTCCATTAGATACGCCGTGATGATTGTCAGCTAACTCTTCTCCCGCCGGAACTTTGAAACTCACGTCAGTCATAAACTCTGCGTACAAGTTATAAATATCTGCCAACGACTGCAGTATTTAAACCGACAAAATTGCGATTAACTCGTGATAAACGGAACGTTTAAGAACTACTCACAGACCTACCACTTCCCAAGAACTACTAATTCTTACAGACCTCACGAGGTGTATCGCAGAGTTTCTCTTAGTACTTAATCAAACTAATTTGTAGTAATTTTAGTATAGTTTTTGAAGGACGCCAAATTCCCACGATTTTGTCAAGGCTGGAGGCCCTGCCAACATGACTTTTATACAAAACGTAAGCTAATGTACCTCAAAATTCAGATTGCCAGAGAGAACGTTGTACCTTCCATAACTCAATTTTGTAGTAGCTGTCACTTACAACGTTGTATGGTGGACCCATTCAGTTCTGTGAATGATGGATGGTCTTATTGATTTAGCTTAGGGACACGATAATTTACTCTACCTCAGCCTAAACCTAATTCGAAAACTAATAAACATGGCGAATCCAAGATGACGGTAAAAAATGAGTAACTTTCAAAAAAAGTACTGCCTAGCTTTTGGTGTGGTGTAGCATTGAAATTAAAATCATTAAGAAATAATTCATGGAGAACTATTGTGGTCTGTGAAAAGCGAACATCCAGAGGTCTCACCCTTACTGTGTAGCCTATGTTAATAGTTTTGTGTTCCCTGTAAGGTACAATGCCGTAGACTTACGGTTTTCCGTTTTTAAATTGTTTGTATGTTTTAGCGAATTTCCCCCATAGGAAAGAAGCTATTACCGTAGGTCTCATGGTAAGACCTAAGCCTGAGACCATGATAACTTTTCGCTTTGGGGCCACCAGAAGCAGAAAACACCATTCGTTCGAATTTATATATATATATCTATATATCTATATATCTAAATATCTATATATATATGTGTCTGTAAGCACGATAGCGGCCGTAAAAATGCTCCGATCGTAATGAAATGTGGTACAGACATGTAAAGTGGTAATCCCTTGGACGAGTTCGTAAACCAGCCCGATCGGACAACCGGAAGGGGGGGTAAAGGGTGATAAACCCCCCAAAAATGGGTTTTTTGAGTTTTTTACATAGGAAAATTAAATTTATCGAATTTTTGTTGGCGCCATTGAATTCAGCTAAAAAAAACAAACAATTTAGTATTTTGAATCACTGCTCTATGTCCATTGGTTACCGAGATATTGAAAGTGGTAAACACAGTACGTTGTCCCAATGTTAATCTTATGGGAAATAAGTAAAATTCTACATCTCGGTTATTTCTAAACATATCTTGATAAAACTTGGTAAATGGCTTCTTCTAGTTCAGATCTACTGAATATTGAATTAAAACCACCTAGTTTTAATATACCTGTAGCAGCAAACCTGCATACTCATTCCCCATGTTACTCTTATGGAGCTTACCAAAACATGTCAAATCTCACTATGTTGGATTGAAATATGTTGTTTTGCATTTGAAATTCGCTGAGTATGCAGGTCTGCTGCAACGGGGGTATTTCTTTTTCTTGTGGTAATAGACACACCTCATCCTCATCTTAACCTTCATTTTTCGTTAGGAAAGATAAAGTGGCTAGGAGGGGCGTTAGCGCTTCCTCGAGCAATTCATAATGTACATGTTGTTATCAACTACCTCACCAAAACACGCTACACAATTTGGAGTTTTTAGCTATACATATATATAATTTTTCTCAAAAATAATATAGGCTACAGTAGTCATAATTTCTTCAACCACCAACTCGTTCTAAAATAATTTGTCAAATTGTTTCAGTAACATAAGAGAGAGTGTTTTTAAATCACCGAAGAGTCATATTTTAAATGCAAATAAAAATATTCATAAATTATAAGTAGGAAGTTTACTATTTATAATAAAAAGACGAAAAAGTATGTCTAAGGCTGGTAATTTACTTAATAAAATAATTTTGAAAACATGTTAAGGATGTTACCGCATGTCAATGGGTAACATCTTTCAACTATATATGTTATTTTTGTACTATGTATATTTAACGGAGACAGGAGAAATTCAGACATTTCTATTTAAATTAGTATTACAGATACTTCATTTTTATTATTTGATTACATGCCATGTTCATAACTTGTATTAAGGAAGTTTAATCTTGATGGCATTCTGTGACTGGTGATTTTTATAAACAACCGCCGTAATGCTTATAACGTTCTCCTGTTGAAAATGTTAACTCTGGGAAACCACTTTTGGCTCTCACAGCCCTGAGGGCTGAGAGTTTGTATTTTATGTTTGAAATTATAATAAATGTACATAATTTAAAACTGCTCAAAACCACAGTAACTAATACAATAAAGTTAACCAGTACAAAAGAGAATACTTATTTTTCATTTTATCTTGAATAATATTCCATTGAAGTGTTGCCAAAAGATAATAATACCGTGTATCTATATTTCGGCGTGTCTTCAATGAAAGTCCTCTTTAGTAAAATTTATTTATAGATAAAACGGTTAAGGTAAATATAAATAAATTTGACAAAAACCTAAAAGGTATACCCAAAACATGAGATGAAGCTTAAATACCACTATGTAAGAAGTTGAAAAAAGTCCATGAGAAAGAGTGACTATGATTTCATATGTTCCAAAGTCCACAATACATAATCATTCATATTAGTACTGGGGCTGTGAGCTTGCTTATAGACTTTAGTAGCGAGTTTAAAAATGTTAGTTTTGTAAACAACCACACATTGCTATAACAAATTTGCTGCATGTAATCTCTATTTCATAAAAGAGTTAGCTACTCATCTCAAATTGGCAAACATAGGTTAAAATACTTATATGTTTTTATGAATTGCAATGCCAAATTAAAAGCATTATAGGAAAATTAATAAAACTCCAGACTTTAACATTGACTTCTTATTTAATTAGAACGTACAAGATGCTCATAATTCCAGGTCAAGTGAGCCAACATTGGCAATTTTTAACAAGAAAAAATAATAGTTATAAAATCATATCAATATATATTTACATCAAATGTTTCAAAAAGTACCCAAAATGTTGGGGTAGTTTCGCTAGGCCCAAAATAATTTAGTGTACCATATAGGAATTAGGAATGCTGCCCCGGATTTTTTTTTGTTGATTGGATTGTTTTTTTATTTGTTTCGGCGTATTCCACTAGTTCCCCACTTATAGAGTATGGCCCATGTAGTAACTAGTTACAAGTAATGTAATTCTGCTTACTCGATCTTTGTGTACTTTTTGCGAGGAGTAAATTTGAGTGCTAACTTAATTGCATTGTAGACTTACGATAATAGTTTGGTTCATAATTACATGTTTACAGATTGTAGGCTAGCTATTCAAAGATTATAATAATGTGATTATAACAGTATGTATTTTTGTTCCGAGTGAAAACTTTCTAACAATAAATACGTTCATTTTCTAGCCGAGAGTGGGCGCAACAAATATGAAAGATGAGGGAATGTGAAACAAAGCAATAAGGAGGGAAATGAAACACCTTGGACTTCCCACCATTACCCAATCCTTTTTCCAGAATTGCTCGTTAGGCTTAATGGGTTCTTCTTTACAGCTGCACAGCAATTTCTTTTCGATTGTTTGAAAAATCTCGGCTGGGTCCGCTTGTGAACATTTCAGAGCAAGTTTAAGTGCATGTTTGTTGATCTGCATTCGCCATAAACTATTTTCGTTACTGTAATTTATTTTATCACAGCATACTGAGCTATAATACTTATTTCACTGAGCATTCTTAATTATTGCACATAATCCACTGTAGAAAAACTTGTATTTTGCCTTTCAGCGAGCATTTAAGATTTTAAATGCGTTACAATTCTTACCGCCTACTGCAGGCGGTACACCTATATTCTACTTTCCCATATCATTTTTATTTTATTTTTGAGCTGATGTAGGTAAAAAACAACTATTTAGTTGTTATTTTTTTGGGAAGTATAGGACTCACCGCAGAAAACTTCCCAGTAAAACACTATAAAATATTCACCGTAAATGCAAAGCTAAAAAAATAAAGTATTTCGGTTATTATTATGCTTTTAGATATGCTAAATATGCTTCTAAAAATGTTGGCATTTGGAGAATTTTTCTTATATTACATTAACATTTTATAGAATAACACAAATAAAAACTAATTTTTTATACATTTTAATGTCGCGGTAATAAATTTACCTTTACAGTAATTTTCCTGCTAGAACATCAGATTGATTTAACAAATTTTTCAGGACGTTATAGCTGTGATGAGACCATTACATTTGGCCTATCATAAAAAAGGTTCTCTGTTATACTAGTGAATAGCTAAAGATAAACTGAAGTATTTCAGTTTCAAACGCTCCAAGAGGTACATTCATGCACCATGCAATAATTACTTTCAAACACAAACAATCTTACCCAATTCAAAGATTTAACCTTCTAAGTTAGTAATAGTTATTTATGTGATGAGTGGGTTAAGTACAGCATTGCCTCATGAGTGAAAATGTTGGCGCCCGAGCTTGCGAGGGCGACAATTTTCACGAGCAGTTTTCACTATTTGCTTTACCCTCAAAATACACACAACATTTTTCTCTCACCTGCAATAATAAATATCCTGACCATAACAATTTATTTAATAAATTACTATTATTAAATTAGTAAGTAGTAGAAATATCCATTTAGCTTCGCTCTACTTCATCACCTCTGCATCCGGGTAGCTGCAACCATGCATGCACCAGCGATCAGCTGATTGCTGCAACCTTCCCACATGCTTATTTCTTAGACGTTCTCACAGCTGATTGTTGTTAATGTTAATCTTATTTGATTATTCCTGCCACTAAATCAGCTGTTAGCGCCTGCATCCGTTGAGCTGCAACATATTTGCATGTGTGCGTGGAATTTTGAAGGCGCTTTAATTTTTGAATTATTGATTTCAATGTTATTCTTATGGGTTTACTTTGTCTCCCGCCGATGGACAAATTATTATTTTACTCACCAATTACAAGTAGTAAAAAGAGTCTAAACATAGCAGGTGGGGGAAAAATATTAATACTTTAATAATACTAATTCCATCATTGTATTAAAGTAACAAGTTTTTCCTGCATTATCACACGAGTAAAGAATATTAAAAAATTCTTTTGCTAATTAAATTAAATTAAACTAATTAAATTCAAATAGTTTTACGAGTATAACAATGTATTATTTAGGATATTCTCATTACCTCTAAAATACATATTTATTCAGTATATTCAATGAAATAAGATATTTTAAAAAATAAGCTGACATAGTAAAAAAGTGACGGTAGATCTACTTCCAAACGTAAACGATCCAACCAGAAATGTCAGCTGCCAAGAATAAAATTGAATTGCGATTTATGAAACCGAGTTTATGGCAGCGGGCTGGTGCCTTTTCAAATACGGTGATCGTTTGAGATAAGGACTCTTGTGATATGTTTTCTATTCTCTATATTATTGCAGCTAAATGCAAGACAATTAGAAGTTAGAAAAAAGTTTTCTAAGCCATAGAAGATTTCCGAAAATGTTTACAAAACTGCTTCTTGATAATAGTTGTTTAGGCTTATTAGTAAACAAAATATAGTTATATTTCTCATTTGTGGAAAATGCGTTAAAAAAACAGAAAATTAGTCGTAACAAATAATCATATAACGACTATACGTCATTATTATTATAGTTGAGTTTGAGGATTCTGCAAGCAACAAAATATAAGCGTTATTGCAAAAACAGCTTTGAGAAATAAGTAATGTTCCAAAATGATGCATTATTTAACTCCAAGAACATTAGGGAAAAAATTGCTAGGGGAAGAAGTTAGGGGGGGTAGTGTGGGGACCCTTGGATGACCTTCCTAATTGGTAGTAGTCGATAGGAGTAAATCAGCTTTACAGTAATGATTGACCAGACTAATTATTATTAATAAAGTTGACTAGACAATTTTTTTCAGGACGTTATAGCTGTGATGAGATCATTAAATTTGGTGTAATCAAGACGGACAGAGGAGCCCATTCCAAGCAATAAGAGGACTTAACATTGTTGATCAGATGAGTTATGGTTTTTTTATTGATTACAATCCGTTTTCATCAATTCATATTGCTCACAATAAGAACCCTTAAAGAGCCGAAATGTCCAAACAGAAAACTTAGCATTAATTTATTACCAATCGTGCCTTTAGTTTAAGGGATCCTTAATCCTATACAGGAACAAGATAATAATAGATGATTAATTATTTTTTCATCTAACGCAGTGGTTTATTTTGGACATTTTGCTCTAAAACTATGACAATAGTGATTCAAAAACGATAAGTTAAACTTCAGTGTGGCCTGAACAATATGTAGTAATAGGAATAAGAATATTATTTATTTTCTTGAGAGCATGCACAATTTTACAAACCATTTACATGGCAGTGGAAGAAAATATTGCACAAGACTTGTCGTGATTTATTTGCAATAAATAATGTTCATAAATTTTTATCATTTATAAATGAAAGAAATATAAATCTTCATAGCTCTTAGCTATTTTGAAAATAGTATCTATTTTACGGCAGAGCTGCAGTATTTGCAAGGTGTTCGATCTCGATTGTATCAATGATAACATGATCTTAGTGTTCCTCATAAATAACAAGAAAATTAGAGCCTGCAAAACATAATTTTGGTTTGTATAGGCGAGTGAAATGCAACGGATATGATGTTTTGTCTTCTAATGACAGAATAGGGCTGTCACAAGGGAAAAATTTGAATTTTTATTGTATATTGTTCCAGGAGGGCTTGGGGGGAGAAACAAATATGTTTCTGATCGCAAAACACAGTAAAGCCGCCATGCTCACCGATTTTGTTGAACTATTCTTATATCCAGGATCGGCGCTGGATACTCCACCTCTGGTAATAGCAGTGGGACAGTGCGGCAGCTTTCCGAGTTTTAGGTTATCGTGGTATCCTCACATTGATTTTGTCATGAAAAAAATGGCTAAAGGTTTATATATGTTAAGAAGATTGAAAAATTCAGTTGATGATTATATTCTATTAACAGTATATTTTTCTCATATTCAGAGCATTTTGACTTATGGAATTGTACTCTGGGGATGTAGTAGTCATTGTAAGGAACTTTTTATCTTGCAAAAAAGGGCCATTAGATTGATTTGTAATGTAAATAGACGAACATCTTGTAAACCATTGTTTGTTCAGCTACGTGTGCTAACTCTTCACTCTCTCTATATATTCCATTTGCTTTGTTTTGTTCATAGAAATTTGTAATTTTTCAGTACTAATGCTAGTGTTCACTCTTATAATACCAGACATAAAGATTGCTTACGTGTTCAACAGTACAAGTATAGTAGTTCACAAAAAAATTGGGCTTATAATTCTATTAAACTTTATAATACTTTGCCTTCAGAAATAAAATCACTGTCTCACTCTAAATTTAAGGAAAAAATTAAAAATATACTTGTTGATGAATGTCTATATACAACTGATGATTTTTTCAAAATTACATGGGAATGCTATAATTAGTTTTAATGTTGTAATCTATTTGTAAATATTGATTTATTGTAATCTGTTTGTAAATATAGTTATTGTAAGCTGTTTTTAAATATACAATTTTTGTAATCTATTTGTTAATAAATTAGGCTAAATAATTTTTATATAAATTTTGACGATTGTCCATGCATTGTATTTTGTGTTTTATAACAATAAAGGATCTTCAATCTTGAATCTTGTTCTGCGACGACCGTTGACCATCTATTCACAGGATATTGACTCATATTAAAGCTACTATCGTATTTCCAAACGAAAATAGTCAATAGCCATTTGATCTGAAAATCGAAATCAACCGGGATTAAATTCATTATCGTTAGCACATTAAGTTTATTCAGTAATTAAGGAGATTAATTAATTTATTATGTACTTTCGACGGTAATCAGCCAATTAACAAATCACTGTGGGATGGCTTTAATACGTCAAGAGGATTAATGGGAAACAGTCCTATATAAAATTGCAACTATCTGATTTACTGTATATAAATGGCGATGCATTTTTGTTTACGCATAAAAATTAACTGTTAAGGTCAGTTTGGTGTGTAAATGAAGTATGGAAACAAATCTGTATTTTTAACAGAATTAGGCAGAAATATTTTGTTTGTGGCATTGATTGCTACAAAAGTTCCGGAATTCTTTTGAGAAAATCCCCACCCCACAGGTTGAGGGCAGTGTATAACTTCATTTTTTCAAATAGCAATCCGTATTAAGTGGAAAGCGCTCAAAATTTTGATTGGGTAAAAATAAAAAATAAAAGTGTATTACCAATTAAAAATTTCACCAATTTAAAATGTTGAATGCCCGCCATTTTGTTTAGGATGACATTTTGACTTCCGGTTTCCACCACTGTTTATATCTTGACAAACTTTTCAACATGAGGGGCCATTAAATAGGAGATTGCATTTGAAATTTTGGGGCTGGGGCAAAATTAGGAATGTGACAAAGCGTCCACTTTTTAATATAATCATGGGATCCAGAGTTTGGCTTATCCAATGTAACCTGTTTGAAAGGTAAATTGGGGTATCCGTACTTAAATCCGTGTGTCCTTCTGAAACTTTAAAATTACGTCCATTCTGGTGAGATTTGCGCCATTGTATTTCTTTAAACAAACCATTTAAAATGAGGGGCAACTCAAAAAGGGCTGCTATTTGAAAACACTATGTTAGCCTCGAACCCCCTACCTGTTTGTAGGTTAATAAAATATTTTCTTTGTTAAAAATTCTGGAAATTTCGTTAAAAATCAATGCCACAAACAAAATATTTCTTTCTGGTTCGGTTTGAAAAATACAGGTTTGTTTTCATACTTAAATTATGTACTGTAAATATAGTTCGATATAAATGTAGTCCGATATAGTTTTAGAATAAATTTATTTCTTGGCGGTATGTTTTATTTGTGATGGAGTTTTCTATTTATGCAAAATCTTTGCTACTCATCACTACTGTAATAAAAACAAGAAATTTTTTTTTTAAATTGGCATATTTCGACCTCTTATCGGGGGTCATATTCAGCCATAAAACCTTAGTAAATAAACAAAAATATAAAAAAAGCAAAAAATTTCAGTATACATGTTTTATATATTGATTTTTAAAGATTTTTAATTTTCTACATATATTTAATTCCAAAATCATATGTTTATTTCACATGATTGTCAATTTTTTGTTTATTTACTAAGGTTATTATGGCTGAAGATGACCTCTGATAAGAGGTCGAAATATACCAATTAAAAAAAATTTACTACAGTAGTGATGAGTAGCCAAAATAGTGCATACATAGAATAAATTTAGTTGATATAAATTTTAGTCAGATGTAAATTGGATAATTAGGCTATTCCATGGCAGGAATACTTGGCATTTAACATACCTGAGCCCTTTGCCAAACACCCATAAGCTTCGGCTGGGTCCTGAAAGACAGATTTATTTTCGGTTTTATGTTTCCGCACTTAATAGATGACCACAATGTTGCAGCTTACACCGACAAGCTTTTAGCTCGTGACGTTTCGGCTCATGCGTCATCATTTCTTGTAAGGGCTATTCTGTGCTCTGTTTTACGCCTCTCTACAAAATGTCACAGCCCCTCTCTACAAAAATGTCTTTGTTTCCTGCGATCTGACAAACCGATCGCATCCAGATAAAAGGTAAAAGTAATTCGTCTAACTTAAATTATGTTTTCCACATGACCATTAGTAACCTTTTTAATCACATTTTAAAAGTATATAAGTTTTATATTAGGGGAGAGCGGAGCGAAACCGTTCATGCGGGTTAAACCGACCAGTCATTTTTTGTTTTTAAAGGCACAGAGCTTCGATCGGTGTCGCAGCCTAGCACTACATCGCACGAACTTGTTGGAAAGAGCAAGTTCCACTAAGCGCAGGATTTATATAATTTTAGAGAAAAATCCCGATTTGGTGAATTTTGTCTGATTTTTGCACATTTTGAAATGTGAATTAGGTGAAGAATCTTTACTTATGAAATAGAATATTGGATATCGTAAGAAACTATACTTGCCTTAAGCCATTTTTTGATTTCTAGAGATTATTCGTTAGGCTAAGGGTTTTGAGGTTAGGACACAAAACTACGAAATGGTACATGACGGTATAAACCGTACAGGTACGTTCCTGTACGGTTTAGCCCAAAACGGTTTGTTATGGCATCATCAAAGACTAAAAAAAATGTCACCTGGCCTTTGGTCTTTGCTTGCCAACCAAAGACATTTTCATAAATTATACAATTTGTACCCTACCTACTTATTCTAGGGTTCTCACAGACCTTGCATATCAGGAAAGGTCAGTAAAAGTCCGAGAAATTGGTTTAGGAACGGCATGGAAGTGTTATAAAAACGCTGAAAGTTGGGGAAAATTTCTTAAAATTCACTTATATTATGGGATTTGATGGAATAACATCAGTAAAGTATGCGCTAACGTGTGAGAGATGTTATTGTTTATATTGGAGTGAAATGTGAGGAAAGCATAATGTAAAAATATACCAAAATCAGGGAAATTAAAAATATACTGAAGGAAAGTCAGGGATTACGTTATTTCTTCAGTTGTACGATATAAAGCCCGTACTCCTGGGACTATTTCATACGAAGACACTTTTTTTAATTATCTGAAATATAAAGAGTGGAATAAATCTAACTTCTTTGTTTACCGACTTACCCGATTTTGTATCAGACCCAAGTTTAATTGAAATGTCTGTTTATTCGCTGATGATACCTCCCTTACCATTTCCGCAAAAAAACAGGCAAGGTTGGAGACATTTGGAAGTTCCAACAAAGTTTTGCAATGGTTTCAGAACAAAAACCTCGTTTTAAACACTGTAAAATCGAACATCGTTCAATTCCAGATAAACAATTCCGATCATGTTTCCCCACTGACTGTATGGCTAGGGGACTAGGCGCTTTCTTCCTGTGACAACGCAAAATTCCTGGGCCTGATTTTAGACAGCCAACTCAAATTTCATGATCACAGAGATCACGTCTGTAAAAAGCTAAGTTGTGGAATTTTTGCCATTAGAAGCCTTTCTAAAATTGCTGATACCCAAGTGACTCTGGCCGCCTATTATGGACTCATCTATCCATACCTTTCATATGTAGTTGCTGTCTGGGGATGCGAGAGTGTCCGTACCAAGTTTGTTTTCAGACTACTGAAGAAGGCTTTGAGAGCCGTCTTTAAAATACCGCACCGATCATCTTGTAAGCCTATTTTCAAAGAAAACAGAATTTTAACTTTTCCATCCATTTACATATACAGTTGCTTGACTTTTTCCCACCAAAACAAACATCTTTTAAGACCACCTTTTCACCAGACACAGTACAATCTTAGAAATAGTAACTTTATCAGGATTCCTCAACACAAAACGGTGTTCTTTGAAAAGCACTTGTATTTTAACGGCATCAAGCTTTTTAATGCACTCCCAGAGAATATCAGGGCTGAGCAAGACGCGGGACGATTTGGCCGGAAGGTAAAACGATTGTTGAGTGAGCAGGCTATTTACAGTGTTAGAGATTTTTATGAGCTGTAGCTAAGAAATCTTATATTTTATAACAAGAGATTATCGTTATTTTAGTTAGAAAACAAATGGCACTATTGTACAGTTCATTGTGATTCAATAAAGAATTTTTGATTTGATTTGTATGCAGTCGGTAGCTAATGATAACTAGATAGTTTATACTCTCATAAATTTGAACTCAAAATCAACTGATCTGCAGCCCGCAGCCATTCTCGCTGAAGTGTACGGCCCAGCCCCGCTATCTTCTAATAGTTAATAATAATAAGAATAAACTACTTTTGCTTAATCGTGCAATTTATTGTTTAAATTCTATTAACGAATAAGAGAGTAATTACCTGTAATATGACGTAAAAATAGGAAATCCCCGTTGAATCTCCGTTGTAGCGGCTCACTCAGTGAATTTCAGGTGCGTAAAAGAACTGATTCAGATAAAGCCTCAATTCAAGTAACATTAAGTATGCCCATAAATGAGCATAATTCTTTATTCTCCATTAGGACATAGGAATATATTTTAATTAATTGTTTCCTGAAGTTATGAAATAAATACTCTTAGTGGTAAAAACTTCTCCACGAATATTTTGTATTGTTTATAGTTAAACGCTTTATCAACATACTTGTTTTGAAAAAAAATCCAAGAGTGAGTTAAGTAAAAAATTATATTTTTGACATATCAAACTTACTTACGAGTATTTTTATATTATTAATACTTTATAATAATTTAGTAAATTTATGACATTTTGTGCTAAGTAGTTATGTAGGACCCATATGACCTGTGATAGTTCTTTGTGGTTATAAAAGCATAACTATGCAATCAAAATGGAAAATAATCCAACGAAATAGCGTTCCATTCTGAGCTTCGCACTTAAATTTAGTAAGCCACCTTTCCACTTTTAAGTCCACCAAAAACGATTGGCCATAAAAAATAACAAATCTGTAAACTATAAAGACTAAATTAAAAGGAACTATGTAATGGGCGTTTTTGTAGCAAATGTTTTCGCGCAAAACACATAATTGTACAACGAAATAATCAGTGAGTCGGCACATAGCTGGTCGGCTATCAGTTCGAACGTTGAGATTGGATGGTTGCTCGGGAATTGATTCCCTTGACGAAACCACGATATAGGAAGGCAATATATCCTCCGTTGGCGGGAGCTACTGGCGGTAGCTCATTTTTATATCTGGTTTACACTGTCTGCGTCCCAAACCTTTGAATTACATAATCGCACTTTTATACAGGTCGTATTCTACAAAAATTTCTGTTTTAGTCTTTTATATTTTTTCCTTGCACTACAGCATAAAATGTGGGAGAAAAAATGGGATTGTACACAGTTTTTTATTGTATATATTGCTATTTTATGCAGTTTTTTACCAACTAGAATAATCAGTTCTTTGATAGACGATTTGGACTGAAGATGAAATATAATCGTAACCATTTGGGTCGATTGTTTTTAAACCGTAACCGGGGGTTAAATAGCTGAGTTTATACCGAAACATGGAGTGCACAGAATCTCCAATCGTTCCCATTTTGTGGATTTTTTCCTCGCATCAATACAAACGTATTTCAGCCATTCCAAGTTCCGTACGGTACAGTTAGACCATATTCATAATTAGTTCATAGACTTTCGTAACGATTTAAACTAGTTTTACAGATAAAATATAACTGTACTTGTTTTTCGAGTTGTCAATTAATTATTATATGTTTTGAAAACTTTGCAAACACTTTATTTTTCAGCAAAATAATATCAGCAGGCTAGTTCCGTTTGGGACACCACATAATTACATGCATCAGAGTTTTCATAACGTATTTTATTCTATTTGTAAAAAAAGGTTTTAAAAATATACAGAGCAATGAAAGACACATTTATTAACCACTTAACGCTAGTTTTTAATAATTATCAATGGTTATTCCAGAAATATATTGAAGTTTTCTGTTCCCTATGGAACATGTAAAGGTTCCGTACGGAACTCGTGTGAATAGGTTTTAAATCAAGTTAATTTTTATGTTATAACATACAGGTATTGTTATTTAATTAATACATAACAAATTAAGAACTTATTTGTGAGTATTTTAGTGTTAAAGTTTATACAATAAGCTCACGTTGTAAACAAGTTTTATTCTTAAAAATGTCTTAATTTAGGCTCAAAAACTAGGGACAGATCAACAAAAACAAGCAAAAATTAATGTTTCATAATCGGGTTTAAGTTGGAGGACTGAAATATCATTAAAAGTGAATTTTTAACATTTTTCTTTCGCGGATTGAGTTTGGATTACTATTTTCGAAGGAGTTTTCACTAAAATAAACAGGAAAAACCTGAATATAATCTTCCTGTCCTGAGGCTCATGTATTCTGAAATGGCTGATTTCACAATATTGGCATCAGCCTCCGCTAGCGAAGGTCTGAGTGCGGGTGACTTCAGGACCGCATCAAGATCAGAACTGAATACGGTACAGTTGCCGTATTATTAAGTCGGTTCTTTATTCATCCTAATGTAAAGACTATTTTTATTGAAACACCTGTAATAAGAAAATCAGATTCATATTATTTATTTACCATTGAAATATACACAGAAAGAACATATAAATGAAAACATGGAAATGTCCCCACAAAGACTACAGGTCTGCGTGTAGGGAGAGCCATCACTGTCATTTTTCTAACGTCACTGTAACACAGCTAAAGGAAAAAGCCACTTTTAAAAAAACTTAAATTATTGAGAAAAACCCGAACACAACCTTTTAGTAAGGTAACCTAGAAGGAGAACCAGAATGTTCAAAGCCAGCAAAAAAAAAAAAAAAAAAAACAATAATATAGGAGGAAAATTAAATGAAGTAAATAAATAATAATGTATAGGGTACTATTTAGAAAATGGTCAGTGCCTGAGCAGCCCCATCCTCCAAGCCACACAGCCACCGTAGCCACCGCAGCCACCGTAGCCACCGCAGCCACTGTAGCCACCGCAGTCACTGCAGCCACCGCAGCCACCGTAGCCACCGCAGCCACTGTAGCCACCGCAGCCACCGCAGCCACTGCAGCCACCGCAGCCACCGCAGCCACCGCAGCCACCGCAGCCACCGCAGCCACCGCAGCCACCGCAGCCACTGCAGCCACCGTAGCCACCGTAGCCACCGCAGCCACCGTAGCCACCGCAGTCACTGCAGCCACCGCAGCCACCGTAGCCACCGCAGCCACTGTAGCCACCGCAGCCACCGCAGCCACTGCAGCCACCGCAGCCACCGCAGCCACCGCAGCCACCGCAGCCACCGCAGCCACCGCAGCCACCGCAGCCACCGTAGCCACCGCAGCCACCGCAGCCACCGCAGCCACCGCAGCCACCGCAACCACCGCAGCCACCGCAGCCACTGCAGCCACCGCAGCCACCGCAGCCACCGCAGCCACCGCAGCCACCGCAACCACTGTAGCCACCGCAGCCACTGCAGCCACCGCAGCCACCGCAGCCACCGCAGCCACCGCAGCCACCGCAGCCACCGTAGCCACCGCAGCCACCGCAGCCACTGCAGTGCTCCTCTTTTGAGGACAGCGACACTCCCCACCTCGGGTTCTCTTAGGTTAGGTGGTAAATTACAAAGAATACATGCAACATAATAAGGGATGTTCTGCTGGACTGAATTGATTAGTTTTGGAATTTTAATGCCGATGTTAATTTTGTCTCTAGTTGGATATTGATGTTTGATTTCCACAAAAAAGGAAATCTAACATATATTTTTATTGTATGTAATATACAAGGTTAAGTTTTTTAAGCAAAGCTTTTTTATAATTGATCAGCAGGCTAGTACCGTTTGGACCCCACATAGTTACACCTGATCATAGTTTTCATAACATCTTTTATTCTATTCCTAAAAGAGGATTTAAAATACACAAAGCGATGAAAGACAAATTTTTAACCACTTTACCCTAATTTTATGCAATAAGCAAAAATTATCACTCACATAGGTCAGTTATTTTGTAAACCGGGACCTATATTTATATGGAGCGTGCAATATACGGGAAAATCTTAAAAAAGAAAAAGAAGTTGGGTCGGGTATCTTTGGTCTTTTCTTAAAATTCGTTTGATTATAGAATTTTGGCGATAAATAGGTGATCAGTAGGTGCCAAAATCGCGCGAGGTTGTTTCTAAGCTACTTTCACGCCGCGACGTCAAAACAGGTGAGGCGTTCACGGGGAGGGAACCAATTCATCACCAGCCGAGTGGTCAGTGCCCCACCCGTCTTTTTCACTTGCCCCAAGCCGAGTGTAATACTTCAGGGGTGTGGCTGCCACTGACCTTCAGTTAGTTAAAGTAAACTTAGTCTCCATTGTGAAATTAGTTAAAGAGTAAAACGAGGTAATGAGGAGGATTATAATTACATTAAAAGTTCATCGCAGTTGAGTTTTTCACCACTGGTTAGTGGCAACAAATTTAACGACACAGCTGAAATCTGAAGCCGACCAAGCCTGACATGTTAACATTGTTTAACAGCTGCCTATTTACAGAGTGTCCGGGAACTATGGTAATTTTTGTACATGATGATAGGGGTAGAAATAAGAAAAAAAGTTTATATAATTATAGGTCCTATAGTGGTTCGTTGTCCGTCTGTATTATTTATTTATTTATTATGTCTCACGATCCTCTTGACGTAAATCTTCAAACTTGGTACATAGATGACTATTTTTAAGAACTATTTTAGAAAGAAATATCAAAATTCTATTTTTTACCATTTCAAAATGGCTACAGTATTTTTTGTTTTCATATCTAAAAAAACCCCAAATTTTAGAAAATTATACAAGAGACAAAAAAGGTTACGAAATGTGATCCAGTTAACGCTGATATTTCTTAATATCAGCGTTAACTGGATCATTATGATCTTTATGATCTTTATGATCATTATGATCTTTCATAATGATCTGATAGCTAATAATAGAGAAATCGTAAATATTCCGAATAAAAACATGCAAATTTTAGACAGTACCACTAAAGAACCATCTTTATATTCCGAGAAGTAACAATTACTCCGTTATTAGTAGTCCGATCACCACAATCTTAATATCGGCGTTAATTGGATTAATTTCCGCAACTTTTTAGTCTCTTCTATGATTTTTACAAAATTTGTGGTTTCTAAGATATTTAGCCTTACACATGAAAAAATCGCCATGTTGAAATGGTACAAAGTAGAAATTTTATACTTCTTACAAAAATGTTTCTTGAAAATGGCCATCCATCTAGCAAGTTTGAAGTTTATACCTGAGAGGTCCGTGGGTCCGTGAGATATGATTAAATGTGAAAAATCACACAGGCACACGGACGGAAAACGAAGCACATTCGGACCAGGTTTATATAAACATTTACACAGTTGATGTTTGTTGAAATTCATTTTTACATTGTTTATTGTCCTTGATCATTGAGGATAAATGTCAGCGACAGTCAGTGGCATTGGAGCAGGCCATAGCTAGGCTTACCAAAAATTTTCAGAGCCAACCCCGGACACCAAAAGAAAGGGGGGGGGGGGAAGCGGGGAATAAGGGAAATGAAATGGTGACGTAAATTGGTCCGTTGTAATTCTAGGGTCTCGGCAGACTGGCTACTTTACTAGTTTGCTGCCGTTTTTACGCGGCATTATCGTTTCTTGAACGCTGATTTGCTAAAAAACAATGATGTATGCCTTGCGACCAAACAGAAGACGCAGTTAAGCAGTTGTCGGGCAACGATTCAGCCCGTCGCCGGCCGATATTTTTTTTTTGTGTGATACCTGGTGAAACCCTAAAATATCCCTTCGTTTCATTTAAAATTTCTTTTGTTTTGCATAAACTTTCGTAAAAACTCCTCAAAACTAATCACCAGTTCATTTATTTCGGGAGTTTTCCTCTCTTTTCCACGCAATCTGACTTAAACCCCGGACAAAATTCCACCCCGGACGTTTCCCCGGGCGCATGCCTAAAACCCGGACTGTCCGGGGAAATCCCTGACGTCTGGTAAGCCTAGCCATAGCTCATGATGGTCGCGCATTAACTGCGCGAAAGAGTCCCTTAACTACGCTAATCCCTCTAAGGGTCCCAAAAAATGTTCCTTAGCTGCGCCAAGTCCACGCCAGGTAGGGGTGAGTTGCCGGCAAATGGAATGTCCTCGTTTACGTGTCATCATGCCGCAAACCATAGTATTGACAGATTGCAACGTGTGAATTGAGTTTCGAGCAAAATCTATCTTGCCTCGATTATGACGTTATGTTTTAAATAAAGATGTAAGTGTTTTTAAATTTCTTAATTTTTATTGCAGTACCTTCCTTGGTCCTATGTATATTTTATTTATTGTACTACGAGTTCACAGAAAACCATTTGGAAGATTAAAATTTTCTTTCAGGGAACATACACATTATATGATATAATTTACTACTTTACCGAAATCATGAGACAACAGAAACGAAAGGTACGAAATATTATATTAATTGATAAATATTATTTATTTTACAGAAACGGGATTTAATGTGAAAATACGGTTTACTTATTTTTTCCGTTCAGAGTAATTTATTGTGAAAAACTACGATAGTACTTTACAAACCCCATGTTGCTATGTTATTTTTCATGTATGTATGCGATTGAATAAAATACACTTTGGTCACCGTCTTGAAGCCATGATATATTCCTACCCCCAAAAAGGTCAGTTCAAAAATTAGCTGTTGAGCACTTTCTCCCTTTTTTAGAAGAACATAGAATCCGTAATTAATGCACTCTCTGCAGATGACCTGTGCTTTGACAAATTCTTAAATGCTCACTCCTAAGAATTCTACAGCCAAAGAGGGCCGCCACTTCGCGCAGTTAGTTAAGGAACGTATCGGTGGCTACCTGGAGTAGTTCGCGCAGTTCAGGAATACCCGACTACCTGACTCAGGTCAGTTCGCGCAGTTAATGCCCGCCCCTCATGATAGCGCGCCGAGGACCCCAGACAAGTCGTGGGAAAACCAAATAAAATTACATCGAAATAAGAAAAATTGAAAATAAGGGCTATTTAATGGTGAATATTTTATAACGAATGTTTTTTACCAAATATTTTACGGCTACATTGGATTAAAAAATAGAGGATTTACGGCCATATTGAACTATGTCTATGGTATCCACTTCTCAAGAACTCCCTTAGAAAACGGAAAACGTTTTTATGGTTTCCCGAAACGTCGGGTGTACATTTTGGCGTTTTATGTTTCGTGTCGTGTGTTGTGTGGTATTTTTAGTGTTTTTTTAGAGTTTGACAAGAGGATTTTTTTCCAAAAGATCATCGCTGAACGGATGGACGGACTATCGCCATAAACCTGGAGGTGGGTAGAAGGCTAATAGTAAATATAATAAAGTAGTTCAGTACGGTTTCATAATAGAAACTTTATTTTATGGCGTTTGAGAGTGAGATTTAATTAGCTTATACTAAGAACTCATTTAAATAGTAACAAGCACGCCCCAAAAGGCATTTCCTTGAGAGAATTTGGAATTTTGTTTCTAAATTTACTGATTTTATATTTTCAGGTAATTTGTTAAATACCTTAAGTTTAATATTTTAAGGTAGTGTTGCGGCAATGCCAATCGACGTGGAGTTTGCCTGCAATGGTGACTTTGTCTGGCGTTAATTATGAATATCTGCACCGGTCGTCACTTTTATTTAAACTTATAATATTGCAAGATTTCGAAAATATAAATTGAAGGTAGCGTAACGATTTCCGAAGATTACATTATATATTTCTTGCAGGTGATCTTTTGCTCACTCCAGCCATCATGATGCGAATAACTCATTTCTGTAATCTAAAAAACTAGTACAAATTTGACTTAATCGTAGATTCCCACAATATTGCCGTACTGATCACATCAAAAATATCAATTATGACATGTATTGATATTGATATTAATCATATCAGTGAAAAATAAGTAGATACTTCGATCCCAGAGTTGTAGGTAAAGATGATCATTTCAGAGGCAAAACAGAAGGGACACTTGCGTCCTATCGGGACACTCGACGTCCGCTGGGACTCCTTGAGTGACAGGTGGCTTATTGACTGTGGCATCAGGTTCTCTCCGCAAACGACTCCGCTGTTACTGCTGGCGCCCACGTCAATAAGTCCTAGATTCTGGATAACATTTATTTGTAAAACTATTTTAATCATGTTAATTATGCAGAGCACGATTAGGTTCTTCGCCTTGCAATTAATTTTTACATTCTTTATCGTCCCTGATAATTGAGGATAAATGTATCACAGGCACCGTTTGATTTATAAGAAGAATTATTTCAAAAACACATAGATTATAAACAGTCATAATTCCTCTTTCTTTGGAATGCTCCTTAACAGAGTCCTTTGAATTAATTTTTATCACGATAGGAATTCCTGTTATCAAATTTTTGATAGATGTACATCCTGTTATTATTGGCAGATGCTTTCTTACATAGATAATCCATATGACAGTCCCAATTAAATCTATCATCCATATTTAATCCAAGAAACCTCGGTTTTAATCTTCTCGTAATAAAATTTCATCCACTAAAATATTGGTGTTTTCTGTGTTTTTCCGAAAGGATGAGAAATTTTACAGGTTTTTTTTTCTGGATGTGGTAATAAGTTCTTATTATTTCAATATTGAATACATTCAAAAAGGTAAACAGAATAAGAATTTGAATTTCAACTTATTTTAAAGTTTATCATCTGCAAAGAGACAACTAATATTGGGATGTTCAACTACCGATGGAAAGCCAGTCTGGCATATAGAAACACGTTCATACGTCGATCCCGGAGTTGTAGGTGAAGATGATCATTTCAGAGCAGAACAGAAGGGACACTTGCGTCCTATCGGGACACTCGGCGTCCGCTGGGACTCCTTGAGTGACGGGTGGCTTATTGACTTATCACCCTCCCTCCGCCGGCGCCGCTTCACTCTGTCACTGCTAGCGCCCACGTGATTAAGTCCTAAGGTAAGCGCACCAGTAGCCAACACTGCTCCAATGCGTGACAGTCTTGATTTATTTGCCTTATAATAATATTTTTACCGAATAAGTCACATGGAAGTTAGGTAACCATATATTATTATTCTATTCTTCTCTATTATTATTTTATTACAGTAAAAAACAAACAGCAGACGTCCTCGACAACTTCTTTAGCCCGGCAACACATATGTGATAAAAACTGCCGTTTTCACATCGGTATATGACGCACAAGTATTTTTGGATTCATCTCTTCTAATGATTAGCTGAAACCAATGGACTTACAGAATAAATGAAATAGGTCTTTAGGTTTTTTTAATGTACCCAAAGGTTACAATTGTACCTAAACAAATTTTATGTATCTTAAAAACCAACTCTTGCAAGGTAGAACCTCGTTTTCGGATGGTCGGACTGCTCACTGTCAGCTTCAGGGTCTTTATAACGTCAGGTGTTTATTTCACCATCGACAGTTTGATTGTAATTTCTAACTTCATGGGTGATAATGATGATAGAGATAATAATGAAAACGGGCTTGTTTTCAACAGCACCGTTGTGCTTGGCGACCGGCCAGATATAAATCACTGGCTGTGTAACTCTTTGGTAAAATACCGTTATGAAAGCTTGGTCCCTCTTGGCTTTCGTCCAAAACTATTCACAATATTACTTAGCGTTTTTCTTTGTCCATTCCAAATTTTTAATAGATAACACGCACTCCTTTATATCGAGGTGAATTAAATTTATGAAACGATTTCAAGTCTCAGGTTTTGGGCTTCGAAGGTCTTCTCAAGCTCTCTCGGAGTGTGCGACAGTAAGCTGTCGGCGGTGTGAAAGTGGGAGTTCGTCATCTCGAGTTTGTGAAGGAGGAGGGGCTTAGGTTTAGTTCTTTGAAGGTGTACCGTAGAAAAAAATCAAAAATATAAACAAACTGCCAAAAAATGTAATGTAGAGTAATATAAACCTCCTATATTAAATGAATATCCTTTTTTGTATCTGTTTATGGTTTGAAGATCGATTGACACATTGAGTTTAGGCCTGAAACAACAAATCGGTACGTTTTCAATCGGGAACGTAGTTCAATTAGATTCGATTAAGACAAATAAAGTCAGATAAAAAAGCAATAATTGTTTGTGTATGTTTAACAAGAAACATACAAAAGTACGGGATTTAAAAATAATCATATTATATTAAGCTCCTACTTCAAACATCTTTTTAACCACTTATTAAACATTATAAACTCAATTTATAGTAAACTAAATAAAGTAAATATCCGTCGAGGTTAGGTTTGTTATTGCTGGCCCTGTTCCTTTCATGCCTTTGTTTTCCTTTGTTTCCTGATAGATTTAACGTCGGGGTCGTATCATCCGTAAATCATCTCCTAGCTATTGCTCCAGAATCTTTTGAATAATGTATTATTTCTTCACATTTCTATTTTAGCGAGTTTCGCTGAAGGGACCAGGGTCATTACACAGTCGGTCGTGAGATTGGGACCCCTCGACCAATATTACTTTTCGTTCAGGTCATCTAATTACAAGAACTCTCTTCAATAGAATCGTTTTTCAAATAAGCGAATTTACAGGGCGGGTTTTACTGTCCCTCCCCCATTGCAACAATTCGACTTAAAAATGTTGTTAAAGATGTGTACATATTCTACAAATTACTACGTGCTACACATATTTAAAAAAAACACAGAGAAACATTAAAATACTGAGTTTAGGAGATACAATTGAGAGCTTTGTAAAATATTTATAAAAATGTTTTGGGTCATCGATAGTTTTGTATTTTTAACTCTATGTATATAGCAGGGAGAAAAAGGACACTCGTATATAGTTTATTTTGAATACATTTCTGGTCAAAAAATCACTTGGGAATGTCCACGGTGGGTTTCATACTTAGGCATAGTTGACTTCAATTTTAGGATTAAAATGATAAAGCCGACATGAAGGGGTTTTTGTATTATCAAACGAATCGCTGACTTCAATTTGAAATTTAAATTGTTCGTTTTTAAGATATTGGCTTCTTTCAATTTAAAAACTTATAGAATCTCAGAATCGAATTATTGAAAACAAACTACGAATTGAATTGAGCGTGAAATACGACTCAATATTCGATTAAGACAAATAAAGTCAGATAAAAAAGCAATAAGTGTTTGTTTATGTTTAACAAGAAACATTGAAACTTTCTGAACTAAAAGTTCAATATTTTTAACAACTTTTCAACAACTTAATCCGTTTTTTCAACAACTTAATACCCCCTTGAGTAAATTAATTGTAACCTTTTCTGACCTTTCAATATTTTTAACAATAATTTTTTTAAATAGCAAAACCTATATCAAAATTGACTTGTTCACCAAAAATGTCATATGAAATAAACTGTGCATCCAGATTGTCCTTTATTTTATGTACGCTTTGAATTATTTGTCATATTTTGTGAACTAATAAGCAATAACCAGAATTTACTTTGTTCAATGAACTTGGTGCTTGTTTTAAAATTTATATAAATCCGTGTTTATTTTTAAGTTAAATGAACGAAAGAACTTGTTGGTGAAAATGAGTGTATTAAATAGGTTAAACTAAATTAAAAAATAATTGTAAGATTCCATACAAAATAAACATTAGAAATCTGACACTTATCCTCCTTTCTCCCTTTCTCCATAGTTAAATTTTATAGCTTTTTGACATAAAGTAGGAACTTAATTTCTCTAACACGTACTTCTGCTCTACTCCATGATTTAATTTTATATACATAGAATACATTATAATTTTGTTCTTGAATTTTTGTATGCAATTTGGAGTTATTTAATTAGGATCCCAAAAGTTGGTAAACTACTAAATTAAACTACCCCGTAATACCCGTAACTAGATGTAATACCCGTTTTTGTAAAATTTGGATTAAAAAAAAATTTGGATCTTTTGAGTATTTTTTTGAGAGAGGAGGTGCGCACACTGAGAGGCTTGTTGTCCTCTCAGGGGTGGTGTGGGATTGATTTTTGAAAAAATAGGACAAACTTTTGGGGGGGAGAGACTATTACGGAACACCCGGTATAAGCAGCTTCCGCCGCGTTCCTCCGGCCTCTCTCTCTTCGTCAGTTAATTTTATACGTACAGTAGTGAAAGTTTTAAAATGTTTTTAAGACCCCAAGTTTTTGGGTAAGTCATACTGTTTTTAGATAAAATGTTATGAAGTAATTCAAGTCGTGCCTTTATTTCTTTTATTAAATGATATTGTCATTTGTTCACTAAAATATTAAATATTTGCTGTTCAGTTTATCACATTAAAGTCAATTACAGTCCAGTTTATCACATCAGTTATTATCACATCAAACTCTTGTGAAAAGTAACATTTTCTCAAAAATACAAATAAATATTTTTAATAGGGGTTTAAAAAAATGTTGTTTTAATTTACATCATATAATATCAAGAAGAATTATGAGAAAGAACAGAATAGTTTAATTTGAACCTGAAGATTATTTAAACGAAACATTGTGTTGTATAAAAGTACAATAACATTAATTAAGATTAGTGGTGCAACTCATTTTTCAACAACTTAATCCCCCCTTGAGTAAATTAATTGTAACCTTTCCTGACCTGAAACTCATTAAAACTAAAATGTTGCAAATAATGTAATTATTAATTGAAGAATATTCTATCTCCTCAGAAAATAAACTGGCAATTTTTGATTTTTAAAACAATAGTCATGGTAGTTCTCACAGTCAATCTTCTCTTTACACCCCACTTTACAAAACGACTCTCGAGCAAAAACAAACCTTTTCTTCTTTAATAAAACGGTATAATCCTCTTGCACCGAAATCTGAAAATGGAAACCAATGTTGACTAATTCAATCAAAAATTGAAACCGCTGTTGATAAAAAGAATATTTTAATGTTCAAGAATTTTACTATGACATCTCTTTAGTACAGTTTGCTTTATAAACATTGTTGGCATGTTGGTAACTTTAAAATTTTTTTATGTCACCATCAGTAGCCATTATTATGACAGATTGTCAACGTTGTAGTTTGTATCCTTACAACACCAAAGTATTAAGATTGTGACTTTAAGTTAAATAAATGGTGGCATTTTAAGCTGAGAACAATTTCTATGATAAGTATAAAATCAGGATCGATAGAACATACAAATTACAAACAGTTTGAAGAAGTTAAAGTAGGACTGTCACAATTTACAAAGCATCCAATATTTGAGTCGAAGAAACTGACAAGTGACAGTTTGTCAAAGCAGATTCTGTAAGTAGCTGTCATCTAATCTTGTTCTCAATTCATCAGGTTGCGTTTGTGTTCTACTTTACTCCAGAAACGGAAATAAACAAATGAAGACGAAATTCGTGAAGAATCGTCTTTAAGGATTTTTAAGAAGTTAAATCTGTTACACTCGTAACAAATATTAAGGATACCAAAGTAATTAAACAATAGAAAACTAATGCATCTTTAATCATTTTTAGATTTTCCTTGTTGAAAAATTAGGATTTTGTAATGAAAAATATTAAATTGCGAACACTATGCTAAAAAGCTGCGATAGTTTTATTTTAAATCCCTCTTTGGATCAAAATTGTTGAGATTTAGACAAACATACATAAAAATGAGTCTCTTCTAACAAGTAGGATAATGTCTAAGTAACAAATTAAATTATTTAGACCTATAAATAATGTAAATCATTTACAACAAGATTGGTTTTACAACAGTAAGAACAATTTATAGATCCAAAAACAAAATTAGTAAAAATCATTGAAACATTGATTTAACATCTCAACTGTCAGCTCTTTAAGTTGGTCTTAGAGCATTTCCCGATTTTGGCACTATGTAAACCTCTTCACAGGGTTTACTAATCTGCCATGTCTTAACGTGCGCTGTGGTGGTGGCAGCCTTGGGTCAGATAGCTGGACAATGATGTCGGAAGAGGCCACGGTATTACTGTCTGATGATAATCGGCTTTCAATTAAGGCTTGAGACACTGGAGTAGGAAAAGGAAGAGCAAATGTAATCGGTGAGTTGAATTGTGTGGAGGACAGGATTGTATGGAAACGAATAAACCCGATTTCGATTAAGGGGTTGAGTTACTGGAGTAGGAAAAGGAAACGAAAATGTTATCGGTGTGTTTATTTGTGTGGAAGGATTACATGGAAACAAATAAACCCGATTCCTGCGATCTTTGTTTTTCGCAGATTGTATCCAGTTGGCTCTAGGTTCTTTTGCGTATTCAGTTGGCTCAATTCTCTTGATTGACCCCTTATCTTCTCGAATCTTTAATCCACACTTTTTGACCGGCTCTTAGAGGGGGTAGTTATTTTACTCCATGGCCCATGGCGTCTGTCAAAGTCAGCTTTGTAAGTCTTCCTCAGATCAGTAAGATCAGGCATTTCATCAAGTCCTTGTTGTCCTACGATGTTAATTTACAGAGCGATTGATTGGGACTAAACCCATTGATAAAGATGTGTATTTCGATAAGTAAACAGCGCCAAAATATATCGATTCACATTGTTTTCCACCAATAAAATTTTGGCAATTTTTACCGCGACTTTTGCCTTTTATTACATTGCCTGGAATACTAGTGAAGTATGTAAAGTATGAAGTTTCTTGTGTGTTCAAACGTCTTAAACTTAGAGTTTTCAGACCAGCATGTCGAGATGCAAACTGAGTTCCACAATCAGAATGAAGTTCATTGGGAATGCTGTGATGGAAATACAGATTTGCACTTTTCAATTATCTTATTCTTAGAGAGACTCTTCAAGGCTGCTGACTCAAAATATCGGGAAAACCAAACTGTTATGACTACAAACAATATACCGTAAAGTTGGAATATATCCATGGCAGCTGTTTCCCAAGGTTGAGAAGGTAACTCACTTGTAAAAAATGGTTTATGATGGTAAGGTTTGTGACTTGTACAAATCGGACAATCATTTACTAGTTTTTCAATGTCAGTTGATAATCTTGGCTATTACATACAACGACAAAGACGAAATTTACTGATTCCCATGAGTCCCATACGAACTTTTGCCAACATATCCTGTCGAAGACTTCAATGGAGTTTTTAACATTCTCATCCTAATAAGCCTTCGCAGTAGGAGATCTCCTGGCAAGCTTGGAAGTATGATTTAAGTTTTCAGGGATCTGGTCCTTGACAGGCCAATCAAAAGGGCAAAACCTATGAATTTTCTTCATAACTGGGCACGCTAGCTGTGCGTTCACGATCTTGCCAACGATAATGTCTGTCATATTTTTCACTATTCTCACTAGAACATCTCATTATTCTCAGTCTTCGTTTTTGAAAAAGTGGAGAGAGATAATTAAATTCCTTAGTTGTTAAAATAGCTAGACGTTCTTTTTGATTAGCCTCTATTGTGATATGTTTGCCAACAACACCAAGTCTTTAGGTCTGTCACAACACCAAGTTATACCAAGTTTAGATAGAATAATTTTTTCCTACAACCGCGCGTAGAATGTCAGTTTACGCACCGAAAACCAATCGTAAAACAGATGTTTACTGAGGAGCGAGGGATAATATCTTTGAAAGTCTTTGGAGCGAGCGTTAAAGTCTTTAACGCTCTCCACGTGATTACTTTAACGCTCGCCAGCTGATTGCATTGTTACTCGACGCACTACAGCGCTCCCATCCGCTTCCGAGTGAGCTCGATTTGTTCATAACCTCAAACTGGCGCATTCAGCTACAATGGATGTAATAAGTGATGACGAATTCGTGTTCCTACACAGATACAAAAAATATGTATAGGCTAAAATATGTGTGTGTGATAGGCTAAAATATTTATTCAATTAATCGCGTTTGTTCTTGCAAAAGTCTTTATTTTTATTCATTGTTGATAACCTCAAAATCAAAATGGCACATTCAGCTGCGATGGACGTGAGTAACGGTGATTGTATTTATCGTTTGGGAATTTAAAACTGCAGTTGTAGGAAAAATTTAGTATGTATTTCGCGTGTAAAGCGAGTTTCTCGCTTTCGCTAAAAATGCCGCGCTCCGCTACGCGTCACGCGGTAACTGTTTAGCTCAAGCGAGAAAGACCTACTTTACGCTCATAATACATAAATAAATATTTTCGCTTTCTGTCAATAGTTCTCAGGCTGCAAACTATTTAATGCTCTCCCAGATGTTATAAAACTAAAATCAGACACACCAAAGTTTAAGCACATTTTAAAGCAGTTCCTAATAGACCATCCTTTTTACAAACTCTCTGAATTCTATGACCTAACAGCATAATAGCATCTAACCTAACCTGACCTGAGTCTTTGACTCATGACATTTTCTCTCTTTCTTTATTTTCCTTAATTTACCATGACCTACCCTTAGCCTTGAGGACAGTGGCGGTGAGGACGAACGTAGAACTCAATAGTGCGGACGTTAATCCCCACTAGGGAATACCGCGTCCACAAGCCATCGCTCATAACTATCAACAATTCGTGACTCCCAAGTAGCTGGATTACAGGACACGCCATCGTCCCAGTCAAACCGATGTTTCCACGAACTCCAGACTGATGGTGTAAATGAAAAGGGTTCTGGATTTTCGATGTTAAGGGAGCGAGGTTCATTTGTAGACTGTGCCATCTTATAACAATTAGAATAATGTATAAATAATAAATTATTTATAAATAATGTGAACCACTTATAACAATATTATTTTTATTTAAGAAGGAACACATTATGAAACGAAGATCAAATTAGTATGCAAACATAGAAATATATTTGACTTGTTAGATGTTCAGCTGTTATTAAAGTCAGTCTTAGAGCAAACCCCTAATGCCTTGACTAAAAGCCATAGTTGTTTAAGCTGTTGAGCTATGTATTGTTGAAGATTAAAGTTATAGAATTAGATTATTCATATTAATTTGATTGACAAGGCAGATTCTGGGTTCGGTGGACATAAAACGTGGTGAGTAGGATGGAACCACGCAGCGTTAAAGCAAGAGACAAATGAATTATGCATTCCGTCCTTCAGTTGATATTCAGGCTTTATTATCAACCTTTTAGAAAAAGAGCTTACTTTACCTTTTATGATGTTTACAAAGATTATTGATCAGATTACGACGAAGGAAAAGAAGTCGAGGACGTAATGTTCACGTTTTGACGTTAGAACGTTTACAGGACTAGTTTTCGGGTTACGAGGGTTGTGGGTGAATAAATAGTAGTGATCTTTAGGGGCCAGATCCCTAATTGTAGAATATTCACAGTTAAATGGACATAGAAACTCTGCTTCTATGTATATACATATATATATCACCATGGTTTCTATTCCAATAATACTAACGCATGACTTTGCGGAGGAAACTTTGTATACTCATGTCATTTGTTGTAATTACACCTACTATTCTAATATTAAATACTATGGGCACATATGAAACTTTAGGGCTCTTCATTTACGTCTGACCATCAATAATTTTGATTACTATAAAAATGTGCACCAAACTCTTTCCAACGACTCCTAAATTATTGAAATTGATTCAGGACTCAAGGAGTCTTGGCTACATCAACCCTTAGCGTATGAAACATGAATAGTTGTGATAAGACATAGCGTGATAAGACATAGCGTGATAAGACATAGCGTGATAAGACATCAAGTTCTTACCTGATCCTACCTGACCCTGAGTAATGGTTTTTTCGGGTTAAAAAGCTAAATTAAGAATGAAGACTCTAAATTGACTTGTGTGACTTAGCCTAGGCTAGGAATGGTCGTGAAAAGGGTAACATATAATTGTCCATTAAAAATAACCCAAGAAAACTAAAATTTTCAATTCATTAACCTACTACCACAGAACCCTCCTCCAGGTGTCATGTTGCGGTGAATGGAACCCCCCCCCCAAAAAAAATCGTTCCGCTAATGTGCTTACAAAACATCACACCTAAAGTAATCATTTATGTAATTTAGCGTCCTCTTGAAAGCTATAAACGAAACATAAAAAATAGAATCCACCTTTCCACTAAAGGAGAAAGGAGAAGATAAAACTGGACAGAGATTTTGATACAGTTTTTCTGGTTTAAGGAATATGATATGTAAGAGAAAATAATTTAAAAACTATATCTCAAAGCGTCTTTCACAAGAGCATGACGGAAGTAAAGGTGTCATGTCACACCTACAATTTTGGTGGTAATGTAATGTTGTAGGCCAATTTTGTCTTAGTAATCAGATTTGACGGGTGTGGCTTGAGGTCGGTTGGCGTTTTTTATCTATTAGAGGGCCCTTTGTGATACAACTTCACTACTTCACATACACCTTCACCTTGATATCTATAAATTAAAGCAAATTAATTCTTATTGCCGATATATCCCTTTTTCAATACCGTACGTTCTCTTAAATTTTCAATCCATCAGCAGTCTTTCTTAAATTTTTTTATTATATATAAACAGTTGAAAAAACACTCAATAGTTTTTAGTTTTATATCTTTTAAGGAACCCCAAATTGAGGTACCCATGTAGTACAGCATATGTGGTACCAAGCTTTCCTAGGAAAGTGGCATAAATTCACCACAATACAAGCGATATAAGACCTTTTTTATTTACTCCATAAGAATAACAAGGGGAATGAATATGCAGGTCTGCTGCAACAGGTATGCAATAATTTGGTGTTTTTAAATCAATATCGAGTGGATCAGAAGTGAAAGAAGCCATATGCTAAGTTTTATCAAGATATGTCGAGAAATAAGGAAGATGTCAAATTTGTCTTATTTCCCATTAGGGTAACATAGGGACAACCACTGTTCTTACCGCTCTCAATACCTCGGTAACCAATGGACCCGATACAATGATTCACTCGTTTGTTTAAATACTAAATTGTTTTTTGAGCTAAATTCAACAATGCAAACGAAAATATTATTTTTTAATTTTTTTGTGTAATTACCTCAAACCCCCCCCCTCCTTACCCCCTTCCGGTGATCCGCTTGGGCTGGTTTACGTACCGTATTTATGGCGTTATCGTGTTATATATTTATAATTTATGACTTTGCGGAGGAAACTTTACTAACTAATACCAGTTGTTTTAATTACAACTACTAATCTAATGTTAAATATTATGAGCTAATATTATTTTAGTTAACATTATTAAGTTAAGAAACAAAGTACCCTTTTTTGAAACATTTTTTATTTCGACGACTAGTTTCGATACATTAGTTCATTTTCAAGTCATGTATAGATAACCTATTTCAAAATAATATAAATAAACAAATAAGCTAACATATGTTAAACTAACAGACAGTTTACAATACATTTTTGAATTATATATAATTTATTTGAAATTTTTACTTCTTAATTGGTAAATTTTTTCATAAATTATATTTCCTTGTGAATATGAGCTAATAATATTCCGGTGAATATATTTCAATTCGAACGTATTGTGTTTTTCGCCTCTGGGGGCCCAAAATGAAAAGTTATCATGGTCTCGGGCTTAGGTCTTACCATAAGACCTACGGCAATAGCAAATTCCTTCAAAGAAATTAGCTAAAAATAAAAAAATACAGCATGTCTGAACACGAACACAATATAAATTTAATATCGGATCACAGAAAACACCCATGTAATTTATTTTCGATTCGACTGACAGAGTATTATACAAACGCGAGTGACAGTAAGTGGGGCTGGGGCGACGCGACGCGTGTGGGCGCCTAGCTCTTCTACCCGCAAAAGGCCTTTTGTTAAACAAATAGTCTCATCACTACACAAAGAACGTTCCTACCTTGTTACTTACTTATATCACCTATTCTCACCGTCGACGCCGCTCCGCGTTCCTCCTAGCTCTCCAGCAAAACATTGTCGTTGGAAAACGTGGACTGTTTGTTGAAAACTGTATCTATTTATTTATTTATTTAATGGGAATCCCCTTTACAAAAATTATCGTCAGTACATCTGAGAAAAAAATCAAAAAAGTAATTAAACGTATAACATGGTTTAAATTATCTATAAATTAATTGTTTAGCTAGTCGTAGATGCAAAGTTCAGAAATGCATGAAACCACTGTGACAATCAACAATAAATATGAATCTCAAGACGGACTGTACAATGAAAACGATACCAATAACAAAATAACATTAATATCAAGATGACAACAACAAAGTAGCATTCACAAAAGCAATAAACTATTATTTCATCAAAATGGCCAGTCAAATTAATTAAAATATTAAGTGAAAATTTGGTAACAACAACAAAACTATAGGGTTTAACAGTAAATAAATAATCTAACTTGTGTACGATGTGTATGAATCAATATGACTGTTTTCTATGATTTTTTACCAGCTCGAGTAATTGAGCTGATAGACGTTTTTATCGTCAATAATTTAGTCTTACACTCTAAATAACGTAAGTCCAGAACAATAGCAAATATCGTGGTGAATATAATAGATGGAAATTGAATCAGACCTAATTTGGAGTTTGTTCCGGGTTGTGATCTAAACTTAGGATATTCCTATAGTATTTTAATTTTTCTTATTTTGTTGTTTTGTTTGATAGTTCCTTAATATTTACAATAGTTAAATAAGATACTAAGCCAGGCGTTTCTTTGACATAGGCATATTATTAATAATCAAAATTTATTTTTAAACAATTCTAAATCTCCTACAAAACGTAGACATTTTTATTTACAAGCTTAGATTATATTTCCACAATTAAATCCAATCATGACTTTTGAAATGAAATTACGAGAAGGGTCCTAATACTAGTTTTGATTTGGATAAAATTAAACAGCTTAAGAGAGCCTGTTAATTTTCTTTAAACCCTGGTGAAACTGCTAAGAAACCGTTTATCACTGAAGTTTTTATATTTGGTATAATTAATGAAAGAGTTAAAAACCGATTCCTACTAATTAATTATATAACTATAGGATTACCTTTTGCCTTAGTTGACAAAAAATCTAGTTTAATGCAGTACGCATTTCATACTATTACAGTGCATCATCGGCTGCCCTAGAACTGTTTATATTTCTACTCATAAGTCTCTCTGCATTCAAAGCACAATAAATATATACTCAAAATTTAAAACACTGAAACATTTAACACAGTTTTTAAACAGAAAATACCAAAAAAGACTTATTAATCCCGGCACAGTCAGATACTAACTTCATGATGTAAATATAAATAGTTTTAGGGCAGCTGATGATGCAATGTAATGGTGTGAAACGCGTCCTGCATCAAATTGGATATTATGATACATAAGGCAAAAATCCTACAATAAAGTAATCAAACAATAATGCTATATAATTAATTATAACAGTTCTTTGTTTGAAATTCATTGTTGGTGATGGTGATTTTATATTTTGATTAGGATTTTTGCGGACATTTGCCATCACTGATCAGTAAAAAACAAGTTTCACGACGTTTCGGGATCTGGAATCTGATCCCGTCTTCAGGTGGAAGAAAACCTAGAACATAACAAGATTAGTAACACATAGCCAGGAAAACCTGGAGAAAAAACACAGCTAAAACAGAGAACTGTAAAAGCAGTCACGAAAACAATAAGCTGAAAAGAAAAACAATACACAAAATAACACAGGAATCACAAGTATCAAGAATCACCAGGCAGGAGAGAGCACGTCCACACCCAATCAGAGCTGAGCTGAGACCAGACGGGTCCCAGCTCAGCTCCCGTCTGGAATCTGATCCCGTCTTCCACCTGAAGACGGGATCAGATTCCAGATCCCGAAACGTCGTGAAACTTGTTTTTTACTAATCAGTGATGGCAAATGTCCGCAAAAATCCTAATCAAAATATAATTATAACAGGTCTCAAGACTAAAACAATCAATTGATCAAGTACTAACTGCTAAGTTTGAAGAGAAATATCAGCTAAGCCAGGATTCATTACGTTTCAGCTGTATGAGACCAGCTGTTTCCGATCGTATTTAATGTTGAAATGAGGTTAGATTAATTTGTACGGACTCTACAGAACAGCATGGACTAAGCTCATTCCTTCCAAGCTGCAAAGCCGTGTGAGAGAGAAGTTGCTTCGTACAACAATGTAACGAACAATGCGTACGAATGAATGCTTTTTTGGGAGAAGTAGCATGGTTAGAAACGTCGGTTTCGCAAACGTGATTTTTTTTATTTACTATATTGAATCAAAAAATTTCATAAGGTAAGTTGTCAATTAGAATAAAAAATGTTATAAAATGAGAAAAAATAATGATATAAAGTAAAATTATAAACTTTATAGTGACGCTGTATGTTTTAACGTCCAAATGTTTGAGGTAACACAATAATCAATTTTTATTCATCTAAAAACATAATTGTATTTTAGATGTTTTCCTACCAAAGAATACAACCAACGAAGTCGATAGTTTCATCGTTATATATTTATAAATGAACAAAGTAAACACCTAGTTATTTCTTGAAATTAAAGCATCACGTCATAACTCAGATTACAGCAAAAGGGGTATAAAACAAAAACACTCATTAGTTTTACAAGCAATTATTATTCTCAGATTCTAAATACTCAATTTTATTATTTTGTTCTCCATTTTTTTTAATTTTTGATCTATATTTATTATTTTCTCTATATTTTATCATTTTGTTATCTATTTTTTTCTTTAATTTTTTGAACTTGGTTGTTTAAGCACATCTCACAACAAACAAGTTGGAAACAAGTTTTAAATCCCACCTCATAGAAATCCGCCGGCACTTGACATAAATCTTGTAACTCGATGATTGCCGCGACCACAAACCACGTCGCGGATGGAGTAGTTAGCTCCAAAATGGCCTTTGGCACTTCACAGGAAGAAGGAGATGAAAAAGTGACCAAAACTGCCTTCGGTGTAAAACAGTCAGTGGACATCATCTTTAAAGCCAAACAATCACTGTCAAAGGGTAACAATTGAAACTTGTCCTGGATCACAAGTGGAGTTTTTACGGCAGTTTCATGTCACTAGGTTAAAAATAAACGGAACGCCTTGTTTCTTAACTCTAAAAAGTTCCATCAACGATACAAAAATGAAGATGTGGGGTTGGGAAGAAACGAATTATTCTCAATGGTGTCATGTTCTGTGTTGGGTTGTTTGTTTTTGCAATGCAAAGCAACAGCACCACAGAAACTTTGGTTCATTTTGATGTGTTGTCAACGATCTTCCTCTGTACAGCCAGGATCTTATTCTGAATAGTTTTCATACCTTCTTACACTGGAAAAGCATCCAGGACATTTACTAATTACGGCAAGTAAATTTAGACGGGGTAAACGTTTAGTTTCAAGTTATGCCAGAGGTAGCGGTAGATTTCTATGTAGAAGGATTTTAAATATTGTTATTCGGTGTGACAAATGCAAGAAAGTCATTGTAGAAAAATGAAGCAAAGTGTAGAACCTGAAAATAATAATTGTAATAAAACATCGGATGCATTTTATTTTATTTAAAAACGGCCCTTACTTAAAACTGTTAACACTCGTATATAACTTTTTTTCAAAAGAGATGTCTTTAAAACCTGTTAAAGTGTAAATAACAACCTAGGAAATAATTGATTAAAGTAGACAAATAACAGATTTTTTCTTGTTTGACAATATTATTTACAAGCCATAAGCTATTACAGCACAGGCAAAATATTCCATGGATCGGGACCAATAAAACAGTTTATTTTGTGGTCTCCTGATGCCTGTAAGATCATAAGTCTATTTTAAATTGAAAACGAGCTCGGAAAATAGGCATGTCTCAGTTTTTACCCTCTCTCATAAAAAAATGTACAATAGATATTAAATTTAATTAAATTTTCTTTTAATTATGTTTTTGAAAATACACCTTTGGCACAAAGAATAATTCTAATGTTATATAAAATATATAATACACACGACAAGTTTAATCCTTAACAAATGTCTCCATTGGTGGAAAATGTTAACTTACATTGTTACAAAGTTTGTTTTGTGCGTACTAATATTTTACACAAGTAGTAAATTAGATGGTAAATATATCTCAGTCAAATCTGTGAATACATTATCGGTGTTTTCATTTAAAAGTAACATGAAGTTTCAAAATAGTATAGGTTTATTTAAATATATTCTAGTGAAAGTAGTTATTTATTAATAGTTGAAAACCCTATTCAACCTTTAGTGATCAATACCATCGGAAAATACAAAAACTTATTAGCATGTATATATATATATATATATATATATATATATATATATATATATATAAACTTCAAAATAAAAAATGGGATATGGTTTTTTGTCAGATTAAAGTAACATTTTCCCCGGTTAGAGTCTCCAAAAAATATTTTCTTTTAAGTAATGTTTTTGACTTTTAACATTTACCCGAACGTTTTTAAAGACCTAGTTCCAATACTTAATTTACAAGCAAACGATAATGTGGAGTTTATGTACTTAGTTATTACGCACTTACATATTATTAGTGAGATCCCAGATAATGACACCGAATATAACTTAAATCTTGGAATTGCGAACAAGTGCATAAAGCACCATTAGCAAAAAGGAGAAACTTAGTGGTTGCGACTCTTTAGCCGGGCACCAAGCCACTGTCATTAGAGGGTGTAATCGTTATGTGGTCTTTAGAGTTGACCTTTTTACCGTCTCATTAATTACATAATGTAATACGAGATTGCTTAGGATTGGTGGATGTTAAGTTATTCTATCTTATGATTAAGAGTGTAGAAAATCGGAAATATCTCGTTAATAGGATCAACAACTCTAAAGAGTGTCATGTGTTTACGTATCCCGGCCTTTTCCGGTAAACAGTACTTACCGGACTGGTAATTTACTATTATTACTGTAAAAAATTATTACAAATTGCGTAAATAATATGAAACATAAGTTCATTATGAAAGTTTTAGTATTTCTTTAACGCAGGCTTGTACATAACAATATTTTTTGGTATCTTTGGTACATAAATATATTTCGGTATACTCACGATATAGCATATTTCATTACAAGAGTGGAAAGTGGTCATTACATATTCGAGGTCATATGTTTTAAGTGCGAGAATTATCCAGAATTTATTTACTGTCGAGAATATGTAAACAAATTTCACTCGCGTTTTGAACGATACTATACGCAACACGGCTGATTAAACGATTAAAAATATTTGTTTTTTTATATCGGGGAAAAATAAAAAAGACAGTAATCATTACTTTTGCATAGTTAACATTGGTTTTGTGTAGTAAACAATGATGATGAATTTTCGCAAGCGGTAAACACATAACGAAAACAGGTGATTCCACAGAAGTGTTGCGAAAAAGGAATTACACTCAAGACGCTCGGAACGGGGCGCTGTTAGAAGCTGAGAAACAGCAGAGACTTAGAAATTATAGGTGGGAACTCGGTGCACGAGGCTCATATTTTGTAAGGGAGGTAAGCTGTATTTATCTTGAGGCGACTGCTCATTTTTATGTGTATTTCGGTTGTAAAACTCAGGCATAGTAAACTTTAAATCATAACTTTTCGCACCCTCAATGCTTGTTTGGTGGAATGCTCTCGTCTGCACGACCTTTATGATTCCTTTTTTCACGGTCGAGACGGTTTACTTTTTAGGTACTTGTAATAATAAAAGTGGTCTATTTTTAGTGGGTGATTTGTTTCCTTCGATTACATATGTCTCCTTATACGATAATGGTTCACTCAACTATATTTTGATTACTCCTGATTTATTTCAGAACGCTAATCGACACTCGAAGCACCGACTGTGTTTATTTTAAGGAACCGATTAAAATACTTTATTGTCAAATCGGATATCACAAAATGTTAGGACAGGAATATTTATAAAAATATCGAGTCTTTAATATCGATAGGTATATTGAATATGTCCCCGAAAAATTAAATCCTGGAGCGGGCGGGCGGCGCCGGCGCGGCGGGGTGATTATGTGTTGTCCTTCTGGTCAGTTCTCAATGTTATAATTTAGTGTCATAATGTTGGTCGAAGTGATCGGCCTTCTTCTTCCTTACAATTACAATCCACGATTCCTTCGATCTGTTGTTTGCCATTGCTATTCTACTATATGCCCGTTGAATTTTCTTGGTTTGAATCATATTTGGTATAATTATTTTTATTCAATTTTTTTATATATATGATTTTTTTTACAATTGACCTGTTATTTCCATAGAGCGAACTGCTCAAAAACATTTCTATAGTTATAATTTCATTGTTCATTTATTTACTCTTCTTCAAACCTCTTCTTTTAGACTTTTTGCATGTCCCACAGAAAAAAACCTGTTCGATATTTAAGAAGCTATCACACATTTCATTAATATTATCTTACAGTTCATTTTGTTATATCTAGAACCTAGGTCAGTCAATTCAAACATAAAATAAGACAAATCTCGCAAACGCGCATCATATTCTGATTCTTTTATATTTTTTTAGCATCCCTTAAGGTAATCCAAGTTCACAACACTGAAAAATCTGTGCTACTCCCGTAATACTAAAAAAACTACTAAATGTAGGTACTTTTTTAGATTAAAAATACCCTTAAGGGAGCAATTTTAGTTAACCTGGAGCTAAAGTAGACAAATATTGCTACAATTTGACTCCAATTTGAGTTCTCTGAGTTTAGTGGTTACGGAGATATAGCTAGTCAAAAATAGACCATTTTCATAAAAACTGTGAAAATTTATCGGAATGGCCATTTCCCAAGATTTTTAGTGGCTAAACTAATCTTTATGAAGAAAATCCTTAAACTACAGATTTATTTCTATTTGAATTATCTTTCATTTGAAGCCTCTTGGCTGAATATTTTTTCTAAAGTAGTTTTTTCTAAAGTACAAAGTATTTGAAATTAACTTTAGGAAAAATAATCAAGAATCCTTAAAATATTACGTAAATAGAAACTTTAAACAGCTGCCATTTCGTTTTGAATCAACCTTCTAAGGTACAGATTGCGACGTTGTATTTGCTAATTAAGGCCTTCTATTTTATGTACATGTCAATTTTGGTAACCTATGCTTAAATTAAAGGGTTTCCTCCTACTTTTTGTGGGCCGTAACCATCAGGGGCGGAAAATTGCTTAAAAACTATAATTGCGAATTAAAATTAAAATTTCTTAAAAAGGTGGGGTTTTATAATAAATGTCTAGATATAAAGTTATGTTACCGTTTTTATGTCGGTTAGGAAAACCCATCCCTGGGCAATTTTAACACGTCTGTACACAACTTTAAAGCCCAGTTCGCGTGTAAAATTGCAAAACAAATCTTTGACTATCTCCTTAACCACTAAACTTAGAGAACTGAGATCGGAGTCAAATTGCAGCAAATTTTGTCTACTTTAGCGCCATAAATAGTTTAGGTTAAGAAAAAGTCTACCTTCAGGGTAAGTTTTTATAAAGACTAAGTTCCTAAATTAGGTAGGTTTTTGATTACTACGGGTGTAGCACAGCTTTTTCAGTGTCGCAAACATGGGTTTAAATTACTGTACGGGATGGTAACAAAACATAAAATTCAGAATATGCACGTTTGTGAGGTTTGATGTTTAAACTGACTGGCCTAGAAAATTCGAATCCCGTATAGTTGCGACACAACTAAATGATTAAAAATCAACTAACAGACTAACAGGCGTGTACTCGTGTACTCTGGTATTCCGATTACCGACTATTTAGTATTCGATCCACTCGGGGATCGACAAGCGATATTGTAGGTCAACAACAAGTGGAGCCGAGGTGAAAGTTATATGTAATTACAGGGAACATCGGGCAAGTCATTACGTCGCGTTGCGGCAACTTCATCACACAAGTTCGAGCTGTAAGTGTACTAAGAGCGCAAATATTTGCTATTATAGCTCTGGTCAGCCTTACTGGCGGATGAGTGAGTGCGCTGTTGTCGTAATTAGTGTTTATTATCTGCGATGTTTCAGTAATAAATCGTATGGTCATTTGTTTATGTAGAGGTAATTTGCGCAAGAAAATATTTTTCTGCAACCGCGAGTGCAACTAATGTTATATGCTTGCAAGCTCGACACAATTCATGAAGTACGATGACAAAAGTGTGGAAACACGTTCTTAAATGTAAACAAATCATTTAAGATAAAAAGGTTGCCAAACTAAAAGACCAGCTGATGCATTGCGCAAATATTTTCCAGAAATTTTAATTGCGTAAGAAATCTCTCGGTGAAATATTACAGGGCATTCTTTTGTAGTGTAAATGAGGTGAAACGTAAACAATGTTTTGACAGCTCTACCAAAACATGTGTTTATTTAGCAGACATTTTGGAAGATTACAATATCCGCCACCCGCCAGTAAGGCTGTCCAGAGCTTTAGCAAAATTTCCCCTATAGGGAGGAAGTTGTTCCCGTAGATCTCATGGTAGAACTCATGCCCGATACCATGATAACTTTTCGTTTTAAGGTCCCCAGAAGCCAAAAACACCATTCGTTCATTTTAATAGATGAAAATACAAATAGCCTAGGATGTACATACATCTATATGTATGTAGGTATATATATCAATGTGACTTTAAGCACGATAACTCGCGCAAAAATGGGCAAATGTGAATTAAATTTGGCACAGACACGTAAAGTAGTCTAATTTTCGAACTCATAATTCGGATGAGCTCGAAAATCAGCCTGATCCGGTCATCAGAAGGGGGGTAAGGGGAATAAACCCCTCCAAAACTGGGGTTTTGGGTTTTTTACATGGACAAATTAAATGTATTACATTCTAGTTAAAACCATTGAATTTAGCTTAAAAAAACAAATTGTTTTGTAGTAAATTATTGCTTTATGTCCAATGGTTACCGATATGTTGCTTGTGGTAAACACAGTACGTTGTCCCAATGTTAACCTCATGGGGAATAAATAAAATTCATTATCTCGCTTATTTCTCAACATATCTAAATAAAACTTGGTGTATTGCTTCATCTATATAGTTTATCTTTACTGGATTATTGAAAAACAATTTCTAAATTTCACAATTCCTTGGCAGCAAACCTGCATACTCATTTCCAATGTTATTATTTATGGGGAGCATTGCTGCGTGCTCAAGTTAGGATTTTAAGTTGATTTTACTTGGTTTAAGGCTCAGTCAAATTAAAACATTTGAAATTCGCTGAGTATGTAGGTCTGCTGCAACGGGGGCATTTTAAAAGTAATCGTAATTGAGCATATTTGCTGATCGTATGAACAGTCTTGTAAAATAGTTACTGGTCCGAAAGAAACGCTAAACAAAGACCGGATGTTTCAAAGAGACCTGAAGGTGGTGCAGTCGAAAATGATTATGAAACTTTTTATTCTATTTTTATGTTTAATTTTAAAGTGCCGAAGAATTATAAATATAATTTTTGGATGTAAAATTTGCGAGCTACAATCGTCAAAAGTGCCGAAATAGGAAAACATTTCCATTGTTCTTTCATCATTCACGCGGAAACGTTTTGCATAAAGCCTAGGGTTGGGAATTATTTATGATTAGCAAATGTTGAACCTAACATCAAGGGAATTTTAAAATTGATAAAAAAGTTTTCTTGCGGAAAGTAATTTTTTACCTGATTATAAGTTTTAAAGCTTTAAAAATTATGAAATTTCGGAAATCAGCGAATACCATACTATTTCCCAAAATAATAAATTTCAATCTTTTCAACTTTTTCTAAACATTTTGCGCGAACGAATGAAACTTAAGACCTGCATAATTTGATTAGGCAACCCGCATTCAACGAAAACAAATGCTGCCGGAACGTCCATACTACACATCCCAACATTCACTTTTAAAATATTGAGAAAAACAAGGGAAAAAATCGTAAGACTGTCATGCTGCCTGGCGGAATAGCGTGTCCCTAGCGGCGCCCGCTCAACCCTAGGAAGATAAACGTACTCACTTATACATTCCTTCTTTCATTCCTGATTTTGAAACACCCAGTATTATTAAAAACTTTAATCTCATTATTGATGTATGGTCTTTCGAAAAAAAAATTTTATAAATAAAATGTAGTAAGGGTTTAATTAAGAATTACTAAAACAAATATCTCAAATAGCAGAAAATCTACATGCTTAGATATTTTCTAATGCTCATTTCTGTTTAGTTTACCATGAAATATAATGAAGCCGAATAATATCTAGATTTAACCTTAATTTAGGCGAAACCTTCCTTTAATTTCAAAGAAATGTTCTTATTCTGCCAAAGAGTCAGAAAACACGATTTCACAGATTCGCTTATTTGACCGAGCAAAAATGGAATCTTAAATTAAAAAAGCTTGATGATTCACCAGTTATAGCTATTGTATTAAAATGCGCCAAGGAATAAGCAATACTACAATATGACGCTCTTAAGGGGAGTTGCTACTAAAAATTAGAGAAAAATCAGAAAAAATAAAAAAAATTGGTTTGTAAATTATTATATATATCTTTGTACATCTCAAAAACCACACAGAATAATTTTTTATACATGTATATAGGTGGAAAAAATAAATGCTTTCTAGTCCTCGACTCCAAGGATTTCCCCCTTAGCTTCTAAAACATAATATAATACAGCAATATGGTATTAGATTTATGGCAATATGGCAATAGATTTATTTGCAATATTACTTTGCCGTAATTCAAGAATAATAAAAAAATGAAAAAATAAAAAACCATGACCAAAATTTGTTTTTATTCAATAATGCTAGTTGTTAAAGCCAGACTTATCTTAATCTTGTCTTATTTTGTAGAGTAAAACACATCTGCCAGAAAACTTCCGTTTCCAGAAAGTTGTCTTTTTACATGTTTCAGCCTACGAAATTCGATATTCCAAAAAAAACTACTTGAGCTTCAGTTCTAAAATTTTGTACATGGCTTTTGCATAAAAAAACTACTTGAGCTTCAGTTCTAAAATTTTGTACATGGCTTTTGCATATAAAAACCTAACAAAACACGTATTTTGAATCCATTTGGTAAAATAAATTTTTATAAATAAATTAACAAAAAAATGCAAAAAGGAAATAAATTTTAAAAATTTGCTGTTATTAAAAAAATAGTAAATATTTCTGTAATACAATAAAAATACGTGATATTAAAGTGAATTTCACGCTGAACAAAACTATGTCATTTCCATTTTTATAAGGTTTATAATTTTCTTTGAATATCAATTTTAAAATGTTCCAAAAAAACGATCAAACCCACCTTTAGGGCATTTTTTTAATTTTATTTTGAAATTTTTCATTTTGGTTCTAGGTCTTTCTTAAGTATAAAAGCCTGCAACAAAGTGAAAATTAGTTATAATAAAAAAAATTAGCGATTTTAGTAGCGACTCCCCTTAAAAAGGAAAAACATACATAATTATATGAACGATGTGCTAGTGAAAAAACTTAAAATACAAACTAGTAATGCGCCAACTTGTTTTACACCTAACCCAATTTTAAATCGTTAATTGATGTATTAGGAAATCTAAATCTGAAGACATTTTTTAATAAATCAATTTAGGTTTTGGAGCTTAAAGTTGTAAGTATGCTAATACAAAGTAATCTTACTCGAATATTTATGAATAAAACAATTTTAACTAATGTTGTTTAATATACTAGAAAAAACAAAAAAGAAAAGTTTTCAAGGTAACGTATCTAGAGAGGCTGGATTGCCAACTCTGGTATAAGAGAATATTCTTTCGACAGTGAATTTGCTAAATTGGAAAAAGAAATATTTATGTAACTTAGTTTGTTGTGGCCTAAGTAACAAGAATTGCGAGTTGAAACACCCATTATAAAAAAATATGAAAAATTCAAAAAAGCCGGAAGGAAATAAATTGTGTTGATTCCCAATATAAATCTTTATCAAACGAAGTTCAACGAACTGGAGACTCAGCAACGTTTGATACGTAAACATGTTAGACTCTGGATAAAAAATACAGTGCACTTTTTAGTTTTTAAAGGTACGTTTTATTTCACAGTGGCATATGCCGTCAACAATATTCACATAATTTATTCTGATGAAAAAACAAGAGACGTTAATGGTACATCAGGAACCGTAAAAATAATTGTCTACCAATCCTTAAAACTTTACTTTTTTATATTTTACTTTGAACAGGAGTCATATTACTTAATTCAACCCACGGATTTAGGGACAAGAGGATGAACCTATTTGCCAACCCCTTTGAGTTGGTGACAAAACGTATGTTTTAAGCCACTGACTCCGAACCCTGCTTCCAGCAGAATCCTAAAAACCAATAAAATCACCGCTTTGGAGTATAAATGGCTAAAAAGTGAAATGTTTTGGGTAAAAAAAACGGCTTTCCAGCTGTCTTGTTACTCCGGCTTTAGCTACGACGGTGCAATAAAGCTGTTCTACCCTCTTCACCCTTCTCAGTACCCTTCTGGAAAATGCAGAAACAGAATCCCACGAGTCGGGACTGGACAGCATCTTTTGGATGAGAGTGTCTAGTGAGACTCATCCGATGACTGCTTGGAGCCCTTCTTCATACCATCTTCTTTAGAAGAAGGTATGCGGGGCGTCATCTTTATCAGAATCCCCATACTGGCATTCCGGCCTTCTGAATTTTCCCATGTTATGAAGGAATGCTCAAAAACATCCATGACCAATTAGGAGATGGGTTGGATACAAATCTGCCTCTCCTTGTGTGCGCTCTACCCACCCTGTAAGGTCTCCGATCAGCCTTGTCGTCCATCGACCCCTTTCGTTCAATTCACCGGATTCTCCAAAGGTTCGCTCTCGAGCCTCGGTTTGGCTTATTGCGCCGGCACCGTTCTTATCTAAAAACCACTTGCGTTCGAAAGTCGGAAGATTCTTGGGGATCACACCTGCGACAACCAGCAGGGCCGGCATCTAATCGGTACGGTAAGATGACGTGTCCAAAGCGCCTACGCGATGGATTGTCACGACCTTCCCTCAAACTCTTTTTCCTCAAAGCTCCCGCCCATATCTCACAACCGTAAAACACAACTGAGTGGATTACAGTCATGGCGACAACGTCTGCTTGAGACTAGTCCACCGACATTGCTCATCAAGCTTGTAAGATTGGCCACGATTTCCTCTGATTTTTCAACTGCCTTCGTGATCTGCTCAAAGAAATTAAGACGGGCATCAAATCTAACTCCTTGATACTTGAATGATCGTATTGTCTCAAACGTGCCGTGTTCACCTGCAGTTGAACATGGGATTTATTTTCCTCCTGGTCAGAAAAAAACTAGTTCAGTCTTCTCTGTAGCCAAAGAGAGAAATTGGTTTCTCATCCAGTCCAGTATCTGACCCGAAGTCAGGCTGAGAAGCCCCTATGCTTCGTCCAAATTATTTGCGGTTATCACAACGGTAATGTAGTTAGCGTAGCCTACGAGAAAATTCTCCCGAGGAATGTCCATACCATCGTAGGAAACATTTAAGAGGTCCGGTCAAAGAATGTAACCTTGGCGGCCCCTGCAGTTACGACTTTCTTTCTTGGTCCCTCAAGGTTGTTTAAAACTAACTTCCGTTGCCTAAGACATCTCTGCAAGGGGCACTAAAGTCTAACTTTAAAGCTAATGACATATCAGCCCACCTAGCCAAGTGGAACGCATTTTTTACGTTTAGCCAACAGTACCAGCTTTCGTGATTTACAACCCACATACTGAGCAGCTTCGAGTGTCCTAACGACCTGTCGGCTGCCCATATCATGGATCGGCCTTTTCTGAAATCTTGTTGGTGTTCGTTGGTGTTCAGAAAGCCTTTCACCAATTTCAACTGCCTAGGAGTTTATCTAGCTACAAAGGGGTCTGTATGCGAATGGGGTTTCATGATATCCTTTTCCCCTGCTTAGCATTACTAGGCTTTGTACTGTTGTAAATGCCCCGAACTGGGGTGTTTGGAGGTTTTGGGTTAGACTTACTTAAATTCGCAAATCGCTTTCTAAAATCGAGTAACGGGAACCGCGGGCCTGGGCGGGGTGTTGAGAATTCCAACAGCTTCCTTATGAAGGAAGGAAGATGAAATTGGGAGTTCCATTTCCAGGCCTTGCTTGTAGAGATAGCTCATTTGAGATCTCGTTTAGCGGCTCTAAACTCACTGATTAGGGTTTCAAGCACCACACTACACTATGACTATAGAACTAAATTAAGAATACAATGTTTTCTGCCATCTTAATGCTGTCAAGAATACAAAATCTATTGAGTATATGTAATCATTCCTAACACATGAGCAGAATGGGTCCGTTGTAAAAAAAATTAAAAAGAAATAGTGAAACATGACAAAAGGGTGGTCTGCTAGACAAGTAAGTGAGTTTTCCATTACGTTTTTTATGTTAATTGTAAGGTTTAAGACTCAAGCAATGAGAGCATAGACGAAGGATCATTGCTCGTGTTCAACGCACGGGAGAAACTACTGTGCCAACAATTCTAAAACTATCGCCGTTCGGAAAAAGCGACCAGCGGTTAAGCTGATGGGTGTTATTTTGATTTTATGAATCTAGATTATGGTTAATGCAGAAAGGGATGATATAAAAAGAGGTTCGTTGGTATGGATTGTGGTAATTTAGTCCATCAGTGAGGAGCTGGAGCGCAATCTAGGTGGGAAGTGCAAGGAATATTTTCACTTTTTTTACAACATACTGTTTTTACAACTTACACATCAAGTTCTGGTTTTTAAAGAACGCCTTATTGTACATTCGTTAGCTTTCAGCTACATGTACTCTTTTACTTCCAGAAACCACTGGAACATCGGCTGGACAAACAAATCAAAGTCCGCCATGACACATGCCAGGGACACGACCGTTATATGGAGGGCTCTCCGACCCTCCATCGACTCGTGTTATTTGACTTTTACTTGACACCAGTTATTTTATTTTTAAAACCCTGACGGAAAATATGTTTGGTAACATTTGTATAGGTTGTTAACTGGTGTAAATTTAAAAATAATAATTTTATCAGTAATATTATATCTATGTTTCACGCAAACATTTTTCAACGATCATAAGTTTAAAAAAAAATAAGAAAAATAGCAAAAGAAATCATTTTTGGATATAATGAGGGTTTTTAATATCACACTTACATAATGTTTCATTTAGCAACAAATATTAAAGAATTCTCAAACAGTTTCAAACTGTATCTTGTCGTGACAAATCAAATCTATTAAAAATACATTTTCTTGTTATATGTAAAGATGATACATTAAAATAGTGTCATAAAGCGTTATAACTAAATAAATAACCTAAACATAAACCAAATTCCTTAAATGAGTACAAAGCTCTAGATATCATATAATCCTTACACAGTATTTAAATTTATTATAATTGGTCCCTTTTTTTAACAAATTGGCATTTGGCTTAACATTTTGTTCCCATACGAGGAGGCTAGAATTTTGTTTTTCAATAAAGCCTAGTCTATGAATGGGTATGGTGGCAATTTTGTTTCTAAATCTGTCAGAATGTGAATTTAAATGTTTTCCAAAAAATGTTTAGTAGCTTTTGTAAAAAAGTGTCATATTTACATATACAGGATGAGTTAGACCATCCGTCCATTTAGTGTAACAGGAAAAAGATTAACATAGAGAATTGTCAAATATGACTCTTCCTCATCATTTCACTTATGAAGAATTCACTACAAATATTTTATTTATCTAAATGGTGTCCCAGAAATAAAGTTCAACGATTCGAAGTTAAACATTTTCTTATAAAAAAACCTAAGACAAATTGTATATAATTACTTTAAAGGGGTTTGTTGAAAGGAACGTGTTGACAAAAACAGAACTAAATTCTCTCAATTCATTTCAAAATGGTCGCTACTTTGTGAAATGTTTAGATGATGTTTATAAACCATTAAAATTTTTTCAATTCTGATTCAAAGTTCTCAATCCTTGTTCTTACAGCTTTTCTATAATATGTTACATGATAACATTTTCACATTTAAAATATTTTCAAGTCAACTTTTTTATGTTGGTAGCTTTGAAAATAAAAAGTGTCAAATATGAACATATGCCGAATAGCAAATCATTTTGAAGGTCTTAAAATCTCTATAATTTTTTAATTTGAATAAGTATTTTATCTTTTTTATTTGTTTAGTTATGTACAAAAAACTCCATTTTCCCTTCTAAAGTGGATGTTAATTATGTAGTGAAATACTACAGTGTATGTGAAACTTATACCTAATTAATGGCTGACTCAAGGTATGCCAAAGTATCATCACGATCATCACACTCATCCTTCACTCATATTCAGGGTAACGTCCTCTATGAGGTACCTGTCTTATTAAAGTGATTAAGTGATTAAGGTATGCCAAGGTATGCCAATATATGCCAAGGTATGCCAAGATATGCCAAGGTATGCAAAGATATGCAAATATATGCCAAGGTATGCAAAGATATGCAAAGATATGCCAAGGTATGCCAAGATATGCCAAGGTATGCTCGGTCAACATGCCGAGAGAAGCACTCTGAGTCATCCCGTCTCAACGGAATAAGTAATGTATAATATAGATTTTCTGTTATTCTGACCGATTCAGTTGAAAAGATATGAAGCCGCCATCCGAATTTTCACAATATGTCAAATATGTATATACTGTGTGTCCCAAAAGTCCCGGAACGGTTTTATATCTTTTAAAGTAAGCCAGATATCAAAAAAATACTTTGCACACCTAATACTAAAAAAAACTACTTTTTGATGTATGTGTCATTTCTGCCCCCCCCCCAAAATTAGATTTTGGGGGGGTAGCCCCAAAATTTTAAATGTAAACCCCCATCGTGCGACTGCTTATTTTAAAGGGCTTGTTAAAAGAAACACAATGCCGCAAACCGGGGGTCGATATCATGTTCCAGTCCAAAATGTCAGGTTTTAAAAAATTAAAAAATGCTGTCCGTCAATTAAAATTGAGTATTTTCTGCATTCGGCAGTTCACATTTAAATCGAATAAGAACCACCAGAACACATATTAACTACTTAAAAGATACAAAATAATAATTTCTTGTTTTCATCATCAAGGCACAACCCTCCAAAATTGTTTTTGGGGAGTGGGGTTTTTTCCAACCAAGTCCAATATCAGCCCACATCGTATGACCACTCGTTTTAATATGCTGAATGAGTAAAAAAATAAGCCAAAGCTTGTTTTATGAAATTTAAAAAAATAGTTATTTTTGTGGCAAATATTTGGTACTTCATGTATGGGGGTTTTTGTAAAAGGTAACGCATATACGACCCTCCGCAGGTATAGACCTTTGCCGCTGAGCATTAAGGCGGATATCTATTAGTACGTTAGTTAAATAATTTTGACCCTAACAAAATTCATTTATTTATTACAATTAAGCAAGGTAACTTTTTGAAATTTAATTAAAACACGCTTTGGCTAATTTTTTTACTGGCAAATTAAAATGAGTGGTCATACGATGTGAGTTTATAATTGGTTGGACAAACCCCCACCCCCTTAAAACCATTATTTTGGAGGGCTGAGCCTTGATGATGACAACAAGAAATTATTATTTTTGTATCTTTTAAGTAGTTAAAATGTGTTCTGGTGGTTCTTATTCGATTTAAATGTGAATTACCGAACACAGAAAATACTCAATTTTAATTGACGGACAGCATTTTTTTATTTTTGAATGGTTGCCATTTTGGACTGGAGCATGATATCGATCTCCGGTTTGCGGCGTTGTGTTTCTTTTAACAAGCCCTTTAAAATAAGCAGTCGCATGATGGGGGTTTACGTTTAAAATTTTGGGGCTACCCCCCAAAATTTCAATTTTGGGGGCAGGGGCAGAAATGACACATACATCAAAAAGTAGTATTTTTTCAGAAATAAAAGGTATGCAAAATATTGTTTTGTTATCTGGCTTACTTTGAAAGATATTAACCCGTTCCGGGACTTTTGGGACACACAGTATGTATATTTCCACCGGTCAATCATAATCTGTATATTTAATTTTATTGTCCGGACAGCTGGTCAAAAACATAATCACATCGAGTAATCACGTCCTATCTTTGAAGAACTATAACTTTTGATTGAATCAACCTTTAGCGGCGGGGATTACACTATTGTTTTCTGCTTTCAATGATCTATTAAAATTATGAATAGATCGAGGTATGCTTAGTTTAAATAATTTCACGACTTTCACCAAGGACCGTCCCCTAGGAACGTCAAAATATTATAAAAACTAAATATAATTGTTTACATGAAAGGTTCATAAATTCAAAGTTTTGTTATATTCTGCTCGATAATTTCGGAGTTATTACCACTATTCCATACGTTTCCCCACTTTTTATTAGTAGTCCAGTCAATTTACTCGATGGCCTTAAAAAAATTGGAAGAAGACGTTTTTTGATGTAAATTTACTTCAAGAAATGTGAATTTTAACACATCCAAAGTTTGCTACAATCAAACCACTGGAAACTCCCTAAAATCACGTTTAAAAATGGCGGTTTTACCCAAAATACGAAAATTTTTGAATTACGTCCTTTAATTGCATTTTTATCAACGTTTTTTGGGGTAATTGACTTTGTGCCGCACCAATTATTGTTGGGTGATTGGCTCTCAATTTTGACAGGGGACTCATTTTTGGCCGCCATCTTGGATCCACCTTTTTGGATGTAAATAGTTTTTCCAATGTAAAGATGGTGTTGTGACACATCATAATAGACTAGATTTTTACCCTGGACACGATGCTGAAATCCTTAAAAACTTTGATTCGTTAAAATGATATTCTCAAATAAAAATTCAGGCCTTTACGTTTCTTATTGACATTCCATATTTTGAATATATTTTTTGGATATTTCTCTTATTTCTCCGGTTCTAAATACGATATTCTACATGTTTTTGTCTTTAAATACGCAATGAAATAACGGCTTTCATATGAGTTATTGATTATTAGACTCGGACGAGTGGTGGACGAGCTATCAGGCTAAAATTTTAGTAATACAATATTAAAATCTTTGAGAAGCTGTAACTTATGTTTGGATCACCCTTTTTCAACCAAGTTTGCGGCGTTGTACTCCATTTTTAAATACCCTTAAAATGAGGGACATATCGGAGTGTACGTACACTCAAGAATATCAAGACTTCCGCCATGGAACCTTTACCTGGACGCTAAGATTAACAAACCTCTGTTTGAATTACCTCTCCTCTTGTCTACCAATCGCTGAATCTGATTTGTAAATTGTTGTAAAAATTTAAGTTATTTGAGACCTCAATCATCAAAATTGGTTCATTGTAAAAGCGTTGGTAAGCTCATAAAAAGATTTCTTAAAAAAATTGTACAAATACGACCATAAGGGATAATTTTTTGTGAGCTGACTTACTCTTTTACTGTGAACCAATTTTGATGACTTGAGGTACCGTATCAAATAACTGAAATTTAATCATGATTATATGAATATCATTTATTATTCATTAAGGTCAAAGGGATTCGCCTCCTCGGGAATGTATTTTACATCAAATGTTAAAAGTATAACCTTATGGCAGGGGTATTAGAACTACAACATTTTAGAAGTGTAATAATATCAACAGTTATTATTAATATTTGTTGTACAAATTCATACTTATTCAATTGGAAATTTTATTTTTCACAAAAAACGCCATCTACACTTTTTCGTATCGCTTATGGTTTTTGTGCTAATTAAAAAAAAATTCTAGAGAAACAAATACCGGAAATGGGTTTTCAAGATGGCGGCATGTTGCCCAAGTTGGAGTTTTAGGGATATTACTATGATACTCCCAGCTGTATGTACGCCTCTCCATAAATTTTCAGCCTTTTAAACAAAGATTCTGGAATCCAACACTATTTTCCTGTTCAGGGGCTGCGGAAGGAGATTTTTGTTAGGGGGTCAGAAACCTATGGCGGGGGTCTACATCCGAGGGTCTGGGGGTATGGAATACCCCCCAGGGGAATGGGGGGTCCGGGGAAATTTGTTGAAAAATAAAAGCCTAAAAACGTGTTTCCAAGTATCCAAGTAAGTGTGTACACTGGGGCTAAATAATGGTATACACGAAGAAAAATTACAAATATTGTATTTGTACAACATAAAATTACTAAGAAATACCGTATCTATATACTTAGGTTCCGACTTTGACCTTGACGAATCAGTGCAAAATTGAAGTGTTACCTGTAAGTTAACTATCCAAATTTCAATACGATCATAAATATCAATTACATTATTGTTTTTATAAGATTACGTGGTATGAGTCCCTTTATAATTAATGTACCCGATTAATATAAACAAAATTACATAACTCTTTACTTTTCTTTAGTAATTATGTTACTTATACTTTTCTTCATGGGCAAAAAAATTAACATGTACAGAATGCTTTATATCCTTAAACGTTTTTATGAACCTCTAACCCTTGACCACCCTAGCCCCTGACCCTTCCTAAAATTTCAGGGGGTCAACTGACCCCCCGGTTCCGCCGCCACTGTTCTATGTTCTATACAGGGTGTTGATAAAAAACCCTTCAGAACTTCGGGATATGGTTACTTATATCAAAACTAAGAAAAGATTTCCTGTAAACATGGGTCCTAAAATGCTCGGTTATCCGTCTGTCGGTCTGTATGTGTTTTAACATGATTTTGCATAACTTTGGAACTGCAAAAGATATCAACTTCAAACTTAGTACTTATATGCTGACTATTAGGACCTATTCTGGTGCGGAGTATCAAGTTTCTACTTTGTACCATTTAAAAATGGCAGCCATTTTTAAATTTTAAAACTTAATATCTTAAAAACCGTATATTTTTAAAAATTTGGACAAGAGACAAAATAGTTGCGCAATTTTATTTCCTACAAAACTATATACAGATTTTTAAGATCGAACAATAATTAACGGAGTTATTGCAATTTTGCTAACAGAATTCAAGTAAATTTGCTATAGCTACCATAAAACAAGCATGTATTCTGTTGAAAGAATTGCAATAGCTCCGTTAATTGTTGTTCGATCTTAATAATTTTTATAAAGTTATGTAGGAAATAAAATTTGGCAACTTTTTTGTCTCTTGTTCAAATGTTGAAAAAGTTACGGTTTTTAAGATGTTAAGTTTTAAAATATAACAATGGCTGCCATTTTGAAATGGTACAAAGTAGAAACTTGATACTCCGCACCAAAATAGGTCCTATTAGTCAGCATATACGTACCAAGTTTAAAGTTGGTATCTTTTGTAGTTCCAAAGTTATACAAAATCATGTTAAAAACACTTACAGACCAACAGACGGATAACCGAGCGTTTTAGGACCCATGTTTAGAGGAACGTTTTTCCTAGTTTGGATGTAAGTAACCATATCCCGAAGTCCTAAAGAGTTTTTTTATCAACACTCTGTATACTTTTTTATTAGAATTTTTGCGGACATTTGCCATCACTGATTAGTAAAAAACAAGTTTCACTAATCAAAATATAAAATCAACATCACCAACAATGAATTTCAAACAAAGAACTACAAATACATCGATTTGAACTACCGCTCTGTACCTGGAGCGACGGCCGAGAGCGAGTTACATTAGCGTCAGCAGAGGCGAGAGAATGCAGCTGAAGGCCGACCGAGGTAGAGTGCGAGCGGTGTCAACGAGGACCGGTTTACGTCGATTTCGTCTAATTCATTGGCGTGTCGAAAGCAGCGCGACCGCCGGACGCCGCGCGGCGCGAGGCCACCGGTCATACCCGTCATACCTAAGGTGACCAGACGTCCCGTTTTGAACGGGACAGTCCCTTTTTTCAGCAACGTGTCCCTTTGTCCCGACGAACTCTCTCGGGACGCCCATTTGTCCCGTTTTGGCGTTATCGGTAAGAAAAATACTTTTAAAATACGTTATAATGTAAAAAAATACATTTCCGGTTCTTTTGTGGTTGCAAAGTAACTTAAAATTAATGGTTAAGCTGATCTAGAGTATAGCACATATTTTCAATCTGAAAGTGTCTAAAAACACACCAGAAAGCTCCTAATCTTTCAAGATTTTCCGAGGGAGGACCCCCGCAACCCCCTCTCTTTTTGGAAGGTATGGAAATGCGTTTTAATGTAAAATAGTCTTGAATAATTTTTTTTCGGTTCTTTTGTAGTTTCCTAATAACTTAAAATTAATGGTAAAAACGAATTAGAGTCTAGCACATATTTTCAATCTGAAAGTGTCTAAAAATCCACAAAAATGCTTCTAATTATTCAAAAATTTTCGAGTGGGAATCCTCTGACCCCCCTCTCTTTGTGGGGGGTATGGAAATACGTTTTAATATAAAATACTCTTAAATAACCTTTTCCGGTTCTTTTGTAGTTCCCTAGTAACTTGAAATTAATGATAAAAATGAACTAGAGTCTAGCACATATTTCCCATCTGAAAGAGTCTAAAAACGCACCAAAATGCTCCTAATTTTTCAAAATTTCCCCCCGGACCCCCCTCTCTTTGTGGGGGATATTCCATACCCCATACTCCCCACACCCCCCCGGAGGTCGGCGTCCCGTTTTGGCTGACCCAAAATCTGGTCACCTTAGTCATACCGTCATACTCTCTCCTCGCCGCGCGCCGTGCCGATCCTGACATCTTACTTACTTACTTACTCACTTGCTTACTTGCTTACTTGCAGGCTTCCTCGCCACAGTCGTCGGAGATCGGGGAGTCGTCATTGGTTGTTTTCAAAATAATCAGTTTCTAGTCCATTCATTTCTTATTCTTCTTTTCCTGCTCCTAATTTGTTTGTTTTGAAATCAAGGTGGCCTGTTGTTTTGGTAGGTATGTTCTTCCAAATACTCGGTTATATTGTAGTATGACCTATCAGAAAGGTATGCTTTTAATTTTTTGATGAAGTTATTTTCTGTTATTGATTTTATTGTCTGGCAGCATGTTGAAGAAATGAGAGCCTGTATAGAGTGGTGTGTTACTGAGCTCATGCAAACGGTGCTGTTGAAGGTCTATATCTTTTCTGTTTCGGGTGTTATAGCTATGTTTGTCGAGTCTGAGAGCCAGAGATGAAGTAGTTGCTCAAATGATGTTTTCAAGTATGCATTGTGAAATGGCAGTGAGGATATTGAGTTTTACAAAATATGGTTTGCAGTGTTCTAGTGGTGATAGCCTAAGGATTGTCCGGATTGCTTTCTTTTGCATTACTAATATTTTATTCATGTTGTTTGCTGCTGTAGATCCCCACGCTGCAATTCCACAGCGAATGTGAGAGCCAAAAAGTGCACGATAAACCAGGATGAGAGTTTCCTGGCCCGCAAGGCCACCGGTCATACCCGTCTAGGGGTCTCAATCCCGGACCTAAATTCCGATCTCGGGATTCCGGGATTAGTCCCGGGATTCCCGTTTTCTATTCACACACCTAGAATATAATGCTGTGTGAGAATAACACTTATGACATTTTTTAAGAAAACTAACTATAATTTTATCTTACAAACTTTTCAAATGTGGGCTTGTTTACGGCTGATTACCTGTTGTTTCAAGATTTTTAATGGCTTTCATGCTGTGTGCACTTGACAAATGAGTGTACAGACCCTACGTGGAGCCGCCTTATGATTTCAAACAAATTTGCGAACTATATATTGTGCTGTTTTCTTACCCTTTTGTGTAAGACGATAATAACAAACGGACGAAACATCACAATCCTTCTAATGGGCCATAAGAACATTTTGGTCGCCCATCTTACTTCACACTTCAAAAATAATTCACAGATCACGCATGGTTATTGCTAAAAAACTATTGATGAAACTCACTACTCACTACACAAAATCTTCCCGATTCGCTCAGATGTTCGCTATACGAAAGCCCAATAGCAACTGAAAATGTTAGTGATCAGACAGATATGAAAATTCAGTAAGATCAAAAATATCAAAATAAAGTTCCCTCTGTGGCCCTTACTTTACGTAGAATCGTGGAATTAACTGCAACGAAAGTTCAGAGCGATAAGGAAACAATTGAGTACTGTCCCAATACATTCTAGGAGTAAGGTTATTGTTGAATTGAACATTGATTTTGGACAAAGTAAACATTGGGATCGGTATTTGCTATTGAAATATTAATAGCAACATATTAATATATTTGCTATTTGAAATATAATTTCCTAAAACACATTTTTATTTTATAGGTTTGAAAGGACGACTTTTGCAGTAGTTGAAACATTCAGAGCACGCAAAATTGAAAAAAAATTATTTTGCAATCCCGTCAATCCCGGGATTTTGGGCCTCTAATCCCGGGATTATCTGGTATCCAAAATCGACCGGGATGCCGGGATCCCGGGATCCCGAATCCTGGGATTGAGAACCCTATACCCGTCATACCGTCACACTCTCTCCCTGCTCCCGACGTCTTCATCGACACGGCGCTTAAGTCCATTACTTTGATGTCCAAAGACAGCTTCCCCCAGTGGGATCCTAACTGGCTTTTGCTAATTTAGGTACCAATACTGGGTACAGCAACGGAACTTATCACAATCGGAGGCAGTGTTATAACGAACCTATTCCATCTACCTATTACTTTTTCTTTGCTTCCCTTGTATTTATCTACTAAAGCCTGAGAGCCTACGGGATAAGCGAAGGGAAGCTTCCTTTCCTCTCCGGTAGCCTACAAAAAGACAAAATAATGGCTGAAATACCCTCATAAGATTTACCTGTGGGGTGGGGAAACCAGACTACCGAATCCCTCATAAAAAATGTCCAAAGACAAGTCAATTTTTTTTCGAATTAAGTGTCCAAGCCAACTTTGCGGTTCATCTTAACTGTCCAGTCTAACTCCCCAAACCACTTTTTCTTCTTTTAGCGAATTTTCCCTACAGGGAAGAAGCTGTTACCATAGGTCTCATCGTAAGGCCTAAGCCCAAGACCATCATAACTTTTCGTTTTGAGGTCCCCAGACGCTAAAAACACCATTCTTACATTTTCATATATGTATCTTTAAGCACTATAACTCGCGTAAAAATGGGCCGATCTGAATAAAATTCTATATCTCGCTTATTTCTCAAGATATTTGAATAAAACTTTGTATATGGCTTCATATAGTTGATATCTACTGGATTATTGCAACAAATCTCTCAATTTTACATGTTCATAGCGGCAAGCCTGCATACTCATTTCCCATTTTATTCTGAAACAATCTGAATCAGAACAACACTTTTGTAACAATTTTATCTAGAAAAATTTCATTTCCATAGCAACATTTCAATCGCGAAATGTAATTGTAAAGAATTTTTTATGTGAACATTTGACTTGTGGATATGACAGTAGTGGGTGTGATATGTAGTGGACGTGATAAGCAGTGGATGTTTATAAATATGGACGTTTTGGTTGTGGGCTTAACAGCCGTAAATGAATGAATGATATCAAGCTTCTTGAAATAAAATATTCTATACTCTTATATTAGTAATGTTTGATCGCTTATACGCCGATCGCTCGATTACCTCATTGCTTGATTGCTCAATTATCTCAAAAACAGCTCCAAAAATTTCTTAAAATTTTCTAATACTTTATTTACTCAAAATTAGTTCTATGCTAATTGCTAGATCAGAGAAAATCCAGTAAAGTATTTAAATTAATTTTTAAGTCGAAAAACTAACATTGGATGTCATGGGTTGCTTGGCTAAGAAATAAACGTCGAAAATGAGAACAAATAAAGTAATTATAACAGGTGTTTGCAAATTATTACAGTAATGTAGGAGAAATACAGTGTGCGGGATAAACGGATATTGCGTTGTATTGAACAATAAAAAAGCGCATTCAAAAACAATATGTCAGTGAAATGTTTTGTAGTAGTCGGATAAACTAGGAAACTTGAAATAATACCGAGTAGGGCTCGGTCCACCAGATACTTTTTTTAATGGTAACATCTTTTAACTTCTATTTCTGAATGGCAGGGTTTTTTTTTGTGAGGTATGTTTAATATTTTCAATTATATATTTTTGTGGGCATCACTCACCTAATCGGTTAAAGAGTATACAGCATGGTCTTGTCTAACATCCAGACTCATTTTTGAAATTCAAAAATCACCCTTACTAGTTTCCTAAAAGTGATGGGTTACTAACAACATAAAAACGGATGGAAAATGGCTTTCAGCCAAGAACTAAACTAAACTAATTGTAAGTAAACATTTCAAACAAAATAAAGAACTTTGTGACTAAAACTCCTTCAGTCAGTATGAAGCGAACGATTAAAATTTAAAGCTTTTTTACCAGTCTGAAAGCTTTACTAAGAAAGACTTGAGAGCGTAGTGATTGCAGGTTTGATTCTGGGTGGAAGACGTTAATCAAGCCCCGTAACTGATGACTTCTCACACAGGTTTGGTCTCTAAGCTGTCTACTCGAGGTTTTTAAAGCGGAAGAAAGAATTTCGTATAACGTATAGTAAGAAAATGTGGCCTTTATTTCAAATGAATAATTTTGTTTTCTAGTTAACCTTGTGAAAAATCCTTCATTAGAAGCACTAACTTTCTGTATGTTAGCCTTAAGTAGCCTTATGTATTATCGCGAGAGCAAAGAGGTTAGTGGACGGCTACAATATTTGATTAGCAGCAGTTTCAAATTAAAATTCTTTATTTGAAATTGACAATTTATAAAGTTGTATTGCAAGTGTTAGTTTTAGTAATAATTACATTTAATGATGCATTTGTTTTAAAACAAAAAAAATACGTCTATAAAAAATAAAAACTAGCTAGCCAAAAACTCATCAACAGAGTAAAGAGCACTTTCCATTAATATTTTTTAGTGACTTTTTAAAAGATCCAGGTGTTATATTGTATAATAGAGGGGAGTTTGTCATAACATTTAGGGCAATATTTTGTGGAAGAGATGCAGCCAAATCTAATCTGTGGGACTTTCGCCAATGTAGAAATCTGTTTCTTGTAAAGTGGTCATTACATTAATATCTGCGTTATGAATTGAGTTATGAGTTATGTCGAAATTTATAAAATATAATGACCTGAAAAACGTATTGCGATGCCAATGTTAAAAGTTTTAAAGATTTGAAAAGATCCCTGCAAGACGATCTCCTATTGGTCATTATTCTAACAGTATTTTCTATAATTTAAAAGCGTGCGAAAATAATGTACCGGAACCTAAGCCCCAGACCATAATTCCGACATAAATAGACAGCATAAATCAGAGACAGCATAATAGGCAGCATAAACAGACAGCATAATTCCGAGCATGAATCAAGACAGTCATAATTCAATCAGTGACAAATAAATTAATTTTGAAATAAGTATATTTTTCAATTTATCAAATCTACTTAGCAGAAACAATTGTGAAGACAATTTTGGGCATATATTGTGACCACAAAGGTTTATAATCCTAGTTGTATTCCAAACGGAAAACTCCTATTACAGCAGTGTTTATTTCAACTTTATGCTCGGAGCGCGCTCCCACTTTGCCGCTGGTGCACCTGGCGCCGAGCTGACTTACAAATCTTCCGGGTGTGAAATATTCTGAAAGACACACCAGTGGAAACACTGAACATTCTACAGGGTGAAAAAAGTCTAGACACAGTGTAATACTATTGGAACCGTATATTGAGACTTTTTACCCTGCGCATTCATTTAGATGTGTAAAATCCACTTTTTGCAAAGACAGTTCAAACTCACATTTTGGGCGGCCCATAAGTACATATTTTTAATGTATGAGGTTTATACGAACAAGGTTTACAGGGCTTAATCAAGTAGAGGTCTATGACTGGAACAGCGTTTCAAATAGTTCATCCAAGAGTATGAATTGATTCAATAGTAGTTTTTGTCTTTTATGACTATTAGAAACGATCCGTTGTTGAAATAAAACCTCACCGCGGAGATTGATATGACTAGTTAAAATGTCAACCTCCCAGTCCAATGTTAGACTCTCTTATAATTTCCAAAAATTATTATGTTACCAACATATAGTATGTTGGTAACATAATAATTTTACCCACTGGTTATGTTATGTTGGTTATGTTACCCACTGTTCACGCGTCAGTGGTTTAGTTTGCCTTATTTATCCTTTTGAAGGTTCTGACCTTTAAAAGAAATTTTTAGTCCTGATAATGCTTTGCAAAATAAAATTTGAATTTTTAATACTATACGATTTCCTTGAAACATAATGTTGTCTATGTAGAACTTTGATATCCAAGGATATCAAGATATTTTGTAAAAATAAAACCATGTGGTTTGCACATTTAAATAAAAGAATGCGTTTTTCCAAATATATATAGGCCTATTAATTACGTGCGGGCTCTAGAAAAGTTTCAAACATTATAAATAATAATCAAAAAGGCCTGATTTTTGAAGACCATACTCCTGTTTTAGAGAATTCAGACCAGAGGCATAAATTGTAATGTGCAATTCCAGAAATCTAAACCAAGCAAGGCCAATCTCCCGTCGCATTCTAGAAAATTCGCATTTTCCTGGAATTTTTTGCAATGCCCTTTACAAAATAAAAGAAGTAGGATATTCATTTTCAACAAGTTAATCGTCCTTTCCCCGCTATCGTTAAATACAGCAACAAGCATTAGTTTGAGGCTGTTAACATTCTACCGCCGGGCGTTTCAAATTGTGTCGACGATTTATTCAATATAATCTTTTTTACCATTGTAAAAATCACAAAAGTGGGCAAGAGATTACTTTTGGAAGTTACTAAATCGTCTTTAATATTGAATTAAAAAAATACTAATCATTGAAATCGCTACAAATTTACGATAACACGTAAATCGTAGGTTTTCGTTGATCACATCACAGTTGAGGAGAATTTGTGAGTTAACAACACAAATAACCTCATGAGAGGGAAGTAGGGACTAAAAATGCGTAATTTTTATTGACTGGAAACGGGCGCCCTGAGTATGTGTCCCTGACAAATGTGTGAACCTGAAAGCAACATATAATTTTTTTATGTTTAAGAGTGAAAACATGTTTTCTTTTATAAAAATTACCAAGGAAATCTTGTTTGAATATGCCAGTATTTTCGCTGGCGTCTGGTAAACGATGTGTTATGTGTTCGCAGTTCACTAGTCACACTCATTGCGCAAGAGCCGACGGAGCGAGGAGTTTGAGGAAAGTTGTCAAGGGCAAAGATTAATATAATTACTGCAATTGCGGTAGACCGTTGTCTACTGCGGAATCGTCTGAACGACCCCCTGCACCTCCGGGCCCCTCACATTCAGTAAATTTCGTTTCACGTCGTACGTCTTAGGCCCGTATTTTACACGGACACTTTGCACCCCAAGCGGCTGAGACACCGGCGCCGACGTCCCGCCTGCGTCCCGGAAGTCTCTGAGAAGCAGATTAGCGTCTCGGACATAGCAGAGACGCTGCAGAGACACCGCATTGGCACCGCCTCACCATCAAATCACTCGGTCGTTACCATGAATATATTTTTTCGTTACACGGATATTTTACCATCTCACAAATAAATTCTTCAGTGTTAATTTTTTACCAATTAATATTTGCATTTTGGGAAAAGTTCCAGATTTGTTTATTTTTTGTCGCTGTCTTCTTTGATGCACCGTTTGTTTCTCCTTCTGTTTCTTTTTCTTGATCACTCTCGAGTCCTTTGTAGGGGTCATCATGGTTTTCTCCTACTTCTTCTGTTCGCCCTTCTACTTCTTTTTCCATGATAATTTTGCACACGCTAACTCATTCTACAACGATATATTGCACACAACTTAACTGATCACGGATATCTACGAACTGAGGTAACTTCGTTATCAAAACGACCACTCTGGCGTTGCGCTGCAGTCGGTGTTCGGGACACCGGATGTCCAAGTAAAATAACTAGCGGGTCGTTTTCATAAAATTCAATGCTACGATGACTAGAGACGCCGGCGGCCGAGACGCTGAGACACAAAACTGCGTCTCGCGAGTGTCTCGTCGGCGTCTTGCCCTCGGACACAGCCGGGACACACTTCAGACGCAGTTTTGTGTCTCAGACAACTGTGTCCGTGTATAGCTCGCGGGACACTCTCATTTGATTCAATGCTATGGGAGTGTTTAGGGAAGCTAGCGTCAAATGGACGCAAAGTGTCAGTGTATAATAAGGGCCTAACATCCTGAGTAGCGCTAGCTGACCGATAGAGATTGTAGAGCCTGTCAGGTGCCCGCGAAATTACAGGATACGTATGAGTAGGACGGAATTAAATAGGAGAACGGAAGGTGTCTTTTTTAGAAAGGACTGGTTAGAAAGGTTCAGAATCATTAAACTGTTGACACAACTCCTTAAACTTATACAGGTTATATAAAAGCAATGAATGATAAACTGCTTTAAATTTAAGTTTAAATTAATTGAAGTTATTTATGTCGCGCAGCGAACTTGGCAAGGCTTGATACAGTTTGGTGCCTACGTACTAAGGTTTTTCTCAAGATTGAGAGTCTATACGTCTCGTCTCTGCATAAGTTGGGGTTATAATTATATGTTTGGGTCTTTTGAAATTCAAAATTTCTTACATAAAATATGTTTTCAAAAATAATCAAATTTGGCACTGTAAGGTGCCCCAGTCCAACAAAAGCCTCCCTACAGTGCGCTCTGAATGCCTTCTTTTGGCAAGCAATAGTTATTTGTGTGTTGAGTGAGTAAAGTACACCGTTGTCTCATGAATGAAAATGTTGCCTCCCGAGCTTGAGAGGGTGACAATTTTCACGGAGGAGACAATGTGCTTTACTCTCGAAATACGCACAGCATTTTTCCCTCACTTGCAATAATAAATATCCTGACCATAAACATTTATTTTATAAACTTCGTAAATAATAAAACATATATATTTTGTTTCGTTCTGCTATTAGCGCCTGCATCCAGGTAGACGCAACCATGCATGCACCAGCTATCAGTTAATTGTTTCAACGTTCTAACATGCTTAATTCTTAGACGTTCTTACAGCTGATTGTTGAAGTTATTCTTTATATGATTATTCCTGTCACTAAATCAGTTGTTAGCCCCTGCATTCGTTGAGCTGAAACATATTTGTATGATTGCTTGGAAATTTGAAGGCGCTCTAATTTTTGAATTATTGATTTCAATATTATTCTTATGAGTTTACTTTGTCTCCCAACGGGGGGACAAAGTAATCACTTCACTCCCGCTGGGAGACAAATTTCACTTACGCATTGCAAGGAGTAAAAAGCGTGTAAACATAGCATGTGAGGGGAAACATTTTACTCTACTGCCTATAGTGCCACCCCACAAGACGATTGAGTATAGCAAATGACTCAATCATTCCCGCGACTCTAGCTGACTTAATCCTCCAACGGCTCTCTAATTATTATGCCAAGGAATTATGCTTTCGACTGTTATCGAGTAAAATACACTGAATACGAGGTTATTCATTTTGAGTAGGTGTGTTTTTAACTAAAACAAAATACGCATTGGATTTCTACATACAAATTTATTATTTTCAGATTAAACAGGCTTTTTCAATTTTTATACACAAACTTACATGGTCAAGCTTCTTAACCGTGAAAGTTATCGGTCAACTTATTTGCTAAACCTATCATACAATAATACACTCCCGATTATCCGAGCCCCGGTTTCCAAAACTTCGGGTTATCCGAGATATCTAAGTTAAAATATTTATTTATTATTCTTGGTCAAAAAATAATAATTACGTGATTAACTTGTATTTTTATCAACAACAATTATTGTAAAATTATCGGTAATTCGTTAGTTTATTCATTTCAAGTTAATAGTTTAAATACAAATTCAAAGTATTTTTTTATGATACGAGTATTCAACAGTAACCTAGATTTTTGTTTCGAATCAAAATCAGAAGTAGACGAATTGACTGAATCGTCTGCTGGATGTACGGTGGGAGTTCACTATCGTCGAACAATGCATGAGTCACATGAGGCCTTACACGCTAAAATCGAAAGAGTGAATACTCACTCTTTGTGAGTGACTAATTCATTCTTTGGGGTAGAGAAAATTGAGCCACTCTGAAAGAGTGAAGGTTCACTCTTTGAAAAAGTGAACCGTTTTCACTCATGAAAAGAGTGGAATATCCCCACTCAATGAAAGAGTGGGTCTTGTTCTTTTCAGAGTGGAATTTTAGTCTTTAAAAGAGTGAAGTGCAACTTTAAAAGAGTGAAATCACCTAACCTCACTAACCTAACCTCTCCTTGGCATTTATGAACTGCAATTCTGACTCTTTGCCGACAACTGGTAGCTTGTTGTGGACAACTGGTACCTAAACTTGATGATTGAAACTAAAACCCCTAAAATGTAATGGCGGAGGCATATTCAACGAGTGATACAGAACCTTTGCTGAGAGACTAAATTGAATTTCCCCTCCACCCTAACCTAGATTCTACAGACTATTGTTAATCTTTAAATTACGTTAGCTACCTTAACACTAACCAAGTAAGTGGTTAAAGCAATGTTTTCTGCTTACCTGTATGTAAACCGGTAATATCCATGTGCATGTAAATCAATGACCAAAATGGCGACTCAGTAGCGTCGTCGCGTCGCCGGAAGCGATCCCTCTTTTCGCTCTTTCTCCCCACCACTTTCAAAAACTCACTCAATTGAGAGTGAATTCTCACTCTTTCCTTATATGGCTTCAAAACCATATAATCAATGAGTGAAAATTTCACTTTTCTATGAGAGAAATCATCACTTAACCAAAAGATTGGATATTTTTCACTAACTTAGAGTGAATATTAACTCTTTCGGAGTGAAAACCTATTCACTCCGACAAATAAATGACGTTTTCACTCTTTCGATTTTAGCGTGTAAAGAGTGACGTAAAACGAGCCATGCCGATCGCACCAGTACACCACCAATTTCGTATTGGCTAAATTTACCTTTGCTTGATGGTAGAGAATTCTCACTATTATCAAACATTAGTATTAGGGGTGTGCGAGTACTCGATTATCGAGCTTTTTTCAACCCGAGTTTCCACTACTCGACTCGACTTGAAGTTTTGAAAAAATACTCGGAAGTTCGAGTCGAGTAGTTACACTCCTGCCGCGCCTAAATTGGTACGCACGATCGCATTTTATGGTCATTTTTCACTCAGTCAACACCAGTCATGGACAGCCACCATAAATCCTTTTTTATTATAGTTTATTCAGTGAGTGTTTAAAGTAAAGGCCCTCCCCTAAATGACATTTGTATGGAAAAGAACCAATCAGGGAAGAAACAGTCCATATGTTCCCAAGGATGGTTCACAGCCATTCCACTTAGTGATTGAAACGAAAAATACTAACCATATGATATGAAAAATAAACAAAGCATTTATTCGTCTTATGAATTTTTTACTGACTTTTTGTAAAGCTCACGTGCATTTTACGTTCACTGCAATCAAAGATAACCATAATTAGCTTTGTTAACAGACATCCTGTTCCAGCTCCAGTTTATACTTAAGCTCTTTGGAGTTCTGTAACAATAACAACAGGTAGTCATGTGACACTGCCTGCCAACATTACAGCTAGTACAGGAGGTGGGGCTTTACTTTACACTCTCACTGAATGAAGTATATACTTACAGGATAATTATACTTTTTTATTATAATCAAAGGGGTTTGAGTTAATAAATTTAATTAATTTTTCCATTCTATAATTTGAGATATTTTCTTACATTGACTCAATGAGACTGATTCAACTTTAATTTTCAAACCTATAAAAAGATATTGCTAAACACTTTTTGAAGCAAACAAGTGCAGATGTAGCTTGGTACCTCCTCAGGCTGAAAGGTTAATAAAATATTGAGTACCGTAATGATGTAATAGTAGTTTATGCAACGATTGTATAATGAATGTCTTTAAGCCACGAGTGAGATGTAAGTTAGAACACGAGCGAAGCGAGTGTTCTAAATATCTCACGAGTGGCTTAAAGGCATAATACAATCGTTGCATACACTATTTTATCTACGACCAACAATATACAACAAAATTTCCCCGAAGTTAAACAAAACTCATGACTTTTAATAATGATGGAATAGGTCAACTAAAATTTGAGGTTAGGCAAATAAGCAGACTGAACCATGAATCGTTGTGGAACAATCAGCTGATGGGATAAGTAAACTCAAACATGAATCGTAATGCAACAATCAGCTGATGTGCGAATTGCGTAATTGTTATTATGACACTACTTCCGTCAAATGCCGAGCTCTCATTGGTCTAGAACTAGTACTCTAAAGTGACTCCAGTACTCTAAAGTCGTCATTGGAGTACTGCTTGGTTTTTGGTGTTTTAATGTATATCATTATAATGTTTATTGTAATACCATAATTGGTGCTTATTGCAATGGTCGTAGATAAACTTGTGTTAAAGACGACCTAAATTATTGTTCCATTTAATTTGAAAACATGTTAGCTTTTAAATCCCCATTTACATGTTATTTCATCTATTTAAGCAGATATCTTATTTAGATATCTGCTTACAAGCTGTATTTAAACTTTAATATTCTTACGCCTAATTGGCCATCAACGGGTGTACATTTGTTGACAGAAGAAAATACTCAAAGCCAGATGGTCTATGAATCGCTATACACGGAAGGATAAATGTTTTTAAAGAGACGGTCTCTAGATCTTACAGTGAATCGCGATCAGTGCCGGGGGATTTGTTCCGGCACTCCGGGAAGGCCGACATTGAAGTGGGCATAAAAACGTAACGACGCCTCGGAAACCACGCCAGTTAGTGTCCAACGTGATTCTTTTGGTAATGTTTTCGTCCGTATACAGTATACCTTTGCATATGCAGGGTGTATACTAAAAATACTTCTGGACTTACGGATATGTTTACTTACATGAAAACCAAGAAAAAAGTTCCTATAAACATGGGTCCTAAAATGCTCGGTTGTCCGTCTGTCGGTATGAAAGTGTTTTTAACATGATTTTGCTTAACTTTGGAACTACTAGAGATATCAACTTGTAACTTGGTGCGTATGAGTTGACTAATAGGACCTATTTTAGCACGGAGTATCAAGTTTCTACTTTGTACCATTTAAAAATTGCAGTCATTGTTATATTTTTAAACTTAATATCTTAAAAACCGTAAATTTGAGGAAAATTATTCAAAAGACAAAAAAATTTAGTAATTTTTTCCTAAAAACCATACAAATATTATTAAGATCGAACAACAACTGATGGAGCTATTGCAATTTTTATGCGAATATTTGCTATACAACTGCCATAAACAAGCATGTATTCTGTTAGAAAAATAACTCAATAACTGCAATAACTCCGTTGATTATGAATCGATCTTAATAATCTTTGTATGGATTTTTAGGAAATCAAATAGCGCAACCTTTTTGTCTCGTATTACATTTTTGTAAAATTTACGGTTTTTAAGATATTTAGTTTCAAAATATAGGTCATACGTCAAGAAAAACCTTAACACTGTAAGTTTCACAAGAATGAAATCATTTCAGTTAAAAGGTATTGTTTATTTGTCATATGCTAAACATAATATTAACTGAAACGCACTATTTTAAGGTCTATTGAAATGACTTCATAGTGAATCAGTAAAGTTACGGAGAAAAATAAATTGAGAGTCCTTACATCAGGCATCGAGTTACGATTTTGAGATTGTAAATTTTCAAATAAATCTGCTGTTCTTCTTTTTATTATTTTTTTAGATCTGTTTTCGCCTGGATATTTTTATCTTAAAACTGTAATGTAAAACATAAACAGATGTTAGGGATTGTATATTTCCGCTTTCAACAACCTTCTATTTTTTGCCGAAGGAGTTCAGAACCATTATAGCTTAGACCAAGACGATGCGGTGAAATAAAATTAATAGGTACAAAGTCTATACAAAGTACAAGGTACAAAGTTTATTTTCATTCAGTTCATAGCTACAAGGTATAGTTAAAGAATGTAAAATTAACTAACTTATACAAAGGAAAGTTATCTTTAATGTCAACCTCATATAAACAAAGTTTGCATCCTAGCAGTATCCAAGTTCGTGGTATAAGTTTTGTGCCTTCATCAGGTTCTTAGAAATTAAGAGATGCTTCAGCTGCGTAAGATTTTGCACTCCGACCATCTTTTGTAGGCCAAAGTTGGGATTACGCCTTTCCTTAACTGAAAACCCCCAAACTGTATATATAACAAAAAAGGGTTTTTATTGTTTTATACTCATAAACAAGCTTACAGGTAATAAGCTGAAAAAACTACTGCCATACATGCACTTATGTACAAATAATTGGCAAAAATAGAAGTAAAGCTCACTTAAAATCACAACTTTCCCAGAAAGATCCTGCGAATTACAATAAAAATAAAAATGTAATTTTTACTACAGTTACAGCCAATTTTTTTGAATTTACAAATTTCTTGTTGGCTTACGAGAAATACAAAATTTGACCGTACCATGTTTTCAACACATACAGCTGCTAAGTTAAAAATTAGAGAAATATGTTTAACTAAGAACTTATCAAAATCTTCACCATAGGACCAACACCACAACCTGAAGGTGGTGAGTTTCCCAATAAATATCCAGAATTAACAGATACCCCATCTAAAAATGTCTTTTAAAGAAGAAAACTTATCAAAAGGACAAGTTTTTTAAAACATTTGACATTGTCTCTTTAGTTTTGTTACAATGGGTTGTTCCAGTGTAACATAGATCTAGAGCCAAAATGTTAATTAGTTTGTATATGAAAAACGGACACGAATTAAAACTTTGATAACAAAGCAAAAGTTTATAAGGATGTTTAAATGATTTGTGGGGAGGTAGAGTATCAATCAAAGATTTATCAAGAATGTTGGAGATTAACTGTTGCGCTTTTAAGGTCCCGTAACAATGAGCGTTGGCGCTCTAATAATGTCCTCAATTCGGACACCACTGGACAAAACGTTAAGGTAACGTTAACGTGTAACTTTAAGGTAACGTTAAGGTAACATCAACGTTTAACGTTAAGGTAACGTTATATAACTGCAGTGATCTCGGTCCTTAGTGACTAACAGCTTACTACTGCTGCATGGCTTTTTGATGTAAAATATTGAAAAGATAAATTCATTCGAATTTATTATGATAAAACAAAAGTAGCTTATATTTGAGCTGATCAAATGATTTAGATTTTTTTTGAGTTCATACAAAGCGATGCATTAATTAATTATTGCCTATAATGATTTTTTTTCAACCAATACATTGATTTGAATTAGGTGTACTTATCCATTAAAATAGTTAAGCTTATTACTAACCATATATTATTTAAATGTGTTGAAATATTTTTGTAATATCAGATGGGCAGTAACCGAAGAGGAAAAAGAATAAAACCAGATTATAAAATCGACATTATGGCTACGATTGATAAGAGCGAGCCACGCGGTTCGATGCTGACTGTAACTGGCATAAAATTAACGGTATCAGGGAACTGACACTTACCTTCTTCCTTAAAGACAGTTAAAACTAGGTAGCCTAAATAAAATGAAACAAATTTTTTAATTAAATACATGCCAAGTTTTATCAAAATCTGTTTTTATTTAAGGGAAATAACGGTTTTTAAATATCTTGCTTAAGAATTACATCAGACAGCGTTTCGCGTATACCACCGAATGTAATTATAAATTTACTTCGTAACTATTTAACGTAATTCGAAATACTGGATTATTGTTTTCTTTCAGGCCAAATTTAATAGTTGCAAGTAAATCTTCACAGGTTAAACATTTTGATGAATTTGAATAAATCTAATTTAACTCTATCTTATTCAAAACTTGTGGACCTACACTTTTACAGACATGCGTGGCGTCAGTTTGTCTGGCATCTTAAGCCCTTCAAATCATGCAATTTCAATCAATCAAATCAAAAAATCTTTACAGCCACTTTAAAGATTTTTAGATTTTTGTCGCTTTTTGTGGGTTTTATAAAGAAACTATCTTAAAAAAGTAATAAAATACCGCCTAGAGCTGTGACGACTACATGGCAAATTTCATGAAACTCGAACCATCGGTGTCGTCTCTAGCTTTGTTTACATCCACGCATCCACACACAAGGACGGACAGACAGACACCACTCTAAAACCTCTTTTTTGGATTCAGGGAGCACTTAGACAAATATTTCGACTAATAACTTAAATTCGAAAACTTCTACGACAACAAGTGGCTACTATACTCATATACCTCGTGTAAAGGGCGAGAAAGTAATATGAGGTATACACATACAAAAGTATATTGTGTACGGACCAAAACATTGTTATTCGTAACATGTCATATTATGAAAGAATCACGTTGGACATTTACTGGCGTGGTTTCCGTGGCGTCGTTACGTTTTTATGCCCACTTCAATGTCGGCCTTCCCGGAGTGCCGGAACAAATCCCCCGGCACTGATCGCGATTCACTGTAAGATCTAGAGACCGTCTCTTTAAAAACATTTAACCTTCGTGTACAGCGATTTTTAGAGTAGCTAGCGTTGAGTATGTTTTCTACTTAACAAATGATAAAATATTCTACGGTCGCACAAGTAATACAAGTTTTATTTATTTGAGGCAAAACGTCGAGGCAATTTTCCGTGAATTTGTACCAACCGATAGTGTGTGTAATCACTGGTTTGTATTGTTGCAAGAAAGTCATTACATGTGAACCTTGGCAAGATGGGGGTTCAAGTCTACTTCAGAACCAAGACAAATTATCCAAAAATCAATTCTTAAAGCTGCTCTGGGCCAGGGAAGACGGTTCCCAACCAACGAACTATTTAATATTTTTGACGTTTTAAATATCAGACAGCTGTATACAGGGTGTATATAAAGTCCCGCACGGTCTTAATATTTTCTAAACGACAACAGATAAATCAATAAGATTTGGTACATCAACACCACACCTAAAAATCTACTTTTTTAAGAAACTATCAATTTTCTGTCATATCATGGGGACGTCCCGCAAGGAGTCAGAAGGAAATCTTAAATAGGAGCATAGGTCAATATGCACATCATTTTAAAGGGCTTAGCTAGCAGAGTTCAATGCCGGAAACCGTGCCTCAAAAGGATCACCCGTTACAAAATGGCGGCCGTTTAAAGTGGGTGTACATAAAGACCTGCAAGGGCTTAATATTTTCTAAACGACAACAGATAAATCAATAATATTTTCTACATCAACACCACACCTAAAAATCTACTTTTTAAAGGAACTATCAATTTTCTGTCATATCATGGGGACGTCCCGCAAGGAGTCAGAAGGAAATCTTAAATAGGAGCACAGGTCAATATGCACATCATTTTAAAGGGCTTAGCTAGCAGAGTTTAATGCCGCAAACCGCATTCAAAAAGGTCGATCCAGTACAAAATGGCGGCTGTTCGAAGGTTTTACTTTGTTACATTTTACTAGTACAGTAGCCACAATCCCATTAAAGCAAAACTGCAACTAAATTTAATAGTGCAGCTAAATACTACATGATGCGTGTCTATAGAGAAGTTAATTATGACGTTAGTTATCTTAAAGGGTTACAAATTTGGTCCTAATAACATATTGGTAACGGGGAAAACCTGGTAAACATTTTAACAGCCGCCATTTTGTACTGGATCAACCTTTTTGAATGCGGTTTGCGGCATTAAACTTTGCTAGCTAAGCCCTTGAAAATGATGTGCATATTGACCTATGCTCCTATTTAAGATTTCCTTCTGACTCCTTACGGGACGTCCTCATGATAAGACAGAAAATTGACAGTTCCTTAAAAAAGTAGATTTTTAGGTGTGGTGTTGATGTACAAAATCTTATTGATTGATCTGTTGTCGTTTAGAAAATATTAAGCCCGTGCGGGACTTTATATACACCCTGTATAAAGAAAGGCCCTTTTAATTTTTATTCGGAAAAAAACTTACAGTTTATTTAAAATCCAAATACACATGAAAACTTTACACGTCATAAAAAAAATGTGGAAAAACAAACAATCCAGCTCCAACCAACTCTTTTTATACAGCCATATTTTATTCAGAAATATTCCTGCACCAATAAAATATTTTGAAGGCTCGATCAGCAAGTAGAAAACAAACATAATCGATGGTTACCTGGAATTGGAAGAGAACGTGCTGAACACATCATCTCCTGTGGCTACAGGACTGCCCGACCTTGACCCTGACAATAATGGACTTATCAGCCAGCCCGGCCAACCTTCCTCTTAGTCCAAAAGTTAATTCTTAGTTAAAGTCTGTAAATTAAATTTCCATTTATATCCCCAAATACACAATTCAGATTTTAATTTTTTTAACAGGAACAATTTTTTCCTTTTGCAAATTTTTTACGCAATGCACAACAATCCGTACCCACACACAGTACATTTCCCTGAGGAAATGTATAAAAATAATATTTGTTACTAAATATATTTTAATTTAAGTTATTTTCACCTCATTTGTTTGTAACAAGTTGTATAACCTTTTTTTTATTCATTGAAAATAAAGTTATTTTGAGTTTGAATTATGAATTTTGAACATTAACTTTTAGCCTTCTCGATATTTACATATACGTAAAATCGATTTCTGACAATATATACCTTTTATCGTAATAAATAATTGAAACGGCTCGTAAAGAAATAACTTTATTTAAGTTTAATCGTTATTAATTTATTTTATGAATAAACTGCATTATTCCATATAAGATATTAAAATAAAACTGATAATATCAGCTTTTGCGACTACTTTTGAATCCATGATATTTATTCTAAAATCTGATTCTTCAATTAGAATAATACGTGTTTGTGTTAAATACAGTATTGGATTTAATGCTACTTAGCCGTAAGAGGTATTTGCACTTCGCAAAGGAATATGCTTAGCGATCTAATTAATTACAGGATTATTATCACCCTACAAATATTGCGAGTTATACTGTAAGTGTGAAAGTTTGTGAGGTTGGTTTGTCATATTATGTAAGTCAGCTGTAACAACGTATCTATTTGTTAAGCTGCTTGATTTAAACAAATCTACATTATTTCTTTATCAAAAACAATAGGAATATTTTACATGTGCATATAAGCAATGTAAATCCTCAACGTTACATGTTGACGATTTATCCGTGATAAGTGTTACTTATGCAAAAAATGCCAAGGTACTCTCGTGATATAAAAGTTGCAAAATGGCAACTAGTTTCGGCTCGCTATGGAGCTGTACAAGGTAGCCTAATCCTAACCCTTTCTTTATTGAAGGTTGTCAACACATTTAAAAATGTACATTGACATTTCACGAACACACAACTTGACACATACGTACACACACGACATTTAGGCCTAACAAAATTATCATACCGAACGAGCGAGCCGGGCGGATGGACAGAATAGACTCTAGACTGGCCACCCGCCTAATTGTTTTGTAGGCCTAAATGTCGTGTGTGTACGAAGGTGTCAAATTGTGTGTTCTTGAAATTTCAATGTAAATTTTAAAATTTGTTGACACTCTTCAATGAAGAAAAGATCAGGACTAGGCTACCTTGTTCAGCGTGAGAATGGCCCCATAGCGAGCCGAAACTAGGTGCCCTTTTGCAACTTTTGGATCACGAGAGATAAGGTAACTAAACCATTTAAGTAATATTTTGTTATACTATCATGGTTATTGTAAGTTTTAGGTGATACTTGATAGTTGTAATGATGAGCAGTATGAATTAAAGGTGAGCATGTACTCCAGTTCACTCATTTACAGCATTCGCACATTTAAGAGTCCCTCAACATTCAGTTTTTGAGGGAGCGAGTACGTTGTTGGTGATAAAAAAATTCGGTTTGAAATGGCGACTAATTTAAGTACAAACAAATAGATAAACCCACCTTGACCTCCTCTGTGGCGATCTGTTTGTTAATTCACTCATTACAAGTATTTGCGGCCGCTTAATCCCGATGGTCAGCTTCCATGGTCAAGCGTTAGATTTCTCGAGAATAACCGTTGTGGAGTTATTTTGTTTGAAATTTCTTGAAATATATTAGATTAAATGCAGATTTTAAATAATAAGAAATAATAAAGAAAGAAAAATCAAGTCTCTCTTTACAAAAAAGTAGTCTCTCTTTATAAAAAGTATGACACGTTTTTCGACAGTCACATTGTAGAAATATTTAAACTAACTTAATCAAACACTGATCATATGAATATCTGGCAACTTTAACATTTTAAGTTTTTTTTGCTATCGAGTAAGTGTCGACCACTTTCATATCTAAAATAATTTATTATCAATAAGGTTGTTTCCAAACTCTCTGGAGACTTTTTTATATGTTCTTTACATCGAGACAAAAAGTTATTTATGTGTTGAGGGAGTAAAGTACATTGCCTCACGAGGGAGACAATGTCTTTTATTCCCGGTGCACACGAACATGCAATTTCTCCCACCTGCATGGATAAATAAATACATAAATCGAAAAATCTTTAGTTTTGACATGAAAAAAAAACACAATATAATAAACCCAAATCGATTAAAATAACCTCAAAACATCAAATGTCACAAGCTTTTACTTCCGTTTCACAGAATTCGTTGTGCACCTATTTGCATGACTGCGTTCTTCTTATGAATTTACTTGTCCCCGCCGGGAGACAAAGTAACCAAATAATGATTTGTCTCCCAACGGGGAGTAAGGTTTTTCTTATTTTAATATTTTTAAAGAGGGTGGCGGCCTCTACTTTACCTTGCCTTTGCTCCGCCCACGCAGACTATTAATCTGTGCGTGTACGTTATCAAGCAAAGCAAGGAGTGAGCCGGTACAGCACAAGGGTGAACAGTACTGATAAAAGTATGCGACAACCTCGAGTCTCGAACCTGCGACGTTGCCGCTCCAGTCCAAGGCCGAGAGCGCTGCCAACCGCGCCACCGACTCACTAAGTTGAAGTTCAAGTTCAAGTTCAAGTTCTTTATTGAGCATGTTAACATATACAATGCATATTCTAAGTCATACAAAGCTTCATACAAATCAAATAATTTCTTTTAACATATAAATATACAACAATTAACATAAAACAAATCAATATGTCTTATTTCTATTACAAATTAAAATCAATCAGTCTATAGCATGCCTTTTAACAACATGTATGTTCTTTAACTTTTTTATAAATATGCCATAATCATGCTCTTCCTTCAAACTCAGTGGCACACTGTAAATGATTTTATACCTATTACCTATAATACCTATTAGTATTTTAAATGTTTTTGAAAAAATGATGTAGAGTGAGAGGTATACCGAGTACACCTAGGTTTACTTCTTGTTTCCAACCCGCGAGAAGGAAAAAGATTTTGAAATTGAGCGAGATGTTTGTAAAGAAATGACAAAGTTTCCAGGATATAAATTGAAGGAAAAGTAATTATTTTGTTGTTGATAAAGAAGTCTGAACATGAT